>SEMN01000190.1:0-600000 GCA_005408345.1 Macquaria australasica | reverse complement strand
AAAGGATCTAAAATTCCACATTGACAACATTAAAATGCTCTTACATGTATTCCTTAGTGATAAAAACAGAACAATATAATATTACTTTTAAAAGCAGCCATTCTGTATAATGAGTACTTTTACTTTTGATACTTTAAGTAGGCTATATTTTGCTGATAATATTTCTGTACTTTTACTTAAGTAACATTTTGAATTCAGGACTTTTACTTGTAATGGAGTATTTTTAGACCATAGCATTTCTACTTTAACTTAACGTTAACTTACTTCTTCCAGCACTGTTGGTTACAGCTGTGGTTGCATCTCCTCCTTACATACTTGTTTGGACCAAATTGTCAAATATTGCATAATTGATTTCAAGATATACTAGTTCTGTGGTTCTGTTTAGCTCATTGGATGTTAAGAGGGGAGAGATCTAACACCCGACACCAGCCCAACACTGTTGAGCCTCATAAATAAATAAGTGCTTTTGGGTACAAGGTGTGTAAACCTGCTACATGTGCAAACCGGTCACATGCGACATTCCAGATGATATCACTAAGCTGTAATTCACAAAGGCGGTGGTCCTGCGAGAACATTAGCCTGAGAGAAAAGAGAGGAGGGACAAAGAAACAAGTCTAACGAGAGGTGACTAAGAAGGAGAACAAGAGAAGCAGAGGGAGAGACTTTCTCACTATGGCTGCTACCGTATCTCATGATGACTCCACCCTTGCATGTAAACAGACGCCCTCGCATTATCCAAAGTACATGCTGGCCCTGATGCTGCCATGGTTACTTGTTATTTGCCATACCAATCATGTACAGTACAAGAAGTAACAATTCCCAGCGTGTTATTCCACTTTTCACAGTACAGGAGTGTCTGGAACAAGTTCTCCCATACAAACCGTGTGTGCCACTTTGAGACCCAGATCTTTCAGTTTGTTGACTTACTCTGTCTGGTATGCATGACACACTAGATGAAAAGACATACCAGATATCTGAGCCTGAGTCAAGAGAAATAATGTGTGTGAAAGTACATCATGAGTATGGGTCGTTCATTTGTTCATTCACTATGCTCGAGAAAAATGGGTTAGTAGCTGTAAGTTCAAGAGGTTCTTAGAACAACACAATGTCTTTGGGTACTGATACATGTGTTTTCTCTCAGACAAATACAGGTCTCATGTTTTCACTTTCCCTCTAGGGCCCCTGTATCTTAATCAGGGCTTATGCGTCATGCTCCAATGCACAAATACACATTGTTGCACAGTAAACTTTAAGCTGCCTTTGTAAATAGGCATGTGTTAAATGATTTAAACTTCTACAGAGGGAAGAAAAGAGAAAGAAAAATCTTTCAAAAAAATGGATTTAATCAGAACATTAATGCAGTATGTATTATTCACATTGCAGCTGGGTAGTTGAGCTCAGGTGGGTGAGCGGTTTTTGAACAGCAGGCTGGAGAGAATCCAACACTGGAGATTTCAGAAAGTCCATACATCCCTTAAAGCACTAACTCTTGCTTAAATATTTATTAATTAAGATAGTCACATTATTTACATATTCTCATAGCTCTGCTGAAAGGGTATGGGCTCATTTGTCTACTTAGTTGAACACAGAGTTTTCCACTCTGCTCTGACTCTGCTTGATAAACTCCTCTGAAGATACTGTAGATCAGCAGAGTTCTGCATACTGAAGGACACATGTGAAGGCCACGATGGCGGCCGATGTTTGGAAAGTGTGGGGTAAAAATGGTTAGCATCGCCTTGGTTAGCATTTGATCCATCTTTTTCCATGCACACCCTGTAGTTCTGGCCCCTGTTGTTGTCCCAGTGTGGCGTTGCGCCAGGTCCAGGCCTGAGGGACACGCAAAACTCGACTCGCTCCTTTGGATCTATGTTCTTTGGTAAGCTTAAGTCAAAGGCAAAAATATCCATATCAGAACCCCCACAGCGCTGCTGCTGCATGAATGTGCAGGGAATGTCATGATGGCTCCGCCAAGAGTCAAAGGTCACCCTTATATGCACAGCGTTTTCAATACTGACATGGGAAACGCACACTTTCCCACTCAAGGAGTGCTCTGAAATGTTGCAGCTTTCCAACTGTACGTGCATCTCTCGCAGACGTGCAAGGAAGGCTTTAAAGTCTAGTGTTGGCTGAGGGAAACCCAGGCGCAGCTTGTAGCGCTGCAGTGTGTTCGAGGTCGACTGTTGGCCTTGCAGTTTGGCTGCGGAGGGTTTCATCATCAGAGTAGAGACCGGTGAAGAGGGCTCAGGGATAAAGAGACGCACAGCAGTGAGAGCCAATCCCTTGGCGTCTGCAAACACCACGCGCTTCTTGTTCAGACCTCCGCTGTCCCTGCGGAAACAGCTCCGGGGCTCAAGGGAGGAGGATGAGGATGAGGATGAAGAATAGGGAGAAGAGAAGGAGGGATGTGGAGAGCGAAGGCTGGCCCTCGGCACACAGTCTGTCGGCTGATAACGACGCTGTGTGGGTTTCAGAGGGGACATGGACAGCAGCTGATAAAGTGGCTGACGCTGGGTGAGGCTCAGACACATGGCGAGGTCGACTGGCATCACAGCTGGCTGGGTGTGACTACCAAAGGCATGGAGAACTCTGAGAAGGAAGTCATGATGGGGTTAAAGATCTATCGATACAAGGAATGGTTGCGCATGTTTCATGTCTTAGCATAATTCTGCTTTTACATGCTCTGATACCTGACAGGTAATGTTAATGTGATTACCAAAAGCACAGTGTAATTGCAGTAAAAGGAGTTCAGTGAAAGCACAGTAGCTTACCTTGCACAATTCATTTTCAGACTGTCACACTGTAAGTCTGTTGACTTTGCCAGAGGGCTGCAGCAGAATAATCTATAAGCAGAAATCAGGTTTAATGAATAAATATAACTTCTTACTGAATTAAACAACAAATTAGTCCAAAAAGAGCTGTCTACATGACTGCAAACTGCTCCTAAAATACGAATATAAAGGTTGATGGTATTTTTCAATACAAAATATACTTACAGACTGTGTGTTTCATCAAATCAAGCAAAAGAAGGAGGATTGCGGCTCTAGTGTGTCTCTGCTCTCTCTGGAGCTTATGTGTGGAGTTTAGAAACAAGGCTGAACCTTCTGTGACATCACATTTGCATGTGGGTAGAGTTTAGCCAATGAAGTGAGGCTCCTTTGTTTATGGCCTGCCCCTAAAGAGCTGTTGAATGGAAGGCAGAGCCCGCAAAGCTTTAATTTCATAAAATTCTGCTGTCACGATTCAGTTGCTCAAACTTTGAACACATATGTTTTTATGTCTTTTATCTTTAAATTTTAACTTTTAACTGTAATAACTGTAATAATAAAGAAAATTCTAATTACCAAATGTTTTAGTTACTGCAGACTCACAGCATGAACAGTTTTTGGTAGAACCCAAGATAAAGAAGTGTTACATACAGACACATATGGTTACACTGTGTTACATGCATTTTTACAAAGTCTCTTGGGAAAATGGAAAAAAAAAAAATGGATAGCCTTTTCAAACTACTCGTTTCCCAGTTTCAGATAAAGGGAGGCTGAAAATGCAATATCCAATTATACTCCCAAATTCAGGGCTTTCCTTTTGAGATTAGAAAAGGGATGGGTCTCAAGAGAAAATTGTAATGCATAAAAAGAAATGGAAATGTCTTTGATCACAATGACACCTTTATACTGAAGCATCAATTCTTGTTCATTGGCTAATAACTACACAGTGGGGAAAGTATTTTTGTTCAGCATTTATTTTGTGTTGATGTTTACATTTTTATTAAATCTCTCTCATTATTCTGCTTTTCCTTTGGAAATTCACAATTGCATCATTAAGTTTACCACCATTGCTGACATATCTTTAGCGCAATTAACAGTACAATTTTTTTTTTTGTTTTTTTAGTTGAAAAAAATAAACCTGACTCCAAAATCTTATTGAACGCAGAATACTATTGATATTTTTGGAAAATTATAGTTAGATCAGGAGATGTCATGTCTGTATGCTAAACATGAAGCTACAACACAAGCCGCTTAGCTTAGCTTAGCTTACTTTAGCTTATCATGTTTCCAGTCTTTGTGCTAAGCGAAGCTAAGCTAATTGGCTGCTAGCGTTGGCGTCGTATTTAAATGGACCAATATGAGAGTGGTATCAATCTTCTCATCTAACTGCTGGCAATAAAGCTGATAAGTGTATTTCCCAAAATGTAAATTAATTCCTTTAACACATTTCTTAGATGAAACATGTTAAACATAACACTGCAACATGAAGCAATCATCCAGCGAGGTTTAAAACTGTTTTTAGAAATGTCTTAGAATGGTGCCAACTATATCATTACTATGGTGTTAGGTAATAAAGTATTCATGATATTGCACAATGCACTCTAGAACATTACAGGCCTTTTCATATACTGTATTACTCCGGTGTTAGCAAGGGATGGTTTTATGGGAGGGTCCAAGTTAAACACGTTTTCTACTGGCCCATTGTTATTTTCACAGTAACAAAGTGAAAATATCTACATTGCTGAAAACAGTTTCAAGCTAAGACCTAGTCTACTTTTCACCATTTTTACCATTCTGCCTCAGAGGCAGCTGCAACAAAACATTCCAGTGTTTGAACATCAAATTCAGCAGCTAACTGACGGAGACTTAAAAGAATTTCTAGGCACTGCCCAGGGCTGGTTACAAGAAACTGGTTCTTACACGACAGCCGCAAACAATCACAATTTCTGAAATGAAAAGATCAAGTTCTTGGAAAGAGGTTTGGGGTTCCAACCAGAAACCGGGGCCCACCCAGTTCTTGGCTCCAGCACTTTTTTATACAAACAGGAATACCTTTTGATATATTTGTTCAGGACATGGAGTTTTGTTTGAGCACTCTGTGAACCTGTGACTTTACTATATAATTCACTTTCACTACCACATGATATTATTATCTGTGCAAATTACCAATCTATAATAGCCAGTTATGTGAAAATGACAAAATGCAATACATGTATTTTATGTGTAAGGGGAAACAATCTCTTGTGCCTACTTTACACACACACTGTACATACTAGCACACCGATAGCCCGATGTGCCCTTCATGCAGGTTAGGTGAGATCACGCAATAAAGCAAAGTGAGTAAAGCTTCACACATACGTCACTGCAGTCAGTATATCTGTCTTCAGTCTCAAGTTTATTGGTCTGTCTGTCTGCCTTCCAGCATCTCTGGGGGGTAGAACACATCAACCAGCTCTTGGTGATGTCAAGATGAATAACAATGCTAGTAATCAAAATGTTAGAAGAGTATTCATATTTTGTATTTTGAAGCTATACATGTTTTAACTGGAAATGTTATGCTGGCAGTGAAGAGTTTCTTTTCTACTCCAACAAGCAGAAGAAGCCATAGCCTATAAGGTTTTTTAATGGTTATGGTTGGTTACAAACCAGTTTAATCAGGGTTGGTTTGGTTTCTCACACAGAGTGCACAAGTGAGAGTTCTCCTATATGCATGTAATGAATAGCCGCAGCTTGAGAACTTAATGCTTTTTTGAATTCACTAAATGTAAGAAGAAGCAATTGGACATTGGACATTCAGAATATCTCTGCGAGTGCCATTCTCTACATCTCCTTTTTCTACGTTTAAATAATATATTTCGCATTGTGGCCACGTATCATATTAACCGATAATTCCTCCGGAGTCATATTACTTATTCAGTATGTAAGAAGGGCTGATACTGGAGTGTCAGATGGACACATTTTCCACTTCAGTACATGATAATCTTGCCACTTGTCTTGACAAGTCTTGTAAATTGAATTCTGTGAAGTTTTTTGCCAATGAATACTTCCATTATTCCCACTCTCTTATCTTACTGTCTGAGTTTGGTTTACTCCCCTCACATGCATATTATGTTATATTATGTTATGCTATGCACTGCTCAAGAATCCAGTGTAGCACGTGATTAAAATAAATTGATCTATAATGATGTCTCCCAGCCGGTAGCCGGTCTTACCCCCCGGCCACTGAGAAAGCGCTGCCAAAGGTCGTGATGCACACCAATTGGCTGGTGCCTGCCGCATGCAGCTGTTCAATGAGCTCATATAGAGTCATACGGAATGCATCATTAATCTCAGTTTTTATAGCGTCTGTCTGTCTGTCTGTCTGTCTGTGTGCATCACTGGTCTGTCTGTCTATATTTCTTCTTGACAAGTATCATCACTATGGGTTCAAATGGATTTTAAGAGGAAATTACTATGTGCTGTTTTTTTGACCAATAGTGGGATCAACTATACTTTTGTAATTTCCCAGCAGCACAAGTACACTATTCTCTCCTTCATAAACACACCTCATGTCACTAATTGCCTCTAATGTCTCTATAACACATTAGGAGTACGTGTTAGCTGAGCTGAGCTGTTTGTTCTAATACAACAGGGAGCTGTCTGACGTTAGCTGTTTATACTTGTGACAAAACAAATTAGGCTCTTATTTGCATGCTTTGAACGACATTTAAAGAATTATAGTATGCAAAGATATTTGCCTATGAAGGCAGCAATGACTGGAGTGGGGCATTTCAGCCGTGTCTCTGCATTTTTGCTTAAGAAAGAAAGAAAGAAAGAAATGGTCAATGTACTTCACTTATATAGCACTTTTCAACCTTAACGGTTCCCAAAAGGCTTTACAGATTGGTCTCATTCACACACTGATAGTGACGGAGCTGCCATGCAAGGTGCTGGCCTCCACTGGGAGCAACTTAGGACTCAGTGTCTTGGCCAAGGACATTTCAACATGTGGACAAGAGGAGCAGGGGATCGAACCGCCAACCCTGGGATTAATGAACGACCCGCTCTACCTCCTGATTCACAGCTGCCCAAGAAAGAAAGAAAACAAACAAACAAACAAACAAACAAACAAACAAACAAACAAACAAACAAACAAACTTGTATGACTTATAAGACTTGTAAATATGGTTATTTTACTGAATGGATTTTTAATTTATTAATACAGTACAATACATAGGCTACATTAAATATAACACTGAGTTATAAAGTTATAAAATAATGCATTACAACTCTTTATTAGTTAAGCAAACTGTCATCGTTTCATACAGCATCCAGGTGAATCAACAGTATCAGGTGAGATGCATGCATGGAGTATTCAGATTTTCACTGGTGAGCTCACTGCAATGTCACAGCTATGCATATATGGCTGTCCTTTTTGCTTTATTCCTTATTTGTTCCCCCTCGTCAGCTCTGTTCTAAACTGTGTATGATGAACTAATACTTGAGGACTGCAGATTGCCCCACAGTGCCTTTCAAGCCTCGACATGAATGTGAAAAGTTGCTTACGCAACAGCATAATTATATGGTCTACAGTTGTCAAAACATCCACATTGATCTGGGTGTTCCAATAAAACCAAGCCAACCTGGAAGAAATTGCCACAGATTTGTTATGTCTCTGTGGTTTGTAACTTATTGCGCAATTTCATTAAAAATGGTGTGTTGCCATTATTAACCTTGAGGACATCAAACCTTTTATTCTTGTAATAATGACAAACTGAATTCCATTATATACCAAGGCATTGCTAAATTACTATTTTCTTATGACATGATTCATGACAAGAATGTATTTTGATTCTTACTGGCATGCGACATCACATGCTGAGTGAAATGTAAAGTAGAAGAAGTAGTTTTGTGGGAATCTATATATGCAGATATGTACAATATGTGTGCAGTAACCAACTATTTAGATTTAGATTTCCTATTCACCATAATTTTGCTTCACTGCACTATATATACACACACGACACGCTACTTTTTGACTGAACTCTCCGAGGGAGACAAAATCATTGTGTTCTTTAGGTTATGCCATGACCAGGGCGCAGAACAGGAGAGAGCTGCTCTACCAAATTCTGAGCAAATCCTGGGTAACTGGGTAGAGCAGCCATCTAGTGGAGCGAAAATCATAACCGCTCTTGGTGAGTGAGAGGAGATTACACAGAATATGAAGGGAGTTAACCTAGTATGGCTTTGTAAATGCTGCTGTCTCCTTAGGCTTAATGGAGACCAGCAAACCAGATCATAAAGTACACAGTGATGTGTACAGGACAATGAGTTGGATATAAAAACAGAGCACTGTGATGCACAGAGTCTAGGCAGCGAAGTTTAGAGGACGCAGCATAGTTCAGTCATCAGACAGTATACTATGTAATGGTCAAGCTTATTAATGGTCTCTTTTGCTTATTTATACAGAGGTATCTTATCTTAAACTTAAGCTGAGACTTCTCATAGTTGGATGAAATGTTTTCTTGCATGTTCCATACGTAGTAATGAATTACGAGATAGATAATAATAATGATAATAATAATAATAATAACAATAATGCTAAGATAATGAAAATACCTAATTAATCAGCTATTTGTGGTTTAAATGATCCGATGGCAATTTATTTCAGCAGAATTTTCACAAATTAAATGATTAGTTATTTATGTAACTTATTTATACCATGTTTCTGTACTTACATTTTTCTTAAGTGCCTAAATACACTGTTGCAAAGCAATTTGTCGGATATGCTGCTTAAAAGACTTTTGAAGATTTAATTTTAAATTTTAAATGCCTCAGACACTTTTTAAGACTCAAGTTCATTCTGGGAAAATAAATAAATAAATAAATAAATATAGCTATAATAATAGTATCTTCAAAGCCAAAACTTTATTTCTTTTTTTGGGGGAAAAAAACATCTTCAAAGCCAAAACTGTATTTCTGCTGGCAGAATGATTAGGATTCCGCTTTTAAGAAGAATGATGAGAGAGGCTGATGTAAGCTTGCAGGGGTAGAGCAGCAAATTGCACACTGTAACCCCATTACCACCCTTGGCTGACTGAAGATAGCGCCCTGCAGGACCTCCATCATAATTTGTGCTGACACCCTATACAGCTAGAAGGGATATGGGAGGAGCACCCCCCTGTGGGAAGAGACGGGAGGACTCCTCTTCACTGCGAGGGGCAGGCTCACTGTGGAGTTTATGTAACAGGACAAGGAATACGTCTCTAATTAATACTGCTTGAGATGCTGGCTGGACAAAAGTAAAGCATAATCTTCATGAGGGATCCAGAGCCTGTTGTATTTGGCTGAATACATCCATTTTGGCCTGGTTCCTATTCGTATGTAAAATGGCTCAGATGACACCGCATTAGGAAAAAAAAAAGCTTTTCATAGTATTCTTATGATTGTAAATAAAAGAAAAAAATAATATCCACACATTTCAATAAAAACATCCACTCTATTAAACCGAATGCCTTTCAGCTTTCACTGACATGAGGACTTAAATCTTGACTGTGAAGGCTCATGCACACTTTCAGTTTCTTGTAGACAGGTGTGGAGGAGGAAATGTCCAAAGGAGAGAGAAGAGAGAACTTCCACACACTGACCCTTAACTAGCAATAAACTTAATTAGAGATACAACATTTCAGTCATCAGACCTTCATCAGGCAAAACTGAGGAACAAAGAACACTCCACACAGATATAGACAACACCTCCTCAGGTGAAGCCAGTCAGGGACCACGAGCTGTCAGGCAATCAGTCCCACACTCTGTATGCATTTAGCCAATTAGAAGGCACCTCCCACCATCAAAAATGGACATTCCACAATCTACAATGGACAGCAAGTACATCAATTTATATACAAACGTTAATTAATATAGATAAATTAAAATCAATTTATCCAAAATCATCTCTTACAAAGTGACAATAATAATATTAGGCTAATGGCAGATCTCAGGGTGACACTATCATAATTGCACTGTTTAGGCTTCCTTGAAGAATAAATAGGCAGCAAGTTACCATAATATTTATATAATATATAAATTGTATATAAAATGTCAATTTTTGATGGTGGGACTGTGGGACTGATTGCCTGACAGCACATGGACCCTGACTGGCTTCACCTGAGGAGGTGTTGGCTTTGTTCCTCAGGTTTACCTGATGAAAGTCTAAAGACAGAAATGTTGTTTCTCTAATAAAGTTTATTGCAAGTAAAAGGACAGTGTGCGGGAGTTCTCTCCTTCTCTTGCCTACTGACAGGAGGGCAAATTCAATGAAAAGCTTCTAGGCATGTTCTGATATTTGAATCTCTACCTTGAATAAATTCAGCAGTACAGTGTAAGTGGATTATGCCTGGATGTTCTACTGCAATTTTCACTTTTATAATCCCATCACAAGGATAGGTCTGTAACTTACTATACTATGTCCTTTTCTGCCTGGTTTGAAATAACTGATATTACTGTATAGTGTATACGCACTGGCTCTTTTACACTCTTGTTTTTTAAAGCTCTAAATGGCATAGCACCTGTCTACATATCAGAGTGTCTGGCCTTGGTGTCTTGGATTTTTACTGTGCCAAAAGAGCTATGGTCCTAAAAATCAGCTATGCATTTCACACAGATGTAGCCCTATATAGGGTTTTGACTGGTGGGATTGGTTGTTTGGGTTAGGACCAAAGGTGGTATGGGTAGGGTATTAAAAGAGTTGATATTAAAAAACCTCATGCAGCATGAACCAGAGATATCGCCTTTTTTATTCCACACATGCTTCTTCCTTCCATGCTTCTACCTGGCACCTACATTACCCACAATTCAACTCGACTGCCCACAAGTGACATCACTTGAGGCAATGTTTTTAGATTTCGTGTAAAAGTTTTATACAACTTCTTTCACATTTGCAGTACTTCTCCCCAAGACAATAATCCATTATTTTGGAAGAGTAAATGTTATAGTTACATGGCCTACTCCAAATATTTTACAAAGAACAACCTGTCCAAGAGCAGTAACACCACATCCTGTCTGCCCTTAGTCCCTGCTCTTCTTTCAGCGCTCTCCCATGAGGAAAAGCTGCACCAGTGGTTATTCGTTTGCTTTCTTTTTTTGACTGTAACCCTTCCTCTGAACATTGCTTTTCTTTTTTATCTGGAGCATCAGAAACTTTTCTTGGACGCTTCTAAGGTTTTTCCGCCATACTCCTAGTTGCTGTAGCCTATTCTGTCTCTACGGTTGCTCTCCTCAGCTCTGGCAAACCAGAGCCATGTAGAGAGAACTATCTGGTTTTAGTACTGGTTCACCAGCACGGGAATGTCGCCACACACACCAGATTTAAAAACAAAGATATTTACCTGGTGGTGATAGGCTTAATCAGCAGTGTGAACCCGTCTGGCAATGGCTTGAATGTAACGGACGTTCATTTGTAAAAGTCCCGGTTCAAGCTTTAATGTACCGTCATTTCATAGTGTAGTGTGTATTGTCCTTTCTCCTTTTAGGGTTATGGAAGTGGCTTTTGTTTTACTTTTGTATTTCTTCTAAATGATGACACTGAAGATAATAATGATAATGGTTGTTGTTATTCATTATGTCTTTTCTCCTTTCTTATTCCTTTTGACTCAGATAGGAGTGCTTTTTTCCAGTTTTTCATGGAAAGAATAATGTAAGGAGTGGTATGTCCAGCTTTTTCTGTCTCTCACCTGTACAAATCAAAAAGGCAGCCTCTGTTATCAAATTTAAATCCCTAAATTTCAGACGCTGTACTTTTCCACGTGCACTAGAATGCACCAATATGGAAAGGTTTCTGTCTGTCTGTCTGTCTGTGATGTGTTACTTATGTCACGCGAGTATTTGCAAGCTGATTTTCACATCATACTGACATGAAATGTAATCAATGTCTCCCCGGAGGTTAGGACATCTACAGTCTAAGATCTTATTATATGATTCTGTCATAAAAATGTAAAGCTTAGTGGTGATCATTAAATTCTGACAGATATAATCCTTGCATGGCAGGTTACATTCATTCTGACTGAATGAAACAGTGAATGGCAGCCCATCATTTTTAGTTGAATGAGTTCAGGGGAATCGAGATTAACTGGTGAGATCTGCACTACTGCCTTACCACAATAGCGGAGTGGCTTGTTCGCAACTATTAGTGAAATCAAGATCTGGAATATTAAAACTATTTTGCACCTGGCTTTATGCGGGTGGTGGAGCACGAGATCTGTGCTGGCTGCCATGTTTGCCCTCACAGGCTGCAGTCCAAGGCTTAGAAAGAGGTGGAGTAATGATAAGGGGAGCCATGGGTTTAGCTCCTAGCTTTTGCCAGGGGTCCTCAGCATGGGTCGAGACAGCAGCTGGGACACCGGAGTCTAACGCCGCTGAATTCGCTGCAGGATGTAATAGCAGGACCAGGGAGTCAAGCTGCTCGTCCTCCTTAATCTGGTACAGTAGTTTCCCATCCAGCTCTTTTATCATCTTCATGTTGCGTGCAGGGCCATAGTCAGACCCCATCTGCTACAATGTCTATTAATGACAGTGTCATCCACCTATAGGGCATCAAGCATTGCGTACAGTACTGTATGGCAAAGGGTAATTCATCAGCAACAGCCAAGTGAAATGGACAGGTTTGCAGAAAATGTTTTTGGAGGTAGACACAATATGGAAATCTCACACCACCGCTGTCTGTGTTTGTCTAGAATTAATTTGTTCAAATCAAACATAATGTGAAATGTGAAAAAGTCTGCTGCTATGTTTGGGCCACCCTTTTCACATCATCGTCTTGTATTGTCTCTGACCTTCCACCAGGAGCTCCTTATTTGCACAGAAAAGAGCAAACAGCCCTGTGTGGAACTATTGCCCAAATGGGTTTTGAATGAGACTAAAAGTATTGTATCAGTCATGAGGCAACCATGCCAAATGGAATAGTTTTGACACAAGTCAGAAGACTGTCACTACTGGAAGATTCATAACAACTGAAAGATTATGTGCATATAAACATAAAGTCAGTGGAGCACAAAGGAAAGATGGAAGATAGCTACGTCCTCCTTTTTAAAATGATTTAAAATGATTAAAGGAAAACTGAAAACACAGAAAATATTAGGTAATTGTATCACAATGATTGTGACGTTAACATATGAAATAAAATATAAGATACTTTTAATATTCATAGAGATACTCTTTCAAATGTACCCCAGAAACAAGCTTTCACACATTAATGAGTTTCTATGGAATGTAATCTTTGGCGCACTGGTAATATCTGCATTCTTTTGTACATTTGTACTATCTACGCATATTCCAGTATACTAATGTATGATGTATAATGTAGTGTTTGTACAGTTTAATTAATAATGTACCCTCACTCTTTTCTGTACTGGAAACAGCAACATTCCTTACCACAACATACAGTATTTTAGGTTAGGGAAATGCCTTAATGTCATACAATCCCATTGACATTCATTTAGTAAAACAGTAAGTTGTAATAAATGAGTTCAAAGGATTTTCAGGATTTTCCAAGCAGTGCTGAAAAAGCTTTACTAAGACCAATATACGAGATATGAGACCCACTTATCATACAGTGCATTTTTCTTTTATTTTACAGTATATTTTTAGTTAGTCCAAGAAAGGGAATTGGTCAGGATAGCCCTCTTCATAAGTGATCAGTTCTTACTTTTGTATATTTATCTATATATTCACTTTTATTTTGATGCTAGATACACACAGCCAGGACCGGATTTGCCTTCAGAGCAGCGGGTGTGTGCTCGTTCAAAAGTATAACTCTGTTCCCCTTGACTTCCTTTTCCAACCTCATCACAAAAGTGTCACCTTTAGCTAAGTCTGGGGATTGGGTAGACTTGAGAAATTGACTCAGTAAGAAGTCTGACACCGCTGTCAGGCTCCAGATTTTGAGACGACGGTGCATTATCCTACTGGACATACATTTATGATTTTAAAAAAAAGGGTCTACTTTGGCCGTTGAAATGATGCTCCATCAGCCCAAATATCCTGCCACATCCTCACCTTGCTATCACTGTGTCACAACAGACACTGGGATTTGTCAGAACTTGTGGCTTATGTCCTAGAAAAATTAACTAAAAACTATCTTTGCCGATTATGTGCTCACTCACTGTACCCGAATCGCCTTGTTATTATCTGAGGGAACTGAAACCCCGCATGGTCTTTAACTGCTGCTCATCTGCTTCAAAGCTTGATGACTTGTGTGTTGAGGTGACCTTTTGCTTATCGCGGCAATTAGATGATACTTGGACACCTGTGGATATCCTGTTGCACTGAATGGGTTTCACAGTTCTCCTCCTTTAGAGAAGCAGCTGAATTATTTTGTTTTGTTTCATGATAAATTCAAGGCAATGCACAGCACAAAAACAGCAGCCATTTGAAAGTTGATAGTACGTCTTCTTGGTCACTAAGACAGCGCCTATCCCGTTCTAACAGTAATTAGTTAAACAGTTATGGGCTGTTCATCTTGAGAACTTCAGAGCATGTTCAGAGGTCAGTGATATTCCAAAAGCAGATGTGTCCTAATTTACGGACTGCAGGACCATTTTGCTTAACAGCTGTGAGCAGCGCAGCATTCTCTATTGGGTGTACTTTCACAGCTGGGGAGGAAATGGACCGGTCAGGTGAATCCAGGTGAAAGTTACGAACCTTTATGGCTTTCATCTATCAAATCCAAATGAATCGCAGTTTTTACACAAATACAGCGGATTATACAAAATGGATCTTCAAAGCAAGCTGTCCTGATTTTTCGTTGATTAAAGAGTATAATTTCATGTGTGTATGTATGTACATATTTTTGTGATTGCGAAATCAGAGAAAAGCCCTTTTCAAAATGCTGCAATTCCAGTGTCATTGATTACATGCTTCTGATCTTGTATTTTGTTAGATCTAATAGTCTGCCAAATGCAAATTTGAGCAAACAACATCTTTAGCCCCCCTTTGCCTGATTACCCAGGATTCACTTGTTTCAGCTGGTCTCCAAGATGCAGTCACTTGCAGCTCCACTTGATGGCAGTGGAGCATCACTCACAAGAAATTACAAAAGCCTCCTTCTCATTCTACATCATTAAGTTCCTACACAAAACATAAGCACAATATAAAACCGTACTGTACCTTCTTCATTATAAATAGCAGCACAGCCACACTGGCCCGTAGCCCACAGGTGTGTTTGTGGCTTTGGCTTTGGCTCAATCAGCCCAGATAGAGCCTCCTGAAACACTTTCTACAAACGCAAGCACTTCTGTAACCTTGGACAGAATATCAGCAAATGATGTATGTTGTTGAGAACTTTAACAACTGGGGTAGGTCCTCTGCCAGGCAGTTACTGCACTCTGGGCAGTAGTCTGGCACCTAAGGCCTTTTAAAAACACTGTTATATTCTCAGAAATTATCTAGATTAAAAAGAATCAGTGTTGTTTTTCTTTTCTGTCTTTTTTTTCCTCTTAACGACTATAAATTATATTGTGCTGGCTGTGCCATATGAGAAAATATTAATTTAGTCCACTGAAAACATTAATACATTATGCAAATAGAAAAATGATGCACCCCAGATCACGTCTCATATGTGCTAGTGAGGTAGTATGAGACATAGCCCCTGGTGCTAGAGTAGAATACACAGTCTCAAGTGCATTTATATCATAGTCCACCGCTGCTGCACTGTGCATAGGTGCAGCGGTGAGAATGCACATACGGTATTTATTGTGTGAAAGAAAGTCCCCATGTGGTGCAAACGATTGCAAGTAAATAATGTATTGTCATCCCGAGGACCACCACGAGGAACGCAAAGTCTCGAGAGCTATTGCTCATTTCGACCCATTTTTGCAATTGCATGATACATTAAGTTGACCTTGGAGAGGGAAAATTGGGATAGCTTATTTCATATAATGCATGTCATGATCCCATAGGCATTGCGTGGCGGAGTCTTGTAGCGATCCAGTGGATTTCTGCATTATTGAGAGGGCCTTGCATCACCAGAGCCTCAGTCTGGAGGAAAGTGAACGCTGTTATATAAACACTGCATTAACTCTCAGAAGCTTTATATAGTACAAGAGGTTAGCATGCACCAAGAGCTGTGTGTGTGTGTGTGTGTGTGTGTGTGTGTCACTGTACAGATGAATAAAGTTTAAAAAGACAAAAAAAAGTAATTACCATATTCTGTTAACCCAGTATTATTTAAACTGTATGTTTGTCTATAATTAGGTGTTTTTCCTCACAAAAAAAGAAAAAAAACATAAGCTAATTAAGAGTTTTGTGATTCTCCTGCAAGAAAAAAAGACAATATTTCAGTATCCTAAAAATAAAAAGTCTTGCAATCATCTCGAGACTGTATTTCTTGTAACATAACCCCGGGTAGGAGGGAAAGGATGCTGCAGAGAGATATAAGCAGCTGGGCACAAGTATGTTCTGAGCAGTAATGCAATCTGTTGCACTAATATATCTGATGTTACCGTTCTCCATGTCAGTGTGAGTAAGTCATCCTCTGCCTTGAAAAGATACAGCCGGATTCGAGCTGCTTTCAGCTGAAAGAGATGGTGAGTGAATTAGCCACGTGGGTAGGCAGCAGGACTGTATTACAAATTCTTCCTTACTTCCTCATTCCCTGTGATGCCGTTTGATCTCGCCCTTTCATTCTTTGTCCCCTCGTTCATCACCCTTATCGCTCTCATTTTCTCTTCATATCTAAAAAGAAAAAAAAAAAAAAGAATTATTGTGCAGTTCCAGGATTCTCAAATGGACTTTAATCATCCAAGGATCACATCCTCGATGTGAATTACAGTCATATCTAGGCTCCTTTTGTTTGGTAATGTCCAGGTAATTCATTCTTTGGATGAGTGGAGAAAAATGTAATTGTATTCTTGCCTGTCCTGTAAAAATTCAAGAAAGAGGTGATGATGCTAATATTAGTAGTATACTTACAATTATATTATACCTAGTTAGTTTAGATTTTTTAAATTCAAGTCGAACTCATTACTTGTAGTTCAATTTACCATCACGAACTGATCTATATTATACAAGCACTTGCCAGGAATAAAAAATATACATTATTCAGTTTTTATTATAGAATGAAACAGTAATATGAGTTTTGACAGAAGGGAAGTTATAAGAAAAGGATAAAGCATTGTCTTGTGTTTATTTTTATATGAAATTCAGATAGCTCTTATAAAAGAGAGAAATCCCTTCTTTTGCAAACTTAACCTTTTTTCTGAAAATGTTATTAAAATGATGAACTGCAGACAATGTTTCTGACCTGGAGGTATACTGTTTTTATAAGATAACACTGTTATTTAAAAAAAAAAACAACCTTTGTTGTGCCCGCCCTCATATCCGCTCAATCCAAACAAATTAACTGTGAACATCTGCATTTACTGCCATCAAAGGATGAGTCATTTTGAAACCACCTCTGTGTCTGGCTTTGGACAACACACATATGCACTGATAAGGATGTGAAATCTGAGATTGGAAAGTGCAATGTTGATACTTCACTAACTCTAATGTGAAAAGAAGCAAATGTTAACTTTTAGGTGCAGCTTTTTGACTTTATAACCTTGTTGCCAAACCCTCACTGAAACCAAAGCCCGGGATTATCGTAAATCCAAATATGAAATAGTGTGAGAAATATATATAATGTAGCTGTTTATTGTGTGTGAAAGTTCATTCTTAACCATGGGAACGTACATTTGACAGCATAATCTTAACCTGTAAACAGGGGGGAAACAGCTAGCCTGTCCAAAGGTAACAAAACACACCCACCTAGCTGCTGGTGTTTCACGGTATGTATTGATCTTGTCATCTAACTCTCGTCAAGAAAAGCATCCCAAAATGTCAAACTGTTATATACTGCAATATCTGTTTACCCTAGAGCAGCTCTGGTATACAGTATACCACTGGTATAGTAAGTAGAACCCAATCTTAAATCACTCATATGTCAGGTGGGATTGGCTCCGTCCGATCCTCAATTAATTCGATAATTTATGGTCTGTCAGGGATTGTTGAACTTTTCATCTTGGAAATATTATGAAGGAGCAAAGTTTATGTTTTTAAATTAATTCAGGTTTATGAGGTGATAAGTAAGATTCTTCACACTGAACTCCCTGAAACATTTTAAAACCTATTGTATACTACTGAATTACAAGCTGAAGTATCTTTTTCTCATGTCTGATTAACCTCATCTTTATTTGAAGCCAGTCTAGTGTTGATACCCCACCTATTGTCAACAGACTATACTGAATAATGTATAAAGTCATGAGTTGGGGTTAGAAATGGGGTCAGGTCGGGGCTAATCTGAGGTCAAGCATAAGGGTTACTATCGAGGGATGCATAAAATAGTCAAGTTACAACCTCTGAATATTTGACTGTTCATCACTTAATACTTTACTGTCAACACTGGAATATAATGCATGGACTACTTGTAATTTTTCAATATTGTGATTGATTCATAGCAATTTATTCCAATTGTCTGTTTAATAAAAGCTTAAGAACTCATTATAAATTAAATTAAGTACAGGTTTGATGCACATGTACTTAATATGTGGTACTATATGCAGCAAATTGGCTTGATATAATAGAAAAGGGCAAGCCTTCTATGTAGGGACTTTTCCTGGATCATAGAATCAAGTCTGAAAATCTTATCTCACTTTCAATTTTTCCGTGGCATATTGGCGTAAGTTAATTCCATGCCTCCTTCTTTTCTCCATCTGAATTTCATTGTGTCAGCCTAATCAGCCAGAAGCAGAAATGATCTGCTAACATTTCATTTCTCCATGAATATTTGATTGTCAAAAATTGCCCTAAGGGAATGAACTGGGCCCAAGGTTCGGTTTTGATTTGCGATTAAACTATCAAGAAATCAATTTCATCTGCTTTGAATAATTCAGGGTTTAATGGAATGAGAAATGGCAAAAGGGGCATGGGTTATGAGATGGTCTGAAGGGTGTGTGTGTGTGTGTGTGTGTGCTGGGTGGTGGAGGGTGATGTGGGGGGTTACGCCACTCAAAATGAAAGCAGGGCCCTGCAATGTAGTGCAAAGTGGCTGGGGAGCTACTATCATTTCACCTGTACTGCTGGTGTTGCATGTCAATGAGGTGTCTGTGTCACTAATTTGATTATTTTCTTGGACAGAGCGTTACTACACTCCTGATTTATTGCCATTTCTCCAAGGAATTGGAATAGATCATGCGCTAAAACACAGAGGACACATTTTGTGTTACATTTGTGCTTTAATTGGTCTCAGAAAAGCTTTCATGTTCTACAGTCCACTGATCATTTTTTACTCCCCTTGATTAATCTTAACTGGTGATATTAGCCCCAAGTTAAGACTCTAATAAGGAAAACAAGAATGAGAGAAATAAGGGAGCAAAAGAAAAAAAGAAAGGGTTACTTCAGGGACTTAAAGAGGTTCTTCATAGAGAAAGGGCAAATTTTGCTCATCTCCCAAATGAGCACCTAATGGCAAAGATTCAGACAGACTTTTTGATGTCATCCAGTTGCTCCGAATCCCAAGAACCGTCCCACAGTGACGTGCACGAATATGTCATCGTCTGCTCTCGTCAGTTCAAAAAGAATGGCGGCGCTGGTGTTTCTTGACAAGACACAAATATATGGAGCAGCACTGACTGCGTACAGCCCGACCTGACAGTTGTTGAATTAAAGGAGGTGGCTGTGTTGTCAAAAGGCTAAGACGGCTCGTACCAAACTGGAGCCAACAACCTTTGCTCTGGTGGAGCTTGTCAAAATGTTCTGTGTTTTATTTGAAAAAAAAAAAAAGTTAGCAAGCTAACTCTAGCAAGTTAACTTTAGCTGCTGTTCGTCAGTCATCTTTACATTCGACTGATCTTTTCCTCATCTTTATTTTAGGATTTTACCTCCTGATTATATGAAGTTGGGAGAAGGAGGACGCTTTGAAAGAAAGATTCCCAAAGCATCCTATTCTAGGGCTGATCACTTGCTAGCTAGATAACATGTCAACAGAAGTTGACATAGCCTGCTGAAGTATTTTGAAAGCATCATCATTAGTGGGTTCCACTTGATATATGGGAAGCGCTAGAGTCTTCCTTAAGTTTGCAAGCTAGAGTTGACTAGACAAGGTTGTTGACAGAAAGCAGGTCACAGTCAACATGTTTCTTTTGTGATGTGGAGAGGTGGTGGTCACGCTGCATGGAGGAGCGGGCTTATAGTGGACTTGAGGCAAACCAGATGATGTCAAACTGTCTTTATGAACCACTGAGGTGTCATTAGAAGTGGCTGCAGCAGAGGACAAAAGTAGAGCACAGACTCACCACTGACAGGGAAAAAAATACTTTACTGTTGTCAAGAGGCCCAAAGGAAGGATTGGAAGGCAGTGTTGAAAGGAAAACATTCATTTATCATTAATATTTTACTATTTAAATTCACAGTGTTTAAACTACTGTACTGTAGATGCTTATACATATATTTACAGCCCAGGGAAGAAGAAACAAGACTGAGAGTCCACAGCCACGCTAGCGGCTCTGTGAAGCTGTGTGTACACAGCCGTGCTCTGAGCTAAATGTCAGCATGCTAACATGCTCACAATGACAATACTAACACGCTGTTGTTTACTGCAGCAGGTATAACGTTTACCATGTTAATCATCTTAGTTTAGCTTGTTAGCATGCTACTAATTGGCACTTAACACAAAGTAAGTGCCAATTAGTAGTGTGATGGGAATGTCATTAGTTTTGGTCTTTATTTGGTCATAAACCAAGTGTTGGAACACATCAAATGTCAACCTGCTGGTGACGCTAGAGGACAGCCGGGATCACCAAAGTCATTAGGATTCATCATCTGGGATCCATGAATACCCATACCAACTTTTGTGCGAATTCATCTAGTAGATCTTGAGATATTTCACTGGGTAAGTGAAAATGTTGACCTGATGATGGTGCTAGATGAAAAGTCAAGGGATCCCCAAACTCTTTGGGATCCTTCCTCTGTGCACAATGCATATCTGCCCCAAATTTCATGACAATCCATCCAACAATTCTGGAAACATTTTATTAAAAAAACTAAAATGTCAACCTCATGAAGAATGAAGAACAACATTAGAATGCTGTGCATGCTCAAAATGAATTTTGGCTCAATCCCCTTTTGATGTGTCCTTGAGCAAGACTGTATCCTTATCTGCTGGCTTGGCTTCTCTGTAGCTGACCTCTGACTTCGATCCTGTAGAGAAAGACAAAGAAAAAAAGCATTACTTTCTCATTCAATAAAGTATCACAAAAAGCTCATAACCCACACCCACATATTGCTTTTCTCTGGTGACTACACTGTTAAGGTGTAAACCTTTCAAAGGACGTTTGAATGTCTAAACTTGTCTTTTATCTTGACGACCATGAATTTTAATTTTGTGAGTAGTATATAGCCTATGTTAATTGGTTGCTTTATAAACCCAACAGTTCTGATGCTCTCTCAAGTCATAGATGGATGTACGGCTTAAGTTTAGGGATTAAAGCTGCCAAAATTAATGTTAAAGTTTTGGGCTACCAGCAATAACATGCTCAGCACTGATTTGTTTCTGTGGAAAGAAATAGGACATTTCAGCCCTTACCTGTATATATGAATAGGAATGTCATACTAAGTTGCCTAAAGAGTACATTCTCAATAATGATAGTACTTTAGATAGTTAAAGAGACAAAATTATGGGGGGAAAAACGATCCAAACTAAGCCTAATAAACAATTAGTTGGTATACTGTGTGCTAAATCTGCACTCTCTCTTCTATTTGACTTTCTCTACCCACTTTCCACATTCTATTTTGAAAATGATTTTGCCGTTTGACAGGTACATTACTGTACATCACCTGTAGTCTATTTCCTTCTTCCGAGGTCTTATCCACGTCTGTCTCTGTCTCCAAAATTTCTACCCTGCTTTTAAATTGCTCTGCCTCCTCACCCGTCGTGATAAGGCGGCAATATGCATTTAAGTAGTCCATTTTAGGCATTTACTGTGGGAGGATAAGTAGGAGAGTGGCTCATTTAAATTCACACTTTTGTAATATTTCATAACTCGACTTCTGACCTCTTGTCAACAGTTTCCTCGCTCTTGATTGCCCAGACTACAATGATTAAAATTGAGGAGAGAGTGCGAGCTTTTATGGATGCTGAGTATGAATACAAAATTAGTGATGCAGCTCAAGAACAGTTTGGGAAATAGGACTGACAAGGAGTGTTGACACATCATCAAACTGAGACTGATTGCTTGAATAATTGGTTTGTACCTAATTATATTAGAGTGCCCTCTTGGGTGTGTGTATGATTTTGTGTGCAGAGCGTTCTGTGCTCCTTCGCTGCCGGTGTACTGGGATAGGGGCTGGCCGGGGGGGAGCTTTGCTCCAAGGAAACCGGCGGATTTGCTTTCAAGCGGGGGCTTCGATCAAATTCACGGAGCAATTCTCCAGAACCACAATTAAATTTTTAAAGTTTACAATCACGTTAGGGAGCTGTAGAGAAAGAGGGAAGCGC
Organism: Macquaria australasica; assembly: GCA_005408345.1. Lineage (NCBI taxonomy): Eukaryota > Metazoa > Chordata > Actinopteri > Centrarchiformes > Percichthyidae > Macquaria > Macquaria australasica. The sequence goes on along the minus strand of SEMN01000190.1, from coordinate 577,734 downwards.
TGGAAGGGCGACCTGGTGTTTTTGTTCTGAGCCTGTGATAAGAAGGCAGCCTCTAAGTGAGTTAAATGAGAAATAGCGTCTGCACAGCTGTTGTTCCATTAAACGCCCCCTGAGGAGGCTTTAGAGGGGGTCCGAGAGGATCCGATATGGGCAGTGTGCCAGCAGGCATCACTGCATTTGTTACTGATAGTTCGTATGGTGGCAGAACCTCTCATTTAGTGTGTGACCATGACCTATTCAACATGTTAAGGTAATAATAATAATGTATATGGACATTTACTGGTGTGATCATAGCTGATTTCTGAATCAGCGCATTCATTCATTTGGTTGACCACCCTGGTATTTAATCTTTCTAATCATTTCTATGACTTTAACGCTGCTCTTTGTATTTCACCGGATGTAATACTTGAATAAGTAAGCAAGCAAAGTTATGGAATGTTGTAGACAAAGTTAAAAAAAAAGTCTAAGAGATTTCTATCTGGCATTTGTTGCGGTAGAACAGGTGGCTCTTGTTTCCTATTCTGTATGGAACTGTTGATCCTATATAAGTGCAAGCTCCCGCAGGAAAATGGGGAGCTTTGCATTGCTCAGATGATAGCAGATGTGACCTGAATGTTTAGTTTTATGTCTTTTTCCCCCTCATAGTACTACTAATGTTGAATACTTAAAGTGGCTATAATCAATATTATTGTGATAACACTGGATCAAAAGACTATGTGTAATATGAAAGGGGTTGCTCAAATAGATACAATTAGTAAATTATCACCCAACTCTTGCAGTTCCCCTCAGCTCTATAGGGCAGTTTAGCATATTTTGGTTCATTGTTTTGGTTTTAAGGCCCGCATCTTTACCCTACTGTTTTCGTTAACTCTAACCGCTCTCATATTGCAATGTACTGACTTTACAGACATTAGCTGTAAGCTAGTTAGCAACAGACTCACTAACCGTGTGTGTGGGAGTGTGCCTGTGGCTGTGTGTTTGTGCTCAGCTCAGCCTCTGACTGAACTCAGAACTCACCAGAAACTCCGATTCTCTCTTTCCACCAAATTAGCTCTGGTTCTTGAACTGGTTCCATTCAGGATGCTTGGAACCTTGGTGCTATATATTGAACCAGCCTGCGTTTCCATCAGTTTTGAGCAGAACCATTGTAATCAAGGATGCGTCATAAACGGAGGGCGTTGCACAATGCCCAACAGAAGTAAACAGTAGTAGCAAGACGGCGGATCACATTAATTACCTGCGAGCTATTGTTATGTTATTACAGATGTTTCCTTTTATCCAAAAAACAAGCATGGACCAACTATTAATGATAAGAAGACGTAGAAGACTATTACCACAGTAGAAAATAGATCATTGTTGCCTTCACCATCCTCTCTTTCCAACCTGTAGGATGTGAAAACCCCACTGAAGTTGTCATGGTTTGCACTTCAGGTCAAGAAAAACCTGCTATTTTTTAAAGTTGGTCCCAGCTGGGAACCAACTTTTCGGATTCCGAACCAATTTATTTTTGGTAGAAATGCTCGGAACGGAACCATGGTGGAAAAGGGGTATCTGTTATTTCTCCCCAGTCTCTCTCCCTTTTCCTCTCCTCTCTGTACGATTAATAAGCAGATTCATAAAGCCCCGCGACATGAGCACATTGTTTTGCTCAAGCTGAAACATTTTCAACTCGTGCAGACGTGTCATCGTCAATTCGTGATCCCCGGGCAAATTCACATCTAAATTGTGTCATTCCATTGACTTTGTATGCAGTCATAAGTTGAGGTGTAGGGTAGCATGGTGAAACATAAGGAAGACAAAACATCACGCCAGCAGGGAGGTGTGCTGGAAAATTAGGCAGACTTTTATTTTCAGTCTCCAAAAAAAAAAAGAAAAAATCAAACAAAGGAAAAAAACATGGAGAACACTTTGTAGTCTTTACACAGCTCTTAACACTTCTGGTGCTGCTCTTCACAAAGGAAAAAAAAAAGTATCCCCCCAGTCTCTCTCTTTTTTTTTTTTTTTAATATTTAAGACTCCGATCACCACACAGGAACTTATTAGTTTAAACACTCGCAGAGTGACTGTCGGCCACTGTCATCATCGTCTTTTTGGTTTTTTTCTACGAATAAAACACACAAATCTTTATTATTCAGGTATAATATATATATCAGTTAACAATAATACTTTACCTTGTACACCAACACAACAAAGAATATATATATATATATATATAGCTGCCATCACATCTAGCTTGCACTAATTCGCAACATGGAGAAAAGATGAAAAGATGAAGGTAGAGGCTATTATCCTACAAATAAATATAAAACACATCAAATACACACATGTAGGGATATCAGCAATATTAAATGTACAGTGAACAAGAAAATGTATATATCTAAAATGTCCCAGGGCAGAGGACTGTTTCTATTCTATTCTGAAATCTATTGTTTTTCTTCTTCTTAGATCAGAGATTATGGTTTTGAAAACGGCGTCACTGGAGATCATTGATTGATGAATTACAACTTTGGCTCTCGTTTTCCATATCTGTGAGTAGATGACGCACACAGATTTGATTAAAAAGTCCATACATGACAGATTTTAAATCAGGTTGGATATTAACACCTACGCTGGCCATTTTGTTTCGTATGTCTTTGGTTTGGTGGCAGTCGAACAGCAGATGTTGAAGAGTTTCATCCTCATCACAAAGAATCATCAGACATTTTTTTGTTGTAACATAACAGCTCCACTGAACCACGGCCCTGACAGGGAGTCTGTTCACAGAAATCAGCCACGCTGTGTCACAAAGTTATTCCCGATAAAATGTTATGTCATCGATGTTTTTTGTGACCTGAAGACGATCTTCCTTACAGACATGTTTATAGTCTATCAATCCTCCATTTGTGTTGTCGTTTGTCATTTTATAAATGGCTTTGGTAGCTGAGTCCACTGAGTTTATATTCAAATGTTCAAAAATACTGATAAAATCACCAAAGTCTCTCCCCTTCCACTCGCATATAAAGCATGAGAGCCCGCCTTTCCACTTCAAAGTGGCCTATCAGGGCTTTAACTTGCTCATACCAACAATGCCTCAATACATTCTTCAAGATGTTAAGATAAACACTGTACATTCAAAAGAAAAAAAGATTATGTGCACATCATTCAGTATTTATCTTAATTGGCTGGTATTACATCACAGTTCCAGTATCCAATCAAAACCGAGAACCTGCCTACTCATACATCAGATAAAAGGTGTGCTTCCTTTTTAAGCACCTGCAGAACCCAGACAAAGGACTCAATCTCAGATTATGACACTGATTACTGCACATCTTTAATATGTTTAAGAAATAAACTTAATTTTAATGTGAAGTACAATCATATAATGTTTTTTGTCATTTGATTTGGAACTATGCATTAGATAAAGAGAACAAATAAAACGTTGTGTGAGAGAATGTTCACCTTTCTTAAGCAAATAGTGAGGGAGTTGGTGCTTCCTCACATATGCAACCACATACACAAGATACACAACACACAGCAAGCTACGTGCCCAGCACCAAACAGCAGACAAAGTTAACGAGCATTTAGCAGCTAAAGAGCCAGACATTTCCCTCAGAAGTTAGTGTAAACCAAAAACAGAGCTAAAAGGAGAGAGAATATTGGACTTGCATTCATCAATTTGAGGCTGTGTCTGCTGGATGTGTAAATTGCCAACTGTTTGCTAACAAGTTTACCAGGTGATAATCAGCGTTGTGTTACACCTTGTTCCTTCTGCTCCCAAGTGGCCAAAGGTTGGGGGCAGGTTTAAGATTGCTTTCTCTTTTTACCTATTTTAACTGAAAAATAGACATACTTTTTCAAAGGAGCAAATTGGTTGAAACTCATGTTTAAATGATTAGGAAAAAAATGATTAATAATCTCTCATCCCTCAGAAACCTTAAATAGTTAAACTAGTGTTTAAAATTATATATATATATATATATAATATAAATATAGATCTTTTTGAAATAATAATCAATAACAATGAGCCCTATGAGCACTACAGTATCTCTGTGCTAAAAGGGAAGTGAATATTTTGAAAAGTTAGTACTTCTACTTTAGTTCTGCGTTCATGCACGACATTGTCCCCTGGGGTCAGCTGCACAGAGAAAGACTTAAATTCAGATCTTAGTCAGACTAAAGATATGTATGTCAGGGAAACATTTATTTATCTCCACATACGCATTCATATCTTGAGCCCCTGTGACCATAAAAACGTAACAGGAATCTCTCCTGATGAGTAATTTCTTTGTGGGCTACTTATCTTGATTTCCTCTCATGTCTGAATAAAACATTGAGCCTAGTATATACCATATCCTAATTGTAGAAATTATATCTGACTGTGCTGTCAGAACTCAACTCCCCCTCTTATCCTTAAGCCTATTTCTGAAAGTGAAAAACATTCTCTCGGCTTTTTCCCTCTATTTATGGTTCACTTTCATTATTTCAATTGCTTTATTAAATCCAAAAGCATTGCCCTGTTGTGCCATGTAAAAAAGTACACAGCCCAAAACTGAGTGCAGCCTTGTCTGCAATGATAATTTGTTTTCCAGTTTTGGAATTGCTTATGACACCGTAACACGGTAGCATTTTGGACAAATACTGTATCCCTCCTTTCATCTGCAGACTTGTTTTCAGCCTCAACAAATCCGCATTTCTGTGTTTATGGTCACTTTCTTATCATGCCTACTGTATTTCTCCATTCCCATCAGACATTTTTGCATTTAGACATATCTGGCAAAAAATGGTACTTTCTACCATCATTAGCTCTTTTTCCCCTATTCTCTTCCTCTGTGTAGAAAACAGAAGAACTTTCACCACCTCAAGAATATCATGTTCTCATTATAATGTTTGTTCTCTGTACTTTTGCTACCATTGCTTATAGCAATTGGTGCCAAATGTAGCGTCCTGCATAAAGCCGAGCAAGCCAGCTAAATTAGCCTTGTCTGTGACTAGACCTGTAATTTATAGCCACGTGTAAAAGATCAAGACTGGAGAATAAAGACAGAATGTATGCTCGGAAATATTTGACACAAGGAATATATGCATAGGTTCAGTTAAAAAAAGAAAGTACTCAGTCTAACCATAATGCCTCCCTGAGCGAGGAGCGTAGAGTGTGCACGGCGGGGGATTAGCGTCTGTAATGGGGTTTTGAGGATAGCCAGGATTTTAGATCTGGAGCGATATGGTGCCAGGGGTAAACACCAGGCAGCAGACTAGAGGATTTAGCAGGCAAAGGCTTCCCCCTCCACGTGGACCTAGTATCACTGTGTTCTAAAGTACACCCATTTCCCACGGTCATTTACTCAAGCATCTCCAGTGGGGATTTTGGTTATCCTCTCTGAAAGGGCGCTGTAGTCTTATAATACTGTCCCTGCACGAGCTGGGGTGAGAGGGAGGGAGATAGATAATGATTCATTGGGAGTCACTGAGGGAGCCAGATAGGGGGAAAAAAAGAAAAAGAAGAAAGAGATTGAGTCCTCACGTGGCCTCATTGTGTGGATGTTTTAAAAACCAGAGGTGGAAACCAGAGTGTGTAAAGTACATTTACTCAACTGCAGTAATTTTTTAAAGATATTTTGGCATTTGTTACATAGTGACAGGAAAGGTGAGAGAGAGAGAGAGGGGATGAAATGCAGCAAATGGCCTGGTTCGAAGTCGAACCTGGGCCGCTGCAGCAAGGACTCAGCCTTGATGGTATGCGCTCTACCAGGTGAGCTACCGGGGCGGGTATTCTAATTTAATGCCACTTATGCAGAAGGCAGCGATATCCTGACTTTTAGTATGGGTCAAGCTCAAAAGATGCTTAGTGTATTTCATTGATAATCCTTCTGTACTTCTTTACTTAACAAAAAATTTGAACGCAGGACTTTTACTTCCAACAGAGTATTATTTTTACATTTTAGATGCTTCTCGCTATTTTCACTTTCATTTTTAGTATGTGCTTCTGACTGCTATTTCCTGCTATTTTCTGTGTTTTGTGCAGTATGTGCACAGATATGGGGATGCATAAGTGTGGGTGTGCGTATACAAATTGACAGTTACATGATCCTAGACACTTTGGCTTTTTGAAATAAATTGTGATCAGGCCTTTTTCTAAATAATTGGACTGTTCACCTTAGCTACACTCATTTGACACCACTTCTTTGTAAGCCTGGAGTAAAGAGTGCAAACCCTTCCACATTGTTTACTTTTACTTAAAGGACCCGAGTGCTTCGTCCACCAGTTATAAAGTGTATACTTCAGCTCTTACAACAGTGATCACTTTAGTTTCCTCAGCAGGGGGCACACTCCTACCCCTCGCCCTGGAAATACTGATGCTGTGTTTTATCCTCTGATTGGCTCAAGCTCACTAAAACCACAGCTCGCTCTTACTGCACTACAGCGATACAGCGGCTCACCAAGCAGACATGTTTGGAGACAGATGGAGTCAGAGAGCGTGTCGGGACTGTCTGAGATGAGCTTCACATCTGCCGCTCACAAGGAATCGGGCCACAGACGGCGTGGGGGGGAATTACACGGTGGAAAAGAGGGAGTCAGTAAGAATCTGAGTTCAACTTTAACCTCTCTGACCCAGAGGTAAAAGAGAGCCGAGCAGCAGGGCAGAAAAGAAAACAGAGAGACAGGTCAGGTTGTGAAGTCAATGAATGCAACCACGCAGGAGAGGTGCAGTCCGACCTAGATGCAGATAGAAGCTGCGGTTGTGTCTCACGAGTGTGTATTTAGTTGCTCAAATTAATAAAACACAAACTCTACTATTGTAAATGACATGTTTTTCAAACACATCTACTGTAATTAGATTTAATTAACACACTGCACTTGATTAGTTGGAAAGTGTGGGGTTTTGTAAAGCAGGCAAACACATTTGTGCAAATTGGCTAGAATGTGCAACAGAACAGTGGTGTTAGACACAGAGGAAAACAACGCACTTGTTTTAATATCTTGGACTATGATGCAGTGGGAAAATGTCAACCACACATGTGCATGACACGTGAGATGAGGTCAGCAAGCAGCAGCTATTCTAATCAGGCATATTGATGGGATGTTGGTAAATGAAACAGCCAATAAGCTATCACTACAAGTCAGACAACTCCATAGTAGAACTCCTATAATAACAACGTGAATATTCATATTCACTCGTGATTCACTGAAGTTTTTTAGGGACTAAAGTACAGGAGCACTTACATCTTGAATGTGGCAGCCCAGGGGAGAAGTTTGATGCTTGTTGAGGTGTCAGAGCATAACAGAGCAAGAGCAAGAGAACAAGAGAAAAGTGTCATATATCCTTTAGGTGATATTGTTATGATCATTGCTGCCTGGATTGCTTTTCCCAGCTACAGTGACAAATATTCACTTCTAAATGTTGCTTCTTGCTGTGTGCCGTATGGTAGCACAATGATTTCTAACACTTGAAGACCAGGAAAGAATCCAGCTTTTATTGGATCATCTGTCTAAAACCTATTATTTCTAGATTTTTTATATAAAAGCCTTTTATTCTTTTTATAGAGAATTTTTCAAAACATTTTACAAGGTTTACAAAGTGCTTTAGATATAAAACCGGTGAAGACAATAAGATAATAAAAACTAACAACAGCAAAAAGACATGAAAAACAGTAAATATAGTATATATTTATACCAATATAGCATATAGTAAAAGAAAATAATAGAAACATGAAAAATGGTGTGATGGCGCGATTGGTGTGCTGGTGATACTGTTTCACTGTGCAACATAGAAATGTCTGACACAAGAAAGTAAAGCATGCCTGAGTTATGGAGTTTATATTTTGGTCACCTTTGATCAAAAATGAAAAGGAATGAATCTTTTTTTTTTACTCTGCTCTTTTGAAAAGGATGCTTTCCTGGTGTTCAGCACGAATGCGACTCATTTCGCTTTGAATTTAAAATTGCCCCACATGCAGAGCTTTTCCTCAAAGCTATTTATGGTAGGCAACTGAAGCAGTCAACTTTGCGGCAGGATACCAAAACCAGAATACCAAACCTGCAGATATTCACACCTAAACACATCTGGCCAATTGCTGCCTGAAAATAGGCGAAGACTCAGCTGAAATTAAGAAAAAACAGTTGGGACTCATCCCCTCCTGAAGCGACCATCAGAAAGTAAATTTGTGTTGCAACCCAGCAGGCAGCAGCCTTTAGACAACTCAAAGCCGGATATCGCTCTAATCTGATGAGCTAGAGCACAAGTGGTCAGGCTCGTAGCGTGATCTGCTCACAGCGTGCGTTCAAGCAATGGATGCTGACAGTGTTGCTTAGCAGGAGAAAGTAATGGCGACACAAAAACACAGTTGCACGAGATAAGACAGAGCAGTTTCAGGCCAAGTGTGGGCACCCTGAAAAGAGGGCTCATGACGCTGGGATTGTATGATCAGATCTCAAAAAACACATTACAATGACAAGGTATTCCATAGTCGACTGTGAAGTATAATGCTAAAATGAAACCTTTATATTATACATAGGGTGCACTTGAATTGTCAGCCATGGATCTGAATTAGTCCAGATTTTAACATCAGTAACACTTTGTCTTCATTTATCTCTCATGCTGTCCTGTGGTTAGTTAACAACACATATTTATCTTCTCTCTTTTTTATCTCTTTCCTTTTAAAGTTGTCTTTTTTATGTAATAACTATTATGCTCTTGACCTTTTGAACATGAATCTCTTTTTCTTGTAATATTTTTTGTCTTAATTAAAAAGAAGGAAAAACTTTCCGTTACAGAACATTTTTTAGTTTGTGCATGTCAAATAGCATAATTTCATTACATATTCCATTTGTTTTTTCAAGTCAAAGATGCTGCATTTGTTCCAGCTTTCCTTAGGTACCACCCTGATTTTAGTGCAGCTAAACCTTTTCTTGATATTTTTCTTCAGTCTGCATGCGTGGAGTTAAAAAAAAAAGGTGACTCAGACTGTGTATCTCTTAAGACTCAGCTCCATTAAGCTTTTGAACGGATCTTGGTCTAAAGGGAGTTCTCTCTCAGGACTAATACATAGCGAGCAGAATGAAGGTCACCTCTGCATATCACACCAATGGCAGAAATGAGAATAATGAGAAATAAGCAGAATTAGCAGCCTGTGTAGTCAGCCATAAACACCTCTGATCTCCCTATCCATATATCTTAACCCTTGGACAAACACCCTCATTACTGGATTTGAAAGATCCTGATGGTTCATTAACAACAGCATTAATAAGTAGTTTGTAGGTCAAGCGTTTGATGCACTTCATCTTCTTAGAACAGGACCCTTGATTTGCACAGTCACGGCCACAAAGACCCGGGCTTTTACGCTCCGTGTGGCTCATATGGATTGGTACGTTGCCAGAAGAGCAAGCTCGGGACAACGAGCTACACTGTGACCCCTCACCCCAGAGCTCCCTGAACAGAGCCCCCTAATTGGCTGCTTTTCCCCTTCAGACTGCGTTGCCCATTCCAATAACAGCCCAGTGTTTGCATGCTGCTGAGCACAGTGGAGAGCTGCAGACAGATCAGGCAGAGATGGAAGTGGAATCAGACACTGGAGCAAAGACACAGAGATAGATGGAGAGAGAGAGAAAGAGAAGGAGACAGAGTGCATTTACTAAAGTAGTCTACTTAAATATCATACGTTTTTATGCTACTTTAAACTTCCACTACATTGTATTTAACCATTAAATGCATGGGTATTTTTCAGACCTGGCTACATATCTCAAGGTAAACTTTTCAGAACCTAATTATTAACAAAAATAATTTTCTTTTGCCATTTATGACATTTATTTATTTATTTTGAAATGTATTTATATATATATATATTTCAGTGTAGCCTGCTATGTATAGTTTATACTATCTTACGTGTAAGCTATTATAACTTCTCATAAACTGACCTACCAAACACAAATTATTCAGCACATAAATCATAAATCACAGTCACTTGCTTGTGGTCATTGCAACATGGTTGTGTGCACTGCTACACTCTTTTACAGTTGGGCGTGGACGGGCAGATGCAGCATCTACAGCGTTTTCGTGGGAGTTCCTCAGCTATATAAGGATCCCTCATCAGTGCTAACTTCTCTTGGGATCGCTTCTTGGATGGTATCTTGACCATTGTTCCATTCAGAGCTCATGTCGTTTGAGCTGGTTTTGTCACTCTCATGCTCCAGTTCTGCTTTTAAATGATCTCATTAATAAATGGCCCAAATTCCTCACCATCACTGGCCTCGGCTACACCTGCAGTATCAAATGAAATTCTGCTCTGCACTAAAACTGACACCCCAGTGCTGATCATGACAATAAGCTAATATGAACAGATTTTTTCATCATTGTTTGCATTATTCATAGTAACAGTGAAACAACAGTGCCACCATGAGGCCAAAAAGGAAAACACAACATAACCTGCTATCACTTGCATCCAGCATTCCGTGAATAATACCTCGCGTCCTTTTAGAGGAAAACATTAGAAAAACAATGCATTTTATCATTTTTAACATTTTTACACATTGTTACAAAACAAATATAATGTGAGGAATACCAGGGAGCTGAGTGCTTAATTGAATAAAATTAATGAATTAGACAAGATGTAGCTGGGATTGGCTCCAGCCCCCCGTGACCCTCTAAGAGGTTAAGCGGTATAGAAAATGGATGGATGGATAGACAAGATGTAATAATGGCGGGTTGCTAAAGTCCCGAGGTCTGCATTTTAGGGTTAAAAGAGAAATATTCTACTTTTGACTTCATTCAAATTGTTTGGTTGCCATAGTTAGTTACTTTGAAAAATGTGTATAATTGAAAGTAATTACATTTAGCTTCACCGTGCTTGGAGCACAGCGTTAGCTAAGGCAGAGCACTGAAGGCAGACTTGCATTAGCTGATTGCTATCAGCTGCTCGATTTGTGCTTCCCCAGCTGGTTGGCTACCAGCTGACTAGTCATGCCCAATCATATTCATGCAGGTGCACAGTGCAGCCATTACAACTACTTCTCACTATTAATCCGCTTAGCCTCCTCCTTATGTGCTAAGTGGGTATTAATTTTACTAAGACCTTATGTTCATGTGTGTGTTAATTAAGTGGAATTAATTCTCCCAGCAGAATCCTTGTTGCTGTCCGTATTCTTCGAGAGCTCCCTCAAAGAGCAGAGCCTTTTTTTGGTAAGTCTAAGGCTCCATTTACACCTGTCATTTCAAGTGTCTCATATCCGGATAAAATCCAGATGCAATTCACTACACTTTTGTTTACACTTAGCCACATATATGCGTCTCATGCACGAGCCTCCTTTGGCCGGATACCAAATCTGTTTGCAATCCGTCTGGAATTTCCCAGGTTACATGTAAATCAGCGTAAACCCCTCTTCAGTCCACCTGAAGCTGTTTGCCAACTCCAAAAATTGCAAGAATTAGCATTTGAGTTACAGTTAACACTTAGCAATAACACCTAGCTAACTAATAACCATCCATAAACTAAACCGAAGTTGTCAGATGCCTACTTTTTGGTCGCCTTGCTAGCTTGTCTACTTGCACTGTAAGTTATGAGTAAGTGAAAAAACGCAACACAACTGTCCCTTAAAACCTACCCTACAATAATAGGAAAAACACGGTAATGCTTGTTAACGAACTTGCTGCATTACTTTTTTCTTTCAGCTCTATTCACTTTCGACAAATAGGCTACCTACTGCGATCAGTGCAAAAAGGTTTGAATGTGACACGACTGTGAGAGAAACAAACTAATAAAGGCAAGACATCCAAACTATATCTTAATGAGTATTCGCAAACACAACTTTAATCAGATTTAGAAAACCTTTTGTGGGATATTTTATTCACTAGAGATATTAATATGTTATACAATCACATGGTCAGGTCAGAGAGGTCAAATTAGTCCTAATCAATATTACAATATTATGCAGCAATCAATCATACTGATGATGATAAGATTATCAGGTCCAGTCATAATCATATGTTAAAGATGTATGTACTATCGTTCTGAATCATTAAAGCATTATATTTTTTTATTAAGTATAGCGGTGTGTGTATCAGATAGAGAACTGTCCTGAATTGACCTTATAGCTGAGGGAAGGTGTCCTTGAGTGATCTCATAGCACAGGCCTTTAGTTGACACAATTATGTACTAGCCAAGCAGAAATGTATCCACAAAAAAAAGAAGAAACAATTGTGTCAAGCCCAAATCAAATGGAAAAACATCTTAGAATGTGTTCAATGTCTGTAGCTGGTTCCAAAAATAAGGACCACAGAGGGAGGAGTAAAGATAAGTATAAAAATGAAGATGTGTGCATTTGACTGGCACTTACTCCATGGACTGACTCGGGTTTTGCTGTACTTGTTGATCTATCAGTAAACTCTATTCATATCTGAACTCTTTTGACTCGGTTGAATTATTTTCAGTATTGAAGTGTACTTGTAGTGTGGTGAAGATCCTGAAGACATCTGGCCCATCTTTGGGATTTTCCCTCCACGCTTTCTGTGTTACAGTTTTATCATCACAGAATTTTGCCTCAAATTATTTAGACTTTCTGTAGAAAGACATCGTCAAACCTGTGTTTGTGCACGTGTGGTAGCTAGCACAGTGAGCTAGTAAGTAGCTCACTAGTGGTAGTGCTTGCTCAGCTAACGCCATCAGCACATGCCCCTTGCCTTGCAGGTAGAAAGTGTCCCTTCAGAGTCTCCCTCTTTGATAGCCAAATAGTTCTTGCATTTTCAGCTTGGAGACAGGCGCATTTATACCTTTTTAACATTTAGCTAGAATGTGCCTCGGATTGCATCTGATCTGATCTGCCATACATTATGTGGCTAAGTGTATATGACTATTACTTTTGATACCTAAGCACATTTTATTATATATTTTATTACTTTTTCTTTATAAAGCAGGACTTTTACTTGTAATGCGGTACATTGTGGCAGTTCTATTTTTAACGTGGTAAAAGATCTGAATACCTCTCACACCACTGGGCGACAGAGATAGGCGACACATGAGGGAATGAAATGAAACAGAGAAGGAACAGCAGGGTTCCATTCGGAGCCGGGCAACATCTGGCCCCCTTTAAAAAAAAAACCCCAAAAAAAACCAAAAGGGCTAAGAGAGAAATGAAGGACAAAGGTGGACGGGGGCGAAATGGAGAGCAGAGAGAGAAAGAGAGAGAGCGCGCAAATAAGAAATCTTAACACACAAAGGGGAAGATGGAAGTGGAAATGAATAAGTGCGGGCAGTCAGTGAGTCGTCTGATCAGGAGGACGGGCTCCTATCACACACATGCTGTCAGTGCAGGAAGGAGACAGGCCTGATGGATTTGTATGATAGATGTGTGGACGCATGGAGCCACGGCCCCAGCTGCTGGGCTTAATGAAATGTGTCCCACTACAAGATAGAGCGCTCTGATTTAAACACATCCTGCCACGCTATTCCTCTTCTCCCTAATACAGGCAGAAAGAGCCGACGCCACCATCAGGCCCCTCTCTCTCTGTTTGTCTTCCTATTTGAAAGCCAGCTTTTTCATTTGGAACCAATCCGCTGTCTCTCGCCTCGCCCTGAAATGAATCATGCTTCTATTCTGTGCACCTGTAGATCATTGGCAAGTCAAACTTGATCTAAAATGTGCTTTGTTGTTTTTGTTTTAAGCCCGAGCCTCATCTTCTGCCCCAGTGCACCTTCGGCATGTGTCAGGTTTAAAACTGTTTATCCTAAATCGACATTTTAAAGAAGTGAGAACATAAAATAAAACACCAGACTTTAAATGTAATTTTAACAAGAGAGAAGGAAAGAAGAGAGGATTTTCTTCTACTGTTATCTTTAGCTCTCATTTCGTCTCCCCTGTGGCATCCATCTTTTCCCTGTTGTCTCCTCTCCTTCGCTGCTCATGTCCCTCTCTGTCACTTCGCCCTCACTCCTCCTGCCTCTCTTTCTCTCTGTGTCTCTTCTCCCTCGGGGGCTCAGTAGTTGTGTTTTTCTGCAGGAGTTCAGGGCGTAAGGCCAAGGAGAGTCCTCGTCAGCCAAGTGTTTATAAAGCTTTCTGCCAAGTCAACAAGGACTCTCTTACGTCCCAGATCCCAAATTCCAACATCGCTGTCCACCTTTTCACTTGAAGGCCAGTCTGCATCTCTAAAATCAGTGTCCTTCGCCGCTGCATCTGTGTGTACATGTCTGTGTGTGAGCGTGTATATGTGTGTTTGTGTGGACGGGCTCGCCTAAAGCCCGGCTTCCTCCCCGGAATAATTGATTTAACAAATTGCCGGCCATGTTTCATTCTGAGGAAGTGACAGGAGCAAAGCGGGGAGACGGAGCCAGGAGATTAATTAGGAAACAAAGTCATCTTTATGGAAATTAAATGCATCCTCTGATGATAGCCTTCCTTTCCCATCAGTCTGCCGGGTTTCGTCCCTTGTGCATGATAAAGGACTGGGAGGCCTCCAAAACATCACAGAGATGACTGCCGACGCCAGAGCCCTGCGCCTACACAGCACCCTTTAGCAATGCCAACTCCAGCTCCCACTTTCATGGGTGATGTGTTTTGGGCTACATCATTGGAAAGCACTGAACCCAGAAAAAACAGCTGCTCCTGAAAACAATGCAGTATCCTCTTCCACGGAGAAAAAAAAATGCAGTAAAAACAGAGGCCTGCATAAAAATCAATCTCATATCTCACACAGCCAGCCCCTGCATATGTGCACGGGTCTCTATACAGCATTTGGTATAACAAGCTCCCAAGAGACAGCGCATCAACTGCGTGAGCGCACATGGTAAAACTAGTATCCATTAAGTTTAGTGCATACTTTCATGTGACACCGTGCCCTTATGATTGTAGGTGTGGGATTAACTGCTCAGCAGCTCTTCCACAACCAGTCCCCCTGCGTGCTTTCAGTCACACATCTAACTGATTTTTTTTTAAATTGGTTGAGAGAATCCTAAATATAATAACATACCTGACTGCACTGGTTGACCACATTGTCAGTCTGAGAATAGATTGAATTTAATTTGTCAGAAAGGGAGACTCAAACAACAACATCACCAACAGAAAGCCCAGAGGACCAATATGTATCTGCCTGTCTGAATTGATCCACAGTATCTTTTTTTCCTGACACGGTATGATAACAGCAGTCATCCACCTCCTCTCAGACTTCAAAATAGATGACTCGAGGTACGCCATTACCAGAGACAAAATCAATGGACAATAGGGTACATTCAGGCCTGCCTGTGAGTGTGTCATCAAGCTGTATTTGATGGGAAGACCGTTTGACACAGTGGAGTGCAATGCAAACAACACTGAAAATGATACAAGTTCAACAGAAGATTACAGATACGCACGACATCTCATCCTGATACTTTGAGTATGAAAAATCAAACATTAATTAGTTGGAAACATCTGTCAAAAGCTGCCTGTAGTTAAGAATTCAACAACAGCATGTTCGTTCCTGGCAAAAGTTCTTTAAACAAATCAAATGTTCTTTGAATACATATCATTTCACTTGAAAAAGACTTATCTTGATTTTAAACCGCCCGTAATCACCAAAATAAGACTTAAATCACCAACAAAAATGCTTTCAGGCTGTTAGGTTTTTATCGGGTGGTAATTATGGATGTTTCACACTGGTAGGTGGAGAAAAAAGTAACCAACATGATTGCTCTGACCTGGTAGAAGTGTTCTTTGGGAAACACTTACAATTACCAGAACTTCACTACAGCCATCCGTCGCTTCTAAAATTTTTTTTTAAATGTTATATGACCCTGGCCTCGTCTGAGTGGCTTTCACTCTGGATCCCAAAAGCTGCGGCGGAAACTTTCACAACTTCCAAAATGAAAATCAGAAATTGGCATTTAGTTTCGTTTGACTTTTTCCTATTTTCCTAACAATGCACTATATATGACATCGTGACCTCAAGGGTGTGAGAGCCTGTAGTGACGTTTGCATGAGGATTATCAGAGCAAAGTGTCCTTTTATGTGTGTATGCTAATGTTCCTAGGAGCTCATGTGTTCATGCAAAACTGGGGAAGCAAAGGGCCAATTAGAATAACCATCATTACGCCCTAATCATCTGGGGTTGCAAACCGAGAAATGAAAATTAGGATGGTGCTGAGTTCGCCCATCCCCAGGGGTCCTGGAGCATCTCCGCTGCACTGCCTCCCAAGCTGTTTTTGTGTCTCACTGTGCCATTTCTGCTCCTTCTTCCTCCTCCCAAGCCTCCCCCTGCTCCCTCTCTCTGTATCTATTTCATTTTTTTCCTCCTTTTTATTGTCCCTGGCCACCCATGGGCCCTTCTGTGGTTCTCGTTTTGGAAGATCTTTCAGGTGCAATTTCTCCCCTGGTAAATAAGTGTTGTGACAGGAGACAGGTTGGAGAAACACTCGAGCCCCAATGAGAGGAGAGAAACACCTTGGAATTCCTCCTGCAACAGTGTCCCTAGGCTGATTTTCCTCTGTGGCTGCATCTGTCTGTGTGTGTGTGTGTGTGTGTGTGTGTGTGTGTGTGTGTGTGTGTCACTGTTTGTGCAACAGTCAAATAGATACAGAGTGAAGAAAATGAATTTAATGGAATTAATCACTTAAAAATCTAATGGATAACTATTGCTGTTCTGACCCTCACACAATAAGAAAGTGCGAACAGAGAACACAGGTCAAAGGAGTATTTTAAGCCCCGAGACCAATGGACACATGACAAGTCTATATACACAGCAGAAGGAAGCAAATCAGGTAATGACGTCTTCTGATATATTAAAATAATTGACGAGATGGCGTCAGCACACCTCATAGTGTATTATTGCTCCTATACCGTGTCCACTTACCACAGGCAAAGAAAGGCTGTGTTCAACCCATAGTTTGCTGTTGTTATTGTTACCAGCAGTTCAGTGGTGGTTAAACTTTAACATTAACAGACACTTGCCAGCCAATCAGAGACAAGTATTTTCCATGGCCGTGGTATAATACAATTGTGAAGGATGGGGCTACCTTCACATTAAACCCCACTGTCTGATGACACGCTTTTTAAAAATGTACTTTCTATATGCATAAAATACATTTTCTTCCACTTATTAGAATAATTACCAAGACATTTAATATATAAGAAGCATATTTATATTTATTTATATAATTAAATTATGTAAAAGAAAATGCATAAAATACGTAGAAAAGGTGATCTGAGTAACTTTAAAATCAATTCATTTTTCAAAATAGCACACTCAAGTGCACTTAGGAGTAGTTCAGTATATTTTAAATGGCTAATTATTATATATCATATCATTAATTAAGTACAGTGTTAGTATGTTGAAAATAGCACAGTTTAAGTACAGAAATCGTAGCACACTTGTGAGTACAATCAAAATGTTTTTTACATACTTAAAATATTTTAATAACACATCTGAAAATGTGATTAATTTAAGTAGATTCAAGCTTTTTTCCATCTCTTTTTCTCATGAAGAACATTGTGCTCCTTAACTACCACAGAAGCATCAACGATGTTGCACCTCTTGGTACCTTTCAATGACAATGAGTAAGCCAACACCAACTCCATTCACAGCCCTTCTTCTCTAGAGACCCAGTTACTGACCTAGATTCTCATCTTTCTGCTGTTTGGCTCTGGCTGATGAATGATCTAATACAATCACACCATTCCCTGTGTTGATTAAGAAGCATTACATTTTCTGTTTGTGTTAAAAATGCCCTCCTTCAGTTCTTTCTTTGCTGCCAGCCCTCTCTGTTGTTGGTTAAAAGGTTAAAAGCTACTAAGATGTCAGAACGGGACTTGATCAGGGATCTGGTTGGAAGATCGAAGGAAGAGGTCTTTTGACACAAGTTCAATCCTCTTTCCAAGTTAGGATGTGAAGTCTCGTTTTAACTTTGGAGTGAAAAAGGAAACGTCTCACCAGGGAGAGACAAGTGTATGAACAACAATGAATTTCCAGAACAAGACAGCCATAAAATAAATAAAAAGAACACTAAATGAAAGACAACTTTTAGTGAATAACAGTCGCTCCAATGCACACACTGAAACTTGCACGCACGCCCAGGGAGAAAGATAAAGAGACAGGCGGAGATGAACAGATGCTGAACCAGAAACAAGCTAAATAAGTGATGAAATGGTCTGCTCTCAGAGAAGAAATAAAATGGAAAATGTGTGCAGCAGCAGCAGACTTCATGCTGACCATTAACAATGTCCTGGTCAATACAGTCCCTTTTCATTTGCAGCCAAATGCCACTGAAAGCTAATGCAGTCCTTTGCTGGTTAGCTTATGTGCACAGTGTGCATACTCTCTGTCACTCATTAATTAATACACACGGATACTTACACACACACACACACACACACACACACACACACACACACACAGGCATGCACAAAATCAATTTCATTTCATGTCTTTGTACTTGGTGAAATTGAAGCGAATGGAAAAACACTAACATTGGCTAAAGGTCATGATAATTACTGTTTTGAGCTACAAAGAGTCCTCACACCTTAACCTTATCTCCTAGAAATAAATGTGTTTTGCCACTTACATTTTGACAGCAAACGTAATTGATGTCTATATTATGTTCCCTAGCCATGTTATATCTAGCATAGGAAGCACCACATGTATGATCAACATGCAAGTTTAAGAAAGGTCAGGTTGGATGATGGGCGGACAAAGCACAGGACTTTGAGTCTGGAAACTGTGGTTGGCATCTTGAGTCCAAGGTTTGGATAGGTTTAGTCATGTTGGGATTCGTGCTTCAAGTCACTTAACTTTTTCAATATTAAAACCAAGACGATGATCTTTCCCTAACCTTAAAGTTATGATCCTTTAGATTTCTAAAGTTGTCTTTTTGATACTATTTATGGCCAGCATTTTTTCAGCAATAACCACTCACTGTATTTACATTGTGTAATTACCTCTCTATATATTAGTTTTTATAGTTTTATTCCGTTGGATTCAAATCACCTTCACAAGGCATTCACAGGAATTACTGCACAGATGTAATCCAGCATCACTGTTTTGTAATTTTATCTCATTACTAACAGCCTCACTGTTTGCCGGTCACTTGCCTATGGCCATATCACAGCTGTATAAAGTTACTGCTAATGCAAACCGAACATTTTATTGTCTTTTAACCACAGTGAGCTGTTAGATGAAGAGCTGTAGGCGACAGGCTGCACACCTCCAACTCTTCAGCAAGGTAACGAACTTTACTGTGTACTGCCCAGCATGAAATCAGATCGCTGGTCGCAATTATTATTGACTGACTTTGTCATTAAAACAACGTGAGTTTGTCTGGCTGCACTGCAAACATATACACCGTTTGCTCCTCTGTTCCATTTCTGACAAAGCAGCTGCTTGAGGAGTGTTTGCTGTACTTTTACACTGCGCTTGCTGTCATGGTAACCACAAGTGTTGCCAAATCGACCAGGACTGAAATTCAAACTTTAACCATGTCCTTTGAGTACAAACATAATCCAAAAAAAATTACAAGGGAAGATTGAGGTCATGGTTAAAGTTAAGCAAAACATTGTTGTCATGGTTAAAAGAAACCAATTTTGACTTTTGGTACATGATGAAACGTGTTCACCCAACCATCCACCCCGACGTCCTTCCTAAAAGCAATACCATGCAATTTCTACCTTCTCTCCTTAGAGGTCGTTTGTCTGGAATTTTAAGTATTTGATGTTGTCATTTTTCTGGTGAGGACAGTCTCAAAGCTAAAATTAAAAACCAGAGAAATCTTTTCTACTCAGAAACTTTAGAAATTGAAAACTTCTTTCAGAATGTCACAACTCCACATGCAATATATATAAGCTAGACATGCTCTTATTGGCAGCCGATCCTCCTTAGTCCTCTGGAATTCAGTCTCTAATACACTAGTTTTACCAACCAATTACCCAATCAATATAATCAATATAATGCAACAGTGAGACTCGGGTAAAGCAACTATAATATTTAAAAGAACTTTCAGAAAAAGAATTAGTTGTGAACTGGAAGGAAATGCAGTCCCATTACCGTAAAAGAAAAACCTCTCCAACTGTTTTTCTCATCCTCTCTTTTGCTAATGAAAACTCTGCCGGACATATCTGCGAGAAATAATCTCCTCTATTAATTTCATCCTGCTCCCTCTTTATTGGTCCACCCACAGAACCCAAATGAAATAACCCTGTCAGGTCTAATTCTAGTAAGACATTGCTCTCCCGGCACAAAGGACACACACCCGTATTATACCGAGGTGTACCTCACGAATAACCAATCACGATTTGTGCTTGGCATTTATGCAAAGCTTCACAGTATAAACCATAATCTTTAGAAAACTCTGAGCAGAGATTTGAAGTATTGAAGCACTGGTTAAATCAATGGGATCAGGTCTACACCTAAATATACATTTTGTGTTGGTGAATGATTTCAAAACCTGCAGTCCAAACATATGTGAGATATGTATGTATATCCAAGGGTCAGAGTGCCCCTGCTGTACTCAAGTGCATTTGTTATTGGTGACCTTGATGTTTTTACCGACTGTTCTTTAAAGCATGCTTGTTTACCTGAGTATATAAATGCAGCATAGTACATGTGGTACTTACTTCTTTTTAAGATCAGGATTATTGATGCTTGTTTGCAGTGGTTGCGTGTGTTTAAAGATCCACTGGGGACTGTATGGGAGCATTATAGAAAAAATAAACTATATTGGTAAGAGCTAATGATGATTATTATATGACTTTTCCTTCTACTTTTCATCTCTGTTTCCCTGTGTTGCAGCAGATGCAGTTATGCTCTGCTCGCACGTGGCTCTCCCTGCGCATGGGTGGCGTGGGGGTGTGCAGGTGATGGGTCGGCTTCACTGAAACACCCTTTCACGACTAGCGCCACAATTACCAGATGATTGTAGCCGGTAATATCCTCTTCCGCTCTCCTCCTGAGTCTTCAGACTGGAATGAGGGCAATCCTTATTATTGTTAGGAAAGTGCCACCTCCTTTTGTAAAGCCCAGGGATGGGTGCAAATCTCATTTAGGCAGCTCTAGTGTGCCGTTGTGGCAGGACAGACAGGAAGGTAAGTAGTGAGGAAAAACTGGGTCAGATTGGTGACTGGAAAAATGTTAGTTAAAACATTTCTCCTTTAGCAGGAAGATATCAGTGTAAGGCCATTTGCACCTCTCTGAGAAAAGTTTGTTTAGGCATATCATCATCATCATGTCAACATATCTTACTATGAATTTGTAGCGGTACATAACAGTTGTCTACTACTACTTATTTTCCTTCATGCCACCACTTTTATTTTGAAGCTTTAAGACATTTGGATGACACACGTTTGTATGTTTGTTGCAACAATTTATTCTTCCTATTCCTATTTATTCTTCTGATTTTCTGTAAAATCAGTCACTCATAGTGCAAAACCCACTAAGAATCAACACCCAACTCTGCAGCTCTTTGGAGCTCTTAGCTGCTTTTAGCTCATTGTTTTGCTTCACTGGTCTGTATTTACTGTTTGGTTGCCTCCCAAAGGCTCCCACCAACCTCCTCATATAAAACTGTAGACAGCTGTTTCTTGCAAACAAGCTCAGATAAGCTGACAGTACTTGTCCTGCTGCACTATCTGCCCAGCATGAAATGGCAGAGAACACCCATAAATAAGTGACTGGTGAAGTCAACCATCTATAGCAAGACAAAGGGTCATGAGAGCAAACTAGAGGTAAAAAATAAGTGATTGTTAGATGCGCCTTTGTCAGGTGAACAGAAAGAGAGCTCCACTTGGTTCAGTTAGATTTGTAAGGAGCTTCTTCTTTAAGAAGAATCATTCAATATATATATATTTGTCTAATTTTGTCATTATAGGTGCCATGCCTTTGATTTTCGAGTGTATAGAGGACCCTGGGGCAATGCTTTATTCTATGTTGTAGTATGGATGCAATGTTTCTGGGCTTTTGCATGCAGTGCTCCCTAATTTGTGTTCTGGTGATGGCTTTAGCATTTTCCTCCTCTTTCATTCTCTGCAGGTCTTCTGTGCATGTTCAGACCTCATTGTGTGAGCAGGGAGCTCCCTAGAGGGAGTGGCTGTGTTAGCACAGCAGTGAGGAGCCGGCTGCCCTTGGAGTGTTTTCCCCAGAGTCTTGAATTTCTGGGGATTTCAACTTGTGTTTTACGTTGCGTTACTTATGAACTCTGCAGCCTGCTGCTGTGAGATGAGAGCTTGGAGTTATGAGCACAGAGCATTCAAGTGGTTACTTTGTAGCAACCCGAAGCAACATGGAGGCTTGCAAAAGCTGTTCCTAGCTCTAACACTTTTGAATGGGTGTGAAATGACAGCAGCATAAAATATAACCTCAAAAAAAGTTAAATGTAGAATGTGTAATGGCAAAACCACAGTCTAAGCTAAAATGTGTGTCCCACTTCAGGGGCTGGATCCTGTGCAGGATACGGTGCAAGTTTATGACCTCAAATGGCCTTAAATGGATTTCAGTGGCGAATTACACCAGACAAAGGCCAGTCAGTGTAATATTATGGAACCCCAAAATGTACAATATTACCAGTAAATAAATTTAAAAAAGACATTAAATACATTATCATATGAATAAAGTGTAAAATATATAAATTAAACAACAATTTGGGAAATAATTGAAGACATCATCAAAACTCACCCCATTATTCTGAAATGTTATTTCACCATTCATTTTCATAATTACAGAATTGTATTGGATATCATTTTTATTTCATTATAGATATTTTTATTTAAACATGCACTTTTTCAAGAGTCTGTTTATTTCATTATGGCATTTCTTTCCCGTAACACATTTCATGTCAAGTTTTAGTTTATAATGGTACTTTTCATAATGACTGTGATTCTGTTATTCTGAATCAACCAACTAGAGACCGCTGTTGTAAATAAACACAGTACACAGACACATTACCTAAACTTCTTTAGGCCTTAGCTTACCAAGGCTGCTTGTGCTACCTTAGCTAGACAGGCTTATTACTCAGCATGAAAGATGAGAGGGTGGTGACACCACTATCATGAAAAGTGACATTATAAAATATGGATGAATTATTTCACAAATTATTTCAGTTTCATTTATATATTTATGTGGTGATTTATTTCACAATTATTTATTTATTTATTTATTTATTAAATGTTGAACTCTTTGGAGCTCCATATCAGATGCATTTGAACAGTCCTTGAAACAGGACAGACTGGACTTTTTGGTCTAGAAATGCAGACTTTGGAGAATCCAGCAACATAATTGGGACACAGTGTCTCTCTATGGTCCTAAAAAATTTAAATACAGTCCGTCTATCTCTCTTCATCATGCTTAAACAGTCAAGCCGATGCCAGTCTCATTTTATGTCTCTCTCTCTCCATGGTGCTGAAACATTTAAACCCAGCCCTGCAAGGTTAATCCAGTAGCTCATTGGGTTTCTGTCCGTGGTGCTGAAATGGTCAAATCCTGCCTCTCTGTTTATATTTCAGCTATAGACATACATAGGAACACACATGCAGTGTATATCAAATGCTGCATTTCCCTTCAGCATTCTTTTTCTATGATTTAATCAATCATAATGCAACACTTTATTAGTACCACATCTGTGACTGATGCAAATGTTTCATTCACCCTATAGCAACCTGAAACGCCCTAGCAAGTACCAAACATCCAAACGTTTGCAAAAGTTCAATTGGTTAAATACATAATACTTTTTTAAAGTCATATTCCCCTATGAGCATAAAATTATAACCCAAAAGTTCTTTCATTTGTTGAATCTGCATACATATTTAAAACAAAGCACCTCGACATGGTTATGACGGTCTTAGTGTTCTGCCTTTTTCCTTGTCTCCTACAGTTTTCTGTTTTTTTCCTGATGTATCATTTGCTGAACCCAATGGAACCAGAATGTAAATTATCTAGTAAGACCACCTTTTTATACACTCTTGAATACATTCACAGGGTGAGCACACTGCGTTTGAGTGGTGCAGTTAAATTGGCTCTGTGTTTCAAAATGAAACCTTTTAAAATTCTTTGACCAAAAAAAAAAAAAAAAAAAAAGAACGAAGAAAGAAAACTGCAATGCGTTCTTTTCTTTGCTTTTAATACACACACAGATGCATTTTGACTGAATGAAAATGTGGATAATTGTCTTAGGACTGGAAGTTGTTTGAGTTGCTTCATGTTGCCTTTCCATGCTAATAGCTATTGCATAAGCAAGATGAAGTGTATTTTTTAATGAGGAGAGCCACATGATAAGCCCTCTGGGTTTTGCTGCTCTGTGAACATCCGCACTGGATATAAAACACTTTGAACATATATCTTATTACCGTGGTGAGTTAAAACATTAGCAAAAGAAGCGAGTCTGTTGATAATGGTAGATTGTGTTGCCTCATTATGCATGAAGCGTCAACTTCAACATGTTTGGATTTGGCTTTGATGGCATTTGTTGAAGATTGTTGCCAAAGCAGCTACAAGTAAAGTTACATTTACAACTATAGTTGGCTACCACTAGATATTGTTTGATTCATAGGAGAAGACACAATTGTTTGAATACATTATAAAATCTTGCAGATAGTATCTTGCCTAAAGTACAGCATCATGTGAAAATACTTCAAAGGTATAGCCTCTAGGTTTTGTTTTGTAAATTTGGAAATGTTGAGATTAAATTCACTAAGGCAAAAATAACAAATCTGCCTGCCTGTGAGGCATAGCCATCCTTGTACTTGGCGACCATATAACCCTGCTCTGGCATACTGTAGGTAGATTTCACCTGCAGCCTCCCATTGTCCCCAGTCAAACTATCAGGTGATGCTGCGAACATCCCAGATGGCTGCCGCTGCAGTCTACTCCGAACCTGGAGAACTCCCTTTTGCATTCTGCTCATGTGCGATGCCCCTCTGAACTGCCACTTGCAACTTGGTAAATCATTCAGCAATCACTCAGCACAGATATAGGTGAAACTGCCCTGCCTGCTACTTTGAGCACCAGGTTGAAATTACTTGCAGCGAGTCGGCTCTGCTGAAAAGCATCCTAGTATGGATTTGCTCCCTGGCCAGCTGTGAGCGATGCCACTTTTTCAATCTGAACTCTGTTGCTCCTCTCATCTTTTCCAACAGCTCATTAGTATTTTTTGTTTTCTGAGTGAGTTGTCTTTCAGCTTCTGGAGAATGGAGACAACTGTGTGCTTGTGTACCTGTTTCCATACCCTGTACTGTAACCTCTACCTGTAGCAGGGAAATCCTGTGGGAACAAAAAACAAAGTGGTATAAATAAATTACATTTATCAGAGCTCCAGTGTCCTTTTACTCAGCCTAAATGAGAATAGTTGGCTTCTGTGTAAGACTCTTTAATTTTTGGTCTGAATAACCAGTGCTCTGCTGAAAAATAAAAAAGGAGACAAGCAAACGATCTCCCTCGTTGGTGCACTCGAGTAACACTATGTTTTTAATGGAGGATACTGTCAAATTCACATTCGTCTTTTCACAGCTTCTTTTAACCGTAGCTGTGGTTGCATGCTGGCATGCACAGTGTTTGATGAATTTGTGTCAAATGTTTAATAATCACAATTTATCATTTAATGTCAGGCAACTGCAACATA
This sequence comes from Macquaria australasica, assembly GCA_005408345.1. NCBI lineage: Eukaryota > Metazoa > Chordata > Actinopteri > Centrarchiformes > Percichthyidae > Macquaria > Macquaria australasica. The sequence continues at coordinate 552,202 of SEMN01000190.1, read as the reverse complement.
GAAGCTGTGTCTACAATAGTCTTTATTCATAAATCACCCAGTTATAGAGCAAAATCAGCAATACAGAATTTAATTGAATCTCTCTGAGGGAGTTCATGGATTCACTAAAATTAATAAAATTGTATTAATTTGATTAAATTACAATAAAATTTGTCAGTGTTTAAGTAAGTGTGTATGATAATTGTCTTGTGTACCTGAGTGATCTTACTTTGGTCTCAAATGTATGTAATTTGTTCTTACATCTTTTTTCTTTTTGCAAAAGAGATCTTGAGCTCAGTGAGACTTCCTGCATAAATAAAGCTAAACACGCTTATTTTGCTGAGCACTTTGTTTAAAAACTGCACAAAAAAATATTAAATGACATTTCAAAACAGCCAGAGCTTTAGTTAAGGACATTGTTAGAATTAATTAATTTTGAAACTATAGGAGATCGATGGAACCAACAAAGTACACTTTGGGAACTACATTATAATGTGACGGTTTAGTCATTAAGATCTTAAATCAGACACAATCATTTGGTAATGAAATGAATTACAATTATCAGAGCAGATACTAATTAGGGCACACTATACACGGCAATAGCTATAAGGTGTATGAAAGACATTAATGTGTTGTTTTTCTGTATAAAGACTTCTGAATACCCCGCTCGGGTCTTTTACAGATGTCTGGGTAGAGATGATTCACCGTGTGTTAGAAAAACACAGTTAACATCAAACCTTTACAACACTGGGGACAACATTGACCTTGGCAACCAGCAGTTGCCTGAGCAACCATAGACAATTTTCACAAGAATCACATCTTCCCCCCTGCGCACCTTCACAGGAGGATCACAAGATGGGAGACAGGCTATAACTGTCACAATCAAAAGCTCACCCAAAGTCTGTTTGGCCTGTTCTAATTTTAATATAAAATAAAGCTTTTCATCTAAAGTCTTGCTTCGATCAGTCTCTCTTCCATCTTCACAGTTGCTCAGTAACCGGCCACCGCAGCGTGACGTTGGTTGCATTACTCTAAAAGTTGATTCCATTTCAACTTTTCGCTGGGGCTGCCACGTTTTTTCTCGGCACACCCTGCAGCCTGCACTGCCGCAGCCTAAACGCACTACCCACGTTCAAATGAATGGGAGGACTGGCATTTTCACTGCAAAAAGCAAAAATCAAAGTTAAAGTTCAGAAAAAACATCCTTGGTGAGTTTGACACTTAAAACTTCAGCTATTCTGCTTCATTAGGGCTGTGTGGCTTTGGTCTGATCAGATTTGACTGACAGTCCTGGCAACGTGAGCAAACAACCCAACAACTGCAATCACATTTTGGTCCAAACATTGCTAAACTCTGATTGGTGCATGGATGTACTATATGATATCACATTTTTTCCAACTAAGTCCTGCCAACTTCAAACCAGTGAGAAAAGCAAGAAAGCGGGAACATCGATCATAGTATGAAGCTGATTGAGAAAAAAAGGATTTTCAGGGCAACTCAATCAACAATCTCCAAAGCCTCCATACTTCAAATCCCTTTTACCTAATGCATGGGACAAAAAGCAGCACAGTGAAAGTGGAAAAATTTCATTCACATTGATGAATCAAATGTGCAAATAGAAAAAAAGGCTTTGACAGCCATCCATTATCCTATTGAACCAACAGTGGTAGAAGTACCTGCAATTATCCTTAGATTTGGTGGACAATTCTAAATGTTACCCCATCTTCCCTAATAATATAAAGCTCTAATGTTTTCTGACACCTCAATCTTGTTAAATAAACCCCTTAATTGAGCTCTTCCCCATTAAAATACCAGCATTACAATACTAATAAACTGTGTTTGGATAAGTACTTTTACTTTAGTCGACTGCTGTACCTTACTCAGCTGGTAATAAGCAGTAACTTTTTTTCTCTTTAACATTAAGGGCTTGTGTGACTAGTTCACCCTCCATGAAGTGAAATACCAAACAGAAATAGCTTTTGTCAGCCCCGAGGTTATCATGAGAATAAGGAGACAGGTTGTGAATACGATGCCGAGGCTATGAACGTGATAACATGAAGCGACAGGTCATGGAGTTTATCTGCACACGTTAATGCTATCAGCCTTGTTGGTGGCAGAAAGGAAAAGAAACATTCTCCACAGGCTGCCAGACTGTTTTTAACATCCGTTACAAATCAGATGAGACATTTCTTTTTTTTTTTTTTTTTTTTAAATTGTGCGGATATATTGTGCTTATGTTTTGTTTAGACAGTGCATCAACAAAATTCCCCATCATTGCGATCATGCATAGAAATGACAGCTCATAATCTAGGAGGTTAGAATAAATTAAATAAAGGCAAAATAATTAGTCCAGGAATGCTCCACAGAAACACAAAATGAATTGATTAAAGTAGAGGGATTTTCTACTCTAATTGCTTTAAATGACAGGAGACATTGTTTGTCTTTCATTACCATAATGACAAACAATTTCAATCTTTGAACACAACATTGAAATCTCTGTGTGTGTGTGTGTGTGTGTGTGTGTTAGGGGCTTCAAAGTGTGTGTGTGTGTGCCTGTGTGTGCGTGCTGAGGGGCTAGAACAGGATGTGTGTTGGTGGTAGGGGGTGGGGGTGTTAAAACAGCATCAGTGAAAGTAGCGAAACAGACATGTACTGTATTTACATGAAAATGTTGCAGATTATGGAAATCCTAATGCTTAAGGATCTTCAATCATCCACACACTAACATTGGTTGTAAGTTGTTAAATACCGTTAACAGGCTGACCCATCTATTTTCATAATCTGATGATGTTTTGACTGACATTTTTATGACAAAAAGAAAAAAAACATTAAGCTTATTATAAGAATCTTTCATGGTGCTACTAGGAAAAATAAAATAAACAAGCTCAAATACACACTAGCAATTGAGGGCAAGTTATTTTTAAAATGATACATAGGTACAACTCCCTTCTCTATAGATCTTCGATAAAAAAAAAGAAAAAAAAAAGTCTGACAACAGAAATGGCAGGCGCCATGGAGACGGGTTATTGGAATATTTCTGATGTGCTTCCCAAACTCAGAGGTAGACAGCGGCACATCTGGATGCATGCAACTTCATTATGTATGTTTCATCTGAGGAAAGTACCTGTGTGAGCTAAGTTTGCCAACTCTGATCAAAATTCTAAGTGCAAGGATGAAAAAGACACAACACAGACGAGTTGGGGGAGTGTTGGTGTAAAAGGAGGAAGTGAGAGCCTCCCCCATTCTGAGCTGTAGAGTGTCAGACACTAATGCCTCTGGATAGAAGCTCTACTCTAGGGTATTAACTCAAACATGGACGACTAATGCCACGGGATAAAGCATTCAGCCTCACTTACAGGGGCACAGGCACTCCCACAGGATCATAGGGCCTGGGCGGCAAGCATTAAATTACCGCAGACTGGCTTGTGCCTGCGCCAAGGGATAGACTGGAGGCAGAGGTGCACAGTTCGAACCAGTATCCACAGCCTGGATATTTGTGATTTTCAGATATGTAATACGGGCAAGGTGCCAATACAAATATATAACAGAGGAGAGAGGATATATTGAGTTTGTGGTGTTGGTGAGCTCAGCAGATCTGGGAGAATAGCCAGTTAATCACCAAACTTAATGTTTACACAAATAATGTAGGCCACAATGAGCAGTGTCACGTTTTGCTTTCAGAGCACCATACCAGTGTGTTGCCTGTAACTTTTTACTGTTTTACTGTTCAAGACAGCCATAGGTTTCCATATGGTACAAAAATCACATAGCAGACTGCTGAAAGTTGCTTGAGTTGTCTTGATGTTAAATGATCATTGCTTGGTAACGCAGTTTAAATGATAAGGCTAGTGTTTTTTCTATATTTCTTACTGTCACATCACATGAAAAGACCAAAACCAATACTGTACCCGGTCTGTGGCACTCAGCTTCAAGCCAATTGGTTCCTACTGATGGTGTAAATCTTTAAAAGCAGGTCACAGATTAGTAGTTTTATGTTTGAAAAAGGCTGTGTTATTTCCTACAACAGGTGGGTACTGTAGTTTTTGACATTATGTTACTTTGTTAATTTGTTGGGGACTATTTTCAGCCGCGGATCAGTACACGTTTGGTGCACAAAAATGAGAATGCATGTACACTGAAAAGTAGAATTGACTCAAAATAAGCTACTGTGCCCATGTCCATTGTATTGAAGGAATGTGTCACATAGTGCAAAGGTGTGTTTTTAAGAGTTTTTGGACTCTATGAGGCTCTGTGGCACAGAATGATAAACTCAATTGGGGTTTGGATACACAGACAATAATTCACTGGTTGTTTTGTTCTGTTTACAACAGAAAAAATATACAATGATACAAATTGTATCTTTTTTTGGGTCCAAATTGATTTGAAAAGTGTGAATTATGAATGATTTCATAACAATAAATGTAACTTTATAAAAATGCAGGACTCAGTGTGTACTGGGATGAATTTCATGAGTCAAGCAAGTTTCAAGAATCTGCCAAAAAGAATGTCATATTGTGAGTAAATAATTGGAAACCAGTGGCTGTCTGGAACAGCAGAAAAATATACACTCAAATTTTTAAAACCCTGCAACATGATTCACAAAATGGTTAGCTTCAATGTGAAGAAGTGTACATAATTTGTGACAAATGGGCTAAAACATGCAAAACCATGAGGATGATAACACCCTTATATATCACAAAAGTAAAAAAAGAGTTGGATTTAAACAAAATCACATAATGGCAATGTTTCGTTTTTTGTTTGTTTTTTGCCTTATAGGTAATTTGTAAGTAATTTGAATTAATAAGTAATTTTTCAAGGAGACTCATCAATCAAATCCTCCACTTCAAAATCCCAAAAATAAATTTTCACCAACCGCAGTCAGCTGCCCCTATGGTAGTGGAGTAGCAGCTATCATCACAACTAATTTAAGATGCTTCTCCAAATATTTTCATAATTACTCTTGATTTGAGTCACTGGGCATCCTTATTAATGATAAGATTGCTCTGCTCTGCTGTGTGTCCTGGTAGATAATCCCCCACAGCTACTTCATAAAATCATTCATGATTTGTCTGTTCTACTGGCTTTGATTACGCCAAAATCTGATAATATTTTAATAGTGGGGGACTTTTAACATCAATCCCTGCAGCCTGTCTAGTGGTTGTGCGTCTGATTTCAAAATCTTATTGAGCTTTTTTATTTATTATTATTTATAGTATACAGTATTCATAAACCAGACTTTGCATTGTCTGCTGTTGCTTTCTCAAGCTTTCTGTCTGCTCCTGCCTCTTCTACATTGATTCCCAAATCTACTCCACTCCTTCCACGTAGTGCCAAGGAGTTAGTTATTTATTTAATGTTTGATTGTTTTTGACTTTGGAACCAAAATAATTATAATAAATCAAGAAATGCACCCTTCCCATAGTCAGATGATAACACTTGGGCTGTTAAGAGAATGTTGAAAAGCTGCACATAAATGTGAGGCTGATAAACTCCAAGTGTCATCCAGTATTATGAATTACTTATTACCGAAATGTCAGAAAGAGATTAAGGATGTGAGAGCGGCTTATTCCTCTGGCTTATTTTGAAGAACCATCGTCTGCTGTCTTTCTCTCTTTTTTTTAAGCACTCATCGCACTTAGAAACTAAGAACTTACATCTTAAAGGAGTATTTTAGTGTTTCTTTGTCAAACTTATCTCCATGTCCTTAATGCTAAGAGTAATAATCAGTACTTGATGCTCTGGTGATACAGGCAGCACTGACTGTACAAAACTGCAACTTTTCCCAGCCGCTAGGGGCGACAGCAGGGCGTGGGTGTAGTCAAAGTCTGATTGTCAACAAGAATGTAATGCTGCTGGTGAGGCTAATTTGTTAATGTGCAAATCAGATCTATGCTTTCCAGAAAAATATACATTAAACCTGACATAAAGTGAAGAGAATCACTTGGTTGAGGGTATATTGTAAAAGGCACATGCAATATCATCTCTCATCTCTGGCGCCCTTGTCACACTGGGGATCTTTGAAAGCAGTACTTGTGACAAGTGGCAGCTTGACTAGAAGCATAAAATAAGCAGTATCTCACTTACAAGAACTTAAATAATAACTGTAATTGTCGTTCAGAAAGATAAGCATTTTCTGATCGAAAGCTCCAATTGGAAGGACGACATCATTTTTAAAAGCCTTCTAAAGCTGTTACAAATCACCAATACAATAGTTTGATCTGAAACAGCATATGAAACATCATAAGGTTTGATAATAAATGCACAGAATCTGCATAGGCTGAACATTTTTGATTTGTTTGTCATAATCTGTAGTGTTAGAAGGGCAAAAGTTGTTTTTTTCATCCATCTGCAGTGTGAGGATCCTCAGTTAAGGCTTTAATGTGAATATAATATTAACAGTGTTTAGCAGCTCATGCAAAGGGAACATTTTACTGCACATTTTGACCACATCCTAGCTACTGTGTAAGAAGCAGACCCTGAACACATCAATATCAGTTCCGTTAAAACCCTTCAGAAAAAAATACTTCAAGATGAGTTACAGGGTCAGGAATTTCAGTTCATCTCCTTGGAAACATTCCCGTCTCATAGCGCATTTTATCCCATTGCAGTCGAGCACCCTCACAGACTTTTGTCATACGTACCATGACATGTTCTCACAAAGTTAAATATGGAAAAACTAAGTCCACAATTGTGGCGGTTGCGTATTTGGATTCAGCCACTTTTTCCTCTTTTGCTCCCTACGTGGAGTCCTAACTCCTACAGCTGCTAGGGGGTTTTGTCACTTCAACATAAACATATGTTTATGAAACGGCTAATGCTGTTGTTGCTTTTGGAAGTTTTTTTAATGACATTTCGTCTCAACCAAACGGATATATTTTACAAGTCAAAGCAATAAGGTGGTGGTCATATTGTGTTAGTTGTGTCATTCTTTTAAAGAAGCAGCCTACATCGCTCGCAATCTTTCTCCATCAGATTTTCATTTGTAATCACAAAATGAAAGATCAAATGAACCGAATGTACTATTTCTAGATGAAAGATTTCTTCACCTTTCTTTAAACCAGTTAAAGGTGTTCTTCATTGTTGAGAGAAATGGTGGCAAACACTGAGACCTTGGAGGAAATGATAATTAATACAGTGCACACTGTTCTGTTTCTGTACACCTTATCATCAAAGGATTGCAAAAACAAAAGATAAAACACAGAAATCCTGGTGCAATGTAGGTATGATTATTCAGTTTTCAGGTCATCTTTTGTCTATAAATGGAAAACTGCTTTTAACAAAATTCCTCTTCCATGTTTAATCCTTAATGTACTCCTGACAAACTTGTCATGATGACATTCCAAAACAATCCAACAGACAGTAATTTATCTGCCAAAAGTCAATTTTCTGATGGATCTCTGGTCTTTTACCATTGTTAAATACCAGTCTGTTTTCAGTCGCAGCTGCACTATAAAGCAGAGCTCAGCTCAATGTAAGGATTTTTATAAATTGGATTTAGGAATGGATTTTCACTGGTTTCACAGCTATTTATCCAAAAGAATTTCTTCTGTCACCATTTTCAGGTACACTTCATCTGGGGTCCTATAAGGTTCAGTTTTTGGCCTCTCCTATTCTCACGCTTCCACTTTGACTAACTTACTATAAATTTTCATTATTATGCTGACAACACGGTTATGAGTGCCTATAAAAGTTCAAGGCTCCAGCAGGCTCACAACTCTGAGAAACTCTACCTCAGATAAAAAGTAATGGATGTCACAGAGTTTTCTGTAACTACGCAAGACCAAATCAAAAAATAGCTCTTTTTGAGGCACCCAACTCCATTTAATTGATTCAGCATGGATTTCTGTCTGCCAAAGAAAAGCCAGTAGCAATTAATGTAGGTGTAATTGCTGACATCGATTGCAGCTTTGATGTTTTGGGTTGTCCCATGCTGCTTCTTTCAACTGTGGAATATTCCTGGACCATTTTTCATCTAAAATTATCTGGAAAAGGTCATTGAGGCTTTGATATCCTCCCTCTCCGATGACTACACCTCATATTTCTGTCTCAGTCAAAACAAATAAAACAAGCACTTTATTACATTTCTATCATCTAAACAATATTTTATTTGATGTTGTTTTTTAGTGCAATTGTGCCTTTATTTGAAAGTTCACACTAGAGATAGACAGAAAAATTGTTGGATTCAAGGGGGATAACATGCATCAAAGGTCCCATATAGTGAATCAAACTGAGAAATTATGGTATTCATCTTAGACCACTTTAGGCTACAGGGACACCTACATGTATTCTTTTATACTTATGACTGGGTCTACAGTATATTTTAATGTGATTTATAAAGAGGAATTCCACCAATTGCAGACATGAAGATCAGTTTACTAGTCATGGAGAGTGCTACTCAGCCCACAGAAACATGTATAGTGTCTTTTGTGGTTCTGTAGGAGCTTTACCATGTCTGAAAAAATAGCCCCTGACAATTTCATCAGAGTTATCTTGGCTTAGGCTCGGAGACTTCAAAGCCTGGGGGCATGAAGTTTGAAAGACATGGGTATTTACCAGGCGCGGAGGGTCTAAAGTAAGGTACTACTGAGTTGCATTATGGGAAATGCGGGATCCAGCATTTTTGGAGCATGACTATGTACTACAAGTCTGGGAAGTCTGCTGATTCAATTTTACCTATTAAAAAAACAAAACAAAAAAAACATCCCTCAACTTTATGGAAGTCCAACACTAAATCATCCCTTCAAGTCCATGTGAGTTAGACAGATATACCCCTTAGGTGCTGCATTGTAGGATTGGTACCCATCAGTCTCTTATGAAGAGTGATATGGTGCTTTCCATAATGAGTTAATGTGGTTTTTCTCTGTATTTCCCTACATGAGTGATGACAGTGACAACAACAAAATCATGATTAATAATGAACCCATTTCATTGCAAAACAAAACTTTGCAGCTCTCTCTTGCTCTCTCTCCTCCTGTTTTTGTCCCATAGGCTGTATGCAAAAGTGAAGCCAAAATATTAGGAATATTTTAGCTGACAATTTACTCTGTTAATGTAATTTAAAACCAGATTCTGCAGCCAAGTGCTCTGCATGCCCCCCTCAACTTTTGACAGTCGCCTGTTGCTTCTTTAGTACCAAATGACTAATAAAAACAAAATAATACGATCAGTGTGAAGGGCGCTGAATAAATGAACCACTTGAGGTTAAAATGACAAGAGGGATAGATGCATTGTGGCTTCACTTCTGGAGCGCAGTGATTTCATCCATCTTTAAATACTGTCTACTGTCTATCCAAGTTGGCTGTTGCCAAATTAGAAGGCGAGTGACTTAACTCGATCTTTCAAATTACTGTTACTGCGCATTTACCTTTTATTCTTTACTGTGCATGTGTCATAATATCATTTCTTTTTAATTACTGTTCATTTTTTATATGAATCCTTTACAAAAACCTCATTGCTATTGTATATAAATAGTAACAATCAATGGAATCATTTCATCTATTTGTCATGCAAGGAAAAACACATTACATAATGTACAAAATGCACCATGGCAGCTGTAGTGTTAAACCATCCATGCTGTAACCATCTTGACGTGGCCTCTTGAAGGCTCTCAGTGATTAGATGATGATTGACATTCTGAAAGAGACTCTTTAATGCTACTTGAGAAACACATTGTATCGCACTCTCGTTATTATCTTTCCACTTCACTGCTCTCTGACTAAAACAGCCCTCATCGTATTTATTTTGCACCAAAAAGTTCAATTTGAACAGCGAGAGCAGTTTTGTTTAAGCAGGGTGTGTTTTAGAAAGTTGGTCCTGACTTTCCTGAACAAAGCCTATAGTTTCAATCCTATAGGATCAATTTAACCTCTTGGGTGAATAAAAGTGGTGTTTTCTTTGTTTTATCTTGAAGGCTTTTTTCTGTTAGTGTTGAAGCACAGTACTTTTGGTTGTGCGGGATATTTCACTCGAATGAAGTAACCCGTTGGCTGCTGTAGTGTTGGTGATGCGGTTACGCTCCTGACATCGCGTCTATCAAGACCTCCCTTTGTGACGTGGTGATTCACATTCTAAAGTGACACTTTAAGGCCACTCGACAAGCCTTCCCAGTTGCTGTGTCGTTATTATTCACCCATCCCGCCTGACCCCGTGGCGGGTGGCTGACACGGCCGTCGTCATCAGCCTGAGATAACCTGTACTTTTCTCGCCAGAGTAAAGGAGTGTTACAAAGCACCTGTGCAGACTAATAACACGGTGCTGTGAAAGGAGCCATGTGTGCTCGCCACATCCCATCTTAACACCTCAGCAGAGGTATCTCAGGAGGGTGGAGGACTGTGGAAAGTTCCTTTAACCCAGCATTACTATACGGTATTACAAGGGATATCAGTTGTGTCCACTCATGTACGTGAACCGCTAATGTTGAACATAAATAAAGAATATTTGAAAGTTTGAGCAGCGTTCTTTCAGAGCAATAAATAGGGTAGATCATAGTCTTCTGTATTAAAGTCTGCTCATAAACACGGAAAACAGCAATAATGCTCTTTGCTCGCCTTTTGTTCCAGTGTTGCTGAGGAAATGAGAAAAAAAAGGGGAGTAATTGAATTTTGTAATGAATGTGTGTAATGTAACAAGCCGCCTATGTGAATGTGAGCTAGTTAATAAGGAGTTTCTTTCTTTCGAATTTTTGTTTTTCATTTCTTTGTGTTTATACTTTTTCACTGCATCCCATCGGATAGTTTACAATGTTAATTTCACGCTAAAATCCTCTCTCTCTAGACACAATCACACAGACAGAGAGCGAGAGAGAGAGAGAGAGAGAGAGTACAGAAATAGTTTAGTTAGTGCGAGGAAACCTTTCCGTTTGATTCGGTGTTAAAAACATTAGAAATATTGCATAGTAACCTTTAAAACACACCGCTTTATGTAGAATATTGAATGATATAATGTTCCTCTGGTAATAATGAGTATTCTGCATGCACTCAATTTCCCTGTGTATCAATATAAGGTGATAATGAGACATATCTTTCTTGGAAGCAGTAAAGTTGAAATTGTGAATGCATATAGATGTCTGGTATAGATCTATGGATGCATATAAATAGATAGATTGAAAAAAATATATATACATATGTGAGCCTGAATGCTGCATCACTTTGGCTTTAGCTCAGCTGATAGAGCATACGTTTTCCACACCAAAAAACCCTCAGCTCTAATTCCAAGTGAGTCAATTTAACACCACAATTTTTCATGCATGCTGGATTCCCCCCCAAAACATGTAGCCTTACGCTCCCTTAAACAGCCTAATTCTGTAATATGCCATGCGCCAGTGGTGGTGCTGGACAGGAAAGATGCGCCAGTTTGTAAAATAACCACCTACTGATGAACATAATCATTATGAAACTGAATACTTGTCAAGAATGGCTGAATGTCTGTCTGCGTTCTCTTGTTGTTATTACAGCACCACTTGTACATAAGTCAACTTACACAAAAGGTGGTGACACGTGTGACCTAAACAGCTATCAGCCTAAACTGTCTTGTCTAAAAGACTACTATCACAGGTCAGCTCACAGATCTGTGCCTCTCTGGAGGACAATAATGTCCTTCAGCCACAGGAGGCTTCAGGATTTCGACCTGACCGTAGTACAATAACTGCTGCACTCTGTAGATCTGTCCAAGGCTTCTCTCACTGTCAATTACAACAATTTGTTGAATAAGCTACTTTCCATGGAATTTGACGATTCTGCTTAGAGTTGGTTCAGATCATATCTTTCTGGTAGAATTCGGGCTGTTTTTGCCGATTGAACATTGTCTCCTACAAATTATGTTTATATCTACAAATTTGATTTTCCAAATACGTTTTTGTGGGACAACCTAATTCCTGCCTGCTTTATGTTCCATGGTGACGTTTTTTTGGTGGACAGGGTGGATGGTGGGTGTAAAAAAGACCTTGACACTGGAGAATGGGGTTTGCATTCTGAATCCCACGTGTTAGTTTTAGGCAAGAAAAGCTCTTTGGTTAAAGTAAGGGAAAGACTGTGGTTTCAGTTAAATATTAATAAAGTAAACACGCCGTGTTTTGTGCTTCAAGTAATTGTTGACTCTTTCCGTATTGAACCAAAACCATGACCATGATTTCCCAAATCTAAAATCTTAACCAAGTGCTTTAACATAACCATAAAAACCAATGCTGTCAGTGAACATTTTACGGGACACATTCAGCATCAACATTTTGCAATTTGCCAGAAGCGTTAATAACAACATTTCCTGATTATGTTGATAAAAATGTTATCTGGGCAGCATCATTTTCCAAAATGTATTTGCTGTTGCAAATTAATAGTATGTAAATGTAATTTCTACGATTCAGTGCTGCCAAATCAGGTCCCCAGATGGCTGATAAAAGGTATATCAATATTTACTCTGTACGTAAATAACATTTTCCAACTGAGCACTACAATGTTCATATTTATGCTGATGGCACCATCTTGCATGCCACTGGCTCTACCACAAACCAGGCTTTCTCCAGGTTACAGTCTATTTTTCATGACCTCCTCTATTTCTAATTTAAAAGGTTGTTCTAGACTCCAGTCAAACAAAATGTATGCATTTCACAAGAGAAAGAACCTTGGATGTTCCTACTGTTCCTATTGGCTCAAAGGTTGGAAGGATCGTGATGAAATATGACATTATTGTCCCATAGAAATATGTATTAATAAATATTAAGAGTTTAAATTTACGGGGCAGTATATTATATTTCTGCCTTGTTGTTTTGATCCATGATATATTGCTGTTAATGTTACAAACAGGATGTAATGTCCACTGAGATATACTGTGGAAGTTTTTATAGATTGGTATGCTGAAGCGGAACTGTTCTAAACAGTCAGAGATATCTCAAATGGTTTTGACATTTAAGATTGATTATTTATTTATTTTTTACTTTTTTTGCCCCTCTAGCCAGCAGCGAGAGAGCATCGTCTCTAACTGCATGACATAAGGGGGTGGTGCACACTGGAAACCCCCAGCGGACAGTCCCTGGCAGTCTGATACAAGGCGGCACCCTACCTTGTCAGGCAGAGTGTAGCTACAGTGAGTCATGACACAGAGGCAGGTTTTCTTTCGGCAGGCCCGGGCCTTTCTTCTCTTCCTAGCACAACCATTTGGGTTACTGCATAAATCACCTCTAAGTCGCCTTAAGTCCAAATCCTCATGAGCTTTGAATGGCGTCTAGCAGTAGGACTGTGGGATTGCTGAAAATTGAATTTTAGTTCTGCAGATTTACTTATTGTTGGGGGTAATCATTCATGGATTTGGTTTGGTCTCAGTTGCTTTTTTTATTTGCAGTAGAGATAGAGGGGTTTTATATATGCATGCCATTAGAGGGTTATAATGGGCCACTGAAGGCAGGTTTCGCAAATTGGATGTGACTTGTATTATGCTTCAGAGGCCTTTCAATTCATGCAATAAGCAGTAAGGATGATCGTCAGTGGTAGCCATTTGATTTGAATAATTCCACGGGTCATTTGTTTATTCCAGGAATTAAAGAATGAACCTTGAAGAATCAAGGATATTAGCTATAATGTTTTCTGAAATGTGGTGAAATATAACACCAGAAAAGTGCTCGGAAGTCACCTGATGATCCGCTTATAAAATAAAATGATGATTTATCATATCAAACACCTACACAACAAAGCATGCCATGATGGCGTGCCTTTCTCTGCACTATGGCACCCTGTCAGGAAAACAAATTGCTATTAGCATAATAATTCAGTGAACTGTCATACAGGAGACATGGGGGATGTGTTGGCAGGTATCTGTCCATTGGCTGGTGTGTGCCCATTGGCGAGGCCTTTAAATTGACAGGGCAGGGCAGCCATCAATAATTCAATGGGCATGCCAGCGCAAAGGTAAACAATGGCTGTAATTAGGGGAGGTCTGCACTGTGGACAGGGAGATTAATGAAAGGGCAGTCATTTCCACTGGTGCCCAGAGACAAGAGGTGTTTCACAGTGACGGAGGCGCTGCCAAACTAAGCACAGCCATACTGACTGTGTGTGTGTGTGTGTGTGTGTGTGTGTGTGTGTGTTTGCACATTGTACCTGTGTGTGTGTGCATGCACGCATGTGTGCTTTTGCCTGTTTGTGCTTGAATAACAGAAAAAAAGAGACAAAAGAGAGACAAGACATTAAGACATACTGCAGCAGGCATGTGTGTCTATAAACAACTGTATACATGAATATTTCTATCAGGGCACACACACACAAAGGTTAGGTATTGATTTCCATAAGTACAAAAAACAAAACAAACTTAAGTAGCAGAATGGTTTAACTCTTTCAAGCACTTCATTCTCAGGGACTTTAAGTCACACAGATCCATATTTCTACGTTTTTGTGTTAGCACAAAGTGTAAATATTTGAAATTCATGTAATATAATACAGAGGTACATTTTGTTTGTGGCATAACATAATGTCTCATTCGTCTGTGTACATCCTCTGTTTGTAAGAATCACTGCAACAAGAGGCAAGACAATTCTATCTCGTAATCAAAGACACTCAGTGAATTCAGCACCAAGGACAGCGACATGTGAAAGGCCTCCACCTCAGTCTCTACCCTGAAAGATTGAAAAGTGCAATTAAAATGAAAGTCTTGGTTGACATATATATATATAAATAAAAAAAACATTTTTCCTCCTCATTTTTCATATCACATTTCTATCTACATGCAACGATGCAGAGTCCACTTTTTGCATACAATGTTGCACCACGATACTGTGATTTCATTCTGTTTTTCAAAATTTTGAAGCTAACCAATCTTGAAAGAACAGATGTAAACAAGGGCCTTTATGTTAGAGTAAAATATACATGTAAGGTGGCCCCATGTGATACACTTAACTGCTCAGCCATTTTCATATAGCAAATAAAACATTTTAATGGGTGTGGCGGCTGCATCAGCTGCTGCCCACCAGTGTTAGTATTTCTTTACAGTTGGTCACATTTTACACCCAGATATTGTCTTTTGTGTTCACATATTACATACTTTGTTAAATTTATGAATTGTTTTCTAATTTGGGTGCACACAATTTAGTTAATTTAGTTTTGTCACATGGTTCTTTAATTTGCGAGTAACATTTAATGTTGTTTCTCATCTTACCCAGCTCCTCTGGCAAAAAAGCCTGAAGCCTGGGAAAGATGGCCTTTTAAGTACAGCTCACAGGAAGTGGAAGAAGGGAGGACTTGAATTTAGACTCTTTGTTTGGCTTTGCTATCATTTGCTGGAAGCTAATTCTTTCTTTATAGATAATTTCTTCTGATAGGTTGTTTATGTTTGAATATTTTTAAATTTGTCAAATGTTTAATGTTCTAATGTAATGTACTAGGGTTAGTCCATGTGTGTATATAGACCTCTTAGTGTGTCATTTGGAAGAGAGGTTTGTTTAATTATGTGGTGTTAGGTTGAAGCATTACTTCTTTATTGCTTAGTTAACCTCCTTTGAGTTTGGGTCCAAATTGTGGTAGCTTCTTTTTCTAGTTTCTTATGTTATATTAAGATTTATTTACTTTTATGTCATTTATTATTACATTTTTCAACTTTATTAAAGCAGAGAAACACTCCGCATATATATTTCATGAGACTGGTGCGTAGGAGAGGGATGTTTGCCCGATGGAGGTCTACCTAAATAATAATAATTTTTGCAACTGTGCGGGAGTTTGTTTGCAACTTTTGATGAACTTTATTGAAAGCAATTTTTCTTTTTACGCCTACGTCATTTTTGCCTTTTTTTTCTTGGTCCTTGACAATGGGACAACAACAACAACTATGTAAAACTGTTAACTGAGGTAATATGATCGCACAAGCAGCAGATCCAATCAGTTTAAGTAGGGTTAAATCTCTTCATAAATCTAAAGAAAATCCTAATGGTTCTTGATTAATAATAATCTTCCATTAACAGAGCATAACATCCTTTATTTGAACTAAATCTGCAACAGCAGAGAAAACAGTAATTTCATTTGATCTGCACACTAAATTTGAGTTTTATACAGAGTGTTTAAGGGTGGCACTTTTTCAAAAAGTATACTCAAGTATACTTTGTAAAAGTACAGTTAGTACATGTTTTATGTGTGTATAAGTAGTGTAGTAAAGTTGTCTTCATCTAAAACCACTTGGGTTACTATATTAAAGTAAGATGTAGTGAAATTATATATATATATATATATATATATATATATATATATATATATATATATATATATATATATATATATATATACATTGAGGGATTACTTTTACAAACTAGCTTTGTTGTTGGTTTGTTATAAACTCTGCAGTACATTTATGCAGTTTCAGATATTTTTGGTTTGATGGATTTGAGCATCTTTGATGATCACATTTTAACTGATTTTGTGCATTTTGTAGAGTGCAATTTCATTTTCCTTTGGTCAGCTTTCTAAATCATGTTTCCACGTCCTTGTGCGATTCCAGAGGCAGTGTGCTTAACCGTTCCGCTATCTTTAGTGCTGATGAACACACACAGCTAGACAGAGCGATAAACAGAATGAAGAAGTAATCTGCAGAAAATTCTCCTTTGTGGATCTGTAGACATCTCAGCATTCAGAGCACTTTGCCCTTATTTAAAAGAATTTTTTTTTTTTTTTGTTTAATTCCAACAGCAGCTTGGTCATGTTTGCCCTGCTGATTCAGTCAGCAAGAACATCCTCCATATGACCTTGTCTCTTTTCACTAAGACTTTCATCAAACTGAAAACATGGCTGACCAAGCAGCCACTCGGCTCAGTTCACTCCAGCTGAAATGTGTGCCTTCTGGGAGATTAAGCAATAGAGGAGCAACAGTAAAAGATAAAAAAAGGAGAACATTTAATGGGAGCGTTGATGGGAAATGGTATTGATCATGTAGTCAACAGGAGCAATCAAGATGTTCAGTAAAGAGTACATGGAAACAAATTAGACTGAGAATGCAGACTGAAATAGTGTCAAAAATGTGGGGTCGAATTCAGGGACATTATGATCCACATGAGGATCTCATCTTAAAATGCTTAAAAACAAAATTATTGTAAAAAGGTTGAAAGTGTGGTGATTTCAACTTTCACTCTATAGTTTTATCATGACCACTGATGATCCCCCTGGTGTTTGATGCAACGCAATGATTTAAGAGACGTTTAAAACATAAAATAGACTTACAGTAACCTTACACAACAGCCCGGGAGTTCTGTAGGCTTGATTTGTGCTTCCATCAAAACAGATGTCACAAAGTTCACTGCCTTAAACATACACCAACACACTAGCATGTATCATAAAATACAGCTAGTTAGAATCTCCCGCCATAAATTGTGCTCTATTTAAGTGCTCGGTGTGACAATTCCAAGCATAGAATGCTTCTATTGCCATCTGTTTTATCTAAGCTTAGTATTTTTACATTACATGGAATGCAAACAGTTAAATAAGTCAAGTACCTCAAGTACTATGAATTCCTCTTCCTCTTCAGCACCATGGACAGCAACATTAAGGATGCGAGCGCACACTCCTGAGTGCTGTTTTGGGAAATGCGTGAAGAACCTTAAGAGCGTTTGTGAAAAATAAAACGCTCTTTGAATTCATTTCCATTTAACTAGCCAGATGAGTTGTGTTGTTTGGTAAACACAGCCTGATCAAGACCCAGAGTACAGCCATGGTAAATCCCCATCCCTGCTTGAGCGCCGAGATATGCTGGTCCCACCCTTAAAAACACACGACAGAGACGCCTCTTGAATGAAAATTCGGAGGAGAAAACATAAGTGATGAGAGAGCATTATGAAGAGATTGGATTCTCAGCCCAAACCCGAGTCAGGCCAAGCCCACTTGACCTGATGGCTTTGCACCAGTTTGAGCTGCAGTTCTTTATTATTCTGCCATTTATGTGTGAGCAGCACTGCTTTGTGTTGACAAGCGCACATCTGACATGTACATATTCTCTTTCATTTGTTTCATTTCCATAACTTTGTTTGAACACAGGCAAGTGTGCGTTTGGATTTTCCTGTGTGCGATTGAGAACAATTTTTATTTGTGTGAGTTATATTGACCTTCACATTAGAGATTAGAGTCTATATCCATGCGGTTTCTGCTAAAGTTTCAACAGAGTCGTGCTAATCCCGTCACACTCAGCTAAGTCACTGAGAGCCATGTGTGATGCAGCTCTTTGTGTGCGCCTGTGTCTCTCGCGTGCGTGCGCCTAGAAAAGTCCAATAGCGCCGATTTAAGCAGGATTTAAAACGTCAAATCTTCCCCTCGGAAAAACAATGCGTTGGGAGCCGCCACCTGTCAAACGTCACACTAGACGGAGGCTCTCAAATCTGCCACCGCCACTTTCCAAAGACCTCGTGTTTGAGCTCCCGGCGGCAGGGACAGAAGGACGCAAACGGAAAGAGACCCGCAAACAAAGCCAGTGCATGTATATCCCACGATTCCCTCATCTCAGACCTTCCCTGGCTGCATTTCTTCTGCTCCCCCCCTGGCGATCATTCATCATGCAATCACACACACAGAGAGCGAGGGGGGGGGGTATCTCTGCTGTACAGCGGCTTCCTGGAACAGGTACGGGGGCCACTGCATAATCATCTGGCTCTTTTATGCCCAAAGATACCTCATCTGCATTAACTTCATTGCCGCTGCTTTATCTTATCTCCACTGAATTGATTTGCTGTGAATCACCAGGATTGTATCACAATATATAATCAGGTTCATGTTTACAAAATAAGCTACAGGACACAATGCCTGAAGTGAAACATTGAGTGGATTGCAAGAATAATTGAGTGGATTGCAAGAATAATTCAGCGGATTGTTTTAATGGGCCAAGAGCCTGCCCACTGGAAGCATTTGTTTATAAAATCTTGCTTTGCATATTTCATAATCTAATATTTAGGTCACCTGCATTGAGACCATTCTTTTTGTTACAATAAACAGAGCAATCTAAATAACACATAATCCCTTATCTTAATTGTGCGGGAGTGTATATTTTACATTCAAATTTGAGTCACCGCAGTTGGGAGCAGGGTGTTTAATGAAACCCACAGGGTCTAGTTTGCAAAGAATAAAACCCGCTTCCAAATGCAATTGTCTTTGCAAGTGAATATCATATGAGGACAGAGCTTGATACATTTGTGACATCAGCCCGAGATGGTTTTGGTTTGGACGGGGTTTGTTTGTATTGTTTAGAAGCCGTGTAGTTATTTCCAGCGAGACTGATCTGCCTTTGCACCCCTGCAAGAAAAGATATGCCACTGACACCTCTTTGTATGTTTCCCGTCAGCTTTTATTGCTTTTCATATTTTCAGCACTTTCACGCCGATGTGCTGCTTTAAGCGTAACTTTTAAGATGTATCTATATTATCAGCCTGATCCTGCGCCGCTTTTGTTTGTCTGTTGCTGTGGTATTTTAAGCTGCATCCCTGTCTTAAGCTGTTCCCGCTAAAGCGATGTGTCAGGCCTTATTCCCACACCCAGCAGGTTGTTGTTCTTCTTGATAGCTCACCAACAGGCATATTACCAGCCCCGGTTGTTATTGTCACTGATGTACAGCCCCAAGACATCGCCTTCCTCTGTTCACAGTTCCTCAGAGTGTTATGTGTCATGTAATAAGAGTGTACACCTTTTGTCCAAGCTGGGGTCTGCAGGGACCCTGGAGGTAAAGATGGGGAGGAGGAGGAGGAGAGGCGTGGGGGTGAGATTGAGGCGGCATGTCTGGTCGCTGTCCCTGGGAGACGAATGGGCCGTGGTCACCCCCTGACGTCCCCAGACATCCCCAGATGTTCCCGGGACCTCATGCGGCCAGAGTAGTTGACAGGCCCGTGAGACGCAGAGTCACAGCGTGATTAATCACCACACACGCTGTAGCATGCAGCTCGGCTCCCGCTGGCCCCCTGCCGAATAACCGGCCACCGCACTACACAGCATTCCCTTCTGAAAAGAAAAATATTGACTAATGTAGAGCTATTTACAAGTAGCAAACAAAAGAATATGCCATAAGCGAGCGTAAAAAAAAACAAAAAAAAAAACTACTAAAACAAATTCAGGCCATTAAACAATAGTGAACCAGACTTGAAAGAAGCAAATCTCATTCAGCTCAAGTTAGAAATAAGACGTGAATTCTTCTGCTTCTTAACACCTGATTGCAAGCAGCTTCACCAGGAGATGGTATGCCCTACCGCACATCACACACACTACTCATTACACATGCATCAGCTAATGGGAATATAACCCAGCCATATCTAACCCCTGTGCCTTGAGTGCACTTAACAGCTACATCACCCCGATGTAAGGCTCACTCAACTTGTTTCAAGAATTCTCTACTATCGAATGTGACTTTTTCTAATACTAACAGAGCAACCTGCCTTAAGTCCATCTAGATTTTAAATCTGAAAAATATAAATATTATCCCATTTACTTAGTAAAAGTAAGCACTTTAATATTTTAGCTTATTGTCTTTTGTATTTATTTATGGTATTTTGTGTTTATGTAATGTCTCTATCTATATAATAGTTTTATCAGTAAGCTGTGTTGAATGTTTTCTGTCTGTCATGTTGCACTACAAAATCAATCTTTTGTTATAATGACAATTCATATGTAATGTAGGTAGTGAAGAGTATGCGCTTAACCGTAAAAAAAAAAAAATTGCTTTTTTTGCTCAGCTTTAAGATTGGTCTGATTCTTGAAATAAGCAAAGCCATATATTTATACATATAATCGAAATCAGTTTTAAAACTTGGTGACTGTCATCTCTGTCTATAACAAACAGTAGATTGTAGGGGGAAACTGAGGAGCTGAAGTTAGGGGCCATCTCAAAATTGCATGCAAATGGATCAAGGGAGCTTGTCAGATTTTGGTCGATAGCTTTCTCATTTTCATCTCAAACTAACTTTATTTTCACTGGGACCTCCTCCCACTGCATGCACGATCACCTTTTGTTAAATTTTTGTAATCCAGCCACATGAGCTATAAAGGCCTGTTTTTTTTTTGTTTTTGTTTTTTTAATCACAGACACCTCAGACCAACTTTTCATTCATTCCTCCCATTAGATACACCTCCAGGTTTTTTTTCTAAAGAAAAATCATGCAGTATGGCCCAGTTCTTTTCGGACTTTTCCTCTAACCTCACGTTCTATTTTCACAGTTGATTTCCACTCGGGCCTTTAACAGCTTTCAGACACAGTTCAGACTTTTGTCCTTTTTGGTGGGGTTCAAATACAAATTGTATTTTATTATTTGATTAGTTCAGATACATGGTTAAATGATTATTTTGTTGGCTGCTAAACTTATAGATTAGACTGTATGAAGAGTAAATGGCAGTAGAAAACAATTTAATGCAGAAAATGAAGCAGACAAGATAATTTCTAACAACTTCCAGCATAGACTCTGACCATTTCTGGTATATATCCGAATACAGATATTAAGACATAAACAGATAATACAGACACAGACACATATAGTAGCTTTGCGTTACACCCTTATTGCATAGAAAACTCAAGACCAACAGGGTGCAGGATTGTGTTTTGTGCTTTGTAAAACAAGTGGAGCTTGACAAAATTATTCATCTTGGATTAAAAAAAAAAAAGGATTAATCATCCTAAATTAAGATATTAATACTTTTTTGAATAACCCTTTTTGCAGTGAACGCAGACCACAGAGCAACACCACCTACTCTGTCTCATGGAAACATTGCGCAGTTCAAAACATAATGATTTATCCAGTGCACAGATGCAACAGCCACGCACCGAGACTTGTGCATTTGATGATAGAATCTGACAATGTCACACAGACCTCTACAGTATGCATTTTTATACTCACTTGATGCTGCGAGCTTTCATACATCCCCTTCAAGCAAGTGTGGGCGGTTTAAGCTGTCATTCCATTTCGAGGGGCAGTTTGGGGTCACGGAGCAGTGAGCAGAACAGTATAGAAGCTTCAAAAAGTGTTAGTGCTCATGGATGGTCTGATACCACTCGCCCACTCTTTCAGATAATAATTAGAGCTTGGTAAGCTAATGAGTTTCTTCTGCCTTGTTGAACCTTGCTCGTCAGGACTACTGGCATTTGCGAGGGTTCACTTATAGAGAGCAGCTTAAGACAGAATCTGAAGAGATGTGAAAGAAATGTTTTTTTACTCAATGTGTACTGCCTGTTTTACTTATTTTTGAGCCAAAAGTTTACATCACTCTGGGACAGTCAATGCCGTTTTTCTTAATCTGAACTCTGAATAGACCCTGGACAATTACTGCTATTTGTACACTGCAAAAATAAAGTCACTTTGTGTGTAATTGATACCTTAGTGAAACTATGTAACTATGTGTTATTTAAACTTTCAAAAGTTACAATATTCCTCTTACAAATGAAAAGCTGAATTCATGGCAATAAAACGCACCTCTACTCAATTCAATACATTCAGATGTTTTGCTGCTACAGAAAGCTAGTTAGTAGGCTAGCTTATGGTAGCTAATGTGAACCTAACAGATATTGTAGTTTAAGTGACATTACTAAGTTAGTTCACCCTTATTTTCGTTACCAGCATTTCACTGGTTTTACCACAAAAGTGAAACAAGAAGTAAACACTGGAGACATGTTGGTTGCCTCCTGTTTGTTGTAACATTCGATTAGCTTTCAGTCATGTCGCCTAATGATGTCTTTAAAGAAATGACTCCAGAAAATCTGTGGAAAAGACGAAAAATTGAATGTGCCTGTATTTGCCAAAGTTATATAGTATCCAATCGTGTTTTAAGAATAAATATTCTAAACGTTTTAGTTTTCTTAATTCTAGTGTAGCAACCAGCCTTCTATTGGAAACAGGTTGAAATATTCATACTGGCTGACTTCTCTCTTGTTTTAAGAAGATAAAGTTTTAAGGACTCAACTTAAAAAAAATAATAATAATAATAAAAATAATAAAAAAAGGTATTGCAGCATAGGAGCTCTAACATGAAGGCCCTGTTTTCTTTGTGTCTATCACTTGCTATAAACTAAGCACCATGACAATATAAAGTACCACTTTCATTGTTCCTCTACTTGTAATGTGGAAGCATTTCCCTTTGCTTCAGTGAGAAAAGCTCCAGAGGCAGTAAGGATAATTCACTCAATTCAGTCATTACTTACATAATCTCTATTGTTATCAGCCTTTCTGTACATACAGTATTCTCTAGAGGATGTTGAATACCTAAAGTATTGCGAGATGATGGCACATCAACTGACTAAACAAACAAGCCACGGAGAACATAACCGCACCTGTAATTGACAGTTCAGTGATGGCTCATTATCCCTTTATTGGGTTACATGAATGGCGCTGAGGAGAGCAGTTGTGCTGTAACTCAGAGGATTTCCATCCCCATTTGTTCTGCCGACTCAAACCAGAATCATTCAAATGCAAATGTTTCCTAACACAGGATGGTGCTTTCAATCTATTACTACTCTTTTCATCTTCAGAGGGTCATTCTGTAGCCCTGCCTTTGTCGAAGAGAAACCTGGATGACCAATTTAAATGAAAAATAGAGTGCTTTGCTTTTTTGCTTTTTTTTAAATCAAGCATATGTTTAATGTTTGGGACATTTTCCACCAGGATCAGTCTTGGAACAAGACAAGGGAAGCATCAGCTGTCGCCCTGCAGCTCTATTATATACAGGAGATGAACGAGTGTGGTCTTTGTTGTTGAGGAAGTCAACCTCCTCGAGTCTGTTTTATTGCAAGTCTCAGATCTAGCATCAAAGCTAGGCCTCAAATGAAGGGATGGTGATGCTTAACATCTACAGTGACAGCGGTTTGTAGTACGACTCCTTTTAAGTGCTGCAGATGAAAAACGGTAAATGTAGAGCAAACAAATTTAGCCTGCATTAGAAAAGAAAAGTGCCAGTCAGCACAAAGCGTACTCTGTCCTGTCAGGTCACTTTGGTTATGTGTTTGACAGATGAAAGGTCAACTTGACCCAGTTCCTCCCTGGGATGAGTGAATGGAAGAAGTGCAGGTCACAGGCGGTGAAAAAGTGAATGTGTCAGAGTGGAAGAGAGATAGAGGAGGAGACAAGGACGTAAAGGGAGTCCTGGTGTCCCCATTCAAACAATCCTAGAGCGATCCCAGACCCAGACCCTGGCCCAAATCTGATTAAGTCTTTTCAGATAGTGATGGCAGATTGTCTGTAAATACCTTTTACTTTCAATTTGAACGATTTAGGAGGAGAATATCTTTGAGGAAGCTGAAAGCAGCTCTGACATGGTGGCAGGATATCCCTTCCCCCAAATGTTTAAAACCAACCAGAGGGAAAGATTACTATCATTTCCATCGTCTCAAAAGACAGATGCTATCTGCCGTCTGGGCGACATCACTTAAAGAAAAAATGATAAACCTTGAATTGGAAAAAAAGAAAAAGAAAACATTCCTCAGGATATCCATTTTCTATTAGCAGTGGTTTTATTTTTCCTTTCAGTATATTGTGTGATGCTCTTTCCTATCAATTTGACCCCCAGGAGAGTCAATATCACTGTGATAAAGAATCAGGATGATAGTAACATCACTTTAACATGGAAACAAATGGAGAAACTCAGTTGGAAATACTGATGTCGAGCGTTCAAACAGTATCTCATTCATGTCTGTTGATGAAGCAGAAGCATAGATGTCAGGACTAGAATCTTAATATAAGATTGTCTTCATGCCTACAGTAGTACATCCAATATGTCATATTTGAAGTAACTTTTTATTGATTTTTTCAACCTACCAATCAGAAGCAACTGTACAGCGGGCCTGCAAGGTCGCTTTGGGAAATGTTTTTCTTAGCCACTTTTGCATTCCTTCAAGATAAGTTTTGTGTTCCCTCACAACACTTTTGTCTTACCTTGCAACAATTCCCAAAGCATTTACAGATTGGTCTTATTCACACACACACACACACACGACGACAGAGCTGCCATGCAAGGTGCTTCCATCGGGAGCAACTTAGGGTTCAGTGTCTTGTCTAAGGACACTGCGACATGTGGACAAGAGGAACTGGGGATCAAACCGCCAACCCTAGGATTAATGGACGACCCGCTCTACCTCCTGAGCCACAGCCGCCAAAAAGTATTGAGAGGGAATGCGAAACTTAATGCACTGGTGACGCAAAAGTTTCAGGAAAGAATTCCCACCGTGACCTTTCGAAGTTTCTGAACAGTTGTGATGGAGTTGCAATGGTGTTTTTGCATTTTTTGTATTCAATTTTTCTGCCATATTTGTGTACAACCAGTGATAGAAAAGGTTAACCTTGAACTGTTCTTATACCAATGTTGTGAGTGATTATGGGTAAAGATACCTTGGTGCTCCTGTCATTTTTCTCATATTTTTTGGCCCATACTAGCTTAATAGTGTGTGATTAGTTCAATGTGTGCTGAACAAAACAAAGGTGTGTGCACAGAAAAACAAAAATGAGCTAAATTTACCAAATTGACCCTGGACTCCAGTTAACAGACTGCTAACAGAATCTGACACAACAGCCGAAGGTTTTTCATGACCTGCAGGCGTCTTCATATAGCAGTTATCCTCATTTCCCTCCTTTTGACATGCCACACACACATACTGCGACATCTTTTCGGGGAGCTTGATCAATTTCACGGTAGTCTGCAGAGTTCCCAGCGACGAAGTTAGTTTGAGAGGCTGTGATAGCATCGGGCGTCCCCTTCCTCACCCACGCTTGGGTTGTCTAATCGGCCCTCCAGCTGCATCCAGCCAGATGAAGGGAACCCTGTTGACTCCTAATCTGTGTCGCCCGTGATCCGTTCCCCACCTCAGCAGCACATGCGCTACTGAGCGCAGAAGAGAGAGGCGGGGAGTATCCGTTTGTTTTCTTCTTGTCATCGTGGAGGTTAATGGAAGCAGAGGCATGAACCGCTTGAGGAAACAGAAGACATAATGTTTGGTTTCACATTGTGCAAGCTCTCTTTTCCTCTGTCATCTCCTCCGCCTTCCTATTCCTACGACCCTTTTCTTTCTTTGTCTTTTTATGTCTTCCCGTTTGATTCCTGGATCTACATGTTTTATTTCTCTCTCACACTGACAAAAAAAAAACAATTAATATTTGATTGTACATAGAAATTTATTTCCGTACTAAATACATGCTGGAATGATAAAAGACACTTTTGAAATGGAAGTTTCGAATTCTTTGCAACTGTGCCATGTATGAACTTGGACAGCTACAGTATGAGTGTGCATGGCGGGGGTGGTGACAGTTATTTAAGCAAATCATATTTTGATGAATATGTCATAATCAGTTCCACTTAGCTGCACTAATTGACAAAGCATGTTTCCAATGTTTCACAGCTCCATAATGAAAAGCTCACAAGGTTGAGTTCCAAATTTCCCAGCCTTGCTCTGCGGATTAATCACTTAATCATAAATTAAGCATAAGTGTGTAACATATAAGACATTAAAAGATTTTTAAACATGCTTCATTTGCTTAATGCTTTTTCATCTGCACTCAGTTAACTTGTTGGCTTTGTGTTCCCCTGTTTATTTCCTCATTATTTGCATTATTACTATTCTACATCTAACACGACATGACTTTAATCCTCTATGGTTCAATTTTCCACACTGTAGAACACTTAACAGAACCAAAACACTTTACCGTTGTGTGGTCATTGTATAATTTATGTGATGAGAATGTGTTGTACTATGACAGGAACTCATATCTAGCTATTAAAATTTTGCAGGAGGGAACTTTGCAGAAGAAAGTCTATGTGCCTCTGGAACCTGAAAGAGCAAGACATTGAAAATGGCACCTTAATCAACGTGTTTCTACCATCACAAACCCATTAGTAAGAAATGTAGCAAGCTAACTGACAACTATAGACATTTCAGACTTGCCAGATCACCTTGTTTGATTTAACCTCAAGACAACTCGAGCCCAGAAAAATGTAAAGAAAAAGACTTTTTATTCCAACCTTACCTTCAAAATATACCATTCAGGGAATAGAAAAACTTGAAAAAGTCGACTAATAGGGTAGATTTCCCTGATCAAAGCTTTAAGAAATACACCTCTGTTGATGAATCTTATTTCTTTATGTGAACGGCTGCTAATTAAATCACAAATAATACAAAGCTCCCTCAGCCAGGACCCCGAACCCAACTTCCCCTCGCAGAAGCCTCAAGTTCCCAGTGCTGACAAATGTATCCACATCTCAGCTCATTAAATGTTAGAAAGAGCTCAACCTCTCCTCCTCTCGATCTCTCTCAGCATTCTTCTGTTTCTTTATCTCTCTCTGTCCCCAACCTACAATATCGTCCTCCTCCTCTGTGTTCTTTAAGAGAAAGCTGATGGGAAATATCCCAGAAGAATGTTTAACAAGGCCAAGGGGACAGAGCCCCGTTAAGTACATCTTCACACAAGCTGAAAATAGAAAATGCATGAGAAAAAAAAACATTGGGAAAAGGCTGAACCCATGCAGCTACATGTGCCATCAGGAAGAAGTAGCGCTCAGAAGGTTGGCTCGGTCTTTGGATGACAGCACAGCAGCCAGTGGCTCAAAGGCCTCCACTTCATATTTGCAACTATATTTCTGGAAAATATAAAAGATGAAACAGCCAAATAATCGTTATTAGCCTCAACTTGGGAATTACTGATAGAGACCTACCAGAGGATCTGAGGCTGCACTCAGGCTTCTAAGTTTGAAGAAATTTGACTAACTGAGGAGTCTGAACCTATGATAATAATGTCTTTGTAGCAAGGTTCCTTGCTCGCGGGTTCCGCTGACAGAAGCGCACACACAACTTTACCGTTTATGGCCTTGTCTGGCCCTTTATTTTGCTCCACTGAGCTCACTTGCAACACACACATAACCCCGACTGTCCTTCTTCCCGTCGTTTCCTTCTCGTCTCTGGGTGCCTGGCAGCTCTGCCGTGTGTCCTTCTCCACTCTCCAGCTCCATCCCCCCTCTCCCCAGGCTGCCGCTACTGATAAACACACACGCTGATTATCATTTGCGGCACCTGTGTGCTGCCCTGACTCCCTGAGCCACTCCCCCACCTCTCTCCTCTGCAGCTGAGCGCTAAACCACGCCCTGCCACCACAGTCTTATTTATTGGAGTTTAACTGAAGGAAGTTGAGAAAACCAGTTTTTAACTTCTATAAGACAGACCTGTAGTTTGCTCAGTCTGATTATATTATTTTGATCGAAGGAGAATCAACTGATCAACTGCATAAAAATTGAAACTGACATGCTTTTAAATATTTGACCCAAAGGTAGAAGAGTATGAGAGAAAAGTAAAGGGCCGACAAATGACCCCTGTGGTACTCCATGCTCGAATTGGGTAGTGGAAGATTTACAGTCCTCTATAGTCACAGAAAAGGTTCTTTCAGAAAGATAGGAATAAAACCAATCTAAAACAGTACCCAATAGGCCTACCCAATTTACATATCACAAAAAAGACTTCAGATGGAAATCACAAGAATATTCCTCTTTAATCCACCTAAATGAGAAATCTTGGAAGTTTCTTGTTGTGTGATAACCACAATAAAATGTTCAATGTACTGAACAGAATCTGCAAACGGCTGATGCACACTCAAAATATGAGAGGCTGTTATATTATATGTTATATTCACATTTAATGTATGAAGGCACAAAGTTTGGGTGTGAAGCTCCAACAAATGTCAAAATGACGTGGAATATAACAGAATCTCATATTTTATGTAAATGAATGTAAATCTGTTTAAGTGTCTATATATGTAGTCATTATAAACTACATGTTTGATAAGATAATTTTCTGACGTTATCATGTATAAATTAATGTCAAAGCAAAACTATGGACTGTATTGTATATTGACTATCCTTCTGTTCTTCCATTAGTCAGAACAGCTCTATCTAAGAAAGTAAGGCAGTGTCTAAAACTTTTAAATATCAACTGACTGACTTCTTTCAAGTTATCCTAATCCAGGCATTTCGAAGGTCTGCCTTTAAATGACCAAATTCACACTTTCCTCTAAATTATTCCGAAGCAGTACACGGTGTCAGTGATTGACAGTGGCATGGAATTGGTGTGCCAGCTTCCTGGCAT
Organism: Macquaria australasica; assembly: GCA_005408345.1. Classification (NCBI taxonomy): domain Eukaryota; kingdom Metazoa; phylum Chordata; class Actinopteri; order Centrarchiformes; family Percichthyidae; genus Macquaria; species Macquaria australasica. The sequence goes on along the minus strand of SEMN01000190.1, from coordinate 523,192 downwards.
GGGGAATTTACTAAATGAAGATTCACAGCTCAACAACACACAGTGAAAAAAAAAAAAAAAGAGAGAAAACACGACACCATCTCTGTCTGTCGCTCACATTCGTTGCCACTTGCGAGAGGCCATCAAAAGAGTAATTTGTTGCGCTATAGCACAAGTATTTTTTGTTCGAGTTAAGCACAGACTGTAGCCATCAGTCAGTTTTTTTAGTTGTGCTGCCATCTGAGCTCTATGACAGTTTCTCTTTGATGAATCAGAGAATGTTTTGTTTGCAGTCAAATGATCCATGCATTGTGCAATTGTTTAAACTATAGTGGTTGATTTGTGGCCGTTCAAAGAAAGTGTTTGAATCCAATGCCTTGGATTTGGGAAAAAACTGAAAAATGAATGTTACTTGATGACTCAATGAAATGGATTAAACAATGAAGAAAGATAATTGTCATCTAAAAAAAAGGCTCAGTTTACATGACATTTAAGTGTATTCAATGCTCCTGAAACTGTTTTATTCAGTATTTTTTTTTACCAAACAAATGGACAGCATGAGTGGGATTTCCTACAGAGAACACTGAAGGTTAAAAGCACCGTAACGATACAGCTGAAGGCAATTTATCTTTTAGAAATTTAACAGAAGGTATCATCCACAGAACAGTGTTTTGCTGATAGCATACAGGCACCTGCTGAACTTTGAGCTAACCCAGCTCAAACAGAGATTTAACATGTGCTCAAAATAGACAAAAAACAACATAATGAGATTATATCATCAAATTACGCATTGGTGTAATGAAACTTTAACTGTTTGTGAAACATTCAATTAAACATACTCTCTCAGTATTATTTGGTTAGATCTACTGCAAGATTAAGACATGACAGTATTGCTATGGTACAAATGTGTAGCCACAGACTTCTTCTTGCTCCTGGCATAGTTTTCTTAGATAACTAAAAGAACTGCTGCTCCTATAGTTTAACTTCTGATTTACAGTACTAGGCAGACCATTTTAAGTCAGAAAAATCAGTGCTAAGATGAAACCCAGCTAAGTATAATTATGCGTTTAAAATAAAGACCTCTACTTAATAACATCATTAAATATCTGTTGCTTCTCCTCTTTCATATTCAACGTAGATTTCTATGTACTGGAGCTGAATATAGGAAGTAATTCAAATTAAAAAAAAATATATATACACACACACACACACACACACACACACATATATAGCTTGTGGGTTGAACAATTAAGACTGTCAGCGATAAGGAAGGTATTACAGTTACGTTCAGTGTGAAGTATTTCTAACAATGTGTAAACAATTTGATGTAAAGAGATTTCTTCCAGCCGTCATGCTCTACAGTAAATGTTGTGTTAACAGCAGCACACTCAGCATTGTGCTACTCCAATTTGGTGTAAGCTGGTAAAACCACCACTGCAAATTCTGACAATTACTTGCAAAAATAGGAATTCTAAATGTCAGCCTGACTTGTTGGACATGAGAGAAAATAGTGTTTTGATGTAAATAGGGATTATATGACAGACATGGTGTGTATGCGCAGTTTAATAGACACATAGTGGGATGAAACAATCCCTGCAGACACATTCAGCCATATGGGCTAATTTTGCAGGTTTTAAGTTTATTATTGTACTCTTCACTCAATGCATTTAAGATAAAATGAAACACAATCCTTTGAACTTAATTTTTCAACACTACTGTAATTGCTCCTTCTAAATGTTTTTTTTTTTGTCTATACATATTTATGTAGTTGCTAATATTATATTATATTTAGCAACGGCATCTCCTTTGGCAAAACGATGCAGGGACATAAATGTCCAAAGTCCATAGTGGGTTGTAATATTTTTATAATTCATGGCCGTTTATGGACTGTCAAGTTAAATGCAAGTGTCTGCAGTGGCCATTTGGATTGGTGGGTTATAGACAGACATTCTTATTCCACATAATACTGAGCACAGGGTAATTAATAATGGACATAACTGGGATGACTAAATGATGGTCTATCAGGCTTCAGGCTTGTTTTGTCTGGAAAGCTGTAATCAACATTTGCACAAAGACAGTTGGAAAGAAAAATCAAACCATTCCCTATTCAATTTTCTATCCTAAAACCTGGATGGATGTGTGAATAAAGTGCATGGATATTGTCAATCGTAATAGAAATAAAACTTGAAGAACCACCACAAAGACAGCAACGAACAGGTAATTAAGATAAGCTTTTAAAGCAGTTTTTTGTTGTATGAGTGTCAATGTTTATGCATTCAGCAAATTAAATGTTTCACACTACATCTCTTTTAGGGTAGGATCTGCTTCGGGGGGAGAAGCACATTGAGATGCATCTAATGAAGTTAATGTGACTACAACATTAATTATCTAGCTCACATATTTCTCTCAGTTATTGTTAAGTGTTTGTTTTTTTTATTAGCAGACAACAATCTCTGAACCAATCCTTGAACTGTTTTCATCTTTATCCTTGATTAAACGTATGAGTTCTGTAAGAGTATATGAAGACAAAACATAAAAAAATAAAATGCATTCAGATTAAAAGTCACACACTGAATGTGAAAGTTGGCAGCACAACCGGCTGTCACTGGAAGCCCACGGTTTTTAATTAAGATGTGAGTGAGTGTGCAGTGATTGCCTTTGTGATATGGGCGTGCAGAAACATCATTTCCTTTGAGAAGCTCCTCAAAGACTCTGGTAACTCATGACTGGATTTTTTTTTTGGCAGGGCTCTTTTTCAATTCCTTCCCTTTTCCGCCCTTTCAGATGTACTATAACTGCAGAGACAGTCACTCCTGTAGGCAAACTACAGGGAGACTTTTGAAGTGGGCCACTCTCTAAAAATGGTAATATTTGGTTTTAATTTGTGGTGGAGTTTAGCCTCGGGGGGAGGTGGTGGTGGTGGGGGCTATATGGAGTATAAAAAGGAAAGGAGAGGTCCTGAATGACCATAATAGTTATTCTATGAAATACAGAAACATGAGAAAAGAAGATGGGTAGGGGAGAAGGACAGCAGGGGACAAAATCCATTTGTTGAAAGAGAGCAGAGCAGGATATCTGGGCAGGGAATCAATAGGATAAGAGGTTATTAGCTGAGAAATGTCACTTGAAACATCGATCATCATCTCCATCGACTGCAGGGACATGTAGACACACAGGGTCAAAGCAGCTCATCAGTCAGCACTGATGGGAAACTATACAGTGAGGGATAGATGAAGATGAGAGGTTTACATAAACTCATAAAAACGTGTACACGCACACGAATGGCCACCTCTGCTCAAGTGTTACAAGTTATTGTTATTATTACAAGTTATTAATCAAAGGAAATTCAGTTGATCAAAGCTGCATTAATCAATACAGGGTGGAAAAGGTATTTTTACATTTAATTTGAAGAAAAGAGATACCATAATGTAAAAATACCATATTACAAGTAAAAGGCCTGCATTCAGAATTACACAAATACAGTATTGTGTATTAGGATCAAAAGTAGAAGTACTCCTTGTGATAAATGGCCCCTTTCAGAGTGTTATCACAGTATTATTTGATTATTATCATTGATCAATTTACATGCCAGTAGCATTTCACTGTTGTAGCTGGTCAAGGTAGAGCTAATTTTAACTACTTTATATAATAGTTGTAAAAATGCACAATATTTTATTAGCACATGTTTTGAGAGTAAAGTTTTAATCATCTGCAGAGTAACTACATTTTTAAATAAATGCGCAAGTACAATATTCCCCTCTGACACATCAACTAAAATAAAATTGCAATACTGAAGTAAAATACTAGTTCCTCTAAACTGTACCCAGGTACAGTACTGAAGTAAAAGCACTTCATATAGAGAGAATGTGACAGAGACTGTCCAAAACAGTTTTTACTGTTTTATGGACATAAAATTGAAACATAAAACTAACAAAAACAAAAAAGGAAATAAAAAGACACATCAAGACGACCATTAACTGTGATGCTGCATGACGATTAGCCAAAATTACATCTACAAACCACTCATGAACCTGAAGAACATCATATAATTATAATTATAATTATATCTATATATCTATATCTATATATATCATTTTATGTATTTATTTATTTTATTTATATATATATATAAATAAAATAAATAAATAAATAAATACATAAAATGAAGGCAAATGGTGGCCTTCATTTATAACTTTTAATGTGTTTACCCTTTCTTGGCCTCTTGTTGCCATGGGGATAAATTATTCTTTCCTGTCCAAGGCAAAGGCAGATGTAGCACGATATTGCTACAGTGCTACACTTTCAAGGATCTGTAAAAAAAAAAATAAAAAAAAGCTAAGGGACTCCAGAAAACCAATGTCATAGGATTGTTTTGGAAGAACCACACTTGTACTACAGGTACAAACATTGTACCCATTGTATACTGACTGATACACTTTTTTAAATTTTATTTTATCTTACATCACCCAAGTTTCAACTGCTCTAAATACCCAAAAAGGCTTTAAAGAGAATATATACAGTACATGTTTAATTTGGTCATGTATATTCTACTGGCAGTAAATTGACTCAATATTCAAATCTTTTAATTACAAATTGGTGTTTTGCCCTCCAGCAGGTTGATTGCAGCTTGCATAAGCAGTGATGATGAGCATAACAATGTACAAAATGAAGGTATATCAGGTTTGTAACCATCAAATGAACATGTCCCCACTATTGTGTCCACACTAAATCAAAGCTGGAGCTGGAATTGGTCTGCCACCAATGTGACACAGTTGACAACCAAAGCTTTCATTAGATATTTCCTGGCTGCAAGTGGCAGCCTGTAATCAAATCTTAGTTATGTTGTTAGCAGTTTGCTCACATTCCTGCCTCCGCATGTGGTGAGAGGGAATCTATAACTCACCCCATAAATGGAACTGGCGTGTACAATACAGTCTTGTGTAGGAGTTTAGTACCATCCTCGGGTGTTCGGCTCATCCATTCAATCCCAAGTAGTGGAAGTGTACAGAGAGAGGGAAAAAAAAAGAAAGAGGAGCAGAGATAAGGAGAACATGATGGGAAGAAAATGTTGCAGGCACAATTCATTTATACGTTACTTAAATGAAAGTGCATTAGATAAATGAAAGGGGCATGGGAGATAGTTATAAGAGGGAGACAAGAGGGGAGCATTTCCTGAGGATCATTAGAGAGAAGAAAGTGTGCAGGGATTCATTAGCATGAGGCATGGAGGGAGAGTCCCAGTCTTGATAAATGTTCCTGAGGAGCAACCAAGAGAACAACGGCTTTACAAGTGATGGAGGAAGATAGCCAAAACAAAACTTGTATTCTGTAGACAATTAAAAGTCTCCCCACACACCCCCCCCACACACACACACGCACACACAGAAAAAGACACAGTAGACTATGAGAGGTCCCTCTCCAAGGCCCAGTCAATCCATCAGAGGCAGGAGTGTGCCATGGGACGGGGCAGTGCCAGTCACCTTGGATACGGGGTGTAGGCCGGGTTTCACGGCACACTGGACATTAATGCTCCTCCCTCGCTAGAGGTCAATAACTCGGCGCACTCAATCACATGCACAGGCACGTGTGCATGCACGCACACACACACACACACACACACACATTCCCTCTGCATAGCCATCTTAACACTCACCTTTCCATTCAGAGGCAGGATCGAAGGAGTGACATGGATGGTTGGAGTGGAAAAATTACCTTTTAATGGGCAGCCGTGAGCTTCTGTATACAGTCCACAGTTTAATCATACAGTGTAGCGCATCATTATAATCTTCTCTATGAGCGTTGTTTCCCCATGCACTGCAGTGGCTTTGCCTTCACTGTTGCTAAATATTGTGACCCACATTACTGCAATGTAATCCATTCTTAGATTATGATGTGCAAAGCCAGCCAAGCGGGGTGCTTTAATCAAAGCAAGTGATCCATTTCCTGCACCATCCATCTGACACGCCAGCAAATCATGCTTCATCAATCCCCCCCCCCCCCAAAAAAAAAAAAAAACCCCGCCAAGAAATGGTAAATGCGATGGTGAAAAGAAGTAAACTGGGCATTCAAAGAGGATTCGAAAAACAAGCTAGTCAGTGTTTGTGATTTATAACTCAGACCAGCCGGTAAAGTTTGGCTTTCAGAGTTAAAACTTTGTCGTTACTAGGAAGGGACACCAGTTGAAAAATAGCCTTTTGTCCAACAATGGCACATTTACAGCGATGTTGATCCATGTCCCTGAAAATAAATAAATAAATAAAAGTAAGAATGAGTCAGTAAGAATGACTAATAAAATGAGTTTACCTTGTGGTCATCACAGTGTAAAATTACCCCCTTGAAAAACAAATTAACAAAATTAAAATCAATGATTGAAACAAGCACATTCCACAAAAAATGCTTAAAAACATTATTTGGTGCTTGAGATCATGTCAGGGGGGACTGTGCTCAATATAGAGGGTTTGTTTGATTGTTCATATGTTGGTGCATTCGTTTTAGCAATGCTTCAAGAAGCAATGTAGAGTCCTTTGACAAAATGCACTCGTACAAAAAGCAGCACAGCACAAGTCACATAAGCGTGACTCAGTTTTATGTTGATGCGATGCATTCAGACAGGAAACAGCTTTGAGATTTTCTACCTGCATTGGCATCACTAATAGATTGTGTTCACCAATTCTCTTCCACCTACACGGAGGAGTTTCAAAACACAAATAAACATTTTTACCCCTAGTGGTATCTAACCGTGCACATAGTTTAAGTCTTGCGTGCTGAGCTTTTATATCTTAACTGCCATCCTAATACAGGAGTGGTGAATAGAATTTTAATCATGCTGCTCAAAACATTAAAAATTCACTGCTACATTGGACCTTTTTCCTGATTGGAAATTGTTTTAATGAAAACTGTTCACAGCTAGGTCTGGATTACACAGTGACAAAGACATTACTTTAGGAAAGACCAGTTGCTGCTGAGTTTCTCAATAGTCATTTTTTCAATGATCTGAACACCACAAACCTAATCCATTCAATTAGTTCGTAGGGATGACAGCAGAAGTTTGAGAGGCAGCTATCTTCATAACAATTTACAATATGGTACACAAAATTGGGAGCAGTTGCTAAGGAACGAGTCAGAAATTAAATCAGCAGCAATTAGATAATTGATGAATCGCTAATAAGTAGGTCTTGAATAAATCTGAATAGCAGACTATGTAGTAGATAATTAGAAGTTACTAAGTAATCCCTCATTACTTCATGATTACCTTACCATTACAAAAAGAAGAAAACCAACACCGTTCACCAAAGCTCAGCAGAAATACTGCTTCATTCCAGCACAGCATCACATCTCTGGTGACTTTAGTTCCAAGAGATCCGAACAGATGATTGCATGTGACACATTTAGCATCATGCTACGTTAGCAGGGCCACACATAGGTTAGCGTTAGCATGCTTGCATGTTTGTAGAAATGCAAACTATTTGCTGTACATATTTGGCTACACTTCACTCACCAGATGTTGTTGGATAGTTAGCGTTGAGTTTACGTGCGTGTCTCCATTCCATTTAGGAGAGCCAGTTCCAGGGCTCTGGTGTATGCTCACTCAATGACATGGCTTACTGGGACACTTAATGGAATGGAGCCATCGTTAATTTTATTACTTTACCCCTTTGCTTTTCCTGCTTTGATAAGTCAAAATGTCTGCCGTGAAAAGGGTCTATTAAGAAGTTTAAGACCGGAATGAGACGAGCAGATAGTTCGGCATTTCCCCTTTGACAATAGACACGTCCTATCGGCTTGAGATTTTGAGTGGCATGTTAGCTGTCCAAGGGCTGTGGCCGTGGGGTCACTTGTAACTTCAGTATGATGCATCACTTTAACTGAGAGGGCACAAAAAGAGTAATTAATGTTTAAGTAATTAATATACTTAATACGTTTTTTGTGACTAGCATGACTCATGAAGAAAGTGGTGAGTATGTCTGTTCACATATCTGTGAACTAATCATTTCACAATGATTCATGAATATTGTATCTCCTAGTCTGTTCTTTTGAAACTCATTTTTACCTACTATATAGTCCTTGATTCAGGGTTATTCAGAAGTACTCATATAGCGATTCATCAGTTATCAGGTCGTTCCGGTTCTTCACTCGTTCCTTTGTAACTGCTTACAATTTGGTGTACAGTATTGTAAAGTGTTAATGATATCTCAAAACCACTGCAAGTAATGTGTTTTTTGTTTTTGTTTTTTGTTTTTAATAATGCCAGTGAATTGACCCTTTATGGCCTCCGTATATTCACTCACTCAAGTATGCACCCCTCGACCCTTCTCTTCCTTGACCCTCCACTCAAGCAGCTTCAAAGCACTAGCATACTAAACATGAAATGCATAGCCTCAGTGTGCAGGCTTAAGCCTGTTGAGTCTTTCATCTATAGCAGCAAGGCACGCTCCTTATATTTTTCCAATTGTAAATAAAGCTTGCCCTTGTTCTGTTGTTCCCTCCCTAGGAAAGGTGCCATCCAGATTATATGGTACTAACAGGATCGGCATGGGTGGATGAGACCAGGGGGAAAATAAAAAAAAGGGGCCTGCTATTGATTGTGCTCCTTTCAGACCGGCTGTGTTTTTCATTGGGCTTCTTGAGTGCTTGTTAGCGGTGCATTTATTTGAGGGCATCATGGATATGTGTGTGTCTAGTTTCTTCTAAAGAAAGAAATGGGGTAAACTAATCTGTTCTTCATCAGTTTTTGATTTGCACCCAAATGGTTGTGGGAAAATACTTTTTGCAATGTTAAAAAATCCATGAAAAAGGAGTAACTCCCCAGAATGAAGTGTAATAACTTATGTGCAAAAAACACTTAATAAATTAGGCTTGATGCGTTTCTGCATGATGCCTTTGCCAATAGCTCAAATACTTTTCTTCTATCCATCAGTGATTAGCTGATTAGTATCAGGTGTGGAGCACCACTTAAAAAAGGGACCAAACCCTAATTAGTAATTGCTCAGTCTATAGAACAGCACAATTTAGCATACAAATAGTCCATACCATAAATTAAATATCTATATCATATATAACAAGAGTCACCACATATGGGTAACCTCTGACCACCATGTCTCCTAAAAAACATGTATATATATACACACAGTTAATTTGCATTAGGAGCAGGATTATGTTTATATTGAATGCCACTGTCAATGTGTCTTCTCTACAATACATACTCCTGAAGTGTTTAAGGTTAGTTTCAGTGGTATAGCAGACTTAACCTAACAACATTTGTGATGCAGGATGTGAAACCTTGTCTCCGATGTCAGAGTTCTGTGTTTTTGTACACCCAACCATTCACCCAGATGGTCTCTCTGGATAAGGGTGTCACACAAGTGCATTGGGTTGTCTCTGAATATACATACAGGTAAAGTTGTCACGATGATCATTTCCAGGTTCCAATCCAACTTTCACAGTACAAAGAGGGATGTTTGTGTACGTTAATCCTAGTTTTAGTAATAAAAAAACTGTACAAAACAAATGTTTGTGTATTTTGTTGCAGTTCACTCTTCAGTATACTAAAAGATACTAATTGCAGTTTGAATGTTGCTTCCAGATTAAGCAGTTCCACAAGGCCCTCTTAGAAATGTAGCTAGTGTGGAAATTCCCGTGTTTCTGTGATGAAGACGTCTTCAACCACAAATGGACGACACAGTTTTTCCTATGTTATCAATGGACAGTTCAAATCCACCTACAACAGCTGGCTTCCAGCCCAGGTTCACAGTGCTGCTCGTGCCGGGCTCTCAGCTTGCCTTCTAAGTCCACCCAGCAGGCAAGTGGGGTTCCGGCTGAGACCAAAAGACCACCCTGGATGCCAATGGAAGTGTAATCCCACCTTCACCTTCTATCCATTGCAATATTTGGAGCCGATACCAGTGAAAGGTTTAACCCATACAGCTGCAATTCACCTCCACCGATCTGAACGTTCAGGGCACAGAAACTCAAGGACACTTGAGGGGAGAGGGGACTTTTTGGAGTCAAGGCATCTTTTGATAGCTGTAGCCATCTTGGAGATACATGCAAATTTAAAAAAAAACAAAAAAACAAAACAAAACAAAACAAAGTAATTTACTGAGACTCTAGCCTGGATAATCTTCAAGGGATCCACATTTCCGTCTGGATTTTTGTTCCTTTAGTCTCTCTTTAAGACCAAATGGAAATTATGTTTTTGATTTAAGAAAGGATGTCAATCGATGTTGATGAAGTACCCTGGCAACTCCTTTATTTGGATAATTTCATAAGCAATCAAGTTTGCTTTGACCACTAAGCCATTGGCTAAGAGCTGGGACTTTGTTTCATCCCTTTGGTTTTGGCAAACATCACTCCCTTATCGACGCAATGCGTAAACAAGTTGTCACTCAAGTCAGCAGTCATTGCTAATTAGATTCTCGCTGGCTTAATTTAATGTGTGGGACGCTTTATGGCCGGTTACGTTTAAAGTCTCATCAGAGCCCTCTGAGGCGTTAACCCTAGAGAAACACATTTTAAACTGCCAGTGTTTAAAGAGGACTGTACTTTTACAGATTGATTTAGCAAGATCTTGGATCTGAGGAGATTATTGTACACTCGGAGGATGACAATCAACTAGAAACAAATTAGCCTGGGTTACAAAAGCTTTTTTGTTTCAGCTCTCTCAAAAAGGAGTCATACTGAACTACTGTATATCTATGTGGGGTTTTCAGCAATGTGAAAAGATAAGTCAGCCTCCGAATTTTGCAGGAATTACCAGCCAAAAGATGAGCTTGATAATTGCTATGGAAACCAGGACTGAATTTTTAAAAAGAAACCTCTTTTCACTTTCTAGTGCAGAAATGCTCCACCCTTCTTGTTTGAACTTCATACTCCTCCACTTGTACCTGCAGGTCATGCAACAAGCTGCTCCTCCACCCACCTGGGACTAACGTGAGGAATCAGACTTTTTCTGTGGCTGCTGTTCACCTTCGGTTCAAACTGCCTGAGCATCTGAAGACACCTAAGGTCTCAAAAAGCCTGTGAACAAAAAGACAGTTTTTCTGTAAACTGTTTATTTTCTTAACACTGAATTTTCCACATTTTCTTTTTTCCCAAAACATGCATTAGGAAATATTCACGCATGCTATCAGTATTTTGTGTCTCTATGGGAACGCACTGAAAACACCGCCCACTGAACATCTCTTGGAAAAAAAAGTATCTGTCAAGCAATTCAGTAAAAGCGGTGTCTGATACGTTCAGTTTTCCACAGGCCTCATTTTAACCAACAACTCCTTTATTTATTTTTGGCAGGGAGGGAAGTCAGGTCAAGGTGTTCCATTAAATGGTAGCAATTTAGAAAAGTGGATTGAGCCTGGCTTTCTGATGGCCCGTGTGGCAGGAAGGAGCTACAAGGAAAGTGGTTCAGCCTGAGATACTTGCTCTGCAGAGGTCACCTTCGCCTCCACCTCACTGTAAGGAATGAATACTGCCAAAAAAAAAAATCTCCTCTCAAGAGGACCGAGTTGCTTCATGCTATAGACTCAGAATGCTTTTGTAAAATAAATCATAACCAAATTTCTGTATGTAGTTTATGAAAATTACTTTTTATATCAATATGAACTACGGAAACCCTTAACATTAGGGGTGGTCTGTCAGTTACAGTTTCTGTAAAATAATTTCACATTGTGAAAAAGGACAAAGCAGTGAGCACTGTTACTCAATAAAAAGTGCAACTCTGGATGTTCATTTAAGCATATCAAACTTGATTTAGGAACAGAAGCATCATTGAACTGAGGGTTTCTGTCAAACTTCTGCAACCCAGTCTCGGAAAAGTGTAGCAAAGAGGAGGATTATGGGAGATCAGACTGACTTTTTGACCTGTTTTGAGCTTTCCCTTTCTCCTCCTAGGTGCCCTCTTTGAAGCGTGATTTTTTTCCTTTGTGCCTGCCTTTTTTTAATTTTATTTTAATTTTACGCATGATTTTACAAAATTCACCCGAGGGGAAAAGAAAATACACTTTAAGATGAAGATGAAGACAGCAAGACATCAAGGATGGAGGACGCGGGGTACTTTAGATATGATATATATTTTCTGTCGCTTATCATTTTGTAAGAGCTTAAGTATCACAGTACACCAAGTATGCTGAAAAAGACAAAAAAGCAAAAAGGAATCAGCAGCTCTTAAGCAACACCTGTCTTGGGAGGGTCAAAACCCTGAGATCCCCATGAAACTGAAGCAATTTTAGATTGAACCTTAACCCTAATGCAGACGAACACCTATTTTGTGCAGCAGCTACAATGCTGCTGGACCTGTGCTCCCCAGACAATGTTTTCAGCAAAATATAATTAGAGCACTTGGTGTTGTCCATGGGCTGACCTTTGAGAGCTTGTGAGGACAGAGCCAGGAACAGTGATTGTTTTATATAGAACCCTGCACCCACAGATGGACACTTTGAAAATGAAAAAAAGGCTTGGTTCGGAAATGTCACAGTAGTCTCAACCAGATTGTTTACTGTTGTGATCTTAAAAGGCCAGACCTCATGTCATCCATCAGTGTAATATCCTTGATATAGAGTTTGCTATTAATGAATTTTGTACAGTTAGAATCCAGTGCTCTGTCCAATTAATTGAGACCAGTCAATAGAGACTCAATTAATCAGTGTCATTCTGCACCACTGAAGGAGTGATGATAAATCTAATTGTATAAGTGGGATTATGGAAGTCTAGGTAATATTAAAATCAATAGAAGAGGGGGGAAAAAAAAACACCAACAAAGCAAAATAGTCTGATGTTCAGCTTCTAGGCTCGCATTGCTCCTAAGAAAATCCATTTAGGGACCTTGGGACACATAATAATTCAAAACTGGGGGGATTATTTCCTGCGTGCTGTTCTGGCTGAGATATACAGTCCTGAGGCCGCGCATAGGTCAACATCGTTTTTTTTAACTACCATCTTGGGAGAGGGCTGAGGCCGGTGCAAAGCTTACAAGGCAGTCATTTTCACCCCGCAGAGAAAGGTTGGTGCCATTTACTGATAGCGGCTGCCAGTTTGAGGATACGGGGAAGAAAATATGCCTGAAAACACAGCGGGCGAGATAGAAAATCGTATTCAGCGTGGATACATCTAGTCTCATGCTAAAACGCCCGGGGTAAGTGAATGCAGAATAATCACAGATTGGCCGCTTGAGTAATATCTCCATCACTGTATGGGCAGTGGATGAAGTTGGGCAGTTTATTGCTAGACTTTATACGCTCACCGACGGCGGCATTTGTAGTTAATCACACCCTAGAATTAATGCAGAGGTAGGGGTTTATGATAAATAGGATAACCATAAGGCCTGCATATATAAATGCTGTTTAAAGTATGTTTAGGGTCTGTGGATAAATTACGGCACAGTAAATTGGGAGAGGTGCTGTGTCATTCTGAGAGGTTGCAGCCATACAGCAGCAGAGAATCCTCATTCACAGTGGAAACACACCTGCAATCTATCTGATTTAACAGTGGCTGACAGAGAAAGAGAAGAGAGGGGCCTGGAAAAGGGAGTTGGGAGACACTGCGTATGAGAGTGAAAGGGGAGAAAGGTGGCAGATAGGCAGAAAGATAAAGGGAGATTGAGTGAAAGAGAGTCCTCTTGCAGGATGGCCGACAGCTTTCTTGTACAGGAGAGAGGAAGTCACTGAAGCGAAGGAGACACCGTACCCTTTCCTGCCCCTCCTGGAGCTGACACCTCTCCTCACAAAAAGGTCATCCTCCTTTTCCCACTTTCCCAACTAACTGACTGTCACTCATAGGTATCTTCTTTAACACTGTCTGTCTCTGTTGGACTGTATCCATTTCTTACTTTTATAGACACTGACAGAGACAGACCCTCTTCCCCCATCACTTTGAGTACCAATATGGCATGCAATTATTCAGATCTTAAAACTTGATACAGTGGATTGTCATATTAAACTTTGGCAATCTGAACCTTCAACTTAAAACTCTCTCCCTCTCTCCCTCTCCCCCTCTCCCCCCCTTCACTACCAATGTGTAGATACCAAGCCCCCAGGAAGTGCTCCAGGTTTTGAAGCCAATTTGACATAATGGCCAAACCGTGTAATTTCAACTTCCGGGTCCTTCACATGATGCACACTGGCCCCAAAATACTTTTTCCTTACATTACAAGACTTGCATTGTGAAAGAGACATCTGTAAATCAGCAGATTATTTTTTAATTTTTTGGAGGTACACCAACTTCCCAGTACAAACACTTAAATAGCCCTTATTTAAATCATTATGTCCTAAAAGTTGTAAAATTTCACTAATAGCCGAATCCAGATTTATTGAGTCACTGTCATTCATGTGAGTGAGCCGGAGAGGTTGGAAGGCGGGGTTAAAGGAAACGCTAGTGCGCTTGCTCTATGGGCCACACAATGCGGAAGTTATGCAGAAGATGTGGTATACCCTCAGTTCATTGGCTTCATGTGCCACTGAGCAACTTTCATAGGAATGAACTGGGCCTCATCTCTGACACTGTATCCAGTTCTCTTTGTACATCCATGGTAGATATGCAATGCCCACTGAGAAGCAGGAAGACAACGCAGTTGACCAGTAGTGGACAGCACTAAAATCTACAGTGGATGCAATTCTTTCTTCACAACTCCTACTCTTAAAGAACATCGCAGTCATGCCTGTACAAAGTTCTGCTCTGGATTATAACTGTTCAGCTGGAAAGACGTTTTGAGTTTACCAGCTACGTTCATCTGGCTGGTACTGGGAAAAGGCGATGTACTAACCGGTAGAGCAGATCATTTATTTTTTTTGAGATGCTATAGTTTCCATAATGGTAGTTGACTGAAATGTGTTTTCGTTTATGGGCTAGTTATATGAATATATAGAAGTTATATGTATTATGCTGGTGGACCACCATGCTGACATTCTGTGTCTATTGCCGTTGTCAGATGAGTTACTTTGTATGTGTGAGAGTCTTTCCAAAGCAAGCATATAACATTATGACACAGAAGAAATAACAAAAATATAGCCTCGGCCTCTGCAGTACCAGGTGGGTTCAGTTGGGTCAGATCTGAAAGACACGGGTTGGGTTTGCGTCTTGGTTTTTGTCATGATCCCAAGGACTCTTGTGTGGACTGTGTATTGTTTCCGGTTTTATTATGAAGTTCCCTGGTCTCGTCTCTTGTGTATTATTTACTTCCTGTCTTTGTTCTTTTCCCGCCTGTTTTGATTGTTTTCACCTGTGTCTTGTTATGCACCCGTTTCTGCTTCCCTCGTTGTCCACACACACACACACACACACACACGTCCCTTTCCTTTGTTCCTCGTTGGTTCATTGTTGTTCCATGTTTTTTGGTTGTCTCTCCATGTCATGTTCCTTGTGTTTCCCTGCGTGTGGCTTCCTGAGTTTCTGCAAGTTCATTTTGTGTTTAATAAATCAGCGTTCTGCACCACTCAGCCTGCCGTTGGTCTGCGTTTGGGTCCTTTCTCCCTGCCACCTAGATGGCTTCCGCTGACAGAATGAACCAACCAAACTTGGACCCAGCAGACTGTTGCCACCATCAGTTTGTGCCTCCGGAGCCAGGTACCCCAATATATGCCTTTTTCAGGTTCCTGGGGTATTCTAGGGACTGGACTGGGAGCCGGCCTGTTAGCCCCCAGTCAGCTTCCCCTCAGACTGCACTCTGGCCACTTAGGCTGGGGACTGCGAGACTGTCCCCTTTTGAGGGCACCTGGCTAGCCATTTTCTCCGGCACTCGCGGAGGACATCGGAGAGGTGGTCGTTGGGGCTCCCAACACCTTCAGCAGTCTCCGCTGCCCAGCTCTACAGACCGCCCTTCACCTAATCCCATTTCCCAGTCGGCGGTTCGGCCGACTCCTGGTCCTGATTCCCGGTTGACGGTCCTGCCAACCTTCGTTCCTGTTCCCGAGTCGGCGGTCCGGTCGACTCCTGGTCCTGATTCCCGGTTGACGGTCCGGCCGACCTTCGTTCCTGTTTCCGGTTGACGGTCCGGCCGATTCCTGCTCCCCGGACCCGGTTGGTGAACCGGCCAACATCAGTTCCTGCGCCCGTCCGGCCCCAGCCGCCGGTGCGCCAGCCGCCGGTGCCCCAGCCGCAGGTGCGCCAGTTCCTGCCGAGCAACCCCTTCGTCATCGCCGACATCCTGTCCGTCCTCCAGAGCGGCTCCCCGTGTCTGGTCGTCCGCTTGAGAGGTCCTGTCCTGCCCCGCCCCGGGTCTTGTTTTTCTTTCCTTTGTTCCTCGTTGGTTCATTGTTGTGTCCACACTCTTGTGTACATTTTGTATAGAACTGTTTTTCAGGGTTTGGTCAAGTTCCACTTAAAGAAAATCTTACAGCATGCAATGCTATTTTAGACAATACTTTTGCTTCCAACTTTGTGGCAAAGGTTTGGGGAAGGCCCTTTCCTGTTTCAACATGACGATGTCCCCCTGCACAAAGTGAAGACCATAAAGAAACAGTTTTCTGAGTTTGGTGTGGAAGAACTTGACAGGCCTGCTGAGAGCCCTGACCTCAACCCCATCTAACACTTTGGGATGAACTGGAACGCCGACTCTGAGCCAGGCCATATGGCCCAACATGAGCAGCTGATCTCGATAATGCTCCTGTGGCAGCAATGTTGAATCAATGGTTCAGGCTTGTTTTCTGCAACATTTCAAAGATCAGACCTTTTCTCTCTACCAAAAAACCTTGAAACTTTTCACACCTAAATTACTTCCCGACTTGACTGCATTACATTAAATCATTCCTCATTTTCTGTCTTATTTTTGTAGAAAAACATCTGTCTTGTCCTTCATTGTGTTTATTTTTCTCTTCACCCAGAACTTAGTCATACAAAATTTAACAGCATTTATTAGGACACATAAGATTTAAAAACATACATGTCTTCACTATGGTCATGTTAAAAATTTGGACACAGTGACCCAGTATTCAAAGAAGGCACAATGGCCACATGTCAATGAAATATTAGCAACTACAGTCATGCTAGTGGCTCTGTGAGGCTGTACTTAGGCACAGTGATGCTTTGAGCCAAATGCTAACATCAGCATTCTAACATGCTCCCAATGACAATGCTAACATGCTGATGTTTGGCAGGTATTATGTTTATTACGTTCAGTGAACATGCCTTGGTGCTCCCATTTTTTTTCGGAAAAAATGCTGCAAAAGTGTGCTCTTGATGCCCCTATGGTAGATTAAAAAAAAGTGTCCTCTAGGGTGGCCCAATGTGCAAGACAACGTAAAAGTGCCCTCTAGGTTGCCCTTCCAGTGGAGAAAACGCAATACAGTTTCTTATACCGCACCGCAAACAGCTGGTGGCCTTTTTATTTTTTCCTCAAACAGCTTGAGTCCACCTCTGATGTCAACCACACGTGATGCTAGAGGATTCATCATCAGAGAACCAAGTCTGGACAAAATCTTGTACCAGTCCATCTTTAGATGTAGAGATCTTTCACTGGAGAAGTGAAAACTTTGACTTGCAGACGACACTTGAAGTCAGAGAATTTCCAAAATCAATAAGATTCATCCTCTGAGGACCAAAAAATGTCCAAAATTTCATGACAATCCATCCAATAATTGTGGAGATATTTAAGTCTTGACCAAAGTGGTGGACGAATAAACTGACATTGCCATCCCCAGAGCCACGCTCCTAGCATGGCTAAAAACTGAAGAGAAATGCATGCATAAAATGTGCCAAAAAGAACCAATTGCTCACTGTATTATTTCTGATTGTGTTGGAAGCTTGTTCTCAAGTGTTGTTGGCTAAAAGCGAGGAACATTTCATTAAAATGGTCACACCACACTACATTTAAATTACTTTTTGCTTGGGGTAGAAATTGTTGTGTGCCTGAGAATGTATGTTAGTCGGTAATAACACTGACCAAAGGAAAAGTCTAAAGGCTTGTAATTAGTCACTTCATGCATTCTACTAATATTCCTTCATGTTTGGTCCATGATTCTTATTTTAAAAGATACTAAAAAGCGCAGTACTTTGATGTGTTTATGCATATTTGATTGTGTGAGTACTTATGTGTGGTGATCGTGGGAAGTAGGAAGTTATTTAATTGCATAATTAAATGTTTATTTTTTTATTTACCATGCAACATTTTGCTGAGACGATTTGTCATCATGTTGTCTACATCACAGAGCCAGATTCACCCACCAGCTCAGGCGGTCGACATGCTGGATCAGGGATGAGCAATCTGTTCATTCACTGACAGAATGCTCGTCCTTGCATTCAAATTCACCTTGGAATCCGACATTAAAATCTGTGAAATCTGGCATTTTGTTTATGGTTATACAAGGGTCTACAGGGCATTTTTAATGACAGCCCAGTTGGTCTCAATTATATCACAAGATTGAAATCACTTTTTTTTGTCTTTATACATTTCAGATGTTAATCTTTGTCTTTTATTCAACTTGGAAATACAGCAGAGCCACCCGAAGAACAGATCAAGTGCTCAAAAATCCTCATAATCAGAAATGTATTAGTTCAACATCAAAACGTTTTAAACTAAGTTGAATGGAAAGATTATCTCCTAGAACAAAAAGAGGGTGGCTGAGTTAATTGTGAATAGAACAGACTGTACAGACTGAAGACAAGAGTTTACACCAAAGTGACTCAAGATGCAACCCACACAAAAATAAACACACTTTAATAGGCACCAGTATAATTAAAGTATTTATTTGCTCCACATATTTGAGATCAGTCACTGATGTTTTGGCTCATCGAGGTCATTAAATCCTATACAGCAAATAAAAATATTTACTCTATTTTTATATTTCAGGCCAGTATCAGTGCCCATCCACCCATCCATCCATCCGCCCATCCATCCATGTTTTGACCCTGGAGACCGGGATTTATGTTCCGCATGTGGTTAGGTTTAGGCTACAAAAGCACTTTGGTTAAGGCAAGGGAAAGGTTGTGATTTTGGTTAAATGTAAATACAATAAACAGAGAGAATATGTATGGCAAAGGTAAGCCAAATTATTAAAACTGTGTGAACATTTGGCTGATACATTCTGTAAGATCATTTTGCGACTTTGCAGATACAGTCATTCATAGACATAATCCAGGTGGCATTACATTAATAGAATATAAATGTCATTTCTTGGAGACAGGGTCGGCTGGTGAAAAGCACTGCATTTAAAGACTGCTCTGACAATAAAACAGAGGACAAACAATAATAAGCTATGTTGTGAATGTTGCAGAGGATCATGCATATTTGTACTGTTAGCACCCAATTAATCGCATCCCTGCTTCTCAGTGTGATATAGCAGTCAAATCTGAACGCACAATCATACACACTGCTGGCATCAGAAGAACGTCCAGTTTCCAGTGTCTCCAGTGTGTGTTTAGGCTAAACATCGTTATAACTTTAGATATTGATTCATAATCAATAAATAGTGTTTTCCACAGTATCAGAAGTAATTGTTACAGAACTAGCATGAACTGCTAATGCACCTTGACTTTTCATGGCACAGAGTCTCCAAAAAAAAACAACCCTAAGACTAAAAACACGAGATTAGATTTAATGCAGCAAGGGAGGACTCGCACACAGAGAACAAAAAAGAGATTCAGACTGCAGTCTGGATTTTAAATATTTCTAGTTGATACATTACAGGGCTGTACAAACAGTGAAGAAGAAAAAAAAACCGTGAAAGAGTGCAAACATTTCAGTGCAGAATGAGACATGCATGAAGAGCAGCCCTATATATATATATATATATATATATATATATATATATATATATATAGGTTACTCTGCAGGTGCACCTAGTCAGTGATCTAGGGCTTGATTAGACACACATGAAGCCAATTGCCAGCAGGTCAAGTCATTGCAAACACATTAGCACTGAAAATTAAATTCACTCAAAGCATGACGGTTAAAAAAAATACTAAGAACATATTCATCACAAATAGGATTGAGAAAGTCCATGAAAAGTTTTTTATAGGAACATTTTGTTTTTGATACTTCCTGTTTTTTGTATTTTCTTGTTCACATAACACATTTAACATCAACAACAAGAAAAGGAAAAAAGAGAGAAATGAATAAAATAACATCACTGTTGGAGTTTGCACATCTTATGCTTAGTCACAATCTTATATATTTTTGTCTATCCACTGACATTTTCACTATTGGTGTTGTTTCTTCTTTGTCCATTT
Organism: Macquaria australasica; assembly: GCA_005408345.1. NCBI lineage: Eukaryota > Metazoa > Chordata > Actinopteri > Centrarchiformes > Percichthyidae > Macquaria > Macquaria australasica. Next base: position 503,062 of record SEMN01000190.1, on the reverse strand, counting down.
TCCCCATTTTTGTGCAAATTGGGCTTCTTGTATTCTTATTCTCCAGTCACTGTCTTTGTGTAGAGGGGTCCTTTCCGTACCATTTTCTAGTAATTGCTTTCATGTTAGCAGCCAGTAAAACCATGACCAAGTGCTTATCCTCTGTTTGTTTCTCTGTCAGATTACCAAGGTACAGTACTGTATGACTCTTGGGCATTTCATACCCAAGAGTCCCTTTCAAGACTTCATAGACCATATCTCAGTACAGTTCGATCTTTGGGCAGCTCCAAAATATGTGTTTGTGGTCTGCAGCCAAGTGTTCACACAGCTGCCAGCAAGGTTGCTGTGTGGAAAGTTGTCTACTCTTGACTCTTGGAGTGATGAAAAAACAAGTTAAATTTTTCCAACAGAACTCCTTCCACATCCGTGAACTGGTGGATGTACGTTGCATCTTGCATCTAGAGAGCTCAGTCTGACAACTCACGTTTGAAATTGTTATTATAGTAGCAGAACATAGTTAGAGTTTGGCGTCTGGGCTCCGACCTCATCACTCCCTTCAGATATGTTTACATAGAGATACTGGGGAGTGATGGAGCCAGTATCTTAAACCCTCTAGCCAGACCCTGCAGGTGGATGCTGGGGTGGTGGTGGGGCTTGAAAGAAGCAGCACTACTGATGCATGGCAGCAGTGGCATTGACAGGCAGAGGGAGAGATGGGAAAGTTTGCAGTTTAAATAGACCGCCAAATTGGGAGGGTGTGTTTGGTAGATGGTTGTGGAGAGTGAGGCATGTCACGTGTGTATGTGTAGCTCAAGTTGACTGCCTGAACTAGCTAACTTTGATCACCCCATTCACTTCAGTGGGAGGGTCTAACTTGGGTCTCAGCACATGTTTTTGACAGTACTAAGACATATACTGTCCTACTGTATGAACATAGTTCCTATATAGTTCTTATATCCCTGGAGACATTTTCATCTGCCCGGGCAAAAAACAATCTTAAATCGTAAATATTTTTTTTCCTCTATAAAAAGTATCCCAGAACATGTATAGTGCCACTCACATGCCAAATGAATGCTTTCCTCTATAGTTTTAAATATACTAAAAAAAAGCAATATGGGACATGTAAGACATGTAGTGGCCGCGCCATAGGTCAGTGCAAAGGGAGTGAAAAACAAACAGAACAACAACAACCAAAGGACTTTGTCAATCTTTTTCAATGCAGTGCATGTGCAATATACATATATTGTATGTATGTATGGACCTAGGAGTGTATGGGCATTTATGGATGTGTTCTTGTTTGGTGTCCATGGGTGCATTTGTGTTTGGTTTGGTAGATAATTGTACAGTTGGTGTACATAAAAAACACCTTTGTGGTGAGGTGTTTATTTAACTCTAAGGCTGCATTCAGACCAAATTAGGCGTTGCGGCGATTAGCGCAGGGTTGTCCGGCGGGGTGGGAGTGTCACTACATGGCTACATGAGAAATCCCGACTTGAAGAGTGATACAACGCCAAGTGACTGCAATTAACGTCTTTGTACTCCCTCGTGGCAGGGTTGAACAGCTGATGTACAGTCATCACAGCGGCAATCGATCAGTCTCTCCTCCATCTTCACAGGTGCTCGGTAAACAGCAGAATACTACAGTAAACAGCAGAATACTACAGTAAACAGCAAAATACTACAGTTAACAACATAATGCTACAATGCTACATGGGAAACAAGATTCTTCTTCACCTGGGCGTCTTCCGATCTGATCACCGGAGTGATTGGCCACAGCAGCGTGATGTCAGTTGCATTTCTCCAAAAGTTGATTCTGTTTTAACTTTTTGCCGCAGGGCCGCTGCGTTTTTTTCTGCACCCCCCACCGCCACAGCCTAAACGCACTACCCACGTTCAAATGAATGGGAGGACTGGCGTTTTCGCCGCAGCACCTGATTTGGTCTGAATGCAGCCAAAGGGAGGCAGAGGAATTGTATTAGATTGCTTTATATTGTACCAGTGTTGCTGTTAGTATGTGTCCAGTCCGTGTTTGTGTGTCCAAATGCGCAGCGTGCATATGTATTCATTAAAATATGTTCATGGGAATGTAAAAGCTGTTTTGGCCTGTCAACCTACACCTTTCCCTCTCCCTGTCATCTCTTCAGGCATGCAGTTGCTGGAGCGTGAAGGCGAGCACCGCTCCCCTCCTCATTGAGGATGCCAGTCGTCTCCTCTGGTGTCCTGCAGGCACAGCAGCAGCCGGCAGACGCCAAAGAGAGGGGACAGAGGAAGACATCGAACTTCTAACAACAACAACAGTGGTAACAAATTCGAGAAGTGGGGAACACATTGGCCCATCGGAATCACTCCATCACTTACTCTAACAATGTTAAGGGGGTGGGGGTGGGAGTTGTATGTTTCTGTCTGCATGGGAGAGAAAGATAGAGACAGACAAAAACCATCTGGTGGGGGGCTGGTGCCAGTACCCACAGAGGGAAAAGGATTCCAGTATTTCTGCCCTCTTTTTTTATCATGCTACTTCCCCCTTAGAGAGCTGGAATGACTAATAGAATTAGGCATGAATCTCAGGCTGATCTGTTTGGTGTGATGAACCAGAAAAGAGAATCACAGCCGCAGTATGCACTTTGATAAGGAATCCAAAAGGAATAATGAAGTGACAAAAATCAGCCCGCTGCATGTGGGATACTTAGCATGTGCAGGAGGCAGGGGCTGGCTCCATTTAACACGGCAATACCAGCTTCTAACACACACTCAAAACATGTATCATCTCTTTTTTATGATCCTGTAATTCGTAATTGATATTTTTATGAAAAATACATGAAAGCACATGGCATTTGTGTAAGACTGTGCAGAGGAAAGATTGCAAAGTAGGAAGCAATTCATTTCTATGTTCTTGCAGGACGCACATTAAGATAGAGAGCCCCTATTCTCTAGGCTGAGTCAGGATATGGTCTGACGCTGTCTCGACATCAAAAGCCCCTCTGGTTGTCAGCTGAATTGATAGATTTGGACAAAGGCGTTCTAATATGCCACAGATGGCTGAATTGATTTTAACTTATTGAAGGCATATCTGTGCAGGAGAAGTAGTGCCTTTTAGAAGAGCATGAAGGAGAAGAGAGTCAAACGCGATTATGCATCCTCTCCCTTCTTTGTGTTTTTGCCATCTGCCATAGAAGTTAGAGATAATGCCACTTTCCTGTCTACCAACAACAGGCAAAGGCTAATCAGATGCATGCATTATTTGGAAGGAGTATGCTTTTACTCTACTCCTCCTAGCCGACATTATCTCAAGTGCGCATGAGCCCAGATGAAGATAATAACAAGGAGGGATTACATTTATTTCCCTACTGCCAGATATTCAAAAGATATTTCCCAGTAGTTTTCCTCCACATCCCACTTCTCCTCTCTCAGCTCTTGGAGGGATCAGTGTAACATGCCAAAACAATGTTTCTGCAGCGTCTTTGTTTTCTCACTTCATGCTCTCAAGTCTCATTCCAAGAACTGAGAGCTTAGCACCGTGGAGGAGCTGGGGAGTGTACCTGGCGCAGGACTTTAATCACTACAAAACAGATTCAGCTGAGTCCATTTGTTTGACTCTGATTCAATCAGCCTAGCAAAGTCACACCTGACAAGGAAAGAGTTTTGCCATCCCTCCATGGTTTTGGCAATTGAAATTGGCTATGAAATGTACTGTACAGCTCTTTCATTTAAATGACAGTCATATTGTACATATTTTTTATTTTATTTGTTATAATATTTTGTCACATCTTATTGTCAATTTCCTATTCATGCTTCTTGACTTACAGTACTTGCTTAATCTTTCTTTATATTTTCTACTTACTATGTTTATTATTATACACCAAAATACCAAAGCAAATTCCAAATGTGTAAACCTGTGTAAACTGTCTGATTCTGAAAAAAAAAAGATCAAATGTGAAATAAGTGTAAAATCAAGGTTTAACTCTCAAAACTGTTGCCCAAATTTTAAACTGGATAAAATTCAATTTACAGTATATTGCAGTACTTATTTGAAAATGTAATTCTCAGTTGGTGAAGTTGAATTGGTGAACATGGCAGCATAGTTTAGAGTTCCAAAGGTGGAGTCCTCATGAGAGTTGGGCTTAACTTACTTTCACTGCCATGGAAATTGGTTTACAATGGTATCACTTCTGAAAATATAAATGTTTTTATCACCATTAGCAGAAAGTAGACTCAGGCAGGAATTTTGCTTTTCCTCCACAACTGGTTTTGTCTGATAACCCTGTAATCTTAGGCTAGTGGGTGATCTAGGATTGTACTGAAAGCTCCTAAATACATACTGTACTTGAAGTTGTTGATCTGAAACTGCTTTTAGCCTTTTTAAATGTTAAGATATCTTAATTGAATAATTAATTGTTTAATTAATTAATGTGTTTTTTTGTGTCTGTGTGACTACAGGGCAGCCTGACACCATGTTACAGAGATTGATCATATTTTCTCTATGTAATGTGGTGACAAACATATTAATTATGGATTTAACAGTGTTCAAAACTAAAGCATCCAACACAGTTGCCGTGCTGAATAATCTTACATTATTGCTAAAACTCAGATTTATGTGTGCCTTCTTTGTAAAACCCTGCAAAGTGAAATTAAAAATGAAAATCCATCATGTAACCCATAGCTGTCTGCGTTCAAACCACCCATCACATGTGGTGTGCACGTGTCATGCTACATGAGGTGTGACAGGACCATGATTGTCAGAAAACGATTGTTGTTTTGTTTCAAATCATCTTGTGGCATTAGTTTTTGGTGAGATTTTTTTTAAAAAAAAATTGACAAAGAGAAAAAAAAAACACCCTATTGTGCTGATTGTGTTGCTCTCACTCTACACGACCATTTACATATTCAACATCCCTCTCTTTCTTTTGTTTAGATATTTGTAATATTTACAGCTGTACATCAGATGTATGGAAGCAATCCAATGAAAAGTAGCTTGAATTTTCTCCCTCATTTGACAGATGAGATTCAACTATACCAACCCATTCTCATTCCCAGGATGTTAAATACTGGCATTTTGTCACGCCCCTCTGCGACTCATACAGAGGCACAAGGGTACCTTGAGCGTCTGTATGAGACACTCTGGGCTTTCAACTTACTCCAATGTAAACCCATGCAATATTAGACGATCAGAACAACTGCTCCATTCACTCCAATATTTGTTAATTTCATACACTTCATTTCTTTGTCCATAGCACAGTCCATTTCTCCTTTGTACAGTCAATATTTCATTTCAAGTTCATTTCAAAACTATTATGTCAATTCCGTTAGGTGTGTGTGTGTGAAGGGGGCAACTCCATGAACACACTCAAAACACATCTGTCAGTTCATATTTTGCACTTTCTGCACAAAATGTACAGCTCTTCTTTTTCATATTATTGTAAAGTGTATTCTAATTTTATCTTATTCTATTTTATTTTTTGCTTCTGCACATTTTTTATTGCTAATTTCTCTATTTTATATTTGTATCTTTGACTTGCCTTTTTTTTACAGTACTTGCTTTTAGTGGCTTTATTTTAAATATCTGTATATATTTATGCTTATTTATGCACCTATACACCAAAGCGAATTCCTTGTAAACCTATTCTGAAAATTCTGAAAAAAAAAAAAATAATAATAATAATCTTAATTAGTTTGAAAGAAATTACAGTTTGTGTGTGTAACAGGTAACGCAAAGCGGACTGGCTTTGTCTCCATGGCAACTCCATAACAATGGTGGATAATAATATAGCCCTCACGCTGAGGTACTGTATATAGTATATTGGTGTTACATTTTTTTTAAAAAGTTTTGATTTGTGACATTATTAAGCTGCTGTGATGCTGCTGAGCAATCAGCCTGCACACCTGTTATCTGTTTCCCAAAACCCCTACGTCTTTATGATGGCAGTTTTAAAGTAAACCTGAAAGCTTAAAACAGCATAAATGCTCTTGTCATTGAGTAGAGACATGAGATTTCTTTATGTTACTGTATACATTGTTACATTACATCCATTATCTATATCTGCTTATCCTTAGAGGGATCTGGAGCTGGAGCCGATCCCAGGTGACATTGGGTGGGACAAGTCAGACACATAGAGACAGACCAGTCACGCTCACAGTCACACCTACAGGCAATTTAGAGTCATCACATAACCTAACCTGCATGTCTTTGGATGGTAGGAGGAAGCAGGACTACCCATGCACTCGGAGGACATGCAAACTCCACACAGAAAGGCCCCAGCTGGCCGGTGGGTTTGAACCCATAACCCTCTTCCAGTGAGGCGACTAGACTTGCTCTTTAAACACATATAATTATTTATTTTGCAAGCTTTAAAATATGTCACCTGACTATTTAGAAAAGTTATATTGGACATTATATCTGGGGTTAGTTGGCTTGCAGCCTTTTGCAGGTTAGTCCTTACATGACCTTCGTCTCTTCAGTGAATGTGTTTGTTGGCAGGTCACATATCTGTGTGTGTGTGTGTGTGTGTGTAACCTTTGTGTGTTTGTCTTTCTATGAATGTATATTTGTGTTGTTGTTGCTGTTGTTTTTCTGAGTTTTGCTCACTGAATTGCGCTCTGGGTGATTAATATTAATATTGACATTGGTGATAAAAGGATTGTTTTTCCAAGTAATTTCCATCTGCCCTTCAGCAGGCGAGACAGCAAGCAGCCAACACGCTGGCTAATCCCCCCCCCCCCCTTCATCTCTCTGCTGAGTCCTGCTTGTTCAGGTGATGGCATTATTTAGGCCAGCTGACATGGCTTAAACAGTCTGCTTCCAAATAGTACATAATAACCAGGTCATTCCAAGGTGAGCGGGCTGCTTGTGGGTGGTGTGAAAGGGCTCTGAGGGGTGGATAACACTGACCCCTGTGGCCTCATGTTGTCTCTGTTTGCTATAGTGCAGCAGGGAGGTGCTCTTGTTTCCAGACAATTCAGCTGTGTAGTCAGTTCAAGTTATTTACTCATACAGCGCTTCATCAAGAATTACTTCATTCCCGCTACCTCAATCGAACGAATCAATAATCAATCACAAAATGATGAACCCAAGCAAGACAGGGTTGGAGAGATATAACATGTCTGCCACACAGATCCTTACTGTTCCACTTTCTTCATTAGCCCGTCACTAACTTTGTCTGTCTGCTGTTTATCAGGACAGGTTTATCAGAGCTTGTTTCCTGAAAATAGCTGTCTGCTGCTGCTGGAAAGTGTTGCTGGTTGATGAGTGTAGTGAGACTGAATGACAGTGAATGTGCCATAAAACCAAAACAATAAGCTAAAAGAGCCCAAAATGCTCCATGGAGCTGTACAGTCACTTTATTCAGTTTAAATAAAACATTTGAAAGTGATTAATGCAACTTTAAGGTTAGAGAGTTGCATTTATATATATATATATATATATATATATATATATAAATCTCTATTTATTTGTATTTTTCTTGTCAATATTTTTATTATTCCTTTTTACTACTGCAACACTGAAATTTCCCCTTGGGGATTAATAAAATCTATCTATCTATCTATCTATCTATCTATCTATCTATCTATCTATCTATCTATCTATCTATCTATCTATCTATCTATCTATCTATCTATCTATCTAATTATCTAATTTTGGTCAGGGCTTCACTTATTTCCTTTGCTAGAAGCAATGTCGGTCTGTTGGCGCACCACTTTGGTTCAGACTGAAATATCAACAAAAGGAAAGGATAATTCTTATAGACTTTGGTGATCCCCTGACCTTTCCTCCAGCGCCACTAGTGGGTCAAATTTTTCTCTCATTCTGAGAAATATCTCAACATCTACTTGATGGAATGGCACAAAATTTGGTACAGACATTCACGGTACTCAGAGGATTTATCCTAAGAACTTTGGTGAGCCCCACACATTTCCTTTAGCGCCATCATCAGGTCAACATTTTCAATTTGTCCAATACTTGTATGGTGTATGAACAAACGCATGCAAAGCTAATAACATTCCCACAGGGTTCGTATAAAGTCTTAAAAGTTTGGAAAATGCATCATGTTAACCATTATGTTTTCAAGGTTAGGTTAGAATATACTTCTTGAAAAATGCTTGATTTTCAACATAATCTGGTGTTACACAATCACTCATGTAAACCAAAAATCGCTTTGTCATATTTGTTGTCTCCTGGCCTTTACAGTAACTATTTAGTGTATGTATATATATATTTAGTATGTGATGCTAAGGGCTTTGAGAGGCTGGTCATTTTTGGTTTAGGTACCTTAAAGGTGTTTGAAAAGTCCTTGAATTTTACTCTTAAAAAGCTGTACGAACCCTGTTCCCATCAGCCTTAGCTGTTTTAGCAAACTGTTTTAGCAAATTAGCAAACGCTAAGATGCTAACATGGTAAACTAAGTTGGTGAACATGGTAAAATAAACACCTGCTAAACAGCATGTTAGCGTTGTCATTATGAGCATGTTAGCATGCTGATGTTAGCATTTATCTTGAAGCAGTGCTGTGCCTGAGTACAGCCCCACAGAGCCAGTAGCATGGCTGTTGAGTCTTTGTCTTGTTAAATTTTAAAACCACTATTAAGTTTTGTAAAAAAAATGTTTTCTATACAGTATAGCTAAGACAATTTGGCATTTATTTCTGTGCAAATAAGAATAAATTCCTCATGAGATCAGGTTTAGTAGCTGCAACAGCATAATAAACAGTAGCCTGGGCAATGAAAATGAGATAAGGAACAGATGAGACACAGAAGAAAGCAACAACATGGTGCAGCAGCGAGATGGGACTTCCAGCCCAACACTGCACCTGCACCCACCGCCAGGTACAAACATTGCATTGGACCGGCATCTGAGAGGGAGGAAAGACAAATACTCAGACACACACACACACACAGAGCCACATACACACTCATACAGTCAGCAAACACAGAGTAGTTGTGCAGAAGCAGTGCATAGGATGCTGTCTTTCACTGGGTTCCCAACTGCTGGGTATATTTTTTTATCTCACACCTTTTTTTCCCCCTCTCTTTTCATTCTTTCCCAGTCCACAATTCTGACCTAACTCTAAATCTAATTCTAGTTATTTCTGGAAGAGGAGCTATTTTTATTGTTCATTTCGGTCCTCGCCCCATTCATTTTCTCTCTCTGAACATTTCTACATGGTCATGTGGGCGTTGGGGCTTTCGCTGCGCTCTGCTGACTGCTCAGATTATTGCTATCCATCATTTGTTTATATTCTCATTTAGGAAAGGAGGGCGCTTCCATTATTGCATTATAATTTCCTGCAGAGGTTACAAAAGACTGGAGCCAACTACAGTTTTGCTCTACCTCCCTACTCCCTCACACCCTGCACTGCGAGCCCCTTTTTCGTAGCATAATGCTAATGCTCACATGGCTCTGGCTAAAAGTCCTCCACACAACGTCAGCACTACTCACATTTCTTCTTTTCATTGCTCTGTTATGTCAATAACACAAAAAGCCTCGCCACAGAGGCTGACAATGAGCAGAGGCCGATGCTACCCACATGGAGACCGCTGTTAAGATGTTCACACGTTGCTACAAAAAACGTAGCAAATAAAAATTCTTCTTAATATATTTCCTGTTGTTTTTTCCCCACATATTCATGCTACTTTTATCCCATTTGCCTTTTTCTCACAGTCAAAGCTGTTCTCTGTGGTATGAATGTGTCTGTCTCCATGTCATCAGTGAAGTCTTTGACATGCAGCTGCTGTACAATAAAATCTAGGTTAAACACCACACATGTACCTTGCAGTAATCCAAAGATAAACACTTAATTCACAGTAGCTCCTGGCCTTTCAGAGCAGCAAGTATTTCACCAACTCAAGACCCTGAGGGATACTGTACCAGAATTATGATGCTCTGCGCAGCCCTGATACTGAGCAATAACATCATACACCTGTCATGGTGTATTCCAGAGGTGGCTCTATGTCTTGTCATGTTAACAACACAATAAATGGGATGCTAAGAGGCCAGTATCCTCTCACATGAACCATGTATCCCCAGGAATTCTGCCTTAGCTGTAGAGTCATCTTGTGTTAAGTCACCCTATAACCGTGGCTACTGGGCTAACGTGTTGGATAAACGACGTTGAGGCAGATCAGGGTCGTGACATTGTCTGGAGGGGCCCCATGGCTATGTCAACACATTCACTGCAGGCGTTTCTGCTGTACTCTGAAAACAGCTTGCTTTCAGGTGCTTCAATTCCTCTTCCCTTTTCTCTGTCCACTCATTAAGCAGCCTCTGGGGACAAGCTTCTGGGCAGCTCTTCTCTGGCCCACAATGATAATGTTGATCCTCTAGGCTTTCAGCCAAACCCAGAGAACTTTCTATACTTAGAAAGACCATCATAAGCATATCTGCAATAACATTATCAACACAGCAATGAAAAATAAGGCTGGGCAAAGATTGTAGGGGTTATTCAAGCTTAGTGGAGTAGTTAGCATCTGCTGTCTGATCTGTCTTAGGGCAGATACACTCCAGCTTTGGAGACTCTGCAAAGCAATCTTTGAATAAATTTGCCTTAACATATAATTCATCCAGTGGCTAGCTGAGGACAATTCCATATCTCCATATCGTAGTGTGTCAGAGCAGAATTACTCATGTACAGTAGGCGTACATGACTTTTATATAATGACCAACTGCTTGAAGTAAATCCACTCAAATAATTCTTAGAGACTGAAAGCCTTAAATGAAGTTTTTACAGATTAGTTTCAAACCTTGGCATTTGGTGGAAAGTGACAGCAACAATGGTAGAGAGAGGGGATAAGCTGAACAGAGAAAAGCTAAAAAAGAAAAGAGTAGAGATTAGGGAAGAAACGAGCATTGAGCGTCAATCTCCACTTTAATTAAAGAATATTCTATATATGCTTTATATAAAACATATTTTTGTGGTTCTTTATAAAGGGCCATAAACCACATTTTACTCATCAGGAATGGGACAGAACACAGGACGAAAATAGATTTGTCTTTTTGTGTCTTTGGTGTCATTAAGGTATGTCAGACTGGTGGCTCCTGCAGAAATACACTGAGGAGAAAACAGGAATCCCAAGAAGGTTCTGCTCGTAGCAGAGGTGCTAAATAGACAAAATAGCCTATACAGTATGAATTCAATAATAAAATCACCCGGAAAACCTACAGTCACATTTTCCCAGGATTAATCTGTTTTATTTTGCTGTTTTAAAAAAACGTTTGATGTTGAATCTAATAAAAACAGAACGTTGTGCATTGCATTTATTTTCGTCTCCTCTGAGGTTGCAGCTTTGCCATAATTTCCCCCAAAATAAATGTGAGGAAGCCTATAATTGGCAAAATGGGTTGGGAAGATTTTATTAATCAATGCAGGTATTTCAATGAAATACATATTTGCTCACCAGTATATCACATCCAATTTGGGATTTATTCTGCACCACTGCAGGATTTAACAGAACTGTTTGCTAATCTTGCTCTGTGAAATATCCCCCAGAGGTGTACAGTATCAGACAGAGATTAGAAGGTAACCAGATAACAGACACCTCTCATTGAAAGATTTGGAAGTAGCATAAAGGGACAGATACATTAGATGCCCCAGTACTGTGCTTTCACACCAAATGCACAAGCACAGCATTTGTATTTAGTGGAAATTCCAAAGTTAAACTAAGGTTTATGTGAGTCTTCAGCAGTCTGAGTTAGACAAAGTTACAGTCTTTTTAGTGCAAAATTCCCTCTTTGTTTTGCTATCCCTTGGCCACAGCTCAGCAAGAAAAAAGCAAGTCCAGGGACACAAAAAGAGGAAATTACATAATAAAAAGACAATAACTTTGGAAGATATCCACTTGATTTGTGTAACTCAGAGTGCTGACGCCTCATATTAATTTCCGCAACTAATAACTCAATGTACATAATGGTGCATGTGTATACTGTTCTGAGATGGACTCAGACCATACACCACTATCATACTAGTTCACATCAGGAAAAGATGTACACATGTTCTAAACTGTTTACATCAGGGATACTCAACTTGCTTTGCCCGGGGGCCACTTTTGCAAAATGACAGGAGGACAGGGGCCAGTTAATAAAATAAACATTAATCATATTTATCAGACAGGGACGCTGCACTGAAACTAGCATGTTTTGACTCGTGCTGCCGCCTGATATTAGCAACTTTACGTACAGCAATTGTCATTTGGCAAATTAAACACAGTGGTTTGGTGTGAGGTGGCAAAATAAAGGCTAATTCATCTGTCCATTTTTCATTGAACTGCCTGTTTTCATTGTCAACCTTTCACCATTTGCTGTTCTCACTAATCTTTGCCAATAGGCAAATCCAGTCACAGCAGCCCTGTGCAGGCACTGGGAGGGAGTTTGCCCTCAGGAATTTCTGCCAGGCAGACAGCCCTGAAGGCAAACTTCTCACATGCCCCGTGCAGGTCAGGTGTATGTGAACTTTTTGCAGAAATCAAGTGTCACCCCTTGTACTGCACAGATCGCTGATAGGCTAATATGCAACTTTAACAGCCAAGGGACATTATTGAACATTTATTAATTTGTATAAACAAAAAAATCCCATTGTGAATCAATTTATTTTCATTGTGAATTAGGAAATGGTCGGCAGGCCACCCAGCATTATTGCGGGCCAGATTTGGCCCACGGGCCGTAAGTTGGGTATCACAGGTTTACATATTTCACATTAAGATTCCAATACAGATTGGATAGCAACCTGCAGCTGAACAGTTAAGCTGCTTTCAATGATGCTAAAGCCTGAAAGCCTTGAGAGCATTATTCATGTTTGCAATTAAATCTATCTCCTTAACAAACTGACTTCAGAAGACATGCAGGTAAGCAGGTACTGTAGGCATTAAAACTCAACAACGACCCTTAAGGTAAAGCCTCAGCTGCACCAGTAGAGCTGCTCAGTATCCAACAGTAAAGACTGTATCAGTGCAGGGCAGCTCCCAGCGAATGTGTGTAACTGTATGAATGTTAAGCAAGGCATTGTTTAAAGCGAGCCTGTGTGCTCAGCAAACCTTCCCTGAATAAATAAAGCTTAAAATAGAGAGAGGAAGACATGTGACGAAGGTCATGAGACAGATTCCATGATCTTGCAAGTTCACATTATGCACCTCCGCCTGCTGAGATGCAGAGGCAGCCCATTAAATACAATTTAATATAAAGAAAGAAACAGTATTTCAGGGGCATAAGCCAAGGCTTTGGCAGGAAGGAACTGCATTTCACAGAGTGCTGTGCAACTTTGTCAGGTAAACGTGACTGTTAGGGACAAGCGAAGATTGATGGAATCTTTTTTCCCCTTGGCTCAGCAGTCTTTGATTTCCACAGCACAAGGGAGGAAGAAGGGGAGAGGGAACGGAGGAGGGATGATAGATAGGAATTCATGTCATTTATATCCCTAGGTCAGTCTATCACACAACTGGCTGAGAGAGAAAGAGAGACAGAGAGAAAGAAAGATGGTAAGACATGGATACGGGCTTGAAATACAGAAAACCTCTGTGTTTATAGCAACCTCCTGTGAGGATTTTGCAGGGACTAACTTCAGACATTACTGTGAGCATGAGTGCAGTGATTCATGCCGTCTCAATTAACATCCGGGTGCTTTAATCTGACTGAATGAAGCAACTCTTTTCCAGTCCTTGAAGCATAGCTATGTAGTGCTTTTCAATTTCCACCTATTGGTGCCTTGCCATCTAACATTTATTGGGAGGCAATGCATGAAGATGATTTGGGTTTACAGCAGAAGTGCTTCTCCTTATAATTGCTTGTGCAGAGACATTGATTGATAAAAGCCTCCAGGGTCTCCAGGCCACATTGAATGACAGGCTTTACAAAAAACAGGGACATGTTGGCCTTCGGAAAACGTCAGTGCTTATTGCATTACGTTTTATTTGTTTTTTTGTTGGCTTTCACTATGAGCCTTTTACTGGTAGTGCTGCCATATGGTGGAAGCTTCTTTGCAGGCCGTTTGTCTACTTTGCGCAGTATGTATCTAATGACTGGATGAATTAGAGCTTTTGTAGTCCTATATGCTGTGCTCTTTGTGGGGTCGTGACCTCCCTCTGCTGTTCTTTGTCACACCTAGGCCGTATGATGACAGCAAGATATAGCTTGCTATTTTCTCGCATCTAGCATGAAAAGCACTGAAGTTTCATCTTTTATCATTCAAACAAACATGGATAATTTGTGTGAAATGTAACTGTTGCCATGCATTATGTCGTTGGTGTCTTCGTTTATTATCTAAGACAGTGTTTTGGGAAAATGTAGGGATTTTTCGACTTGTAGTTTATTGTAACACATCCTTATTCTACCACTGTGATAGTATATGTTCATATGTTTATATAGCCTTTACAGGGTCTTCATTGTGTGGCGAAGTCGCAAATAATATTGTATTCCTAAAAGCTGTGCAGAAATCCTAAAAATGCTGCCATAGTGTTTTATTCAGAATGTTTTGCATTTTCTTATATCTAGAAAAAAAAATTCAGTAATTTTCCGTACATTAATCATAATTCATGTAGCAATTCATCTAAAAGAAACTAACTCAATTATCAGTTAGAAAATGGTGCTGTACAGTAATAAAGTTTTTTTATTTTTTATTTCATTGCTATTTCTTATTCTTTTATTTTCCCGCTGCTGAAGCTGTGCTGTAGTCTTGGCAACCACTCTCAGAGTCTCTGATTCCCCCGACCCTTTCACACACACCCCTGCCCTCCATTTCTCTCTGTTCTCAGTTTTTTAACTTTCACTCAATTTTAACATTTTCCTTCAAAATGATTTTCCCCATTCTAACCCTTGAAGCTCCCTTACTCCAAAATCAAGTTGAGAGGAGTACAACTAAATTGTGTTTTTTTTTCTGTCTCCCCTCTAGCTTTATTCTCACACTCGCTTCTTCTCTCTTGCTCTCTCTCTCACCCCCGTTGTGCCCCTCTCCCTCTCTGTGTATAAACCTGCCTGACTCTCTCTGTTGAGTGACATGCCTTTCAATCTCTGATGGATTTTCTTTGCCTTCTGTCCCTTTTTTTTCTTTTCTTCTCACGTTCTCTCTCCTCCCACACACAGATTTTGTGTCCTAAAAGCTGCAATTGTACATCTTACTGTAGCCAGAGATTCCCTCCACGCTGTTACCCATCCATCCCATTCACCGAGCAAACACAGGACATGTGTGCCACCCATCCAATTACTCGTCCATTTTCTCTGTGGTTTGTTCACACAGATTTGCAGTTCAAAATGAGAACGCTCAGGTTCATATTTATATTTAATTACCACATTACGCTACAGCGTTACAGCAGCATGTTAACTGACCTGTCATTTGTGTCTGTAGAGCCAAATCCTATAGTTCCAGAGCCAGGCTAATTCTATGTAAGCCATTCAATTGGATCGTACTGAGGAGAAAACCCATGAGCTATTTCTGCACGTGTTCATCCACAAGACACATTACTCATCTGAGTGTTCATCCATAGACTGTAGGCATCAAGCATTCCCCATAAGTGAAGAGTTTTTTCATATGCAAATATGCCTCTTCTAATCCTCTATTATTCTGTATTTGCATGCTGTTCTGAAAATGCCTCAACCCCCCACCCCACCACCACCACCTGCCTTTCATCATACAAAACAAAGGTGTTTACACGATTCAGTGCAGCAACTGCTGCAAGATATTTGAGGCACTGCAGAGATGCAAATTAGACACCAGTAAAATTCTGTAGCCACTAATCCATTTTCTATGCATATTCACACTGTGCCATCTCTTTCATAAATCAGAATAAAATGTCAAGACATGATAAGGCCTTGGCAAACTCCTATGATTGCCTTAAGCACAACAAATGTCCATGAAAAAACATCAAGCCATTAGATTAGCGTTAGCATGACATTAATGATAGGACGTGACATGACCAAACACACACGTAATTTATACTTACACTCACATTACATTAGCTTTCACTCATCAAAATATTTAAGCGTCTGGGAATTACAGTTTTGGACCGTTTGCGAAATACAAACAGACAGCTTTTTCATATCTGTTTACGTTCACCAAAACATCTGGAGCCTTTCTGTATATTAAAAGTACCCTGACCAACACTGGCGCTATGGAGCAGTGTTTTAATAAAGAGGTGCCTATTTAGTTTTAGCTGTCTCTGTGTATGTGTGTTTTCAAAAAACTCCACACCTTTTAAGTTATAAACATTTTAGGTTAAAGCCACTATGTGTAGATCTTTTATGTGATTATAGCACATTTAAAATTATTTTGATGGCTTCCAAAATGACACAATCCAAGTAATTTATTTATTTATTTATTTGTCCTTTACACTCCGGGGAGTGCCAAAGTCAGAAATTCTAAAATTCAACATTTAGTGGCATTAAATATTTGAAAAGAAGATGACAGAGTGGAAAAGTAAAGGGAAAACACCACTGCCATTTTCAGTTTAATGCAACAACTGAGACTGTTCTAGACCAAAGTAGCACAGCAGCTGAGCCATGCCTCACTGACATTTCCTTATGCTCAAAGATATATTTGAGTGAACATTTTGAAAATTCAAACTTGCTGGTTTGTGTTCCTAAAGTTAAATTTGCTTTGTGTGATGTAAATTAGGCTAACAGACTATGGAACTCAGAACATGTGGTAAAAATGTACTGGCTGCCCATTGGTTAAGGCCAGTTCAGACTACGACGAGACAAAACCGTTTTAGGGAGGGGAAAGTTGCAGAGGTGTGAACTGGCCTCAGCTCAACTCAAGCTGGCTGGTGGCGTCGCCTGCAACTCGGTTTGTCAAGTCGCCAGCAGCTGGTCTTAGAACGTAAGGCATGTCATCTGTTTCAACAGCCAATCAGCTCATAGCAACGTCAGCTGGTCATCTCAACCCTCTTGTTTTTTGATGTTTTCGCTGTTACTAATACTAGAAATGCTACTGTAGCAAGTAACTCATCATCACTATCCTCATTCATATTTTAAGACTCTACAAATGAAATCCAGCTACAAAAACAGCCTTAAAAGCCGGCAGTTAGAACGGAAGTATATAGCGTTGTTGCTATGGAAACGATACACCTTCTCATCTAGTCGCATTGGTGTAGACTGGCAGGTTTCAGAACGTTGCAGACCGGCGCAAGTTTCAACTCATTTCGTCGCAAATCTTTTGTCTGAACTGGGCTTTAGAGAGCTTGTCCCGTACCTGGAGAGCCACAATCAATTTGGTGGAAGAAGTACTCAGATCCTTTACTCAAATAAAGTACCAATACAACAATGTAAAAGTACTCACTCTGCAGAATAATGGCTCATATGGCTAATATATTGATTGTTAACAGTGTTAATGCTGTCGTAGCTGCTCTAGGTGGAACTACTTTATATACCATTAACTCCAGTGGTTCCCAACAGAGGGTCCAGCCCCTTCCCCGTGGTCACAAGACAAATCTGAGGGGTCATGAGATGAAAAAAATAAGAAAAAGTACCATAAAATGGGAAGACTCGAGTAAAGCACAGTACCTCAAAACTTTACTTGAGTAAATATACTTAGTTCCACTCCACTACTGGTATCCGAGGCGCTGAGGTAGCTTCTATGTCACCTGCACCACGAGTCACGCACACATTTGGCTGTACACTCTGTATTTCATCTTTGGTGAAGTGTGTGCACATATGTAAGCCTCTGAGGGCCTTGTCAACAAACGCAGTCCAAATTAGCATAATACGGTGATTGATTGGCCTAAATTACTCCTCAATTCTACTGGTGACACATTAGATTTGATGATGCATTTAATGGCCCTCAACAACTTGTGTATTTATTGTGTAAGTAGAACGTTCAGCCTGAGTGTTGCCAGTTTAAAAGCTCGGGGACAACTCTTACTTCTCAATTGTCTTCTCTCTAATCACTGAAATAATAACTGCAATGGAAAGAAATGGTTCCATTTGGTTTTTTATCCAAACCAACAGCCAACAGAAAAATGGTGCCATGTTTGTATTCTCCCCATGTACTCCTCAGCATGTGTTGCTTTGCGTTCGGAGCTCCAGCTTCCTGTCAGACAGCTGAAAGCAGAGAACACTTGACAGAAAGAAAATATTCACTCCGCTGATTTGTCATCCTTCTTGTTCTACTCATCTGACTGGGACGAGGAAGGGAAGGGGTAACAGGGGGGATATCTTTGGAATATCTGTTTAACATCCTAATTGGAAATGACAAGCACAGTGGCACGTTCAGCCCTGCAGGTGAGATCAAAGAGTTGGAGCTCCGTGAGACACAGCAGTATGGATCGGAACCAAACCGATCCCCTCTCGCCTCGGCTAATTAACACCTGGCTCCTACTAATTAGCTGAATCCACTGGCATTCCAGGAACAGCACAAAAAAAATAATAATAAAATAAAAAAACAACCAAAAAAGAAAAACCCAAACAACTAACACTGTATAAGATTTACAACCCAGTGTTGGACCTCACTTATATCTCCAGAGCCTATACCTGTCTGTAGGGGCAAATGTTGGAACAGGTGTTCTCCTCCCTCTCCCGTACCACACAGAGCGGCAAATGAAATTGAAGTTAGGTGTTTGGGATTTTCAGACAAGTGTTTTGTATTGCTAATACTGCCTGTTAAGTGGTCCCATTCGTGTTTTACTCGGCGCATGATGTGTATGACGGTTCTAGTCAAAAATAAGTGCTCCGGTCTCGGCATCTCCTCACTTGAACAATAACTTCATCATAACATGTTTGCATTTTCCACTTTCCTTGACAGCTGAGTTCAGCAAATGTGAAATTATCAGAAGTTTCACCTTGAAAAAAATAATAATAATGAAGCCTCGACAAGAGGTTTGTGGTTATTGTTGCCTTAATAAACGAAACCAGAGAGTTTCTTTTCATAAATTGCATTCAAAATTGAATTTACCTGCTACTGAGTTTGCATTAATAATCCAACGCAGCCTGACAAAAAGCCCCAAGGCTGTACAGTAGACAGAATGAAGACAGTTGCAATAAAGCATCTTGGTTTGGCTGCCCTGGCAACAGAAAACAGTAATTATATTAAATGATATATCCTACTGGTGTGCTCTCCACCGGCGCTTATACATTTTATTTTTATTTTTATTTTTTATTATTCTGCCAACAAGCGCTTGAATAGAATGGAAGATTCATTATTCAACACAAAGAGAAGGAAATGGCATTGAAAACTACATCTAATCTAATGACCTACACTTCACCCCACATAAACTCCCGCGATCTCCCATCAGGCTTGCAGTGATTAATCGAAGAAGAAACAGATCTCACCCTGCAACAGATCTCACCCTGTGCTATTTGCCAGCCAGTTCCTCTCACCATACCCCATTCCCTCACAAGTGCTGTCTAAACTTAGCCGATGTTTACCCAAGTGATGGAAAGTGACTTAGCTTTCATTTGGCGTCCATAGACGAAGACACTTGCTGTGTCTCAATTGGGATACTTCTGTTAGAACACTTACATGCAGTACACTGTGTACACTACTTGCCCAGTGCGTTCATTTTGACAGGGTAGTGTTGTCTCAAATCGAACACGGCAGTTGTGCACTTACCGGAAATGATGATTGCAACATTTGACTGCGATTGTCGCCCATTAAATTCCTGCCAGCTTGTTTGCTCACTTGACTTCAATTCAGTTTTATTAAAAATGAATAAAAATAAAAGTGCGTTCACTTATAGAATGGTGTTCAGTGGTGTAAGGTAGTTACAATGGCCTCCAGTGCGCGCTATTATGATGGGCCCTAGTGCACACTGGTTACTAGTTATGAGGCACACACACATACCAGCCTGCATATATATATTTTACCAACAATGTATTGGATTATACAGTCAAATGAGTTACTTAGGCTATTGTATTGGAATTAAAATAAGCACATCATTTTGTTATAGATTTCTACTGACTTGGTGGTCCTTCCCCAGCGTTCCACACTCAACTTTTTGACCATCATAAGTACACCATCCGGGTACTCATAGTGCACCACATTTTGCCGTATTTGTCAGTGTAAACATACTTATGCACTCAAAATAGCAAGTGTAAGTATGGAAGTATGCGAATTGAGACACAGAAACTCTGAAATATCTGTTGTAACACTGATGCTTGAGGTAATGAGTGAAAGGACAGTCATTCTCTTGGCTGATTACAGACAGTAATTAAGACACTGATCCTGTAATTAAGCGGCGGCAGGTATCTTGTGCTTGGAATACATCATCTTTTTCTTCCCAGCAGTCCGTTTTCCCCCTTTTTTTCCGTTTCTCATGAGGCAGATACTTATACCAACATTGCAATGAGGCACTTATTGCAGGTTATCAAATTTAAAAACAATTCTCTTTCCCCTGTGCCGTGACAAGATTATGAATTTTGGCTGAGTCACCCTTTCAGTCAGTAGCTTTCATCCGTCCCTCCATCCCCGGTCAATCTGTTGAGCTGTTTGTTTGTCTGTCTCAGTCTTGTCAGCCTCATTCTCCCACTAATCCTCCTTTCCCTCCCTCCCTCCCTCTATTCTCCATCCTCACTTTCTCTCTTCTCTGCAGTGTCCAAGACAACCTGGCCTGGCTTCAGGGGCTCCTTGCAAAGGCTCTTCTTCAAGTTCAGCTCTCTATTTTAGTGCTAAATTTCACCCTGTCAAATATTTCAAATAATTTCCCTGCCACCACTGCGGGGCCAGAACTTCATGCATCATGTCTCAGCTTAGTCAGAACATATAATATGAAGTGGTAAGACAAAATGTCACTCTCACCACAGTTCTCTGGCAGTAACTCTCTGAGTTGTTGATAGAAACAAACACCCACATCTTACAGATAGTTAATAGATAGAGCTTTAGCTGAAGTGACAGCTGTGGTGGTAATGGTGTTTTTAATATTATATTGTTTAAATGTAATGCACAATGATTGCTCTTAATATACATTTTATACATATTCACATTTTTAATCTGGCTCTAGCCTCTAGAATACTGGATCCTACATTTCCCATTATGCAACTCAAGTGCGTCTTTCATTAAACCCTGCCTGATAAATGCCCACGTCTTTCAAACATCACACCGTATTTGCAAGCATAGTGCCTACTTCATTTCCATATAATGAACAAATACAGTTACCGCTGCCCAAGTCTCCAAGCCCAAGCCTGATGACGTCATCATGGTAATATTTCAGACTTTGGAAAGCTCCCTCCAGAGCCATAGAAGACAATGCAGGCTGTTTTCACAGGCTTAATAGTACTTAGTGTGTTGAATAAACAGAACTTGATGTGTAAAATCGGTGGACTGCCCCTTTTTAAGGTTAAACTTTGGTACGAATAATGTGGTTCTTTGAAAACTAAAACCCTAACATTAGAAAGTTTTGAACCAATCGGCTCATTGTTTTGTTCTTATTGTAAGCTGATTCTATTGTTCTTATTTATTTGATGGAATAACGTAAGAGCTTGATATGGCCCCAAGCATAGTGAAGTAAAGCCTTTGTATTATAAATGAGTGGATAACTTCAAAAAGACTGGTAAATCCAAGACAGCAGGTGATCGTGTAATAATAAAAATCATGAGAATTACAGAACAGTGGGTTGCGCCACCATCAGAGCATTAAATATACAACTCTTTTTATATCGCTGCTGTGGCATCCAGGAGAGGGTATTATGGATTTGGATCTATTGTACTGCTGGGTTCAAGTGTTGCTCATTGAGCGGTGTTATTGCCTCAGTACATGTAGCAATACAGGAATGGTTCAGAAAGTCCATCTACAGGGAACGAGGTGTAGTGTCTGCTTTCTCTGTGAGCTCTGTACACCGTGCAGTTACAGTAATTGGAAAATCTGATATATTTGCAATGTGTGCAGTTCACAACAACCACAACAAAAGCTTATTAATCAACTTGGTCTCTCTCTCAGGAGTGTGATAAATTAAGATATTATTTGCCTTGACTTCTGAAAACTTGCGTGCACAACTTGTGTGCATTTTTAAACACATCACAGATCCAGAGCTCTTTGCAAGTCAGGCTGTCCAAAAAACTCTGTTTGATAACGGTGTTCAGTTTGAGCTTTGCAACTGCTTAAATGGTGAAGTGATGAGAGACTGAATTCTACTTGTTACTCTCCGGAGGCATGATTCAGTTCTTTAGAAGTTAGAGGCCTTGATGCAAACAAGAGCTTTACCAAAAATAACATGCCACAGACTTTCAAAGACAAAGTTTTTCTGTGTGTTTTTCAATTGAAGTTAAGATCTATTTCCTGCATTGAGCTCATACATTTTTAGAGAACTGAGTTTTTTTGATGGCTAGAAAGAAGAGAGAAGAGCACTCAGGAGCTTTGTTGGCAAAGACAGATTTAGGACGATAGGGGATTTGAATTCTTTTGTGCCCCTGAAGATGACCACAAATGAGTTAGAGACTGCTGTCTGGAGCCTGAAAAAGCAGAGATCAGATGCACTCTATTGCTTTAACTTTTTTTAACCACGTCGATGAAAATGTTTCTCCACAATGGATGCTGAGCATGTAGATATTACACATCAAAGAAATCTGATCTGTTTCACTTGCTGTTAAGGCCTAAATACTAGAGGGAAAAAGCAGAACCCAACGGCTTCAAAAGGCCCAGTGACATACTTTCAATCATCTATCAAAGGGAGAGATGAAACATATATTAAGGACACATCTAAATGCACCACTTCCTTCCTGTCTAGAGACATATACTAAATGCAATTCTTGTAGTTTCCATATCAAGTGAGTTTCTATGGTAAGAGCGATTATGACAGCTCTTTCTGAGCTCTGCAAGAGGCAAGAGGTCAGGGGCTTTGCAGCTACCTCGTGGTCTTTTTTTGACGATTTCCTCTCATCCGGCCGGTACACCCCCGCCAGCACAGTCCCTGCCCTGCAGAGACCAGTTTGCCTTGATAAATTTTGCCTATTTTGTAGGTAAATGAGTGGCCTGTTACAGCTCTGCACTGCACTATTTGGCTGGTGGCTGAGAGCAAGATGTCTGTCATTACCCTGCCTAAATGCCATTTTATAAGCCTATCTAAAAAAAAAAACAAGTGAAGATGGAAATGAAAAAGCTCCAAGTAAATTAGATTGACCCTCGGGATTGCATGCAATAGGACAATACTTTGGATTGGACTACATGTACAGAGAAAAATGAGTCTGAAAAGATTTGCACATTTTATGTGTTCATTATCAGACTTGTTCACAGTGTTGGAGCTCAGTGTTTCAGCTTGATTATCATTCAAGACTGCTGTGCTGTTTGTGAGATTCATTCATTCATCCATCTCCATGCTTGGCTTTTACCCAACACGTCTATCTTTATTGCCCCTTTGAGAAAAATAAGATTGCGTGATAGTGTCTGCAATAGAAATGAAACATACAGTAAATAGAGCATAAATAAGGATTTCCTGTTTTCAATGGGGTATTTTGCTGCTATTCAATATTCAGTATTTATCACATTATGCTTCTGAATTGCTCACATAGGGCTACAGTACATATTATTCCAACAGATATTATTCCTTCAGGAACGAGAAAACTATCAACAAATAAACATGCTTGGCTCCTGTAGAAGCATTTTTGTCAGACACAACACCATTGTTGTGTGCTTGTGTATATTTGGTAAATTTGTTGCTGCAAATGAATCTGCTTGTGCGTGGGAGGGCAGAGTGGCACAGCTCAGGTTGTGTTTATGCAGATCATTGGCTGTTTTGGTACCCATTCTGGCATGAAACTGCAATTACAGGAGGATGGAGCAGGTTTTGTGGCTAACCCAAGCCCCTGCTTAAGGATAATGGGTAATTCTAACGGTAGCAAAAAATTATCCTCCCAAGAAGAACGACAACAGTTGTTTCAGCAAGTGCCCCAAAATGACGTGTTTACCCAGAAGTGACAAAGCCCTCTGGTGGCAGTAGTAATAATGACGGGAGCAAAGGAGGAAGTCAGGTGATGTTGTTGTCCCAGACCAATTTGCAAATGTGAATTAGTCTGGGAGCTTTCAGTTGATTGTTGATTCCCAAGGGGCGTTAACAACAGGCACAGACCAAAATGCCTCTGGACGCATTGGATAGACCTACAACCAATCAGAGCAACGAAACGTGTAAGGAAGTACGGCAAACACATCTTTCTTATCAACAAAAGCTTTAAGTGCAGTTGTTTGTTCTTCATTTAGAGAAAATATACCATCCAGTTTGTTTAATACTGACGCGATAGTGGATTAAAACGTTCCACATCCACAGCAGCCATCTTGGTTATTTACAAAAATACCTCAACGGCATTCCTCTGTACAGTCATCGTATCAAACCCATATTAGATAAATGGTTGTGACTGGCTCGACCCGGCCTGGTCAGACGGAAATCTGTCTGAATGAGAGGGGAACCAGACACATCTGCCAGAGCAAATAAAACATGACCTCGTAGATTCGTCTGCTTCCCAGGATAGTTGTACTCTAGAACCAGCACAGAATACACAAAATTAAATGTTCCTTTTAAATGTTTACCTAAGAACATGTTTCCTCCAAAGCAAGACAGGAGGATTTGAAGTATAAAGTAGAAGGGATGATGCGTTGACATTCTTTTTCACTGATTACATGATTGGAAGCCACCTTTTCTGTCAGTTTTGCTCTCAGAGTTTGCTGATCAGATGGAATCACGTGTGCTTAGTTATGGAATAATTAAACTCATTCATATAAAATCCCTTGTAGGCCTGTTAAAAGCCATAAAAGCACTTTGCAAAGGTTGAAAAGACTGATGCAGGTATATCTCTGGGCAGTGGAGTTCAGGGAAAAGCTAACCCACACATATTGTTGGACAAGAGGCATCTAATGCCAAGGATAAAACTGAAATCTGTATACAAACACTACATAGGGCTCTCATTAAATTCCCACTGTGAGGACCGAACTGAACTCTGAATTGTAGCTTTAAAATATTCACCCCTCTCTTGGGGCCTCAGAGAATTTAGTTTAATACCAAGGTCATACATTTATCAAAGCCACATCTAAGTCTATCAAGTTGGGATTATGTCTGCTCCTCTCCTTTGCTCTCTTCTCCCATGCCTTTAACCTTTATCTTTTTATTATCTGTAATGCAAGTCAAGTACCCTAAAGACAACTTTCAACAAATAGATTGATTTCAAAGTGCTTTATAGAAGACAAAATATAAACAACAACGCACACACACAGCCAATGAGCTCGTGTTCTGGGCACGCAACCAATTCAAATGACTCTTGCCATTTGTACCCTCATTCCTTCCATTTTCTTCTCAGCTATGCTGCCTGTCCTCCTCACTGACCCCTAACCAGCGCGGTCTGTCTGAACACACTGAACTATGAACGATTAGAGAAATATGTGATGTGGACACACAGCGAGAGACTTAACTTTATTTCACCAAGAATTCAATTATATGCCAGTAGTACCAATTGGACACACCATTTCCATCATCTCAGATGGTTTGGTCTAGGCAAGATGAAAATTTATTGCTGAAAACTGAAGCTGAATGGATTAATGTGTTGAACAGCATGGTTCCAAAGGGGATAAATGAAGAGTCTTCTACCTTTTCTGCAATGTATCTTTAAAGTTCTGGATTGAGTATGGACAGTTAGAGTTCAGATGTTACTGTGACCAAATGTATTGTGTATTGGGGATACTGGCACTGCTTGTGTCAATGCATTGTCTTACAACACTGATGTATATTTTTTTAACTGACACCATGAAGTAAACACCATTTGGTACTTGTCCAGCCTTTATTTAGAGCCATTAATTGTTGGATATTGGGCCTGTTTTCTTCCTTATGCATCTTTTTGCCTTGAACACAGTATTTGATTGCATTTCTATTAAAAGAGTACTCCACCGATTTAGCATTGCACTCCTATAACACTGACTCACACTGGACTGTTAAAAAAAGGAAAGATCAGAATTTATGCAGTAGAACCAGAGACATTGTCTTTTTTTATTCCATGCATTCTTCTTTCTTTGTCAAAAGCTGCTGCCTACATTACCCACAATGCAACTAATTCGGCAACAGTTCAGTTGGATATTCGGGTGTGTTATGTTAGAGGCGGCTAATGTAGCCTCGAGCCGTTAGCCTCAAGGAGAGATAAGGAGCGGGCTACAAGGGTCTGGCATGCTCACTTATTTCCAACTCCACTCACCCCCAATTTTTTTTCATTTTCAAACTTGTAGTCTTCAGACCCAAGTGACGTTACTTGAGGCAGTTTACCAGATTTTGAGCAGCTTTCTCTGGAGTCACAAACAGTTTTAAACAACTTTTTTTTTTTTACATATGCAGTAGTACTCCCCAAGACCTGTAAACAGACTTTGCACAATCGGTGGAGTTCCCCTTAAAGTCTAGATGAGAAATACAACTTGGATTTAATTCATGATTAACTTAACAATGTTTCCGGTTTATTACCATAAATAGTTGGTCTGAGGTAAAGGCAAATACTTAGGCCAGTCCCTCACCTGCATCTCAGAACTTTTTTTATTTTACAAAAGGGATTATGTTTTGTTTTGTTTTTTGGTTTGTTTTTTTTAATTGTTTTTTTTTTTAAATGGTACCAACTGGACATGGGAACTGAAGTTCTTGTGATATGGGGGCATTTTTTACCTGGCTGGACATGTAAAATTACTGAACCTACCTACCTACTGAGTTTGATCTGACATCACTTACAGTATACTTAAAAATAAAGTTAAAGCCAAATGTACCCATCCATCAACCCAACCTCTAATACCCATTTGCCCCACATCAGAACAGTCTGATGATATAACATGTTTTCACTTGGAAGATGTACAGTTCATATCTGTGTAAAGTTTCAGTGAAATCAACCATGTTCTTGTTATAACTATGCATCTCTATAGGAGTTCTCTGATCTGCTCTACTTTGCTTTGTTACGCTGTAATGAAGCCCATTCCTCCCTTTCAATACTAAAGGCCCTGCTCAGTGGAGGGTTTTAGTGCAGCCCTCCTTCAGTAATTTTTCAAATAATGCACAAGTTGTGTGTGTGTGTGTGTGTGTGTGCGTGCGTGCGTGCATGTATTCTGCTTTGGGAGGCTCTGCATGAGGAAGAAGCACCAATTTAGACAAAAGTGGTTTAAGTCAGGTAAGAGAGGTCCAGTTCTGTAGAGTGATGCACCCCATGAGAGAGACTGAAACCTCCACACGTGGGAGTTAAAGATGGTTTGTAATGAAAAAAGCAAGACAGATTGAAACGCCATGAGAGACATTGAAACCTCAGGCGAAATGTCTAACTTGTTCACTCGAGCTAGTGAAATGAAACAGTTGTGCTTTGCAACTACCTTGCCAAGACAGAAAATATTTTTAAAGTAATACCACAAGAGTGACCAAAGTTGTTTTTTTAATATCATATCTGTAATATCATTGCAAATTACTTACTGAAACAAAAAGTCTAATACCGACACCTCTTGTCTACAATGCTATTAGATCTAACAAGATTGCTGGCAGCATTTTGGTTGGAATTTGTCTTTAGTGTATTACATGGCAAAGGTGGACGAAAATGATTTATTCAGCAATGATGCCGTTAATGCAGGAAGAATCCATTTGGACATTTTGCTCTGCACAAGTTGGTTTAAACCTAGTAGAGGACATTTCTTTTGTTTTTATTGTTGGCAGATGCATTTGAAACTGCAATAAAAACTATTTCTCTATTTATTTTTATTGTATTTCTATATATGACACTTTTGCTGGCTGCTGCAGCGCTAAAAATGTCCCCGCTGTGGGACAATAAAGGCTTATCTTATCTTATCTTATTACCAGGGGCGTGTCCAGGGAGTGGCCTGGAGTCACAAATCTGGCCACCCCATTATGCTAAAGTATGATTGACTATCTGTCCGGTCCGAGGCGGGATCTTAGTTCATATTTTGTTGTTGCGTTGTAGAACAATTTTGCACAATTTTGTCAATACAATATTTTGTCCACACACTTTTTATTAATTTTGGTACTTTACACTTTATTTCTATTTTTGAATGTGCATTGTTATATTTTGAATGTTGCCGACTGTTGGAGGTACAATTTCTTTTGGAGGACTTAAAGAATAAAAGTTTAGAAGTTTTATATTACATTTGTATGGTGCCACTCTATTGTGAATGGTAGGTCTATTTTTTTTTTAAATTAACATTTTAAACACTGGATTGCAAGATACTGTAATGTTAGTAATTAAAGTAGATGAGTAGTGGAGACAGAAATTGTAAATGATTGCTATTCCGACGTGTGTGTGTGTGTGTGTGTGCGCGCGTGCATGCATCCTGGACGCCAGGCCTTTGCAAGTGAAAAGAATGTCAGTGTGTACTTTCCAGTGCTTTCCTCTTTTTGTTTTTCCTGGTTTTAGAGTTGTTTTTGTTTTGAAAACACTTATACATTCATAATTTCTTTCTTACATTCTTTGTTTGGTATAAATGAAAAAATGAGGACGGTATCGAGACACAAAAAAAGTCATCATAGCTCGACCCACCTGGACTTACCTGTTCCTTGTTCCCTTGAAGGTCAGCTCTATTGAAGTCGGACAACGGCGGAAATTTGCGACAGGAAATGTACACAAAGTGATTTTAAATTAAAGGTATTTTTGCTTCTTTGAACATAGACATGCACACACACAACACACACACACTTTTGTCACGTACCTCAGGTGGTCTGAGCCGGGGTTTGATCCCACCTCTCCACCTCTCCAGTGGGGAAGGACGCCGCAGGACCATTTTCAGCGCTGATGTCAGTGACAAAGACTGGGCTGCTCTGGAGGTCGGGGACAAGGCTGGAGGTCAGGAAAGGCAGCTGGCACCAGAAGATTTGGTTGCTGGTCGCAACAGGCTGCTGAAGTTCAGGACTTGAGTCCGGCAACAGGGAGACAGGCAGGTGGAGCTAGGGAAACCGGAGGCTGCTGAAGCTCAGCCACAGGAGACTGCTGCAGCATGGGAACTGAGGACCTCTGCAGCTCCGGAACTGGTGACCGCTGAAGCTCGGAAACTGGCGACCACTTCAGCTCGGGAACAGGGGACTGTTGCAGTTCAGGAACAGGGGCGGGAACAAGTGTTGGCCGGGCCGCCGACTGGGTACCTGGAACAGGTGTCGGCCGGACCCCCAGCTGGGATCCAGGAACAGGTGTCACTCGGGCCGCCGACTGGAAAACAGAAACAGGTGTCAGTCGAACCACCAACTTGGGAACAGGAACAGGTGTCTGTCGGACCACCGACTCAGGAATACGAACAGGTGTTGGTCGGATCGCCGACTTAGGAACAGGTGTCAGCTGGACTGCTGACTCAGGAACAGGTGTCGGACGGACCGCTGACTCAGGAACAGGAACAGGTGTCGGGCAGGCCAGAAACTGGGAACCAGGAGCCAACCGGGAGCAGGTGTCGGCCGGGCTGCTGACTGGGAACCATAAAAAGCAAAACAGGCACTTGGCAACTAGGCAACAAGAAAACAAGGCACATGGCAACTAAAAGTGGACTGTCAAAGGAACAAAGGATCTGGACCGGTATATGTAGTAAGTGGCTGATGAGGGAAGTTACAACAGGTAACCAGGGGAATGAGGAAGTCTGGTGGAAAGTCTGAGGGCATCTGGTGGACGGCTTAAGTATGGCAGGTCTGGGGAGTAGTTTTCCCTATTTAGTCTGGATTTGAGGCCAAAAATCAATAAAACAGTATAAGGAAAGGAAGATGGAACCAAAAGTTAATGAAATAGGTGATGAGGGCTTTGGTTCTTAATGCAGTTTGGACAAACCCCACTGTAAAATGCCAATTAATATTCTTTGGCATGAATAATAATTACAAGTTGTTAGACCTTAGAAACCTAAATTATCAGCATAAAATGTATGGAATTGTGCCAACAAATCAAGATAGTCTCTTGCTTCAACAAAAGCAAATCCTGACAACTTCCTTAATCTGTGAATCATTACAAAGTGAGGATGTTCTGTTAACTTGTGTTTTTAGTTGGGGAATGCAGAAAAAACAATTATCACTGTGTTTACTTCATCCTTTGCACATTAAAATTTCATAATAAATCATAAACCTATACTACTGTATACTTATATCATTAACTCAGTATAATTAGATAGAGATTATAGGTTTGCCTGTGTCAAGTTTAAATCGTTTAATTATCACTTTCAGAATTTATTATCGTGAGTTCAATTTATTGTTTATTTAACTCATCAAATTAAGTTTAGAAACGTTGTTAGATAATTAGCATACACTTCACAGCATCCATTGAATAAATTGAGTCTTTTTATACGTGTCTCAGAGAGTCAGAGTGTCTTCTCTCTGATCAAAAGACCTTGAGATCATGAACTCTTGCCTGCGCGCCCTGTGTAAGCTTGTGCAAAATGTGCACAATACCAACATCATCTTTGACGGAGCCTTCTAAGTTTTTGCATCCTTAACTGTCTTCTCTCATTATGTGACACTGTAAGCGTAGGGGGGAGGCTGCTGATTAAGCTTAAGCTCATTGCCCTCCCTTCAGGGGGCTGCTTTCCCTCTATTACACTCTGCTGCTCCGGCTTTCTGGTGGAAATTAACATCTGTCTAGTTAAAGCTTTAAGATTTTGTCCAGGAAGCCTTGGTGACCTTGAATGTGCATGTTCAAATCTGTCTGTGTCTGAGGCCCAGCAGCTAGGCTTTGCTCTGCTCTGTCAGAGGGGGGATGGACTCTCCCTCTACAGAATCCTGTAACAGTGGGTTGTTGTGGTGGAAAACCCCCGCTTAAAGCTTCCCTGCTGGCATAACACTCTGCTCTTGCCCTCTTCTCTGTGTGAAAAGAAAACCTTGAATTACAACAACAAAATCTAAAGATGTTCTCTCAACACACTTTAGTTACTAAAGAGATTTTCCCTTTGTGAAAACTACAACTAAGTTTAAAATTTGAACTGAATACACAATCATTACCCTATAATTTTTTTATAATTTTGAACTGAAAATTCTGTAAAAGTAAAAGTTCAAAATGATGTTCATAACATTAAAAGTAAATATTTTCGTGCTGAATTTCATTTACTACAGCACTCTCACAAATCTTCACTTTTCCCTGCCTGGTTGTTGATATTTTCTAATTAATCTGTTGTGCACAGAGCAATCATAAACAAAATTAATTTTTTCAGTTACTTGCAAAGTAATGTATTTTTTAAAACATCTCAAAGAAAATACATTTATATTGGGAAACCCTGAAAGAAAAGGCCGCTTGAAAGAACAAAACCAAAAGAGAGCAAAAAGAGCAAAATGTAAACTCTATTTTTAAATGTTGACTGCTCATTTCAGGTCAAGGGGAAGACACGCTACACTGTGTAAAAGTAAAGCGCCAAAGGGAACTGGAAAAGGGCTCTCTTTGGCTTTCCATAGAGGGCAACAATTGTGGGTGAAATTTACTTAAGCTAGCTCCAGACTGTGGCAGGATACAGCTGAAAGCCTGTGTAGGTTGTATGAGGACAAGACATTTTACATCCCCCAGGAGCTCCATTACTTACAGTGGATGTAGGGCTAACAGTGCCATAGAGATCTTTGCCGGGTTTAAAAGAAGAAAATAAAAGAGAGAGAGAGAGTTGAAGTTGCAAAACATTGAGAAACAACCTCAGAGTGTCTGAAACCCATGAATTTTCCACTCCCTTCCAGTCGAGAATTTCAGGCCCACACGACCATCACACTACTTTAAAGGTCACTGAGAATCAGACACTGCATACTTACCAAGCCACCTGACCTGGCCAATCAACCACCAGCCATGGGCTTTTTCACACAGACTGAGATGAGGTGGGCTGTGTGCAATCAGCTGAAAGAGGCAGACCCCTCAGCCATGTCAGACCTTTTTTTATTAACCTTTCAGATAAGCTTGTGCCTTTGCAGAGGAAAAGCTGGTATCCTTCCAAAGCATGGCAATTTTGATATGATGCTGCTCACAGCATTTCAGTGTGACGTGTACAGTATCTTGTAATGCCTATAATAAATATACACACTTTGGTTATGTTTCTATCATGCAAAAATGGGTAAATATTGATGGTTCAGCTTAATAACCAGTGTTGAATTAAAAGTGAAATATGTCTATTCATAAACGTATCCTTTTAACCAATGAAGGTGTGTTCTAGAGCTAAAATTAGTGTTACCTATGTAATTAGCAGTATCCATAAAGGGTCATGACCAATGTGTCACCTAACTGATGGTTACCTGGCTACAGGTTTAAACATCTGATGAATAAGTACTGGATATTTTCTTGACGTTTGTTGTGTGACGTCCAGAGGGTGTGTGATCACTGGAGGAGAAAAGTAAAAGATAGCAAGACCTCATGTCCTGGAAACCGCTGGGAGCCGGACTGTGAGCGGGCCTGTCATGTTCCTCCAAGGCGGTGATGGCATGATGTGTGCATCTGAAGTGACAGCAGGCTGAAGCAAACAGATCTCCCATCTGTGTGACACTGACGGTACTCCTTCGCCGAGGGTATTTGGTTCACTCAGAACAAGTCGGCGGCATTCGTCAAGTTTACTTCCTGAGTGTTTGTATGACAGCACTGTGTCCATAAAGTTTATAAAATAAGCACAAACTCTGAAATGTAGGTTATCTGGCAGCTGTCTTGCATTTTCTTAAGGTTTTTCCCCTCGCCTGTGCCTGTTCAGTATTTTTGTGACTCACCGTGCGCCGCAGTTGGAGGACAGGCACAGTTGCAGGAACTTCATTGGCAGGACAGTGGTACTGCAGTTTTAATGTTAAGACTGACTGCATTTTGTGCCATTAACCACCTTTCTGTTTGGTGCAAGGGCCCATTCACCAAAAGTACCTTAAAGGGGAGCTCCACCGATTTTACACATCAAAGTCTGTTTATAGGTCTTGGGGAGTACTACTACATATGTGGAAAAAAGTTGTATAAAGCCTTTTATGTCTCCAGAGGGGGCGGTGTGAAATTGCCTCAAGTGACATGTGTCGGTTGGGGCTGAAGACTACAAGTTTGAAAATGAAAAAAAAATGTGGGTGTGGAATTAGAAAGATGTGAGCTTACCAGACCTCTGTAGCCTGCTCCTCATCTCTGCTTCAGGTTAGCATCTCGAGTCTACATTAGCCGCTATTAGCTTAACACATCCACGTCTCCAACGGAACAGTTGGCGGTCAAGTTGCATTATGGGTAATGTAGGTGCCAGGTTTTGAAAAGGAAGAAAAATGGAATAAAACAATGAATATCTAACAACAAGCTGAAAAGCACTGTTTTATCGCCCACTCTGATTTAAAGTTTGAAGTCTGTTGCACCTCTGTCCACATCACGTGTTGATAGAACCACACCCAACACTGATGTCAAGGTGTAATGACACACCCTGAAGTACACTTCTACATTGCAGCAAGGTGAAAACTTAAACTTCTGGTGCTCAACAGCAAGATTTTCAGCAAGTAGATTTTTAGAATGATGCTGCATTTTGTTCCAGACTGCAGCAATAAAGTGTGCTATGATTTGTCTCTCTGGCTGGTTTCATATCCATAGCAGGGTCTTACAGGCTCATGAGTACTCTAGTGTTTAGAGCCATACCAAACTTTTGAGCGTGTGTGACCCGGGGGGGGGCGCATCTGCAGCCACGAAAAACAAAAGTGCACTTGACTGTGCTTTACTTCCTCTGCTGCCACAATCAATGTGAAGATTGTCACATCTTGTTATTACTTCTTGTCTGTGTAGATTTATTTGAAACATCCAGGTGGTAACTTTTCTGAAAGCATAAAACAAAATCTGCAGGACTTAAAGATGTTTTGTTCAACTAAGTTCAGCTACATTGTGGTGTGAAATAAACCCCCTCTGTAGGAGCATTGCTCCAGTTTGACAAACGTCTTCTCTAGCTGAAAAGCTTTGCTTCTTGCTTTTATGCATGCTCCTCACTGCACTTAACAGCATAGACACTACAGCTCAGATGATGTTTTGGTACGTGGAATATTGATGAGCCTGAAGCACTATTTCAGCATGCTGGCAGGGTTCAAAAACACCAGTATGTTGTGTGGAACATCTCAGAAACCCCAGCTACAGGGGAGGACACTCACAATGTGATCACAGATCACAATGTGACTCACATTGTCATCTGTGTTTCTTGTTCTTACAGTGCTCTTTGTGGATCGGGTTGCTATTTTGAGGAAACCCCAGTCAGGCTAACCACAGGCTGTCTGCCTGCTGAGTGTGATTTTGTTCCCTCTCTTTGGACTCTGTGATTACAGTCTTGCAGGTGGTGAAAAGTCCAGATTACACTCATTACTGTGAATTGTTTGGATGTTTGGATGAGTGTTGAAATGTCTTGAACTTGTCAGTTGCAGTCCAGCCCAGCAGAATGTTTGTTAAAATACTTTTGGACATCTTACTATGACTGAAATTAATCTTCTGGATCTTACATTTCCCATAATGCAACTTGATAGTAGACCAACCTAGTAACATGTCTTTCAAAAAGTTAACATGTATAATGTAGGATTTACATTAACATTTGTAGTCCAACCAAGAGATGACCCTGGTGACATGATCTCTGGTTATTTTCTCAAACCCCTGCTCCTTCAGAAGCACAGAAGATTAGAAAGCTCCTTCATAACCAAAGAAAACATTAAACTGTTACATTGACATTATAACTGTGTTCACTGGCTGAGCAGTACTGCCCATAGCTAGTTAACTAATGCAAGTTACATTACAGTGTATTCGGGTAAACAAGACATCACAGCTCCCATCTTTAGATGTTTATTTCTGATATCATCATCAAAATTTTTACAAAACATTTTCTGACAATAATATACTCAAAGAAGAGCCATATTTTTGCGCTTGGACCAGGTCTCCACAAAAATGCTTTAGGTCTGAATACAGTAAAAAGAACAAAAATCCAAATAAGAAAAAAAAAAAAAAATCAACAACAAACCAACTACCAAAGAAAACAATTCAGCGCATATTTACACCCTACAGAAATCAATGCTCTCTGCAGGAAATGAATGAGAAGGAGACAGCAGGGATCCCCTGGTTTATATGGAAAGCATTTAAGAGGAGGCAATTTGATTTGAGCCTGCGAGGAAACAAAGACTAATTCCTATATTGCTCTCTGTCAGTTTCTGTCTGCTTTCTCGCTGCAGTCTCAGGCCAACTGCAGGAGTAGAATGCAGGCCATTTAAATAAAAAAACCTTCCTTTCTTCGGTGCTCACATTAAATCCAATTAGGGGCATAAACGGGCTTTGTCAGACAAACGAAAAAGTGTGTTTCCCTGACAGAGGTTAATGATCATGCCTTCCCTTTCTGTGTCCCCTCTGACATGAGCAATGGCAGAAAAACAGAGTCAGGACAATGCCGGTCAGAGGTTAAAGACTTCCTGCTAATGTGAAACAGCATGGAACAATAACAATCAATGGGGACCGGGCTGGCCTGAACATCAGTAATGGTGACGTTGGTTCAGAGGAGGTAGAGGAGAAGGTGCTGCTATACTGTAGATTCACACACACACACACACACACACACACACACACACACACACACAGGCCATCTGGGTACATGCGGGGTAGCTAACTCACTAGCAATGCTTCCACTCTCTCTTTATGCCTTTTACCATGATAAAGTTATCAATTCTTACCACTTTGCAGTCTGTACACACACTAATGACACACTAACCAAGAAACTCAAATTGGGAAGCTAGAAGTGGCAGATGTTGTTTTTTTGTTTTGTTTTTTTCTGCTTAGCCCCCCTATGTGTGTGTATATGTGCTGACTCTCTGGAGCCATGACTGTGTGCTGTATGGGTATGCCCTAGCGCTGCCTGCGGGTAAGACACAGATGTATGGCAGAGGAAGAAAAGCTGCAACTCCACGTCTGGCTTGGAATTCATTTTTCAAATCTATTTATCAGGTAATGGATTAAAACCTTCTGAACCGTCGCAGATGGCCTTGGGTGAACTGGAATGGATGGGAGCGTCAAAACCTGGAGTACTTCATTATCATTTATCAAGGCATGGGTGTTGCCCGTGTTTTAAGGTTATTTTTTTCGTTTGTTTATACGTATTTATGCGTGATTGTTCTGCGGTTAAAGACTGGGTAACATAGTGTAAATTATCATTTCAATTCAAATAAAGTGTCTAAAGCGTGTGAGTTTATCTTTGTATGTGAGCATGCATAATACATACAGTTTAGAAGATGCAAGTTGATTTGAGTATGCCTTGTGTTTTGTCTGTGTGCCGTATGTAGCTCTACAGAATACTTGCGTGTGTCTGAGTTTGGCTGAAGCAGTTTGTGTCATTTCTTACAGTGGAAATAAAAGCTGCCTGGGACATTCAGAAACATCAAAAAGCTTTCATTGTAACCGAATAAAATGTCCTTAAACTTACCCATTCGTCCCTCTATATCCTCACTATTGTACAGCATCTCTGGCTCCCCCTCTTGTCTCCTCTGCTTTCCCTCTCCCCTTGAAGATTTGCATTTAGCTTTTCCTCTGCGCATTAGCTCTGATATATGAAAGTTTTCACTGCAATTCTTCAGACCTTTATTCACCCCACCCCAAGCAAAAAAGAAAAGAAGAAGAAAAAAAAAAGAGAGAGAGAGAGAGAGAGAGAGAGAGAGAAATGTTCCCAATGGGGACTTGAGCCCAAACTCAAAGAGTGAAGGGGAGAGTGGGGAGCTCGGGGTGTACAAAACCATAAACAAACAAAAGCAGAAGAGAAAATAAAGCCTGTTGGCGTTGCAGGGCTAGCGCAGACGGTTCTTCA
This sequence comes from Macquaria australasica, assembly GCA_005408345.1. NCBI lineage: Eukaryota > Metazoa > Chordata > Actinopteri > Centrarchiformes > Percichthyidae > Macquaria > Macquaria australasica. The sequence continues at coordinate 466,494 of SEMN01000190.1, read as the reverse complement.
GCTCAAACATGCATCATTAGCATGCAGCGCCTGTGCTTCCAGCTCTCTGATGGCAAAAGAAATGGACAAAAGACTAAATAATTACTGGCAGCAGGATTCGAACATTCCGCTCAACATATCCAATTTTATCAGGGAGGTAGTCATGATTAATCAATCGCTTATTAGTAGTTGATTTAATTGTGAACATACAAAGATTTTATTTGCATTTTCTAATTACACGTGAAGTAGCTTTGATCATTGTGTTTAGACTGAATTGAACCATTATCGCTGTTGAAAACTGAAGTAATTACTACGTATGGGGTACTGGGCTTTAGCAGGAGACTATTAAAGGGAAAGTCTGTCCCTGGAGTGAGTGCACAAGCCTCTTTCTCTGTTTAACAGCCTATATAGTGCCAGGGAATTCTACTTTAGGCGAGACAGGGCCAGGAATGGGTCAGCAAACAAGTTGCTTTAAAAACAGCGAAGTTGTCCATGACACGTGCTGCTGGTTCTAGGGCACTCCAGACAGAAAACATTCTCCCATACTGTTTGTCTCTGGTTCAGCGCTCCTCCCTAACTGGGCATACTTTCCCAAAATATCAGCATGCGGACAGAAATAGAACATCATTAAACAGGTTCACCCGAGTCACCAAGAGGCAGACATGAAATTCAGGCCAAGGAGTTAGCAGGGGTGATATAGAGCAAGGCAAGACAATACATGGATAGAATTGAGAGAGCTCCCATTATAAAGACATTGGCACAGCTGCTATTACAAAGTACCACCACCAGCACTATTAAGCAACCGTACTGAGCGAATCAACTGCTTTTTATGCAATGTCCTGTACACGAAGGGGACTGAACCCCCTTCTTAGTCATGAAACCATGGAGACTTTTGGGTCACTTGTTGTTTCGGGGCTGGTTTTTGGTAAAACATTTAACAAAATCATGGCACATCAGAAAGAACATCCTTCACAAGTTAAACTCTTGGTATAAAGAATCGCACACTTCTTCTCCCCGAGTAAGACCTTGAAATGGCAGATAGTGTTCAAATTCTTAAAACGAGAGGAGTGGATTTGGATGTAACCAACCCTATGTCGTACAGCCACCTCCTGCAAGATGAGACATGTCTGAAGTCAGAACAGAAAAATGGATCTCTATGAGGTTTGACGCTTGAAGTACATCACAATAACAGGGCTCCCAGTCTTCCCTTCTTCATGTGGTTCAGTAAAATGATTGGATTTGAGAAATAACCTCAGTAACATAATTGGTGCTTAATGGCAAAATAGTGACGGGAGCAGATAGAAAAATATTTATCATTGAAACAACAGGAGCGTTACAGTAGGAACCTCTTCACCGAGTCATCATGGTAACAGATTCCCACTGGAAAGTGAATAAGGCTCCTCTTCTGTTCACAAGCAGTTTGTGTGTCAGAAGAAGTGAAGTTCATACTTTTTTTTTCTCGTCTTTAAAGATTCACTATTTACACGATAAATAAGTTCTATTCGATTCTGTCCTTTGATTAGTCTTATAGAATTTCTTGACATCATCTTTGAACACCTCAAAAGCTGCTCCAAGCCAAAAAGACAAAACAACAAAACAAAACCAAAAAAAACCCAAAAATAATTATCTTGAGGATATAAATTTTGGCCCCTCGCAGTTTCAGTTTCATCTGTGGATCAATCAGTTGCGCTGTGGGAGGACCAAGCACAGCTTCCACGACTCCCGAGAGTATGACCACTGACATGTAGAAAACGACCCCGGTGCACTGCTCGGATTAAGCCGGAAATGATATTTGACAGGCCATCACAGCTGTATCTGAAGTCCTCATCAGCTCGCTCCATAAGTCAATGAGCAGCAGTGCTCGACACGGTGGCCAAAGGGTTACCAAGTGCAATAAAGTCCCGCACTGCAGGCACGCTTTCTGGAAAAAAAAAAAAGGAGATGTCGGGCAATATTTCCAATACAGCCCATGGGTTCATACGCAGGTCAAAGAGAAGTCAACGTGCTGGTTCAACATGCCCCCACTAGGCACTGTTGTTCTCTGTGGTGGAGGGGAGACGGGAGCACATGGCCAGAGCTTTGCCAACCCAGCAAGATGATGCTCTCCAAATTGTCCAGTGTGATGAAAGTCAAACATTGACACAACAATGTTTCAAATGAGTGTTTGGGGCAGTGAGAGTGGTTTGACCTTCAGTAAAGTGGACCTTTTTTAAGAATATGTACAATACTTTGCATTCAAATGTACTTATTTTACCACATAATTCCCCCATGATTACCTCTTTAAAGCATAGTGAATCATTCAGCTGGGATATAATCACATACAAAGACCTGCCATTCTGCTGTGAAAAGGGCCCCTGTATGTATGTAAGAAATCTATGGAACATGCCACAATATTTCCTCTAAAGTGTTTCTGTGGTTGTTGTTGTTGTTCATAGCATCATCAAGATCATGGATAAAAATTGAACTGATGTTGGGAGGACCAGGTAAGATCCATCATGATGATAAATATCTTTCAAATTTCAGTTTGAGTACCTCACTTGTATGTATTGCATGGGCACTTTGCTAATCTGTAAAGACAGGCCCAGTTCATCTGAAGCCTCTAGGGGGATTTGGTTGTAATTGTGAATGCGAGTTGACAAAGGCTAGTTTAGTAGACCAACTGGCATTTTATGAATGCCCTCAGCTAAAGTAGCTTATGTGCATTAAAAGAAAAACATAAGTAAACTCTTTGGTTTGACATGCACATTAATGGAATTCAGCATGAGATCCCACATCTAAAGAAACAAAATAAAGAGATATTCCATGTAATTAATTAAGAAAATGACTCATCTTTGTGAAATAATGATATGGATTTGCTTTTGTTAACAACTACTGAATAGATATTTTAATAATAATAATCACAGTAAGAAGCCCCCTTGCTCTTCACATGATGTCCAGCTCCATCTCTTTTATCTTTTATGTGATCAAAAATCTTATTGCACTTCCCCTTTCACTCCTGACTTAGCGTAAGTGGACTGCTGTTATGCTGTGAACAGGTGCCCCATGATGTTGTCATGGGATATGGCAAAGACCAGATTTGGAAACAAGGTAATACGTTTTGTCATATGCTGGATTACCTCCCATGATTCAGTAGTAAGGAGTTTTCTATGAGGTGCTTTGGAAAAATAAATCAAAATGATCTGCGAGGATGTCTCCCCCTCTACTGTAAATTAGTGAGACTGTGTGTTTCAGATGCCAAATCCCTCCAGGCAGAATTTGAAAATTTCGTCCTCTAGTTCACATATTCATGTTCTGAAAACAAGGCCCCACTGAATAACCAGCTCATCTGCCCCTTCATGTCAAAGTCACGGCGAATAAGAGGCCTTTGCCCCACTTCTAACAACCGGGCTCGGCTCGCTAGCGTCCAAATTTGAGTGTGCCGGTACGCTCAGCGGGAGGAAAAGGGCCGCTGCTGGGACCTTCAGTCGGTGGTCTGAGGGGTGGCGGAGGAGAGCGAGGCCCTGGCACAGGGGCACCTATGCTGGCAGCAGTAGGCACGGCAGGCAGCGCCACTGTCTGTATAGTGCCCCTATCACACGGTCCCAGGTCCTCCAGGCCCTCTAGACCCTGTGGGGGTCCCTCATAGCCCATGTTGAGCCGCAGGGGTTGATGGGCCTGGCAGTAGTCTACGATAGGCTGTTCATAGCGGTAGAAGGTCAGCGCACCCAACTGGTGGGGGACCTGTTCAGATGGACAGACAGAAGGAGAATGTGATGGAGAGGATAAAGTCGGGGTGGAGATGGAAATACAAGAAGGAGGAGAGGGAACAAAAGGGGACAGAGAGAAAAAACATTAGCCATACAAATTCTCAGAAAACTGTGTCCTTCAGATATACCAAAAACAGATTAAAAAGATATATTTATGTCTCCACACACCCAAAAGCTGCCGTTTCCTTCAAGAGAATGCTGATCAATAATATACAAAAAAGCAATGCCCTCTTAGTGAGCAAAGCTCAGAAAATTGGTCATTGATGACTGAAATGATTATGCACCAGAGTTAAGTCAGTTTAAAGTGAATAGTTTTTAGTTTTTTACCTGATATTAATCTAATTTTTTATATTTAAAGGATTTATTCATGCCAGTCACAAAAACAGTTTTCTGCTTTTAATCACAATTAAGTCAAGGTGGAACATATTTAATTTGTGGTTCTCAAAGCATTGTATTGTAGACTAATTGTATTTGCTAAATTTGCCAAGCTAAATTGCAACATGTCTTACCAGAAACAATGTCCTATAATAATCCAGAAATACAAAATAAATAGTCCCAATAAAAACTTGTTTTTTGTGGAAACATTTCTTTGATAGAGTGTAGTTCCAGTTGCTGTTGTTTGTTTAGTTTTTTTTTGTGATGTTGGTGAGCCGACCTTTTGAATAAAACAGTGATGAATTACTGGATTTTTAAAAAAACAAAAATAACAAGCCCTAGATTTACTGTGGCTGCAACAGCCACAGCTGTTTTCTTTTCAAATGAACATTACATACTTTCAAGTGACGTTTCATTTCTCCAATGCAGTTTATTTGTTGCACAACATTTTTATTGTGCCTGTGTGACTCCAAGCCTAGAGCACAGTTCGTTTGGCAGCTCACTGTTGGCTCTCTGCAATCATGCTCACATGGTGACCACCTGAGCCTCCAGCTACCCAAAATCCATTCGCTGCAAAACCCTCCAAAATGTGTGCTGCGAAGCCTCTGCGACGACTACTTTTAACAGATGTGAGAAGCATTTCATGTATTCAGTGTACTCTTCCTGCCCACGACTTGTACTGTAATGCTCACTGTGACTGTCAGAAGAATAAGAAGACGTGCATTTGCATGTTTAGATAGGCACACAAACCACGCTGCGTATGACAAAACCACAGACGCTCTTTGTGTTCAACATTTGGTACAAGAGCTGGAGCAAATAGGCCTATGATCTCTCTCCATTGCCATGTCACTTGTGTCACAGCCAGGAGCACTTGTCACATCTGGCTACGTGTCTGGTCTTGTGCTCCCTCCCCAAACCTTAAAACAGTGCCAAACAACCAGATGAGACTCTCGTGACACTCTGTGTCCCTAACTTTGAATCACACACTTATTCGCCTCAAAAAAAGGAGGCCAATTAAGAGATTTCTAACAGGCCGTAAAAACAGCAGAGTAAGATGGCAGCTGACCTGGATTAAACACAGCAGCCTGGCAGAGCGACAGATCATCAGATCTGTACACACAGGCGACAAGAAACACACAACAGCAGGAGCTACAGATATGACACCGACACGGAAGACATGAATAATACAACCCCTGACTCTTGAGGAGGCGTTGGAAGCTGAGCAAGTGTCACAACTTGCACCGTCTTTCATGCACATCCTTGACATTTTATTTTTACCTTAACCAGTGATGGTAACCAGATCTTGAGGGCAAGATCTTAACCGGTGCTTGACAAAAATGTTATTAACAAGAGAGATCCACTGTTTTTTTTTTTGTTTTGTTTTTTACAAAAATACCTTTTTTTCTACGTATCCCTTTTGGTATCTAGCCATGTAGATAGTTTGGGTTTTAAGAGCCAAGATTTCTATATCTAAGGTTTGTGCTGTCACTCCCATACAATTAAGGTGAACTTAATTTAATTTGTGCTGAAAAATGAATGAAAAAGCTTAAAAGCAACATGTCCTACCAGAAACACTGGTCTGATTAACAGACAACCAGTTTTCATTTAATACAAAATCCCTAAGAAAATGAATGGCTACATGTATTCTTTTTAATTTGGTGAACTGAACCTTTAATTGAAAGCGGAAGAGAAGGGGAACAGGTGCAAACAATAAACAAATGATACTCTAATAGTGATATGTCCCAGAGAAGCAAAGCGAGAGAAGACAAGTCAACGGTGTGGATTTCAAAATAAGAGAGTCATCGGTACGAGCAACCCAAAAAATGTGTCACCAATATCCTTGTCTATTTATTAAACTAATCATATAAAGACATTCAGACTGGAGAAATCCTATTTGAGGGAACATAAGAATTTAGGACAGCGTTTTTTAAAAGAGGACCGACTGTGTCAATGAAATGCAGATATATGCTGGCTGGGAAGGGGGAATAGTGTGTGTTTGTGAGTGTGTGTGAGAAAGCACGGATTTCAAAGTCAAATGGAAACAGTCTGGGCTAACACAGCTTGGCAGTTCAGGAATTATCCTGAACCACGGGGCTAAGATAAAGCCACTCTGAAAGCATTAACACCAGTTCTGTTTTAGATAAAAATAGTGGTATTTGTAGCCTCGGGCTTTACTGTAACACGCTTCCGTGATGCGGTGCTGCGTTACAATCCAGCAATTGCACAAAGTTGTAGACACGTTTTTACATGAAACAGCTGCTGAGAGCATGTCTGTGTGGTCTAGTGTTAATATAGGTAGCAGGACTTTTCAGAAAATCAACCTTCAGTCCTCCAACCCAGACTTTTTTTTTCCAGCTACATGTACGCACCTCCAGAACCACCACCTTCCTTCTTTCCATACCTCCTTCCTCCTCAAATGGGCTCCATTAAGTGAGGCTGACTCATTACATTACAGGCACTCAGTGGATTACTCCCCTCATTCCCCTTTCAGTTTAAACCCTTCACCAACCCTGATGCCGCCGCCTCCACACCACCACCACCACCACCCCTGCCTCCACCACCTCATCTCCTGTCACACACCTCAGTCCACCTCAGCTCTGCTCACAGCTCCCTGCCCAGGTCCTACGCATTAATTAGCCGATATTAAGTCCTAACCGTTTCAGTGGATTCTATCAAATTGTCAGGGCATAAATCTGGCCTCGTGCAGAGTGTGTGTGTGTGTGTGTGTGTGTGTGTGTGTGCGTGAGTGGGTGTCTTGTATTTGTGCATGCCTGTGAATGTATTTGATAGAGGAAGGAAGAACGGACAGGATGAGACAGAAAAAGAGAGAAAACTCTACAGATACAGCAAGATAAGAGTTTCTATACCAGTTTGACATTCCGCCTAGCAATTTTAACATTTAGTGAAGCTCTGAAAAGAAGATGCAATGTTGAAAGATGTATAAATAGCAGACAGCCTGACTTGGCTTGTTGGATGAAGCCATTGACCCAAAATGCTCTTTACGTTGGTTTCCATGAACAAAAGGTGCTATTGATATTCACCTGCTATCCACATAGTTGCAAGGTACAGCTAGCTCATTAGGAATGCCATCAGCCTCTCTTTGTGCCTCTCAGCATTAGGAAATTATTAATTCCTCACACTGAATAGTCTGTTGACAGTGGAGACAGCCAAATATGTAAATGGATAACATCTGGTCAGACTAACAGAAATACAAAATAGACACTTCAATTTATTTTCCAAATGTTCTAAAAAAATACGTGGTTTGGGTGAATGATGTTAAGTTGGGGCTTATCTAACAGGCCAAACACTGTGGAGTTCCTGTTCTTTTTCACAAAGTGAAAACATCACTGAGCTAATACTTCTTTCAGTTTGTGATCTGTCCATTACTTATCACTTAGATACTAATCTAGGCTCTTTTGACCCTTTTATCCACTCATGAAATCGTCTCCCTGCCTGCAAGTTTACTGCCTACAATATGAAAAAAAGGCACATCTAAATTGTGATATTTCACATGTGAAAACTGTAGTTGGAGTTTTGAGAACTGGTGTGTCATGCATAGCTGCAAAGCATCTCACCAGAACTACTATTTCGTATCATTCTGGTTTCATCATCTTTATATAGATAACCATGCATTAGAACAGATTTTTGTACTGATAAGCCCTTATGAGGCAGGAACCTTTTGGCCGTTTCAGCATCTAGTCTGAAGATGCTCTCTCCATTCAGACGTAAAGATATAAAGAAGCAGGCTGTCTCGCTCACTAAATCTGTAGCTTTCCGGCTTGTTTAGCATTGAGCACATCATTTACATATTTAGCTCTGAATGGGCGCCCAATGACGTTGCCACTATGTGGAAAAAAGATGGTCTAACATAGCATTTATCGGTGCTTGACAAATTGATTAATTTTCCTCTGGTTGTCATGTTTTTAAGGGAATAATATATAAAATGTGTTTACTTTCCAATATCCAACATTACTCAAACAATCCCACATCTGTGTTGGGCATGGTAAGAGCTGTGCTTACCGCAAGGTGGAGCACGGAGTACAGTACAGACAAAAATGGGTAGCATATGGTCATGTCACTACGCGCGCGGTAGCAGAAAAGCACCAGGACGTTTGAAAGGCAAAACAATGATCCCAGCCATTATAAATTACGTAGTTTAGTTTAAGAGAGAGGAAGGCACTGGCAGTCATCCTCCTTCTGAGAAGAAAACATGTAAGAACATGGCGATTAAGAAGGGTTTGGCTGTATGAAACCTTTTTCGTTCATTTTGTCTATCACTGGATACATTTAGGTTGTGCCATGGGCAGCTGTCATCACAAGCTTGCATTCAAAGGTCACCAACAAACAGGGTCAACGTTGCAACTGATTGAACTTCGGGCACAATCTGAGCAGGGTTACCCCAAGGTTTGGCATCTCTGCAGGAAAACAATGGCTCACACACAAAGCGATTCTGTTGCGGATCAAGTGTATCGTGTATGAGAGCCTTAGTTGGTGCAGGTGACTCCTATATTGTAGGCTATACTGCAGCTTCTACCTGTCAGAAGACATTTGCATAAAGAAAAAGAACTCTCTCACTGCTGCACTGCTGGATGGGTTTTTTCCTTCTTTGGATCTCTGCCACAGGTACCTGCATGTGCTTTAACTGACAATGACTGGCATCCTGCCTCTTCCTGGGTCTTTATCTCCGTATGCTTGAACACACTAGGGTGACCAGAGCTTTGAAACAACCTGTCTAAAGATATTAAGCCAACCAGGCCAGTGTCATCTTTTAAATCTTTGTCTTAAACTGACTTTTGCTGCCTTTTATTTAATGGTTGTCATTTTTGCATGTTTGAATAGCAGCTGTGCAACATTTTCTGAGTGAAAGTAAAAGGTGCTGTTCAAATAAAGTTATTAAAAAGAATCTATTTTTCTGTTTAGTGACACCTCTGAGTGTACCAACACTTAGTCTGCCTGATAACCAAAGACTGTAAAAACCTTATCAGAGAAGTGCAATAACATTTCCTCCCTCCATCTGTGGATACTTAGTTTCTACATGAACAGCTCTAATTTGTTAGAGGTGTCCCTTAAAAAAAAGCTCCAAACCCCATAAATTCATTTTTACAGTATTCCAGTGGCCCTCAGAAGTTGTGTTTCTTTTTGCATTCACGCTTTTATGAGTAGCTAAGGACGCAGGAACTGTGCCACAGGCAGACAATGCTAATGCCACCCTGGGCTTTAGGAGCATTACGGTTTAAAAGTCTGCCGCTCTCCCAGCCAAACACTTTGATCCTCTCAAGTCACCGTATTGTGGCACACAGAAGCATAACAAAGTGGAGAGGAGGTGCAACAGACTCCCACTAAAATGTTGCTTGGGCTGTTACTTTTCTCATACTCTCATTAATGTTCAGTTTGTTTTATGGCTGTAAACCCGTGAATTATGTTGGGAATTGTTAATTATTGTATCATTTTCAGTGGGAAGTTCTTTTTCGTCTCCCTCTGTGGATGTCACACAGTATTCCCCAAAATATAACACATATTCTTCTTTTTTCATACATTGTTAAATATTGTTATTGACTGCTATTCTTCTGTGACATTGTTTTCAGCATGTATATGTTTATCTACATTGCATCATTAACTATAAAACAATTTGTAGGCTCACTATAATTTTTTTTAGAATTATTGAAAGAACCATGACCGAGTTACTGGATAACTGCTTAATTACTCTTTTCTTTGTCTAGTTCTTATCCCTCTAGTCCTTTTTGCAGAAGTCAAGAGATATATTACCATAATTCATCTTGGTCCATCTATATTTAAAGCAGGCTGTGATGCATATTTGATGTAAAGGTCCAGTGTTTATGCTGTTGAAACCGTTATTATCTCGTCTTCCCTTTTACTTGCAAATTGCTTAATGAAAGAAAGTAAAAGTTATATTTACAAAAGTAATCACAAGTGGTAATTTCCTGCATAATATCTGTAAATTGAATGTGTGATCAGAAAGTAATAGTACAGATTGTTAATATTATGAAGAGTGGAATAGTGAGTCAGTACAGTTAATGTGTTTTATTACTCTAAAGTCATCACGTTGGCTTCAATTCAATTTTAACCTTATTTAGTTGACACAACTTCCTGTTCTAGGAGTAATAGTACTGTAGTAGGTGTAGGTAGTACTGGTAGGAGGAGGAGGAGTAGTGGTGGTGGTGGTAGTAGTAGTAGTAGTAGTAGTAATATAGGTAATGATGGCGGTAGTGGTAGTAGTAGTGGTAGTAGCAGCAGTGGTGATGATGGTGGTGGTGGTGGTAGTAGTATTAATAGTAGTAGTAGTAGTAGTAGTAGTGGTGATGGTGGTAATAGTAGTAGTAGTAGTAGTATATAAGTAGCAGCAGTTGTGATGGTGGTGGTGGTGGTAGTAGTATCGGTAGTAGTTGTAGTAGTAGTGTTGATGGTAGTAGTACAGTAATAGTGCTGGTATGGTGGTGGTTGTAAAATGGTGGTGGCGGAGGCGGTTGTAGTATTAGCAGTAGTAGTAGTAGGGGTGGGTGTGGTAGTAGTAGTAGAGAAAGTAAGAAAAATAGTCAAATAGGACATAATTGAGAATATAGCCAATTGGGTGAGGACACACAAACTCAATTGACAAGTCCAACATTTTGACATATTGAGTACAAAACACAATAAATGAAAACATTAAAAAGGGTCCTGGGGGCCATGTATATATCTCGCTCAACAGTGGTTTGTTATGTTTTGAACCATGAGGACGTGTGAAATCCTGAACCTTCAAATTAACTCTAAAAACCCTCTATTAATTGAAACAACTAAACCATAATCATGTGTCCTCTAAAAGCTGTGACTCTGTGTGTGTGCAGGCATGCACAATACCATGAGTGCATGTGGTCTTTCGCACGTGTGTGTTTGTGCATGACTGTGTGTTCCCTGTGTGGGTGAGTGTTGTCTTTCAAATGTATGTTGCTCCAGCATGTGGGGGTAGTCGGCGCAGATGTTGCTAGACGGGCATCAATGACACGGAGCCCACCAGTCAGCTTTTCAGCAGAGCAGTGTGCATGGACGTGTCTGAGAGGGTGTGAAGCTAAACACCATCAGTTTGCTTTCAGACAGCACATCCCGAGAGGAAGACTTCCCAGCTGCATGTGCAAGTGTGTGTAATAGACTTATGTGTGTGTAGTAGTACACATCTGTCTGTGTTAACATCTGTGGTAATTAACATAATCGAAGGCTGCATGAAAGAATGTTGGTGCTGGGAAATCAGCATGTCCTCACAACAACATACTCTTTTATGGCAAAGGGAAATAAAAAATACCATTTTCAAGCTCATATCCTGTGTCCCTGCATTATTTTTTTTTACACTTTCTCACGATGTATGTCAAATATATTTTTAAAAAGGCCTGTAAAAAATGGATGCGTCTTTGATGATTTACCCTTCACTCAATTTGAATCTATACACATTTTAAATGTGATTTGGGATGATCAGCTAACCCCTCCTATGATATTACACCACCTTAGACACTGTTAGATTGAAAACCATTTACATTTCCAGAAGTGCTGCAGTTGCGATCTAAGTTCTTGGAATTGATTCATTCTTCCTCCTCTTCCATGCCCTGATCCAACAACACAAACAGTCTTGTACAACTGAAATGAGGAATCACCGTGGTTCTCCAGAGACACTAAATAACGCCCACTTTCAGGCGATCAGATCAAGCGCCATAACGATCCGATCAAATCTTTCCTGTACCCTGCCCTCATATTCCATTTCACCTGGAAACATGTCACATTGCAGAAAAGCTAAAGATGCTCTAACTGCTGTTTTACTGTGTCTTTAAGACCAGCTTCCATTGACTGGGATTAAAGAGGCCTCCCAGGACTGTACTAGTCGTAGAGTCATAAAGAGTCAGTTAACTTTAGAGGCAGAACCTTGACATTCCCTCGTAGTGCTGTGTGTGAAAATGAGCCCACATGTCCACATTTTAAACTAATTGATTCTCTAAACAAGCTGTTAGCCTCCCACTAATTCCTTAATGACTGGAGGTCCCTTTATGTGCAATGACTCTTGATTACAGGTCTCCGGCACAACACACACACAAAGATAGATAGGCACGCTAACAAATACATACAGAACTCCTCTCAGAAAGCTGGTTTAGAGGAAGGGAAAGTGAGAGAGAAAACTGGGAAAAGACAGAGAAGGACAGAGAGCAGGATCGAGGCCCCCTTCACGCACCGATGAGTGCCCACTGCCGGCTCATCACAACCTCCTCCCACTCTACGGTGTATACAGTAAAGGAGCTTCTGCAGACCACGGCAAATGGGCCGTGAAATGTTACTCAATGCTCAACACGTTCCTCAGCCCGGTTTGCTTTCACACACACATCAAGCACAACACACAATTACCACAGCTAATGAAGCTGGGGGCAGAGAATCTATGGAACAATGGAAATGAGACAGAAAGCTTGCAGTGTACAGTATATGCTCACTGTTGCTGCAGTTTGTTTCAGAGTCTCACGTTGCCTCACTTCTGTCAGTACATATTAGGGCAGCAACTAATGATTATTATCATTGTTAATTATTTTTTCGAGCATTCGTTTACTTTAGAAAATGTCAGAAAACGGCCATCGCAATGTGGCGTCTGCAAATGGCTTGATTTGTCCGAGCGACAGTTCAAAACCCAAAGGCATTCCACTTGCAATGACGTGCAAATTCTCACATTTGAAGGGCTGGAACCAGGAGGTATGGTAACTAATTGATCATCATAATTGTAGGTAAATTTTCTGCCGACCGACTAATCAACTAAATGAGAACTCGAATGATCATTTTAGCCAAGGGCATAATTTCCACCGGGGAACATTTTATAGTTTCCTTTTACTTTTGTTTAAAATCTCTTTAAACATTGTCCTCTTACTGCGTAGCTGCCATAATCCAGATGATAGTTGAAAAAAAAGGTTGATACAATCATCTGAGTCGCCTTGAATTATTACAGTTTGTTCATGGCAATCAGCTTAATGAGCAGCAGCCAGTGATTTACTGAATTTTGTTGCCCTGGGTTTTAACTCTAAGGCTACATTCAGGCTGACCTGGGTGTTTAAACCTGCTCCTTAGGGATAAAAATACTTCTCCTGCGATGCATGTTTTTAAAAATGAAATAAACTTTAGTATAGTTTTATAGTTAATATTCTCCTAAGAAGACATTAGAATCAAACGCCAATCAAATATAAGGCAGTAAAGCACAGTGCTCTTTGTATGAAAGATGTAAACATGATCCATCATAAAGTATTACGTCTCTACAAACCAATTATTTTATGTATTAGTTGCCATCACCCGAGTGATACAGCACACTAACTCTTTAATTCAAACTAAATCCAAACACATAACTCATCACTGACATTAAATCTGGGTGGTGTAATGTAACTTAACCCTATAGCAGGCACCTTGTGCAGCTAAAACCATCTGTGTCCTTTTATTTTTATGTTATCTATATACATGCAAATGATCAAAGTTAGGGCACGCTGATGTTATTTCATGGCTTAACAAACACATTTCAATTGCATCCAGCTCCACTTATACAGTAAATCACCTGCACCCATTGCCGAGTGCCCAGATGCATATTAAGAAGGCAGAATGACGGGTTGTGTCAAGGGAGAACAATTTGTAGTTTCATTTCTGCCGTCCCATATTGAATTCAAAGTTCCCAAATCTCTTGGCTGGCGATGTCTTGCATTATGTGCTGCTTCCAGTCGCGGCAGCACTGGCAGTATGTCTGAGTAATGAGCATGACCCAACATAAACGCTGTGTGGCCAACTTGGCTCTACAGTGGGAGCGTCAGTCGCACTTTAATCAGGGATATTGGGGAGGAGTGTGCCTGGGAAGGCAGGCCGAGGCTTTTAAAGACCCGACTAATAAGACATGTCAAAGGGAGCTGGGCAGCAGCCAGAACTGATAGGCAGACCTTCTCCCTATCTGCTTCACATCTTGACTCACCACGCACCGCCTCAACAGCATTCGGACACAGATGGCCTTTTAACAAAGCTAGATATTCACTGATGCAAACAAACAACGCAAAGCATCTCAAAACAGCATGTGGCCTTCATGGTTAATCATTTTCTCCCTTTCTCTCTTGGCTCTCCTCAGATTTTTTACCCTTGTCTGAGTGTTTTAAAAGTTGAGATAAGGTCAGGAACATAAGTTTCTCCCCCTAACTTTTTGAAATAGTTCACCACAGTTTCAGCTCTTCAAATCAACACGTTCTGTTTCCTAATGAAATGTGTGAAATGCCAGTTTGTTTTAATTATTGCTTGGCAAAATGCTACTTCTCACTCTCGCCTGGGTACGATTTCATTACTGCGACAGCATACAGGGAGAGGCATTACATGTATACTTCTGACTGTTTGGTAATTTAAAACATATAGTAATACCCTCAACTTAAAGAAAATCATGGCATTTAAGTGTACGCTTATTTGAACAAAACATACACTTAAATGCCAAGCATATTAATGATTGGCAGGCTTCTGATCTGATCAGACCATCAGATACAGTAGCTACTATACTGATTGTACCAGTGAAGGAATATAATTTATTGTAATGATAACTTATATGTGGCTGCTAGAGGAGTTAATGTCTACTGACAGTCTACTGGGTAATATTACAATTCCTGGCTGGTACAATAGGTTTTTCTCAGAAGAATCTTTAGATCCGGTACTCTTTAAAAAAGAAAATCTTTTGAGACAGAATCACAGCCACTAATTTAAATTAAAGCGATAACAACAACTTATTTGGCAGTAATTATGATAGATTGTGGAGTGTTGAATTAATTAGGAGGCGTATGTTTTCATCTGTAAAGGTAATTAGCCATAGGGCTTAAGTAATCGCGGGAAAATCCAGGTCGTTACAGGCAGTCCCGGAGGGGACAGTTTTGCATATACTCGCGGCAGAGCAAATCCCTCAAGAGAGAACCTTTTACTGAGAAACCTTGACCAGACAGTTCCTCTGAGGCTAAAACATCTCTAGTCTGAATTTCAATAAAAAGGAGTGCAAATGGAACTAAAGTCCACGGCGCAACTAGAAATGTAGTCATCTGGAATTCAGAGAATTTGCGGCAAATAACCTCTTTGATCACCTTACCATTGTTTGACAAGACGTGTAGTCTGGTGCTTGTTTCACCTGTCTTCAATTACTTTGATACAAGAAATGCAATTTCCCGCATAAGACTATAAAGTCATCTGTGTCTATCTATGTTTCTATCAAAAGGATTTATCGGTTGTTTTTTGGTTTCCTTAACCAATCTACTTTGCATCTTTCATCCCCTTCACTTTTCATCTCCAACTTGACCAGCATCTGTCGGTCTCACTTTGAAGTGTTACAGCCACAAACTACAAGATAGTATCTTATGTATAGGCCTGTTGTACTACGACATATTATAGGCTACTATAGATGAAGGAAAACCAAGCTTTTGGCTAAGATGTCAGACTGATGGTTCAATGACAACAAAAACCAATAAAGTTTCCTATGTTTACCATGTTCCTGTATTTTGGATGCACACAGAAAACAGAGCAAAACATGTCGCTGTAAGCAGAGACAAGCAAACACTGAATGACAGGACTGATGGCACCATAGTAAACCTTGTGAGATGCCTGTTTAGCAAATGGTAATTAAAACCGCCTGAATCCTCAAATCCCTGATAAATATTTCATCAGGTGGCTCTTGGTGATTGCTATTGTAATGGAGCAACAATATTCAAATTGCCTTTAGTGAAATTGTTGCAGAACCCATAGCGGCACCCCCCACCCTCACGATCCTCCCACCTACTCTCCCTCACACACACACACACACACACACACACACACACACACACACACACAGATGGCACTATCCATGAACATACACCATACACATATACAGTAGGGTACATGTACTACACGGAAACAGTCACATACACAGTGAGTAATGGCACTTTCCATGCTCATACACAAACACATATACCCATTCACAGACACTACTGCCCCCTGTTACAAATAATCACACTTTGTGCTATTTTTAGCATCTTCTCAGCAATATCTACATTTCAGTGAGAATATATTTAAATGCAACAACAAGCAACAATCCATGTGTAACTTTGTTTTGATTTCTTTTCTACAAAATAAAATATCAACATTGGAACAGAAACAAATCTTTAATTGAAATAAATATAATATAAAATATATACTGAAGTTAAAAGTGAATAACACTCACTTTGTGGATTCACAGCCAAGTTTATGTGAAAGCAATCCATGCATCATTCATTCATTGCATTTCACCCAGTGCATGCTGGGACAAGCGCCATGACTAGATAATAAGAATAAGCGTGTATGAAAGATGAATGGATGGATGGCTGTCACACCAATGTGCAATATGAACAAAGTGTCAGTGGGAATAAAATAAAAAAACTCTGCTCTGCTGCTGTCAGTGAATGACAGATTTACTGTTGAAACTCAGTTTGGGGGGATCGCCCTCTTAGCCCCGCATCACTTTTTAATATTACAGTTACACTCTCACTTCTAAACCATAAAATGACTCTTGTACCACCTGAGAAGTTTTTGGGCAGAGGCACTGCAGGATTTCAGAGCACTTCTGTTAACAGATGAGGTTACACAACCAGAATAGGCTGGTCCAGGGGGGATCCAAACCTGACAGAATTTTTTTACAGCAAAATACCCCAGTCTGGTGCACTTTGACCAGCAGTCTGTTCGAGCCTACAGCGATATGTTTCCATGCACTGTCAGGCTGCCTGTCACTGCCTCACTCTCGCCTCACTCCTATGCCTCCAAGTTGTTCTCTTACCTCATCTTATTTCTCTCTTTCCACTCGTCTGTACCTGCCTCTGTCGTCTTGTCCTTTTCTCTTGTTCAGTTCAGGTTGTACAAATGAACCAGAGACACAGTAAATGACTGAATATATGCAAATCTTCAGTATGTGGTCATCATGTCAAAAGCACGCGTCTCATTTCTTTAAAACCAATCCAAATTAGTATTTTTTTCAAAACGCCCGCCTCTGTCTACTGCATGCTTAGATTAGCTTGTTAGAAATGGAAATGGAAAACTTTACTCTTAACTTATATAGGAATGAAATGGCTTCGCATGTCATTGCCATGTGTTACCTAATTTATCCTTTTTTTCCCCTGCCTAACTATTTTTTTTTTTTTTTTTTTTTTTGATTGCTGAAAAATAAATGATTTAACTTATTAAACATAATGCACAGGAATAAAGAGCTGCTGGTGGCGGACCCTTTGCAGTGTTAGTGTTCTGTCAATGCAAAATCAAACTCCCTGTAGCTGCTTCACAGTGCAACCTTCCAATGAACAGAAGTGAGCTGCAGGATATGCTGAGTTACAGACACTGGACACTTAGCGTAAGTTAGTTAGTTTGTAACAAGGCAAGAAGTTAGTCTTAATCCATGGTTTTCATCACGTCATGACATTCTAAATCAATATTTTGTTTTTACATGACTATTTTGCTTAAAAGGTTTCAAGTAAAGCTATTTATTCCAGGTGAACCTCAAACTCCCAACACAACACACTTTTAATATTGTAGTTGTATCATCTGGAGGTAAATCCTTTCAATTTTCTCAGCTCAAACAAATGTCGGGACAAACCCGTCAAGCTTGTCATCCTGTGACTAGCTAACTAATGAGCTGGCAGACTGCAGACACAACAGACATGTTGTTAAGAAACATCAGATATAATAAGTGACTCAAGTAAACACACTTTGAGAGATGATGTCATGTCTTTAAGAGTATCTTTTTGTGCTCGGAAACAATAACTAGTTGAGCTGCAGCTTGTAGGCATTTTACCACAATGCTCCCAGCCAAGTCAAGTGTCAGCCCAAACTAGCACTCCAGAGTCCATCTGGCTGATAGTGGCAGTCAGCTTGCCAGTGCACAACTGACTGGTTTTTGCTGTCTTTGCAAATTTGACAATTATTCGTTCATTCAGCCCAACCGAACAGATACTCCGCCTTTTGTCTTTTACATTCCTGACACAGATTCATATGCTGGATACTCATATATATATATATATATATATATATTGTGCCTCGTCTTTTCTGGTACATTTTTGGGCTTTCCTCTTCTGACCTAGACGCATAACATTTTCCTTCAGCTCTATTCAAAATTACATTTCAATGATTGGCAGAACCCCCGACTAAACACACAGACAAACAAAGCGTGCACAGGCAAGCTCGATTTGTATCCTGGCATGTACTTCAACAGAATTTAAAGCTGACAGATGTAAAATAACTGGCCTGCTCTGCCCTGACTACTAAATCAAACATCCCCCACATTCTTGTGCAGTGCAAATCTGTGGGAGCAGCACTCATAATACACCATGGATGCTGAGAGGTGACAGAAATTTGGAACTAAGTAATAAAGACCTTAGGGATCCCTCTTGTCCTTGGTAAAGTCAGTTATCTGTCTGTGATGGCATCACAGACAAAATCTTATGTTTATGGGTATTAGCGAAATACAAAAATTCATTAATACAGCCAGAACTGTCTTAGAGCATGATCATACTGTACTAGAATACTAATACCTAGCTCCATACTCTATTGAGACCCTGTCAGACTTTTAATGGAGTGTATTTGGATGTCCTTGTCAGAAAAGTTTGTTATCTCTCGCAATGAAAAAAAACAAAACATCTTCTTGTGTTGTTGGAGCAGTGTGGAGTGATTTGAGGATAATTTGGTTTCAGTTTCATGCCCGTTCTTGTTTCTGTCCTAGTTTCAAGTCTTGTGCAAGTTAACACAGCAAAACTCTTTGTTTGGGTAATTACACAACAGCTTGTGTCTATGGGTATTTGTGGGAGTCTGGCTAAAATGTTGGATCATTATCATCATCACTTTTGTTATCATTTTTTTTCTCAGTCTTCACTCCCTTTATTTATAGACTAATGGCACTGTCACTACATGTCTTAGCTAGGCATGCCATATATTGAGATAAGAGATGGATCTTTATTTTCAGGGTAAGTTAGGCTACTCAGAGATGCTATCAATTGTCATGTAAGTGCCATTATACATGTCCTGTAGACTGAAAAAAAAACCCAATCCATTGATTCAGAATAACTTTGACATTGCTGTTGCTCTAGCAGGTGCTATCTGGCTACATCTGATTGAGCTTGCTTGCTTTAAAGGCCGGGGGCATGTGATTGGATGAAGAGGTGAGAGGATGGTGACAACACCACTGTCACAAAAAGTGACATCATGAAATAAAACGTGTCATTATGAAAAGTGGCATTATGAGATGATCCTTGACATGAAATAAAGGTGTTCTTGGGGGGGA
This sequence comes from Macquaria australasica, assembly GCA_005408345.1. NCBI lineage: Eukaryota > Metazoa > Chordata > Actinopteri > Centrarchiformes > Percichthyidae > Macquaria > Macquaria australasica. The sequence goes on along the minus strand of SEMN01000190.1, from coordinate 447,105 downwards.
AAATGCCATTATGGAATAAAAACAGAGTTTTGAAAAAGATGAAATAAATTAAATGAAATAACATTTCATAATAAATAGTTGACTTTTTAATTATTTCTTTCATTATTTTACATTCTAAACCTCAGCACTCTCAAAACATCTGTTGATATTAAAAAAAAAAAACTAAATCACATGGATTTTGTCACTCATATTGCTATTCTTTTCCTTATTTCCACTTGAGATTAATCTGTTTTGAGTTTCTGACACTACAGTTCCAATCATGTACCATGGAAAGTCATGCTGCATTAGCCACTACCACTTACTGTATGTACTGCAATGTGCAGACAACAAAATAAACCTGATTACTTTTGATAGAGAAGAAAAGCAAGATCTGGAGGAGTGTCTTTTTTGTCTGATTTTTAAGCTGATTTACCGGCGTCTTGTTCTCATCAGGCTGTAAAGAGTAAGTTCTGCTGATTTGAGCAGGATGTGTCTGATGTTTGTATGTTCCAGTTTTCCTGAGTTCTGGCATGAACGGTTGTGTTTTTTTGACACAAACTGCATAAATCGGGTGCTAAGAGTGAACACCACAATGTAGGCTATCTTGCAGTGGTATTGCCACCACGGATTAAACACGGATATAAATGAAACACACATTGAAGTGAAACACAGATATACAGTAAGAAGTTATCAAAGGTCCAGTCTGTGATGCGAAAGCTCCAAAGACAAATCTGCCAAAAAAAATATCATCAGCTGGACAGAATGTGTCAGATTTATGCCTTCGGGTAGACATATCTCTGTATTTGATTCAGCTCCACCTCCCTATCAAATGCCAGATACTGGCTGTATTTGATGTGTGGCACACCGATGTACATGACATGCAGTCTACTGATTATGTTTCAAAAGCCTTATAAAAGCCTCAAAATGCAACACATTGTGCTATACGGAGAACAAACTAAAAAACAAATCAAAAGATTGAGGACACTTTCTTCAGCCTCACTGATGTAACATGGAGCTATTCCTTCCCTTCCTGTGTGTTAGTGTAGACATGAAAGTGGCCTGATGGCTCCTGCCTTTTTACTGCATTTCTCCCAGGGTAATTGCAGTTTCTTCCTTACTTTTAAAGCCTTGTCAGTCTGCCTGAGCTAAATGACAGCCTTGTGGTAACCGAATTACAGGGAGGAGAGGGAGCCAAGAATCACCTTCCTCTGACTTGCTTGCTAAGTGGTCTGATTGCGTGGTCATGTCCGGGGCATTAAGATGACCGTTTCCATGGCGATCTCTCCAGACAGACACATATCAAAAAGTTCTTGCAAGTGTCTGATGAAGTCAATTCAATTAATGCTCGGCATTTTAGTTCCCTGCCATCACAGGAACAATGGATTATTTTTGGAACCTGTAGAAATCACCAGTGTCACACACTTCACCCGAACATGGAATATCAACTACCACTTATTAACTTTTTTTTAATTTTTTTTTATTACTTTAATGGCATTGAGGCTGGAAACAGCACATTCTTGCAAAAACAAATGACAGAAGCAATATATTCATGTTGAGTGTCTTAGAAAAATATGCAAAATTGTTAAGAGGGCTTTCACTGCCATCTTACAGCAATGATTTGTCTCATTTGTGGCTGTGAAATGTTGTTTGAAATCACAGAATGTGGCACCCTGGAGTAGCTGCCATTATTACTCTGTTTATGCATAGCAAGTCGTGTAAATGTTCAAATTTCTCTGCAGCGTGATTGTACAGTTAGGGTTTGCTGAATTTAATATGAGGCATCAGGTTTTCGTATTAGAATGATTTGGCTTTGTGTTTATGCTCAGAGATGCAGCTCAGATGACTACATTCAGCAGTAGGCTGTTAATCAAAGGGCCTTAAAACTAAATGTATAGCTGTCTGATCATGATAAGACAATGTTCCTTATGACTTCTTATTAAACATGAAGGACATGGATAACCATCATACTTATTGAACACTACAGTATAAGCAGTAGCTGTCATTACATTTATACAGCTATCTGTTGGTTTTAATGCTTTTTATGCAGTAAATACACTACACTGGAAATTCAACATAACCATGTGAGAAAATGTCAAGAATTGAAAGTATTGAAATACTTAAGGAAGTATGACAAATTTCATATATTCAACAATTGGTGGAAGTGGAAGCCTGGGCACAACTACTGACTTCAACTGAAGAATTGATTGTTAAAAGTAAAATAAGTCAATTAAATGCAGGTTTTTACATATTGTTCTAGCTGTGGTGAAGGATGTATCTCCACCATATCAGCAGTGGACCACATGACTGCCCTGTATCCAATATTCAATGAAAGAAAAACATCACTTAAATATATTGGCAGCCTAACTATAGTCTAACTCACCAGATGTTTGACTCTAGATAATTTCACCATTGGTTCCAGCAGGTTTTGGCTGGCTTCCTCTCCTTCTGCTCTGCGCTGGGTGTTAACAAATTTCAAAGTCCCCCTACATTCTGCGACAACAACAAAGCTAGCAGCACAGATAACAGCAGAATAGCAGGTTTATGATGGCAAACCGCAGCCAACAGTTTGATCGAGCACTCACGGCCTATGCTGTTCAAACAATTGTTAGCTCAATTACAGTAGAAGGGCAGTTTGCAGGCCTGCATGCTAGTTCTTTACATTTCCTTCTGATACTGTTGTATTTGGAAGGAGTGATTAGTCAGACTTTTCTTTCTTTTTTTTAAAAATCTTTCTTAGTTAGAAAAACAGGTTCTGCCAGATCATTACTCAGTCCTGGTATAACTAAACCAAAGTGGTGATAATGGACTGACTGTGAGTTTTATTTAAAGAAAGTGCTTTTCAAAACCAAGTTACAAAATGCTTTACAGAGACATGTCAAGATTAAAACATAACTTATAAAATAGGAATGAATTACAATTAATTCAAAGAGTATAACTAATTCTAAATAATGCCGTAATAATAATAATAAATAATGTAATAATAATGTCGAGACATTTCACTCAGAACCACAAAATGACAACCTGCTGGTGGCACTGGAGGAAAAGTCACCAGTATCATTAGGATTCATTCACTGGGGATCATGAATGTCTGTAGAAAATTTCAGGACAATCCATCCAATAATTGTTGAGATATTTCAGTCTGTACCGAAGTGGTGGAGGCCAACGGACAGACACTGCCATACCTGGAGCTGTGCCACTAGCATGGCTAAACATGATGACAATACTGATTTAATTAGAAAGAAGGAAGAAGCATGTGCATACATCCCACTATAGAACTAATTTGTGAAAATGACAACATAATGCCTTACAGTTTGGGATCATAACATATTATCATTATCTACTGATGTGTTCCTTCAGCTGTATAGTCAATTAAGATACCTGAAGCTCAGATAAATGACACACAGTAAGCTATAACGATGTCTTTCTCGATTCTGTAATGCGTCAACGCTGCCTAAATGGAAGGTGAATATACCATGGATCTGCATGGTAAAATTCAGGGCTGAAGTGGGGGGAGGGCTTCCCTCTGCTGATTGGTGCAAAATGGTTATCATGTTGATGTCTCTGTGTGTCAAAGTTCAATTTTAATCACAGGGGTTTAAGCTGAAAGGTTACACAGAGGTGAGTTTTCCTGGGGAAGATTAAGGATGAAATTGTAACACCATAACTAAATGTGTGATGCAACTTTACAAGGCTTCCTTGCTCAATAACAAAGTCAAGATATACTGTATGTCACAGAACATCTCAGTTTAACCATTTCCGGGTGGTTATACTGAGATGCAGGGAAATCCCTAATTTAAAAAAAAAACTGGTTTTCTGCTGCATTTTGTTCCTACTCTTTGAAAGACAGCTACCATGACATATCAGTGAGCTTTGATGTGTCTTCATGAAATCCTGAACTACATTTAAGTGTCACACTGTCATGCCACCCCATTGGTCTCTGATGCTCTAACATGTCAGCAGTCACATTCGTCCGCCCTCCAGATTCTACCTCCCTGTCATTTCCATAGCCTGTATTTATATACAAAGCAAGCTCTTTGGGGGCAGAACTCTACTTTACTGTTCTACAGCAACTTAAAGGGATGTGGGTTTTTATTGGTATTTTATTATGTAGCGCGTATTTTACAAGACTTTAGAAAATCAAGCAAAATTATATTAGAAGACCAAGGAAATAGCAGATTAGACGAGCCTGCCAAAAGCAACAAAATTCAAAGAAAAGTGGATACTTTTCTTTGTTAATTGGCTTTCAGGTATTCTTAGTAATTAGTAATTGGTAATCTCCATTTTGGTTGTGTTTACCACTTAAGTGATGGGTGAAGAGGCTCAGTCTATCATCTGTGAGTTAATGGGCGCTTCACTGTATATGACCTGAAATATTACAGTATTTACTAAAAATGTACCCAAGCAGTCCTGAAAACTCCTTCTAATATCAGAACTGTACTCATGTTTTGGGATACAGTAAACCTCACTTGCTTTTATGCTTCATTTAGCATGTAAAGGTATCTGGAAATATGAATACAAATGGGGACAAACAGATTTCTGTAGGAGGAAAGGACTGATATGCAGTGTAACGCATATAAATGAGAATGGAGATGGTGAGAGGGAAAAAAACAATGAAGGAGATGGAATAAAGATAAATTGGGAAAGGTAAAAAAAGGGGGGGGGGGGGGGGTGGTACAGAGAGAAGGAGAAAGGAGAGAGAACCAGAGGACACATGAGAATACAGTCATGCGCCTACTGAGCCGTAGCGCTCATGGCTGGGCTGTGGCACTCATTATTGATGTAGTAGAAAATTTGCGCCGACAGGAAACGAAGCTGCCAGCTGTCCCCCCCCATTATGACATTATCTCAGAAGAATGGCCGACAGCAGTAGTGTATCCTATCACCCGAGCCGCCCCCTGGCATGTCCAGAGGAGAGCTCGGTCCCACAGTGGACACGCACACTTACACATGTATACACACAAGCAGGCGCCGCAAAATGGAAAATCACATAGACATTCATTCACAGATGGACACATCACACTGACACACAAACACACTGGCTAAAAAGCAATGCCTTCCAACAGTATTAACAACGTCCCAACATGGTCTGCATGTCAAACAAACACTACACTTTGAATTAGAACAAATTGCCCTGTAATGGAGACGAGCGTAATACTGTTATTAAAATAGTGAGGTGAAGAAAGTGGAACTGGACATGCAGCATGCAGCAAATTTGCCGCATCTAAAGTGCTTAGTCTATAATGGTCCTCGAGTGTTCAGTGGATATTGACTGTGAATTCCATGGTTGCAGCATTGTGCAAACACAGACACAAACAAAAAGGCAAAGTTAGAGAGAATAAGCCTGGGCAAAGGACCCGCAATAAAGGGTTGTTTCACCCAAATGATAAAACACAGAAGTCCAAAAGTATGTGGACATGCCTATACATATACTTTTGTGTACTGGTATAAGGCTGATTTTCATGGTTTGAGCTAGGCCCCTTAGTTCAAATTAAGGGAAATCCATGTCCTGTTTCAACATGGCAGTTCCCCTGTGCACAAAGTGAATTCGTTGTGGAAGAACTTGACTGGCCTACGCAGATCCCTGACCTCAAGCACATCAAATATCATTAGGATGAACTGGAACACAGACTGCAATGATAATTGCCCGCACATTGTGTCGGACTTTGACACCAGCAACCATTTTCCGCATCCCATCTCCTACCGGTCCCCCCACCTCCTAACCTTAACCATGCAGTTTTAGTTACCTAAACCCAACCAAATCTTAACCATGTTTGTGGGTTGTTTGGGAAGACAACAACAAACAACCTATTTTGCCATTTAGGTAAGAGGACTTGTTGAAAAAAAGCAGAACCCGACATGCAGTAGGCAGCAAAATTGCTACAGTACATCTAATGTTCTTGGCTGAAAATGTTCCCCCAGTGTTCAGTAGATAATGACAGTGAATTCCATAGTTGCAGCATTGTGGAAATATGAAAGAGAAAAGAGCAAAGCAAGAGAGAATAAGCCTGTCGTCCAGGCATATAGTATAACTCGTATGAAGGCTCCCAAACAACCTCTGGCTCACTGTAAATATGCTGCCATGATGTTTATCATCAGTTTCACATGGACAATCCCACAAGGTGAGAGGGACTTATGAGAAGTAGGTTCACGTACATTTGAATACTATACATTGAATATGTCGGCCGAGGACGGAATGATATGCACATAATAACACCACCTTGGATGGAGGGACAGCATACCATTTGTACATCTCCCTGCCACCTTATGTTTTATGCACATAGTAATGAGCTTCCTCGTGCCGAGACAGTGCAGGTGATGTGTCTGTTTATGGGCCGGGCTCATTAAAACAGAAAGAGAATGGCCTTTTCTGGTAGTGCCTTGGCAGCTTCTGTTACATGCCTGCACACCCTTATAGGTATAGCTGACATCCTGCCGAGGAGGAGCCACCCCAAAATGCACCGCAACAGACAGAAATAGATTTGAACTCTGCCCGGCAACCAGCCGGCACTGCAGATCCTTGCACCAAAGTGTGTGCCACGCTAGCGGGCAGACCCTCTTGGGGGCCAGGAGACTCCACCAAGCAGGACAGATGGACACAGGATGGATGTGAATAAGACCTCCTCCGCACCAGCTTTCCACTTGAACTCTGCAAGTGTCACAAAGATTAATGATTTTTCTGGATTATTCTCGACTTTTCACCTGTGCAATCAGGCCAAGAAGGCTCACATTGAGTTTAACTGAAATCATGAGGAAAAAAAACTCTCCTGTAAAGAAATTAGGCACAACATCTTTTTTTCCCCCCAGTGCATTCTTTTTGACTGCCACTGAGTCATCACCTAGGGAGATGGGGAAGCATTTTTTCTAATTAACATTTCTCGCTACATCTTACATAGTCATGTAGTGACTTGTCGAAATATCTTCACTTCACTGCCCAGTGAGACCTGAGAATTATGCTCTTAAGTGCAAAATCTCGTCATTGCTGAAAAAGTCGAAGTAGTCGCTGAAGTAGTTGTGTGATCCCCTCCGGTACAATACAAGGCAGCCTGGCTCATACCACAGGAAACACAGAGACACACACTAAAATACCAGCACAGCACACACACACACAGGTCCCATTCATAAAAAGCGTGCATTGTTACAGAAAAGTTTACAAAAGTTTGGGATTTTTTCAACTTAAACTAGCCTCAGTTTCTTCTTATTTCTGAACAAAATGCCAGAGCATCTCCAGAGTCCACCTTTTACATCATGTTTCACTTTTATTGATGGGACTTGGCATTAAATAGGCTGCTTACATTAATTAATTGCATTTACTTTCTCAGATAATAGCTGTCTGGGGTTCTTGTATTCAGTTAGAAACTATTTAAAAATGCTGTAAAGGCCCCGATCTGGAATTAGAGACACTCAAGAAATTGAGGAAGGTTTAGCCACAGTCTGACAAGGTCCGTTGTCATCAATTGCTAACATAATGTGGTACAATCAAGACACCCAGTATGAGCATTGATGTACTTTCGGGAGAGCACCAATCTGTGAGTTCCTTTCCCCCTGATCTTTGTGTTTTGAGTGGCAAGTGGTACATCAATTTCAGAAGTGCTAAATCTCTTCTTTTTCACTTTGGAGTCATAATGGCAGGATGTCTCTGTGGATGACAATATCAATCCGTCGGTTGATTGGCCACTTTGGTCCAGACTGAAATATCTCAACAATTACTGGATGGATTAGCATGGCATTTGGTACACACATTCATGCCCCCCTCAGGATGAATTGTAATTGTAATTAAAATGTCAGGGAATGGATCCATTAAGTTTTCATTTAGTGTTATCATCAGGTCAAAATGTCTGTTTGTCCAATACTTTGGTTTATGAACAAATACTTGCAAAAATAATGACATTCCCATCAACCTCAGCTGCACTTTGTGTTTAGTGCTAATTAGCAAATGTGAGCATGCTAACATGCTAAACTAAGATGGTGAACATGGCAAACATTATACCTGCTAACCATCAGCATATTAGCATTGTTGTTGTGATCATGTTAGCATGCACAGCTTTACAGAGCGGCTAGCACGGCTGCAGAAGTTTAGCCTTTTTCCAATGGATTTTGCTCTAGACGGGTAACAATTATGGATGTTCTCCATTGCATGGCATTTCTGAGGTGACACTGTTCTGTAAATTCATATTACATTTCTGTAACCTTTTCTTCTCCCCTTTCATCCTGTAAATTACATGTGCAGGATTCTTGGTTCTCTCCTCACTCCTTTTCAAGGGTATTAACTAATTTGTTTGGCATGAAATGATACATCAATATGTTGCACGTGCACTGAATCCCAAGCACTTTTCACTCATGTTACAGTGTGCTTTTAGAGTGCAGACATGCATAAGGCAGTTAGACGTGCAGCAACCAAATATGTGTTTTACCCCAGGAAACCAATTGGTTTCAGTTTAATATTTTCCAGTTTTCAGAATCACGTTAGGTAAAATGATGGCTCCATATTCTAGGAAAAAACAAACTATACAAATATAGACCATTACAGCAAATTTTACGTGCTTCAGTTTGCCATTGGATTTTCTTGTTACTTTGCTTGCTTGAGGTAAATGCCACATTGCATGTACTGCAGGGAAAAAAAAGAGTGTGCGGAGGTCACATGTTTGTTCAGCAAATAGGTAACGCAATGTGCTCTATCAGGCACTCACATGAGTATTTACAGCTTGCCTCTAATGGGATCTTGCCACAAAAAAAGGAGCCAACTGATCAGCGGGGCTCTCAAGCTCTTTTGTAAAAAGAAACACCTCTCTCTTCTTTTATTTTTATTATTTCTTTACCATTCTGCTGTCTAGGGAGTTTCACATGGACTGTTTCTGACTCTCTTTCACCCCAACGTTGCACAAGAGTGCATTCTGGAGGTCCAATGAATAAAAATGCTATGTCAACTAAGAAAGAAGAAAGAAAATCTCCACTCAGAGCTGTCAGTGATTTTCCCTTCTTTCCTTTACCATGGAAAGCTAGTAAAAAGTTCACCTTCCTCACATAAATTGGCTGGGAGATTTATTTCTCCCCTGACATTCTCTCTGGAGATGCCACCGGGAACCTGGGCATCTGCTCTTTGGAGGGAGATGACAGGGCTATTGTTAGGGGCGGCAGTAGTGGAAAGCTATTCTCTTGCCTCATCCCCTCTGTCCATTTTCTATTTTACTCTCTCCCTCATTCTTTTTCTTTCCCCTTATGAAGCCTTTCAAAAAGCGATGACAGCCACTTAAAAGGCAAAGGCCAAGGCTCACATCTGTCTATTTCACCTTATTAATTTCAATATCATTCCGCTTTATCATATTCAAAATCCCGTGAGACAATCCAGCCAAATCATTGGTGTCAGGTAAGAATGTGCATTTTGACAGCTAGCAAGTGCGGCCCTCCTTGGGTTTAAAAATAATCTGAATAGTAATTCTCTCACTCCATCTATCACCACCCTCTAAGAAAAGTAATATATGGATCAAATATGAGAGGAAGAAACGAGTATATTTAACAAATACTCTATTATGGCTATAGTTTAGGAATGCAGAGAGATAAGTGCCAGGCATTTACTGCCTGTAAGCCGCTCATGCGATGCTATTGTATTCAGGAATCTGGGTCAAATTGTGACTGGGTCAAATTGTGACTGCTGCTCCTCCAGGGCAGCAGAGGCTTCTGGGAAGGCAGCGTGGGTGTCAAGGCAAGTGGGACTCACATGCAGACATCATTGGGGCCAGATTATGGGAGTATGACAGGGCAGACCCCTAATCCATCATCTGGGAGATTACTGGAACATGACACAGCGCACCACCAAATCCCTTTAATCATCCAAATGTTCCATTCTCAGCCAATGGTGCTGTTGGAAGAACAATAAGGGCTCGTGGGAGAGGAGATGTTGCAGAATATTTTCTCCCCGGGCCTTGCTGGCTTCCCTCATGACACTCACAAGCAGCTTAGGTTTCAGTAATATGGAAGAGCTACCCTGGATGGGGCCAAGTCAATTAAGCCAGACCAGTGATTTTATAAGAAGGGATGTTAAAGAGACAGGGGATATAGGGATGAGCAGACGATGCCTCGTTTGATGTCTCGTGGGTTCTTACAAATCCCTCCGTGGCATAGAAAAAGGCGAGAAAGGGCAATTAGCCTGATGAAGCGGGTGCGTCATCTGAGTCAACTTCATGACACCCTGAGAAAACAGACTGCCTCAATAATTTTCCTTAAAAAAAAAAAAGGACAAAAAAGAGATAAGGTTTGTGTGCTACTACAAAGTAGGGGAATGCGTTCCACATGATACAGAGACAAAGGCAAAGAGTGATGTTTAAAACAAGTTTTTAAACACAGACGATAAAATACTGTAGGTAGTTTGTCAGTGCCTTACAAAATGACTCGAATGACTCATACAGTGTGGGTGTTTTGTGATCTGCCACCCTTATGGTCAAGCTGTGGCTATGGAGATTAGGAAACTAAAACTTAAAACTTTTTTTCGAAATTGCCATCATCTGGAATTTTTTCAGATATAATTTAATGCTTATAACTGATGCAGCAAAGGGTTCAGAAACAAATATTGTACAATGACTTCATTGAGCAAAAACAACAACCCAATTGAAAATCAATTGAAGGGGAAGCTACAAGCTGGGACAACCCTTTCTCCTACAAATTACGTTTATATTTTACTAATTTGTATTGCCATATACATAATTGCTTTTTGTATTATGTTCCGCGGCAACGTTTTTTTAAGGGCAAAGAGTTCATGCAAAGCATAGACCAAGGTTTACATCTTAAATCTCGCGTGTTTTTAGGTTTAGGCAACAAAAGCACAAGATTGTTGTTTTGGTCAAATGGTAATAAAGTAAACACATCGTGTTGTGTTTCAACCGTCAACCTCATTTTCAGTATTAAACCAAGGCCGCCATATGTCCCTAACCTTAACCAAGAGCTGCGTGCTTAACCATAACCCTAAAAAAAAGGTTTTATCATGCTTTAGTTGTTAGGTGCATATAGTGTAGGGAAAATGAATGAATTAAGTTGTCAGTGAAGGATTTGCAGATACATTCAGTATCAACATTTTGCAACTAATTTAATAGGTTAATTAAAAAAGTAATCTGGGCAGCCTTACATTTCCTTCAAGATGTATTTGCTTTTGCAAATTAGTAGCATATAAATGTAATTTCTAAGAGAAAGGGTTGACTGGGTAGAGCCAGTGTACCTCCTCCAACTCTCTGACTTGGGGAGATTGTTCTGTTCTACAATTTTTTTTTTTTTTTTTTTTTTCATATCAGCCAAGTAAAAATCTAAATTAACTGGGTCCCAGTACCATTGCTGGAGGAAGTGTGGATTAGCACTGGACCATGACCATACACCCACTGGCCTTGTCCATACATCCAAGCCTGTCTGGGAGAATGTTTAATTGCAAAGGTAACTGGTTTAATATCCCTTTCCTCTTTCTGTATTTTGGATTGTTATTTAAAAGTGATACTGTATGTATTTTAAAAAGATCTTTATGGCTGAAAGCTAAAAAACACAACTATCACTAAATGGTGGCTCAGGAGAACCCCGCCAACAATGGGCTCATTCATAGACACTATCTATGCTCAATGGAAAATGTGACTTATGGTATACCCTCGAGCTACAGAAAGAAAATGGTAATGAATACTGAATGAAATGGAATCCTTATAACTTTCATGGAAACATTTTAGACATTCTATTTTTTTTATGTTCTTTTATTCATGTGTTAGTACTATGGACTAGTAGTAGTGAATGTGCCTTCTTTCTTGAGAAATTAACTAAACCTGTATGGGTCAGTGCCAGATCTCCTGTTAGTTCTTTCTTTGTTAAAGTTCTTATATTAGCACAGAATAAAACCAAGACCTGTACAGCACCCTGTTTCCTGAGTATTTGCAAGGGCTAGACTCTGCTCTTTCATAGTCTTACTCTCTGTATGAATTACATACCTCTGGGAAGAATCATATCTCCATAGTAACTGTGTTTCATTGGAAATGCAACCTACATTTTCAGGATTTTTTAGTTCACTTCAGGTGAATGTAGTTATTATAAGCCTTTCTTTCAATAGCATTTTGAATGTTATTTTTCCAATATTCTGAACACAAGGTAACATATAGCTGGATATCTATAGCTTTCCATACATATCAAAATGTGCCTCAGTTTTATTGATCTTTGAGGACTACTTCTGAATGCGTAACTTGCCCAGTAATGAACTCCGTGCACACTCTTTCATATTTTAAAGTTATTTGTAATTCTACACCCACAATCCACTCAGCTCGGCTACAAATGGTATGAATCATGCATTCGTGAAGCTGTGAGGTACTGAACATGTCATAAGGTTAGTCAAATTAACAGCAACAGATGTGTGAAGATCATTACTCGTACAGATGTGGTAATAGGAACTCTGGCTTTTTTCAGGCAGTTACTTTACTTGGAAACTTATTCTACCTTTACCTGGTGAAGAAAATCTAAATAACTGCACTGCATATTTATTGAAATAGGAATAAAACAATAGTGAGTGTTGATACTTGACTCAGCACACGGCCTTACAAAGATGATTTGAAATTCTAATGTATTGTGAGAGACACAACATCCTTCAAAACATCAAAGTCTGATACATGGTCTTATATATCGGTGGAGACTATGAGAGGGTTTTCGTCATTTTGCAAATTACATATTCTGCTCCTGTGTCCGCTGTTTTTAAAGTACATCCAAATTGAACATGATTAAAAAATCATATTCTTTTTGTGTTTAGGTATGCAAATTCCTGTACTTTACTACTCATACAGGGATGTCAATATTTATGTAGTCTGAAAACCACATAGGCAACATCACAACACAGAGGCTACAGCAGCACTCCACTCCTCCAATCCTCAATTCTAGCTGCACACACACACACACACACACACACATATAACAAAAAAAAGAAACAATAAATAAGTCAGCTCCCAGTGTTCACTCAAACATGCTCAAAGAACAGGCCTTTTCATGAATGGCTCCGCAATTCTTTGAAGCTATGTTGCAGGAAAATGTAGCTTTACTTTCTGAGTGACGGAAGAAATCCCGGTGTGAAGTAAATGCTTGATACAAAATCTAACCCCAACCAAATATGGTTTCCCTCACCTGATGAAAGCAGTTTCTGGTCAAAATGTCATCATCTGTGCTTGAAAACATAAAATAAAAAGGATTAAATCTTACATGCATGCTATCGTTTCCCCCATTAGAGTTGTTCATGTTCATTACTCAGCAGCTGAATGTGTGCATCCTTTTCTGAAAATAGATATAATATCTGTGTCATAAAAGTCATTAACTGATAAACAATTGTCAGCCCAAGTTTTTAATTGCATTGGTTTCAACAGGCCTTGTGTAACATCACAGTAACCATTTATAACAGTTGCCAGAGGTAATTTAGTGGGTACTGGTGACAAATCATGTTTCTGTTTATCAACCTTAAAATAAATGTTTCTAGGAACTGTACATCCACTGCTTTGAACGCATTCGGCTCCTTGGCTGAGTCACTGCTTGTGATGGGCTAAATTTGCTGCTTAGAAAATCATCTTGACAGCGCAAATTACTTCAAACACATCTTAACAAATCCAATAGTGCTGCATAAATCTTTAACCGAGATGATAAACGAAAATCAAAGACAGAAATTAAGCATTTATGTTCCTGTAAAAGACATTACAGTTGACCTTTTGCTCCTTTTATGCTGGTATCATGCAGGCATTTGTGATGTCACAACAATGTCTTGAGCTGCTCTATAATAATTTAATTATTTTATTGTTGCGAGATACAGCTAAAACCATTACATTTGGCTTTAAACATGTCTACTCAACTACTGATTACATAATCTATAAGTGATTATCACGCTCTGCAAAACTATGTTACACCTAAAGTCAATTAGCACTGGTTTTTCATGTCAGTGTGGCAATTTTTTTGGACATGTCCAAAAAACTTTTGTATTTTGCGTTTCTACTCTATCCCATCTATAGAAAGACATCTTTCAGCTGTGAGTCAGTTTTTTTGTCTTCAAACACAGCGAGTGTTTTGGTGTCCAGCAGCGAGTCAAACTGCCTTGACGTGTTTTCTCCAAACTGTCAGCTGAGACCAACATGCTGTAGCTGCTTCCAGGAGCTGCGGTGCAAAAGGAGAAATATAAAATATATACAGTACTGCTTGCATTTATTCCCCAGGAGGATGATACTCTCAGCGGTAATTATCCAAATCACACATCCATGTTATGAAGTCTTATTGTTTTAGGTCGTTTGTACTTTTTGAGTCATATTAGGTGTAATTGGCTTGTAACCTGCGGCAGCAAGTCAGATCAGCTTGCTGAGGTTTTGTTGTTGTATTTGAACCTGTATGACAGGTTATGGAATTAATAATCATGCAAAAATATACTGTTGAGATTGTAGTGAAAAAGTGTGTGTCCCTGTGCCCTGTCACTTTAACTTCCCATCTCTCACCTGCGGTGTGCCACAGCTGTGTCAAATGAAGCGTGTATAAAGATAATTCCAGTTTATTCAAACTTAAGGCTCATTATCATAGATTTGGCTGTCTGTTTTACCAGTTATGATAACACTGTACTCACCGAAGTAACTGCTGAGATCTGGGAACATGGTGCCTATCATGGTGTGAAAGAAACAATGGCTGTGGCTGTGATTTGTGGGTACGAGATTGTTTAAGCAGCTATTTCTTGCTTCCATTTGGAGCCGGCCACAAAAATGTTACAACATTGAGTTGACTGAGTAGATCAGAACAGAGCAGGACTGAAATGAGATTAAATTTGGGTTGGTGTTACAGCACAAAAAGCTGCTACAGTTAGCGAGGAAGAACAAAGTGCAGGCAGCGAAGCCCCCTGACCTGTTGACCGAGCCGTGCATGCGCGGCCCAAATAGCAGCTGGGTCCTTCTGCCTTGTTTGGGGCAGCTGGGGCGGCTTCGGATGAGATTCACTAGTCATCGCCATTCCCCTCTCCTCTCCCCCTGCTGTGTTTGTGCAAGACAATGTGGTTATGTAGGCGCATGAGAGAGCGTGGGTGAGAGAGAGAGAGCGAGAGAGCGTGAAGAGAGAGAGAGAGAAAGATAAAGAAAGGTGCAGAGATGTGCATGCCTTCTCCTGATGGCAGGATTTTGAGACAGGTTTCCACAGCTTAGAGGCAACGTGCTGCACATGCCTCATGAAAAACAGCCAGGAAGAGCTACTGTAGTAGAGGAGTGCAAACACATAAATATGGTATATATATATATATATATATATATATATATATATATGTGTGTGTGTGTGTGTGTGTGTGTTAATGTCAGTGTATATATTAATAGCCCAATGGGGGTTAACTAATGGAGAATGGCGTGTGCGGGCCCTGCAGTGCCATGTGACAGGGGACAATCTGTACACCTGTGCTCTCATCTGCTCCGCCGTGGGAGGACTGATATTAACTCATTACTGCAGGCGCTGCCAGTACACTCTGATTGCGCACGTCTGCCAGGGTGAGTGTGCTGCCATTGGATCATGCAGGCTGCCTTTTTCCATTACCCCGGCCTCCTGAGCGAACAATAAGGAAAACAAAACTGCCATCGTGAGGCCCTTACGAAGCGCACAGGCCCTTTGATAGTGGAATAGAAGGAAAAGTCTAGGATTCTATATTATCCCTGTTTTTTATTTTTACTCCCTTTTTCCAGCATGAATGGGGGAAACAGTAGAGATCCAGGAAATGGCAGCTTATTACAATCACTTGATTTTGACTTGCGACCAGATGTAATCAGGATCTAGCAAGACTTAATGTTGCAAAGGGTACCCGCAAAAATGGAATCATTATTTGGTGAGCTATGAGCACAGCACATGCCATCCAACATAGCAGTTAAGGCAATACCACCCACAAAAAATAAAAATAAAAAAAATAAAAACCCTTCCTGCTCTCAAGCAATGTGTCATATGTTAACTGCAAAAAAACAACAAAAAAACACTGCACTGGAAGGCACACTCCCCCTCTGCAAAAACACTGTAACACAGCAAGTACCATGTGCTGCCCTAAGGCTAAAGATTTCAAGGATCATGATGACACCATGATGCCATTTGTCTTCTCTCGCAGATAAAACATCATTCCATGAGCCATGGAAAAAGCAAACATTTTTCGCTAAAGCACAACTGAAAGAGATAACTCAAACACAAAAACGCTTCACACCAGTAAAATATTTTGGATTACTTAAATGGTTTGAAAGGAGTAAGTGAGCCAGTTCAATGACAGGACACATGACATTTATAACAGGGGTTTAGAAGCAAGCATACAAACACACGTCCGTACACACACCCGTAGTGATGAAATGCATCTGCTAATGCCCCCATCCTCCCTTCGGAGAGGTGTACCTAGAGTTTACAATAATTGTGTTTCCTGTTTCCAAGAATCAACCTCCGGTCATTCTGTTGATTTATTCATGAGACGGATGGGGAGTTGGGGGAGGGATGAAAGCGAGAACATGAGACACGAGACGGAGGAAGAATTCCTAACTAGATAGGATGAAAAAGTAAACAATCTCCTGCAATTTGACTATCAATCAGGCCAGCATGTCTCTGGGAGAGCGGGCCTAATTACGGCCCAAATGAACATTGACTGTTTTCTAATGGAATTATTCAGACAGCCTGTGTTTGTATATGCCAGTCCCTCATTTGTGATTCCCATTCATTAAGGCTGCACATTACACTTTGGTGGTCTTTGGCAAATGATACTTTTTTCGCTAAGTTCAGAAGCCAGATCATCCTCAAAGAGAATTTGTCCCCCGCCACCCCCCCACCTCGTTGTCTCCTCCTACCCAGACCCAACCCCGTCACTGACCTCGTTTTCTCCCCTTTCTCTGGGTGGCTTGGCAGCAGTGACTACCGTTATTAGCAGCCTGATGAGTTGGGCAGAGGATTATGTCTCTGTGGCGGGCCGGTAACCATGCGTAAAAAAAGGGAAACATTCGTAGATGAGTGGGTTTTCGTGATGCCGCACGTAACGGGGCTGGGGTAACTGAGGGTAATGTGAGACGGTGGGACATGCTAGTTCCTGCGAAGAAGGATTTAGGTGTGGGAAACGGGGTTGAAAATAGGCTCTAAGCAAGACACAGGGACGTGTTGGTGGGGGAGAGTGAGGCAGGAACAGGAACTACGCTGTCTCAACATTAACGAGCTGAAGGACGCGAGTAGGAGTTGCAATCTGTGGACTTCTGTCACCATCACTGTGAATTGTTCTAAGAACCAAACCAGGAAGAGAGAAAGAGAAATGGAGAGAGATAGCATGTTGTGCGTGTGTGCACAAATGACAGAGAGGAGGAGGAAGAAGGAGAGATTGAAATATATAATAATATAATATCCCAGGCCTCATTTATGCTCTCCGACTCCTCGGGCCATCACTGCAGACTGAGTACATCCATTGTGCTTACAGTAACTTCACTCTGCAAAATGACCTCCATTTGAGTTATTTGAGGAACAGTGGTATAGTTCAAGGTGGCTCGAGGCCATGCTCCAGTAAGTCTTTTGGGAGCGATGCTCTTCTAGTTTGCAGCACACGATCTTGGACGGCAAATTTGGGCTGGAGAGACGTCGCACAGCGAGCGACACGGCATCCTCGCTCACAGTCGACGGGGCTTTGTGAAGCTTGATGAAAGTCATCATTAAAGTTGCATAATGCCTCTTGACTGCCAACGACAATAACTTACGACATCTGTCTCAGTGTTTCATGTTGGCTGTCACAAGCAGTTAAGCGCCAGTTCTTGCGGTAATCACTGAGAAGATGGATTACTTGGGATTTTGGAAGCCACTCCTACATTGTTTGCTGTCATATGGCAGGAAGATTTAAATGTTATGAATAGAAGGGTAACACTGTCAGCTTAGTAAGACACTAATGGTGGCAGGGTGTGCCGATACATTTTTAAACAGGCCACTTTCACACATTTTCATTTGATGCATAGACAAGCATCTGAACATACCTGGTTTGTTTATGTTGCTTTCTAATGAAATAGAGCGAAATGCACAATTGACTAGACACAGATGAAACAATATGGCATTGTTGAATTGCTTAATGGAGTAGAAATATAAATGGAACCAAACTCGATGGCAGCATTGAGAAGCAAAGGGGAACTCTTCTTAACGTGACACCTTGAATCAATCTGTACCCTCAGTTTAATCTCAAGTTAAGAAGAAAGAGTCAGATAGTCAGGGATGAAAGGCTCGATTGGGGAGGGGAAACATGCAGAAAGGACTTTGCTATGGGGAAAGGTAAATCTATTTACAGCACCTATGTCTTGGGAAATAGGAGGGGAAGATAGTGGGGGGGAAAAGGGGCTTCAGGAAAGATTTCACCAATGTATAAGGCAAACAAACAAAACAAAGAACACGAAATGGAGCGAGTGGCAGAGCTTCAAAGTTCATTAGCATATTGTCGACTGAAGGACATCTCTTAAAAAAAAAGCACAGTAAAGCCATTGGACCACATGATAAAGCCAATTATAGCAATAGCAATGGTAGTAATACAATTGCCTTATACTCTAATGATAATGACAATTAAACAGAAGCCAGAGAATCATATAACTATCAGTGAGAATATGCTTGGCTTAAAAACATGGTTAACAGAATTCATATGCAGATAAAGCACATGAGAGGCACTTAGTTAAATCATTAACACTAGATGAAGAAAGGGCCCGTAGCTCATCGACTGAAATACAAATCATTCAGCCTCCCCTGGAAATAATTAAGGACTGTCATATCCATGAAGACAAATGGTACACAGTGATGCTGTCGGGGTTATGGCCTGAGAGAGCCGCGTCTCTGTGTTTTCTCTCAGAATCAGCAGCTTCTCAGCTTCCTTGCTCTCCACGTCTGGGCTTTACAGGCCCTTATGTCTCATTTTAGCACCTGTCAGATGTGTCGGTGCAAGTGTTGTGGATATAGTAGAGTTTGTCCTCTTCTGTTGGTTACACATCCTCTTAACCCACATGGCCTGGTAAATTAGGAGAGGGTGATGAGTACGGCTGTATGCAATTTCACCATGTTGCACCGATAACAACCGGAACAATTGCAACTTCCAGCTTTTGCAATCTTGGAATCAAATAGTGTCTGCTCTCCTGCGAAGCACCTATGCGAGAAGTGACTCTCCAAGCATTTTGGCAGATGTCTTATTCGGAATCTATCAGCGAGTAATATCCCAGAGCAACTACTGTATATCTGATAACTGACGGTGCACAACCCCTCACTTCCTCCTCCATTTCCTGAGAGGAAGCCTTCAGAGGGAGCATTGCACTGCTGATAAAACTCACACAGCCCTTTATTTGCTGGTTAAAAGATTGCCAGAGCAAAGAAGCATTGTATAAGCTGATGGCTTCTCTGGTGCTGTAGCGGATGTGAGACTTCTTTGCTCACCTGAGAACAGGCCGGACACTGTTTGTTTGTTTTTTTACAGGCCAGGATGAAAATAGTGGGATCAGATCCATTCCACTGCCACATTTTAATGGGCAGCAACTCACTACCTGAGAGTGCCACATCCGAGAGTAAAAGGCAGAGATGTGCGCTGCAAAAACAGTCAACTAGATACAGGAGCATGTTTTGTATGCCGTGCTTTTAATATCACGAGGCGGTGTGAACATTAACAGATTTAATATGCGTCCACTTGAATGGTCATTGCTGCCTGCTGCTGTTAACCATTCTTTGAAAGAGAAAGAGAAAGAGAGAGAGAGAGAGAGAGAGAGGTCTCCGGCAGAATGGATGGCAGCCGTCCGAGTACACAGTGCACAGGAACCAATTTTAGATGAAAACCCACACAGGGCAAGGAGTTTTCTTTTTCTGTGTGCTACATTTCCCTTTGACATCTTAAAAGCCATTAGTTCAGCAATGCACACCAATGCTTTACACAATAGGACTTGGAATGCTGCCTTTTAGACATTATATGGGGACAAGCGACAGAGCCCTTGCATAGAGGGATGCACAGAAAAGACTGTAAAACAGAAATACAGTAATTCAGAGTGGAGCAATTGAGGCAGTGTGGTGGAAGAGAGGAAGGAGCAGACAAAGTCGAGGAGAATCTTTAGAAACACAAAAGCCTTGGAGATGTGTCCCAGCCAGCCAAATCCATTAAGTTTTAATAAAAAGACAGTTGCAAGGGCAATAAACTTCATTGAGTCTGTAAACCTTGACACGGCTCACTTTGTTTTTTTATGGTTTAACAAAGTACTACTCACTAATCTTTAGATTCAAACTTTCAAATAAAAGATGATGATATGTGAACTATGTGCATACAACAGAGCTCACCTCCTGAAGAATATGCAACCTCTCTAGAAATTGTAAAAACCTACATATTTTGGAGAAGAGATCCTTCTGTCTTCTGTGATGTGACATGGTGTATAAACAAGGACAGAAGGGCTGATAATTTGTTAGGAATGGGTGACTGACACTAAGTTGCTTCCATATTTATTCAAATCAAGGTGTATGCCTGAGAAGTCAGACCATCAGCTACATTATCTCACCATATCCACCATTAAGGTCAGTCAGATGTCATGGGTTCCCTTCTCTGACCTACTTAAGAGGCACGTTATCAGTCTCTCTGAAGTCTCCTGCACCACACTTAAAATTCACTTCCCTTCCCTTTGTTTCTGCTATCCGATTTTCAAATGAATCATTTTTGGTTATCTTTACCTCTTTCCATTCTCTCTCTCTCTCTCTCTTTTTTGTCTGTATGTTAATGGATGCCCCAGATAGGGAAACATTTGTTGTTCTGTTTATTGATATCAGCTAAGTCAACACAACACAGTAGAAACAAAACAAGAAGCTTCATTTTAAAGGCTTAATTTAGTAAGCAGTTATAAAATCCCCATTTCTGATGTCAAAAACACAGGTCTACCAGATTTAAACTGTTAGTAAGTTCCAGGGTGAATCAGATCACACAACCACTGTGACAATATTCACATGTTCATACGTGAAGGCTTTTTAAATCATTAGACTGCAAACTGATGAGGGTCCAGAACTAAAATAACACGAGAAACAAGACTGTGGATCATATTCAATACTTAAAATACTTTTTTTTTATATACAGAAAAACTGTAAATGGGCCTAGTTAGCCTAGAAGGCTCCTATCTGTCCCTGAACAGATGTTAACAAGAACTCTTAAAAATAAATAAAATGTAATACAACAGTTGCAAAGCAACAAACAGCATGCTAAAAAAACAGAACAGAAAACATGCAGCAATAGCAGAACATAGACCATAAACATTAAAAATAAGGAAGAAGAAGAAGAAGAAGACGACGACATACTGTGATTGCTGGGTATGGAATGTATTTGAATTCAGGGCATGCACAACTCAGCATTCAGCAACGTTTACTACCACTGACCGGGAAGCATCGTTTGATCAGCACTTAATGACACTTAACGCAATCGCTTCAAGACAGCCCTGCTTATTAAGAGAGGAACATATGTTTTACCAAAGCGATCTTGCAGTTTTAATTAGCCATTGATACTAAACGCATTAGCACCAGCAAACAGTGCAGTCTGAAATATAGCCACGTGCCACTGGAGCTGAACCCTGTGGAAAATGTGAGGAAGAGCTCTGGAATCAAGGGGTGGGGATGAGTAAA
Organism: Macquaria australasica; assembly: GCA_005408345.1. Classification (NCBI taxonomy): domain Eukaryota; kingdom Metazoa; phylum Chordata; class Actinopteri; order Centrarchiformes; family Percichthyidae; genus Macquaria; species Macquaria australasica. The sequence continues at coordinate 425,523 of SEMN01000190.1, read as the reverse complement.
GGAAAACCATCAATGGCGGTTGTTAGGTGAGCAGAAATTGTGAGGCGCTGTCACAAACAGTGATTTGACCATATACTTGTTCTGTCATTCGGGGGCTGAGCCGCAGTTAAGAAGATTCATAGCCGAATCTACAGCAACTTAAACATCTGGTGGTTTATCTATGGAGTGGGCCCCATGCTGCGGCTGCCGAGAACATCTCTAGGAAGGAAACAATCATCATTTCTTTCCCCATATGACGCTCCTTAACAGCACAATGTTGCACACACCATTATTTATTCAAACAGGTGCCCTCCTGGGCCTGGTTCGAAACTCAAGAGTGCAGATGGCTGCAGTTGAAAGAATAAAATACAAGTATCATTAACTGCAGAATTGGGAACCTAATAGCTCAACGAAAAACAATTTCAGAAGCCCATGACACCATAAGGTGCAGTGCACTCCAAACTATCAATTTACAGTGGAGAATTATTGAACGGTCTTATGCTTGACACTGGGACTTTATTCTAACCACAACGAATTCTGAGGGGATTTTCCAATAGATGTCTGCTGAGGCTATAACACCAGTCCATCTACAGTGGCACACTCCAGCTCCCCTGAAAGCAATTCTCAATGCCATACGCAATTCCATTCTCTGACTGATCCCTGTTTCACTTGTACAGGAGCGTGTGCTTCATACACACACACACACACACACACACACACACACAAAGGGGGCACAGTGCTGATTGCCTTTTGTCCACCCCTGAAAGGCTGGCCACCTGGCTCCTGCTCACCTTCAATAGGGTTCATTATGACGACTGTGCACCCGTCCAGCTGCTGCCTTGCACTAAAGACATGGATCCGTCTTTCTGCCTCCACCGCTGGCCCTCCTGTGCTCTCACGGCCCTAAACCCTTCACCTTGTGCTGGCCTGTCACGCCACAAAAGGCCAAGATGCTGTTACCGAGCACTAACCGGCCAGCCTCTTGTCTCTATTTCTGCCCCCAAGGCCACATCTTCAAGAAACATCACAACAACAGCCATTCCTCCACCTCTAAAGATCTAGAGCTTGGTGTCTGTAAATTATATATGGCTGATGTGAACCGTTTTTCCCCTTTAACGGCGACGGAAATGAATCCCCTGTTAGAGATTGCTGTGGCATGTAACAGCCCTTGAGCGGTCCGGTTTAGAGGGTTTAACAAGGTTAAATGAGTGTACTGGGATGGTTAGGAAACGCGGGGATAGGGGTTTGACGGTGGGGGGCAAGAGGGAAGGGTGTGTGGGCTGAGTTTTCATGTCTGAATTTATAAAAGCACGATGATGCATCATGAGCCTTTATGAACTCATAAACACCCCCGCTCGCACCACAGGCAGTAAAGGCAGAGCGACAGGGGAACAACAGTAAATGCAGCACAAACAGACTCCGGGCCGGTGGCTGTCTCCATGTAAAAGCAGACATATTAGAAAGCTTTTAATAGGAAATGTCCCCATTTAGACTTTAATCTACCCAAGCATTGTATTAACCAGACCTGGTAATGGCTCAGAGAGGGTAATGCACATGGTGAAAATTGCACACCACGAACTGGACAAAGGCTGCAAAGCTCCTCCTGTGGGTTCACTCAGTGGTTGATGCTGTGGTCATCGTCAGTATCCCCTCCACCACCACCACCACCCTGCTTACAGGGATTATATTGCTCAGACTTCACTGACAGAGAATCTGTGGATTTGAATTTGCATTTTGTCATGTGGTGTAAATAGACAACACACCTCGGCTCTCCTGTCCGGTCTGACTTTTTCTTCCTTTTTTTTTTTACTCTGTGTCTCTCATTCTTAAGCACACACACCCACACAAAGAGAGAAAGATAGACTTTCTGTCTTTTTCACAGTTTCTTTAACAAAATCCCTGGGACACCCTAAAATATTAAAGGCGTTTTCACAGTCCTTTCTAAGAAAAACCACACTTGTTCACACACTTACTCAAACTTCCCTACAGGAGGACAAGGATGAAATAAATTAGCTTCCCCTTGTATTCACATTGTCACTTCCTCTAAACAAAAAAACTATTTAGGCTGAAGTCCCAAATGCTTCCAAGTAAATCTACAAAGCATAATGGACTGAATTTGGTCAGTTTTGTTTGATTTGAACCAAGATTTCTCTGGAATGGATTATAAAAATAAAGCCACCATGATCCAAAGACTGCAGGTTCACAGACTCATTTTAATTGCCTAAAAATCTGGGATGGATGTCATTTTAAGCTCAAGTACAAGCACGTAATGGCAGGTAAAAACACTGCAGGAGGCTGGGTGTGTGCGTGCATGTATGTGTATTTTTCTCCACCAGAGTGAAGCTAGCTGGAGACTGTGACTTTGTGTATCCGCGTGTGTGTGTGTGTGTGTGTGTGTTTGATGGGGACTGTGATTGTATTTTCCTTTCTCCTGTCCCCTGAGGAGGTGACATGGTTGGTATTGTAATTCCACTCTCATTTCCTACGTTGCAGCGGCGACTGCAGGCTTGTCACTCAGGAGGAGCAGAGAATAGGCCTGTCAATCAGTCAAGGACCCATTACCAGCGCAACGCCTGAAAAGGCTGCGTTTTGCCCCGCTCCTTGTTAGCATAACTAAATTCTAACACTTCGTCCATCCGCACACACTATGATTAGAGGGATAGGCTACTGCAAGGCAATAATAGGGAGCAAAAAGATGGTAGAACAGAGAGCCTAATGGAAAAAAATGTGTAAAAAGAGTGCAATTAGATTTCATTGTCTCTGTTGAAAGACAATGGTGCAGAGAGAGGAATGTTGAACTGCAGAGAAGTGTTAGAAAATGTAAAAACCCTGTGACTAAACACCAGACAGCTAACAGGTTTACTGGAGGAGACAGTGTTATTACAGGATATTACCATATGCTAAAATGATGGCAAAATGCAAATGCAAAAAGAATCACAGTCCAAAGTATAAGACAATGATGGACTGTCTGCAGCAGACAGATGAACAGCAGAAAGACAAATAGTGCCAGATGAAAGTGAAAAGCCAACAAATGGATGGAGAGCCACAGCAAGGTTGCTCTGAAAAGGAGAAGCGGTAAGAGAAAATCCAAAGTAATACAGGGTGACGTGAGCAGGGCGCGGTGCGTGACAGGTAGAGTGGGAGGTGGCGGGGGTGCTCCTGCCCCCGCTGTGTGCCTTAAACAGAGCAGAGCTCTAACCGGAATACCATCCATCACGCAGTCAGTCACAAGTGTGACATGACAGGCGAAACCGTTCCCTGTCAAGGCAGAGAAATATGAAAAGAGAGCACGGGGCGGGGTAAGCTAAAACAAAAATAATAGAATATGAGAAAAGAGAAAATGTGATTGAAAGGGACAGAGATGCTAAGAACAGGCAAGATTGAGGCAGTCATTTCAGATTGGATGGAAATGTGTTCATGCTGATATAAGATGGGTATAGAAACAGATCCATATTCTCCACTCAAAACATGAAAAAATACTTTGAATAATTTCACTGGCTACAAATGCAACTTCTATTCACTCCTTGAACCTTGATATCGATAAATCCCCATACACAACAAAATACATTATTTGTCATATTTTTTAACTTTTCTAATTCTCTAGCACTTTGTTTTTGTAATTTGCAATCCCTATGGTTAAAGCTCCACCAATCAATATGTTTTATATGGAGCAGCTCCTCTGAGGTTTTTAGCCTATTTTTAGCCTATTTTTTTGCTTTTGTGTCACATGAACTTTATGGTTCAGTCCCATCGCACTCATCAACATTAATTCAAGCAGCTGTTTTCTGCAGACAAACAAGGATTTGGCAGAAGCTAAAAAGGGGAGCAAATATTCGACTCATGAAACTTGAATCTAGATGAATGCTTCTGTTGCTTCATGTCTGCTGGATGTGTGGGTTACTGTTTGCTGACACATTAGCCGTGCCATTTTTATAAAGGAATCAATATGTCAGAGGTGTGTTTTTGTTTCATCTTGTTATCACTTTGTGTGCAATTGCACTGCATCTAAAAATGGCATTGCATTCTTTCGGAACGCCCATTAAGAGCATCACACTATATCTGTCCTTATTACGTATTTAACCAAAACACAGTTTGCTTCAAGTGGTGTGAGCCAATGACCAATATTGTCATTTATTTTCAAGAGCGGGCTCTGTTGGATACTACGCAGCATCTATTCTCGCATACACCAGTGAAATACTCGTAAAACAGCCAAAATCCATTTAATGGTGGGTGTTTGGAATCCCTGACATGAGCCAGTGTAGACCCTGAAGAGAGAGAGATCATTCAGCCTTGTACGATGGTTATACTGCATTGCATTTCATCTTGTGTAATTCTTTCCTAGGCCAGGCGTTTTCTTTAATCTCTTTCTTATGCAAAACAAAACTCACTTTTTCCCACTGCCAGGCTGCATGTTGGAACAAAGCACACCAGTGAAAAGTGTTTATTGCTCAAAAGGCCACAGCAATTATGATTACAGCGCTACGATGAAGAGCAAGACAAATGTTGTTTCTATGAGTGCTGGACTGAATGGGGCCACATGTGTTATGAAGTCCCAGTTTGTTTGCGCTGTAAAGTACAAACAGGCCGCTGTTGGGATGCAAACAAAAACAGGAATCAAGTGTGTATCTTCCAGGATCTTTCGGTGGGAGGGGGGGGGGGGTCGGGGGGGTGTAGCACAAACTAGCCCTCTTAAGGAGAAGTCTCAGGAGCCATTAGGGTGAGGAACTGCAAAACACTTAACCCTTTCATCAGCCGGACCTCATTCATCGCCTCCATTCATTTCTGTATTCAGCTCCATCCCTGGTTCTCTCCCTTCACATCATCTCTCTCTTGAGGGTTAGTCCCTCCTCTTTTTCTCCTTTGTGTGCTCTTTTCTGCTCTCCCTCTTTCATTTTTTTCCTCTCTTGTTCTCTTTGTCACTCCATCTCTGTCTTGCTATCTCCCCTCCTTTGCTGTTTCTGGCGCACAGAGCAGAGGGCTCCACAGGGGACCAGTTATCGATTGAACTGAGTCAGCTATGTCCACTTTAATTCATTAAACCCCCACTGTCAATGCCCATTGGGCAATTCCAATAATGTAAAGGGACGAGCCAGAGCCTATACATGTTGGGGTTGTGCATAGGTGTACGTATAAGGACTACATGGAGCAATAACTGCATGCATGTAAAAAAACAGTCATGGACACTGATGCCCTCCATGGGTCTTGGTGGGAAAATGAAAATGAATAAATCAAGACGCAGAGGGGAAATCCAATACTATTTTCTTCTAACTTAAGGGGATACCAAGAATTAAATTGAAGTAATGCATATGGTAATTCACAATGCTTCATGCATGTCCCTCCTTGCATGCATGCATGCATGCATGCATGCCAATTCACACACCTAGTCGAGCACTGTAGTTGGAAGCAAATTATTCTTTGGTGTTAGACAAGCACATCTCTGAATGTCTAGAAATCAGCTTTAGATGAAAATGAGCCTCCTTAAAGTTAATAATTATGCAAGCATATCAGTATTTCATGACAGACTAAAAGAAAAAGTGTGAAGAAGAAAAGTAGGAGACGAAACAACAACATAAGGAGCACAGCAAAGCTAATCAGGGTGGATTTATCTTCAATCAGGACGTTGCTCTGTTTCATCTCTCCCTTGCTTAAAAGGGCGAGTGGTATCACAACCACTCTGATCCCTCTAGCAAGCTGCTCTCTCCCCGCTGCGTGAAAAGGAGTCTCAAGAAAATAGAAACGGAGCTGCGCGCATGCAATCACATTACACACTTGTCAGCTTAAAAGGTCAACATATTAGTTTGGTCCCAACTGCCTTTGCAAGTTGCTCCAGTCAAGTCTTCCTACAAACTCAGCACTCGTGTTTTCACTCTTGCTAAAAAACAGATTATATAAAAATGTTCTGCATTTTCTATATGTAGCTGATGACGTTTAAAATATTGCCTATATGATATAATATGCATAATATATTGATCAAAGCAGTCTCAGAAGAAAAAAGGGGAGAATTGTACTGCAACTGGACCGGACTTCCATGCAGAGATGCATTATATAAATTGTGACACAGGAGAGTAAAGAGTGTGACAGCAGCAATCCAATGAGTGCATCACAGCGAGCTGGCATCTCCACCGCTTCCGCACTTCAGATCGATCGCACAAGCAGGCGCAGCATGTGTGAACGTTACGTGGGGCTCTGCTTTCATCTGCATTGGTCAATATGAGGCAGCATTCATCTATCTGCATTACTCTTCACATACGAGTCTCCTTTGCCTGATGTACCACCTCTGGGTGTGACACTGATAGCAAGCAAACACTAATATAAGCACCGCCGCTGCAATCTCCCTGTTCCCTCCCACTCCTCAATGTCAGTGGGCTCTGTGCTTGACATGTGAAAATGTGAAAGCTCTCTTGTATTCACACGGCCCACCCTTGCTGCTCTTCTATGGACAGTAATGGCATTACAATGTGGGCCATGGTTTCCCCCCGGTGGCTATCTCTGCCAGCCACTTAATTTACCATTTATAGATTTACTTTTGAAGTAATTTAATATCTAGAACACATTCACCAGTGTGCCTTTATATCTTTATAATATATAGACATGGAGGTCTTTTATACACCCAGCATCCTTGTGTGTACACTAGCGTGCATACACACCTACGCATGATTTGTGCCTTCTACCTCCCTCTGTATACTTTGTGTGCATGTGGCCGAAGATGTGTGAATGTGTGTGTTCGGCTTCCCCGGGGGATGAAGCAGTGGTATTCAGCAGCCCTTATTAAAATGCCAGTCTGGCCTAACAGAGTTAAGGAAGGCACAGGCGGCTGTCCTTGATTTTTCCCATCACCCTCCAACCCCAACACACACACACACACACTCATTCACATGCACCGAGCTTCCACCCACACACACACACACACACTTCACAGTAGGCCAAGACCTGATGAACTCTGTTGTTTTCTCTGTCCGTCCCTCTCTCTCTCTCTTTCTTGCTCTCTTTGTCATTGTCTCTCCTTCAGCACAAAACAAGAAGGTGAAAAGCTTGCAGGAGGGAATAAATTGCCCTGCTTCGATACATTATATATGTGATAGTGTACAGGGATTTCTACATACTTAATTCATGTCATAAATATTTAATTTAATATCAATCCATCAGGGTATTGTTATCTATGAGTACTTACACTACGGAGCTGTTAAAAAGAGTGGCGTCTTTTACATTTGCATTCATGTATTTCAGTTATTTCAACTGTTACTTGCATTAAAATGTACTAACAATAGACATACAGACAGTAGAAAATCGGATTAACATACGGCATTTACATTTATGTATGGGTGCTTGGATCCAATGACTGCTTTATTGGAGCAAGATCTGTTGAAATGAAACTGATTTTTTAAATTGTTTTTAAATGCTTCCCCTGCAGTTTCCGCTATAGCTAAGCATGATGACATTTTCTACCAATTCTGGAGCAATGACTATGCTTAAACGTGACGTTACTGCTGGTTGCAATAATTCAAAATGCATTATTGTTCTCATCCAGTCATAGTATGGCTATCTTGGCAAGCGCATACAGGTCTGACAGTGTAAACTTAAAGAAATAAGTGAAATAAGGTTACTTCTGATCTTTTCTTTCTTGAATTACTCTTACTTTCAATACATGCTGGCCAAAGTGAAAATGATGATGTTTACTGCTCTACTACTACCATTTAGAGATCTCAAGACATACACAGATGCCAGTGTTTAATTAAAGTCAGAGTCAAAATAATGGGTATCGCCAATTGGGATTAAACACCATTGTCCTGTACAGACCTCAAAACCAGAAAGAATCACTTGTATAGGCTATCAAACCTAATTTAGGCATTATGATATATTAAGAAATGACCCTCAGATCCTCAGGCCCCAGTTCTGTCCTGCAAACACCTTCATTCCTGCTTGGTATACGGCTAAACAAGAACAAACCTGAAAGGATAAATACAGAGAAGCAATAGGTAGTTTTGGTGCATGGCCAAGCATCACACACAGTCAGTCCTTCATTTCAGTGGAGTATTACATAATCAATAACATTGTAATCTTATCAAACCATGTTTACTAGTCTGTTGGTGTTTTAAAGATTATAAGAGACTTAAGTTTGAGGAATTAAAATGATTGTTCACCCATATTATTGTTTTGAGCAAAGTAACAAGCTGTATGGATGGTAGGATTATTAGCATGATATGTAACCAAAGATGGACGACGTACATGAGTGAAACTAGACAGGACTGCTATCGACATCGTATCCAGACTGTTTCGCGATTCATGTTTCCTTATGGAAAACGGTTTTCACAGTCTGATATTTACTTTTCCCTGTAGACCATGTGACTATTTGCCTGCAGGCTGTCCCTTTGAGGAAGTCAGGGTTACTGACCCATTGTTTGTTCTGCACAAGAATCTTCAACAGCTTTCAGGGCCGATTAAAAAAAAAAATTTATAGTCATGTCAGAAACTGAAACTTGCTATTGAATTGACCGTTGTCATCGAAAATAAGTAACCAGCCCCAGCCTGTGCATGCGGCTAGTACAGTATAAATGGCTCTGTAGGACAGTGATTGCCTGTTTTTAGTTTAGTTATAAGTCTACACAGCATGAACAATAGTACTAGAACAGTATACTGTACATTAAGTGAAAATCCTTCAGCAAATGGGAAGCCTCTAACAGCTTTTTCACACTTATTCTGCATTCACTTCTGATACTCTCTCTATTTGTCATTCACTTATACAGAGGAAGACAAGTACCTCTAAAGCGCCACATCCTCTCACAGAGAGCTCACCTTCAGAGCCTAATGAACACGTTGAAATTCAATGAATTTTAATTTGCCGTTATATTAGGACAAGGGATAAAAGCGAGGGAATTTATTAGGAGGGAAATTGAAAAGAAAAAGGGGCACACTTATTCTTTTCATGGAGAATGTGCAGGAAATCAAGAAGACAGAAAGAAAAAAAAAAACAATTAGCTTTGAAACTATAATCTCCATCTTAATGGATGGAGAAGTACTTAAAGGGGAGTCTTAGCTTATCTTCCTTACTCAGTTCTTCTCATGCCCTCTAATAAGTCTTGGTTTGCCACAGAGTATGGTTCACACAAAACAAAGAAAAAAAGAGTAAAACAATAGAAAAGTCGACAGCAAGGTGTTGACGTTTTGTTTTCTCCCAGGCAGGTTTCTCTTTTTGAAAGGATGTTTTCGGAGGAAAAATAAAGTCATGGAATGAATCTACAAAAGGCAAGATGTGACAGGTAACTCTTTGCTTCCTTTTTTATATTTCATTTCATATATTAATTTGTGTGTTTGTGACTCTGTATATGTTCTCTGTGTCCTTTTGCAAGCAATATCTCACATTCTGGAGCTAATGCTAATGCTAGTTCCTTGGAAATTTGAAGAAAAGTTGCCATTGCCACACATACGCAAGGTGCACATGCAAACATGCAAAAAATATGTCTATATATACACAAACACACACACACACACCCCACCCTTGCCTTTACACACACACGCTTCAAGTACAGAGGTGCCCCAATGTGTGCTTGTGCTTGTGCAATGCAGCGTAGTTATAATTAACAACTGGCCTAGTAATTCTTCCCTGCAAGTCTGCCCACCAGGCACACTACTCCTCCAACAGAGATGGAATCAAACCACAGGCTGGCTCTGTATAAGACATTTTTAGAAACCACCCCACTTTACCTCTATGTGGTAGCACTTCTCGATAGTATCACTCTACGGAATCGCTGGCATGTGGCACAAGTGATTTTCCCACTGCAGAGGATATCAAGCCTCATCCGCCGAGAGGCTGGGCTGCAGGTAGTAGTCTGCCGGCCGCCATAAAGCATGGCTTTGTCATTGGGGGTGTCAGCATGAATTGTCACCTGTGAGCCACATCCATCATGTGGAACTATCAGCCAGAGTCAGTGTCTCATTTCCCTCTGTAGCCAAATTCCTGTGCTGTCTTACTGCTCTTCTGAGTTTGAAGAGGAAAACTAAGTGCAGGTAAAATGTACACATCTTAGGCATTTTTTTAAAATATTAAAAATCAATCAAATGAGAAAGTATAATGTGAAAAGGGTCCCCCGCATTGAGACTTACAGGGAATTATCACCCAACTCTGCAGCTCTACGGAACCTTTTAGCTCCGATAAACCCGCTGTATGTTACCTTCAAAGCATCAAACAGCAGCTAACAAAGTCAGCTAGTGAAGAAAGTGGAACATTGCAGCTAAGAGCCAGATATTGAGATAGAGCAAAAGGAGAGTGAATATTGGACTTAGATTCATCGGGCAAATAGAAACGGAACTCCAGATGAATGCTAATATTGCTTTGTGTCTGCTGGATGTGTAAATTGTTTGCTAACATGTTAGTCATAATAAGAGCTTTATATGGTGATCACATGTCAGGGTTGTGCATCTGTAAGCTTGTTGTTAAGCTCTTCTTCAGAAAAAAATCAATTATTGCAGCTTTAAGTATGGATGCAAAACAATAGTACACCACAGAATATTGTAGTGGTCCGGTCATCTGGCATCCTGCATCTATTATGCATCTGCAAAATATTATTTTGAAAGGGAAGAAGCTAAATTATAACATACTACAAATGTTTGCCTCCCAAATGAATGCCTAGCTTTTTCCTTCACCTTATAGCAAGGGTTTTTTTTTTAATACATTTTCAAGTAGTGCAGCAGCAGTTACGTTCTCTGCAGCCACCTTATTGTCAAAGTTGAAACTTCTGGAATAGCTAAAAGCATGGATACTGTGGGACTTCAGCAGGTGCACATATTTTGCTGCAAGAGCAATAAATCAGAACATGGGTGGAACGTGTACCCACAGCTACACCTGCACAACTTCTTTATACTCTTCGTACTTTGTCACTTAAAAGGTGAATGGGTTATTTTCCCAAAAGTGTGAAGTACATTTGGAGACTGTGATAACATCTGTGCGGTCTATAACATTCTTTCTACTTGAAAAACTCAGTGGATAAGATTTGTTTTTTTTCTTGCTCTTGTTGTTAACTAGCATTAATATATTTGTATTTACAACAGCAACCAGTACCTGAAATAGCTCTCTGGGGTGTTTTTATAATATTCTCGAGCCTGTCATTTTATTGCAACAGATACTCTATATTGTCAGATACCCTATACTAAACTATGCTCACCAGGGGATTGCAACAAGACAAATCAACTCTCAGCATAGCAACTACACTAATGCATCAAACTGAACTATTAAGCTTCTGTGGCAGAGGAGTAAACAAAGAGTCAAAATACATAATGCACTACGAGCTCTTGTACGAGTTAATCCTCAGTTTGTAATTTTCAAAATGTCAAAAAGATTGGAAAAGAAGAGGTCTCTCTCTCTCTCGAAAGGTCTCCTTTCCTATCATGAAGGGCTGATAAAAATACATATTTCCAAGTTGAAAGCAGAAGAGTATAAATCCCATGAAACCATTTTAGCATGTGTATTCAAGAAATTCATTGCAAATAACTCATAACTACTTATACAGTAAGAAACTGAGAAATTAATCATAATACCCAGAACAATGAATGCCCCCTCGTGCCTTTAAAAACATTTCTCGAAGTTGTCATTTGTGTCCCTCCAGCAGTAAAAATCTGGCGTCGTTTCTGTGGCAACTCGATTTCAAAGCATCAGCACTGAATGCCAGACATCACTGGGTAAATGAAGGTTATGTAAGTCTGATGCCTGGAAATTATTGCAAATGGATGAATGAAGACTGGTGGGCAGAGAACAGAAACATTTAAAGCAGACGACATAGCAAAACAGCCCAGTGACATAGAACAAAAACATCTGGTACCGCTGTAGAAACGTAGACATGACACACACACACACACACACAAAGAAAAACACTGTTCTAACTAACTTTGCACCCGTATTTGATTTATCTCAGTGGGGGTGTTGCCTAGATGACATCAAACTCCACTTATATCTCATCCTCCTCCTCCTCCTCCTCCTCCTCCTCCTCCCTCCCCATCCCTCCTGTGGTAGGAGTGAGCCAATCCTCCCACATATCACACACACACCCCCCCCTGCCCTGTTTGCTCCTCACCCACTGGTAAACATTTCATCACTCCTCAAGGAGAGCCATAAAACACAGCCACTGCTCAGTGGATGATGCACCAGGAATCCAGCAGCACATAGTTTTTTTTTTGCGTTTAAAGGGAAAGTCGGAATAGATGTGCACAAATTTGAGGGGAAAAAATAGTCTACATGAGCCTTTAATTTTAAAAGTAAGATGGGGTGTTCCCTGGAGCGAAAGAGATAAAGAGTTAGAGACAGCGCAGGAAAAAGAGAAAGGGAATGTTATGTGGTTTTTTTGTTGCCTAGATACAGGAAAAAGGGTGGTCATCTCATCTTATTGTTAGGTATCTAATGCTTAAATTGAAATGCACACACTTTTCACAGCACAATCTCTTCACACAAACATGATAGTTATCTGCTTTAGATATGTGATTATCTCCATGCATGTGTCAGATATTTCCTGGTAAAAAAAAAAAATAGTATGACATTACATTTTCCATAAATGTAGTTGAGGGGAAAAAAATATATATAACGTCTCAACTCACTTATGTTATATAAAGCTATATTTTTGTACCATTTTCTTGAGATGTTCATTGTTCATTAAAATGGAGTTGCTCACACGGATTAACTCAACTTCCCCATACAAACAATTCAATCTCCCCCCAAGTCTCTCAATAGTACACATTTAGAGTGGGAGTCTGCTTGCACGCCGCTCTCACTCGTGTGTGAAGTGCTGATTTTGTGCTGCTGAGCCCAGAGGAGAAAGGAGCTCATTACGAACTCTGAAAGATTTACGAGCTATTACAGAACAACCCCAACTGTTCATTTACTTAGATGTGCTTTTATTTGTTTACTTCTGTATTAAAGCACGGATTAAGTGATTAAAATTGAACATAATGAAGGTTGTTGTTCCTTTCAGTGGGGGAAGAGGACTGCTGTGTACCTCGGTACCTCGGCTTGTAAGGAAGCGGGATGTGAAGGCAGCACGACAGCTTTATGGTGGGAGTAAAGCTTTACTGAGAAAGGGAAATCATGTGCTAAGCCGTTAAATTAGCATCTAAAGTGGCCGGTCTTAATTTCTCTCTGTCAGAAAGAAAATGTCAACAGTGATGAGGCACATGGAACCTCTCTGGAATTGACTTCTTACCTTGCCCACTTTGAATACTATAGCATTTGTCTGAATTCTTGTTAAGCTGATCACAGGCATCTGTTTTATAAGCGGGGACAAAATTACATTGTAATTTGCTGGTACAAAATTTGAGTTTTGATAAACTGCTTTTTGAGTGTCCAAGGGGGATGTCCATTTTCATTTACTGTAATTGTTTCTCAGTCATGTGTAAAGAAACCAACTTCTAACCGGTCTTGTGGGACACCTGATCAAGCACTCAGGCTGATTGGATACATGTGCTTTTATAAAGGAAGGTTCAAACCACAGAGGATAGATTTAATTGTGAAGAAAATGGGAAAAAGCTTATACAATTACTAACCTCTGCAGTATCCTTTGCAACAGAAGAAAGAGAGAACTTTCCATTCCAATCAACTTGTCAAAATTAGATACAGTACCATCTGTCTAATATAATGTCAAGCAAGACCATTACAGAAAATTCTAAATTCAATTCAAAATTTCATTAAAATTGCATGAAAAGGAGCTCACAAATGAAGCGGAAACATTCTATTTTTCTCACAAACACAGACATTTTGTTTTTCTATAAGATTGATGTTTTGTTTTAGAGCGCGGTGCCCAACCAGCTGCTGCTGGGGCCAAAAGGAGCCTGGGTCACAACCAACAAAAGTAATAATAGAGGTCAGGGGCGACATGTAAACAGTCCAAATGTGATAGTGGCACTGCGTTGAGTAATTGGAGGGGAAGGAAGGTGCTGAGAAGAGGAACAAATACATTGGCCATCGGTTATGATGGCATTGCACTCAAAGTGATTGCTGAGCACCGGGAACAAAGGGACATTGCTGCAACTAAGTCCAATCCGGCAAGAAACAAGCGGTCAGATGATCAGACAATTTGTAAACAAGCAGAGAGTTTAGCCATATTATCTCAGCCCCTTTAATTGGAGGTAAAACTGAAAGTAAATGCACCTTAAATGTTGGTAATAATCTCTCAATGCACAGGAATATTGTGTGCGCCCACAACTAAGCTAAGTGGGGTAGGCCACGGTAGGTTAATGTATCCACACATAACCACTTGTGTTTCTTACCCAGTTGGACTTCTTTTAGCATAATTGGCGAGTACATAATGCTATTATGACCAGTAGGAATGACAACTATAACTACGAAAGATCCAAGTTGCAAGAACCCCCGAAATGAATTGTATGACGAGGGGTAAACAAAATCACATTGGAAAAAAGAAAGATGGAGCGGGTGGAAGATAGGTAGAGGGAAGGGGAAGGAGCAAGAGGGGAGGAAGGGTGGGTAGAGAGAAATGTTATAACTCAGACCCGCTCTCTGGGGTAAGGTCTCTAAATTACAGTGAGATGTGGACAGCTTGTCAATGCTGTGGACTGAGCCAGGGCTGTGGAGCAACACCACACTTATAAGCCCACTGCTTTCATACTGTTAGTCAGGGCTATCTATCTATCTATCTATCTGTTATTTAGTTATTTATATCCTTTGCTGACTCTAAACTGATGTCTCCATGTGTTACCACCATAGCATGGCCTTCCATACGTACAGCTAACACCCACATACATCTATTGAAGCAGAAAATTGGATGGCCCATCCAAATTCCACGCCGGCAACTTTCCTTTTTGCAAAAAGGCAATCTCAGTGCATTAGCAAAGGTCCCCCTGCCTCTCAACTTGGTAGTTACAATGACAAGTGGCTTGCATAAGAGTTGACTAGGACGTTTTTATGGATCATCAAGACTTCACCTTAACGATTAATCTTCCACAGCTATAGTTAAATCAAATGTATTAATTTGTCTTAAAAAAAGATTCCATAGTTGGAGTGTACAGAAACATTACAATGACTGTCTTCTTGCAAAATCAATTTCAAATGCAACCCTCTGTGTATGGGTTCAATGAATGCCATTTTTCCCATTGAAGTGGCTTACATTAAATCAATAGGATGACCTCAGTGCAGACATTGTGTATCTACTGCAAATTAAAATGGATATTAGCTTTGGATCAGACATTGTTTATCAGCATTACTCAAGAGGATATTTAAAATGTATTGGAATGGTGTTGTTGCTATTATCCTCTGGCTCAGAAAGTTTGTTATGGAGTTCTGCATGGAGAATAGAAGGGAGACAGTTTTAAAGCAAGATGAGAAAATAAATTACTTCTTATAGAAATGTTAATGTTGTTACCACACAGCTTCTGTCTAATTAACAATGTAACAGTCAACTTGTCTTACAGTAACTGGGAACTGAGCAGAGTGGGCAGAAGCAAAAAATAATATAAAATATGTTAATCAGTTCTCTTATTGCTTTCTTGATCATATAATTGAGACCAAAGTGGGGTTTCATATTTGGTGGATAAAATGGTGACCCAATTTGTATCGTGTAATAAATCACATCTAACCAGGGTCTATCTACTCTTGATTACAGTTTATATAACAGCAAATACATTTCTTATATCACTGATAGTGATAACAGCCAATAGTCTCTGCGTTGTGTTTTATGATGTTGATGGACTAAAGGCTGACAGTTACAGTAGTTAACTCCAACGCTGAGACACAAACAGCTCCGATGTCGATTCACAGATGATTTATTGCTTACAAGCACTTCAGGATCTGGGGGATACAAGCCCGGTCTCAGTAAAACTATTCAGTATAAAAGAAAATCATAAACAAAGGAAACTTACAATACTAATGAATGGTTTCTGTAGCCAATCTAAATAAACATTAACTGACAAATTAGTTACCGTCTCTCTCTCTGATAGGCTATACATTAATATTTACAGGTTTTCATTTAGCAGTCAACCACTCACCTTGGGGGATACAAGCCCGGTCTGACTTGTTCCCCTGGTGATGGACTTTATAACTGCATTGTTACCATGGATACTGTGTAGCTTAGTAATAAATATGAAATATAAAATAATCATCATAAAAATACGAAAACAACACAAATATGTACAACTTACAACTATCAAAAAAAAGGTAACATTACTGACAAAATTAAATTCTATATTACAAGATTTTGCTATTAGACAAAGTAACAATTTAAACCTCAAATTATGTATTTAATGTAGCATAATTACACACACACACACACACACACACACACACAATGCAATACACATTTTTTTTGTTTTTTTGATGTGACTTGCACCACTGTGGCCAACTACAGAGAGACTTTGCAATAACTGTCTCTTTTGTCTTGTTGGGTTCTTCACTTCCAGTGCATGTGTATGTTCTATGTGCAGTATCCATTATTTACTAATCATGGTGTTAAAAAAAAAAAAAAAAAGTCTCCTTGTCCAATGTTGTAGGCTGGAGCAAATAGTTGGAACACATAATTTAATACATGACTGATTCTGCTGCTGTGTTCAAAAAGACCATCAGGCCCCGCTGTCTTGCTGCAGGTATACATCTCTATTTGTTCAATAATTCAAGCACTGAAATGCTTTATTTAGTAGAACCCCTCGGCTCCATCTAATTCTAATTTCTGCCTTTGGAGCGTGGAGACAGTATTTATAACAGCAAAGAAAACTCCCCACAACCAGGGTGGTAGTGGTGGTGACTCACAACATCCACATCCACATGTTTATGGAAAAGACAAAGTGAGAATTGACTAGCCGAGTTCATGCATCTCTGCCAAAACATTCCAGCAGGATTCATCATTTCCAGGCTATGTGCAGACAAAAAATGGCGGTGGGCTGCGGGCCTGCCATTTCTTCCGAAGCCAGCCATCAACCAGCTGGAAGACAGTCAATTAGCCTGGCGCCCCCCCTCTCAGCGGGCTGCTAGTTCCCTCAGTGTCAATCAATGTAGATAGCTGTCAGTCACGGAGAGAGTCAATGAGGAAAAAAAAAAAATCCCGAAGAATCCCATAATACCCCTGCTGTGGCTCAAGGCAGTATGAATGATTGGATATGTTGAATCGGAGCGTCTGGTCTGAGGCCTGTTGGCTCCATGCCTCACCCAGCCGCCGCCATTCTGTGCCCGCCCCACTCCCCGCTGTCTGCTCCCATGCTCATTTACAGTCAGCTTGTGTTGTTTTTATGTGATCCATTTTCTCCAGCCCTGCCACAGGCTTCTGCACTTCTGTCTGTCTGGTCTCCAGCTCCCTCTGAGAGGAGGAGTTGGAGACAGATACCTGCTGAGTTGAGCAAAGCTGCTCCATCACTGGCCTGATGCACCATAAAGGACCACGAAGGACACCCAGAACCTATTAGCAGTCTCTCAGGGATCAGGCTCTTGTTTTGACTAACAAGAAAGGATGGGATGGAAAAATTCAAAGTGTGAAGAGCTGGAAACAGTCTTGCTTTGCAATGCATTTCTTTGAAGAATTTTTGAGCTTTAGGAAAAAGGATGCGCCAGATGAAGTGTTTGATCCTGTACTAGGTGCAAACTAGCTTTAGTCATGTTAGACACTAATGGAAAAAAAAGTTATGAAAGTCTTTTAACCATACTGAAAAAGGAGAAATATCTGTGTATCACTCTAGCATAAGTGAACACGAATTAGGCAAAGAAATTTGATGTTGTTCTTTTCCAGCAGAACTGATTCACAGTTATTAAGTGCATTACTGAACCTTCCTACCTCAGTGCTGCCCAATTTAACCATTGTCTTCTATTTCTGGTAACTGAATAGCTCTAAAAAGCAGCAATACTCTTGAGTAAGTGACTTTCTCAAGAGTACATACAGCAAATATAGTTGCCTAGGTGAAAGTGTTATTCATTCACTTCTTAAATTGCACATGAATCTAAACATTATCTTCATTTTTGTAGCTTATTTCCTGCTATGAATTCATACCTCTCTATATTTAGTTTGTCTATATTTAGACCATATTTCACCTATTTTCGTCTTTTCACCTGGTTTAGTGTACACAGTGCTATGCAGACTACATAGACATTTTTACAATTATATTTACCCATTATCTACATATGCAGTGGCCTTAACAAATAGAAAGATGTTCACACAGATGCTTCTCACATAAACGTGAATTATTATTGTTACTGCACATACTTGTGCATACTTAAATGCTTCATATTAGGGTTTTCAAGTTGAACATGGTGAAGCACATGCACAATCCATGAATAGGTTGGGGTTTATGCTTTTCTAAATTAATAATAAGTGCAAGACAATAAAGTGAGTTGAAAGTAGAGCCAAGAAAGCAACAAAAAAACGAAGGTAGGTGTAACTGCTGGCAGATATTGGGTTCCACTGGGTTCCAATCCACTGGGGAAAAAATGGAAAATGTGTCAAACTAAACCTGACAAAGCTGAGAAAGAAAAACACAGCAGACAGTAGTTTCTACGCTCTTCCTTGGACTTTTCATTTCACTTTCTGGTGTGGTCCAGGCTGTCCCAGGCTTAGCACAATGTACCCTATTAAAAATGCATGGCTTCACCCAATATGTGGCAGGCAGAGGACTGGTGTTCACATCATAAGGCTGCATCCCAATTTGTGCAAGTTATGCTCTCATTAAGGCCACATGACCAAGGTGTACACAAAGCGTTAGTTAATAGAGTCAAAATTCAGTCATTTTTGGTTTACATTGTTGTAGCAGACAACAACAGGTAAACATACTTGTGCAATAGAAGATTAGATCCAACTGTAAATCTGTTCCCCTCTCTTCCCTCAACAACTCTTTTTAAAAGAAATAAAACCCAAATTTCCCAGCCCGACTTCCATCAGGCAATTTTCAGGAAAATATGCAGGGATTTGTTCAGCTTAACCACGATGGAACGTGGCAGGAAATCTAAATGAGCTTAGAGAGAAAGAAGGGAGACAGAGGGAGAGGAGGAGAAGGGAGGTATGTGGGACGAACCACGGACAATAGAGGGAGCAACAAACTCCCCACAAACGCCTCGAAACGTTTGAGTACCCACTCCCCAGGAGAGGGGCTTAGCACTTCCCGTACAGTTACACAGAATACACCTGGGGAATAAGAGCGCCACTGGGACCATGAGTGAGCGGAGTGGCACACTGAGACTCTCCTTGAACAGCAGATGATAGGATGGAGGGGGGGGAAGGACACACGGAGAAGGAGGGTCATTAAAAATTCAAACAGCCAAGAAGGAAAGATGGAAGGGAAGTCGTTTGCTGTTCTGAAAGTTCCCAAAACTAGATTTTATATTTTATATATTTGAACATGCACATTGCTCAAGTACACAAGTCTATTTTGATACTTTCACGGTACAGCAAGCTGTCTAACATTGCTAAACCTTACTGTTATCAATGAAAATTTAGGTAGTTAGGAAAGGCCAACTACTGTATGTGAAACAGCATAGTTAACATCATGGCATGCCAACAACACAAGAAACTGAGTTAAATTGAGTCAAGAATGCCCTAAACTACGTGAGTTACATAGGAATCTGTGAGTGAAGGATTACTTTGTACCCTGTAGAAGTGCTTATCCCACTCAAAACACAAATTTTGATTGAGAAGCTAGAGTATGAGACATACGCAATCTATAATTGGTTAGAAGCCAGAGGATCAGTTTAAAGATGTAGTCCAGACATTTCAGGTTGGTAAATGATCCAGGCAATGTGGAATCTGCCTGCAGCGGCCATGTTGTTAGACTTTTCTCCGGCAGGTGAAGAGTCGAGATGCTCCACACACAGGCACAATTACCAGGGGGCTCGTTAGACGCACATCAAGTTTGAGCTTGTCATAACCGACCAGTGTACACCTCTGTGGCACTAGGGGCCCGGAGCCTACGCTGTTCACCTCACACCTCGCTAATGGCCATCTGTGGTCATTAAAGCCCACCAATGAGTCATACCCACGCTCCCGTATACAGCCTGTGCTCCTCCAGGCCGCCGCTGTGGGTTTCTCTACAACACTACCGCCGCCGCCGTTGTTGTTGCTTACTGTGGCTGCTGTTATTGATGTTTATTCTCTCATTCTACCCCCTCAAACACACCACACTGACCCACCTGTGTGCCTGCAGTCATGCAAGGTGTTGTTTATCTGCCAGCAAGATGGGTGAGATACACATACACATACCAAATATGGACTCTCTAATGGAGGATCCTCTCACGCTGTTTCTCCTCACAGAGTATATCCTTTTCATTCTGGTTCAATCCCCCGCTCTTACTCCACATCTCTTCTATTCAGCTCCTTCAATCTCTCTGTCTCTCTGCACTAGTATATCAGCCGGTGTCTGGGCCCAGCTGTGGATTAGATCACTGTGGGTAAACCCATAGTGTGTTCCATCAGGCCTGAGAATGGTGGGCCGTTTCATCAAAAAACTCATTCCTCATGTGAGAACTAATGCACTGTAGGCGAAGTCCCGACTGTGCCAGGGCCAGGATATGCGGATTCAGCTACTGCTGCCCCCAGATAAAACCCCAGCAGCAAAATAAAAAGCACAACCCATAAAAGGGATGTGGGGGGAAATTTATCGGCCTGCGGCCCTGCCCAATGGCAACTTTATCTGTTTGTGTGCAGGGGCGGACAGCTACATTTCCACAGTGTGTGTCTACATGCCCTGCTGTGTGAGCGCGCATTTATACGAGTGTTTTTCAGTGTGTGTTGTGTGCATGGATGATAGTGTCCAATCATATCTCAACATCAGTGCGTGAACATGCATTTTTTTTCTCACCAAACTTTGGGTTTTATCGGCTGTTGAGCACTTGTTGATGGGGTTACAGAAAGGTGGCATGTATTTCTCTTCCTCCCCACTAGTGGGCAGTTCCCAGCAGGCTTTCTGCAACCTATAAATTCCAGCTGCCTCCCTGTGGCTTCAGTAATTACACCACCCATCAGGACAAAGAGTGAAGAAGAATACCAATGAGTGAAGAGAGTGAGGACAACAAAACTGCCAGAACACCATGGGCTCTCATTTATATGTGCGTGGACAAAGCCATGTCATGAGCCAATTCAAAAAGGATGAAACCACTCATGGCCAATGGAATATAACAGCTATTCCATACAAATACAATTACACACTATTCAGCTGTGGGAGGTGGGCAAGGCAAAAGACCCCTGCGAGGAGAAAACTGGATGTCAAATTAAATTTGACAGACAGGACTATTTTTTCAACTCATTTACTTTGCCGAGATTTCTCATTCCAGCTCCCAAATTGACAATTGTGGCATGTAGCCAATTTTTGGCAGTTGAAGATATGGAGCGACGTTCCATGCAGGGTGACTGTGAGGATATATTCTGTCACTCATTTTTGGTTTAGAGGGGAGCTATCTTCTGGTTCCGGGGGGAGCAGCAGAAGAAGCCAGAGGAGAATGATGAGGCAGCAATCACAGAGAACGTCCATCTGGCTCTGCCAACTTCAAGCGCCAAGGCCTTTTGGGAGAGTGAAAGACTCAGCTGAAGTCCTCTTAGACAGACCATTATCTGGACCAGATTCCCTAACCTTCAGGGCAGCGGGGTGATAGCTCCACCCCAAGGGGAGATAGGAAGATAGACAGAAACGGAGACGTATCAAACTCAGAGAGAAATTAGAAATCTGCATTCCTCCTTGGCAGAAGCTGTATGGAGAACAAGGCCTGTGTTTTCATTGATAAATGGCTGCGGAGAGAGTGAGTGGGCATTGTGCCTCACTCTATCATCCAAACAACAGTATCTCTCTCAGGGAGTCTTTCCGCTTCCAAACCACCCCTACTGGCTTTGGCTTTAGACGGATCTGCCAAGCCTTCTCGCCCGTAGCCGGCAAACACAGAATTATCCATTGCTTGCTTGCTTGCTCTCTCGCTCATTTCCTTCCCTACTTCCCCTTTCCTATCTCTCTCCTTCAGTGGAATGAAGCCACTGACAGGCAGATGGGCAGATGGGGATCGACAGTGTTTCCCGGGCCGAAAGCTAATTGGGAGAGACTGGGAAAGGATTTGGCGCTGCTGAATAGTCCTGACATGATGAGAAAATCAATGCACACTTCCAGTGTATTTGCATCATGCTGAAGTAAGAGACCACAGCCTAATGTTGTCTCTGCTGGGAGTCATTAAGAGTTTTGTTTCAACTCTGACCCCTCGATCTGACAACTCAGCTAAAGACTGATTGAATCGAGCATGGCTGGGCATGTGGGAGTCAGAGAGGTGATATACCCATAGTGTTCATGCATTTCTCATGACAGCCAAGTGCCTGCACTGACTATACTTAGTGTAAATTGAGTTGTTGGACATCTCTCCGTACCAACCATGAGGAAATGAACATGACCAGAACTATAATTAATCATTTTGACCACATGTACATGAAGCATGAAACACACGTGCTGTCCGGATGCAGCTAACCTACTGGCAGTCCTTTAAACCTCCTTTTATGCTTGCGTAAAGTTAGAAAGGAAGTTAGGAGAAGTTATTTCATGTAATTTAGTTGATGTACTAAAAGTAGATATTTACAAGCTCAAATATTTTACCAGCAGCTTAGATAGTTCCAATAAACTGCTGCATGTACTGCACCTCTGTTGTTTTTCATCCCATTTAGTACTGGAACAAGGAAGTATTGCTGATGTGGAGTTGATAATAGTGTGGGGGACAGTAAAAGCTGCTTAAAACATATCTGTCTCCATCCATATTGTTCTTCCAATTATGGGTGATTCAACCGTCATACATCAAATCCATCACTTGCACTTGTTGGCATACAGTTTCATACCATTTTACAGCAACGTCATTGCTGACATAGGCAAATGAGGGAAATATGGATTCCTTAATGCTCAATTTTTTAAGGTCATGAACAGTGTCCATGTACTTATTAATATGAACATAGTTTTAGTTAAAAATCAGTGTATGTAATAAAAGAAACAGATCAGCATGGACATTCGAATCCCATATAAAAATCAATGAAGAAGTGTCATTCTTTCAAATAGAAATCCATGCATGTATTGATTCAAAGATAAACTGATCAATAAAGTGGCAACAGCAAAAAAAAAAAAAAAAAAAAAAAAACACACGACAGAAAAATAACTCACTGATTTTGGGAATGAGTAATGCTTTGGCCCTATTTCAGCCTGGACTTGATTACTGTAGAAAAACTCTAAGATCTAAAGTTTCTTGGCAAAGAATACCAGAGATTTCTGCCTTTAACTAAAAACACAGTTGCACCAACAGAAGTCACGCAATGTCAAACACACAGTCTCCTTCTCTTTGTGTGTTTCTACAGACCAGCATGTTGATGTCTCGATATGAATAAATCAAATTTGCGGGGACTAGGTTTTAGAGATACTTAAAGGGGAGCCTGAGATTTGCATAATTATGCAATTGAACTTTGTCAGAATGTTAATGAAGCTCTGTGGTCAAGATTTGGATCACAGATGATTAATAATAATGTGTGGCTCAGATGGGAATCAATATGTAGCATATAAGTACTTAGCATCACTTCTCCATTTGTTCCGACCATCCTGTTTTCTACAATGACTGCACTCTGAAAGTGAAACGTCTCAGAGGAGGTAGAACTATGAGATGTCATTCATCACTGGATTCATACCATTAAATTCACCATTATTTGATTGCTTCACTGACATTTAGAAACATTTACTATTGAAAATAAATAAATAAATATATATATATATCCAAGAAATGATTCTGAAACCAAAACGCAATATGTTGATATGGCACATAATAATCTGCTTCACTGAAGGTGAAATGGACCTCGATTATAACCGTTGCCCAAAGTAAATACATCTTGAAAACAGCGCATGCTGCTGTAGGTCTGTCAGTACCTTGGGAAGTGACTCAATGCCAGGAGGGGATGGGGAGTTAGAATCTGTGCTCCAGAAAAAAAACCCACCTGCAGCTCCCAAAATGAGAGATGGTGGAACATAACAAACGTACGGCCTTAAAATCAGTAAGCCTACAGGGGACTTTCTCTCCCTGCATGGAACAGATTGGCCTCATCATTTTCCAACTGCGTGACAATGGAAAAGTGGCCACTGATTCTGCTAGAACTCCTTTCTTCTTTCTACACCAGGTCTGATTGTGCGCAAGCCAACAATGCCTCAACAATAAAAACCACAAAACACTTTGTATGTTGTTTTATGGGAGATCTTATCTGAATCAGTGCCATCACTTACAGCCTCCTCCTAATAGAAAAGCCTCACACAAATGCTGACTCCACTTAAAGTGTTGGTTCACTCAAATTACAAAAGAAAGCATATTTTCTTACTTACCTCTAGTGGTATCTAGGCATGCAGATTGCTTTTGGTTTTATCTGCTGAGATTTTACGATATTTGCCTCTGTCTTTTTCACAGCACTGACAAATTTCATTAAAAAATTCAACATTTAAATGTCTTTCAATAAACAATGTCCAGGTTGCCCTGGACAATCTACAGATCTGGCTGTAAAGAGATTTCACTGGAACTACTTTCTTCTTAAGAAATAGTCCCTATGAAAACTGTTGACAGCATGTTTTGTGGATAATCCATAACATAGACCCTGATTCTAATGTTAGTGGGTTTTTTTTTATTTTTTTTTATGTATTTTCTCAAAGCACCACAAATAAATCTGTGTGTTGGGTAGCAACATAAACCTGGGCAAATAAAGGCAACACTATTTGTTGTTTTGACAAACTAGTGATGGCAAACCAACCAGACATAAGTGGTGGACAAACAGCAGAAGAAGGCAGTAGTAATAGATGTAGCAATCCCAAGTGACAGCAAGAAGGAACTCGATAGATAGATAGATAGATAGATAGATAGATAGATAGATAGATAGATAGATAGATAGATAGATAGATAGATAGATAGATAGATAGATAGATAGATAGATAGATAGATAGATAGATAGATAGATAGATAGATAGATAGATAGATATTTTTCCTTTGCAGGTTGCCTGCAGGTAGAGATGGGTGGAGCCATTTAGCTTGATGTCTTGCACCTGGGCAGGCTGGGCCTAGGTTATTTAAGCTGGCTCCTCATTCTGTTTTGCTCCCTCACCATCACTATCTACCCTTTTGGATTGGTTTTTCTCTTGGTTTTGCCTTCACAACACCAGACACATTCTCTAGCCCAGGAGGCTTGTGTGTGTGCTTCATAACTAGTAATAAGCGTGCACTAGGGCCCATCATAATAGTGTGCACTGGGGCCCGTTGTAATTACCTTACGCCACTGGCTAAAAAGGTAAGTAAGAAGACATCTTTTTTTGTGATGTGGGTGAACTGACCCTTTACACACATACTCACTCTAATGATAACTGTGAGCAGAGGTTTAGGATGTTCCCTTTTTTCTGCAACACTTATTAAACCACTCTGATGAACTGAATCACTGCTGTGTGTCAGTATGCAGCACTGCCTTATCCTGGATCACAGTGCTGATATATTTCATCCTGGGGATTTTGTGGATAGCACAGGGAACGTCCTAAACCCGATGGGTTGTTGTTATCTTTATAGACAGCCTTGGGATCCTGTGCACTCTTTGTTCTGCTGGACAACGAGGACTCTCCAGTGCCTCTTTTTCCAGATATTACCAAAAACACACTTGGCAAAACTTGGGAGTGTCTGAGAATTACAACGTCATTGTTTTGACTTTAGCCAAGATGTTAAACACAGATGTAAGACAGTAGTGGCACCACAGCACAGACTATAATTGTACACTCACTGCAAGTGTTTGATGTAGAACAAGCAGAGTGACGATCAAAAGGTGCAGCTTGATTTGAGCAGAATTAAACAGCAGCATGGAGAAAGAGATCTGTGAAATGGGAAAAGAGCAACGTGACAATGAAAAGGTTGAAGGATACAACATTGTTCTCACAGCATGGACAGACCAAGTGTTGGGGTAGCATGTCCCTGCTTAAAGACCTTATCCCATGCAACAGCTCAACAAATCAGAAAGACAGGAAAAAATCCCGGTTGTCATGGAAACATTGTCTGTCCTGGTGACATTGCCCTCATTGTGACAGGCGCTTCCTTTACAACGACAGGTGAAATGAAAAACAGCCAATTCTCATTCTCTACCAGTCAGCCATTATATATGAACCCTGCTCTCCACTCTCTCTCATCCATTTCCCCATCTTTTATTTGCTGCTCCCATCTTAGGAAGACAAACCTCCATGTCTATCTCCTGTTCTCTCAAAGAAACCCCAACACAAACTCTGAGAAGTTGTTTATAGTGCACAGACAGCTTCCTCCTGGGGTTCTGGTGTCCCAGAAAGCCTTGCAAATGCAGTGGGAGATTAGCTTTCTGAGATCTTTTTTTCCCCCCTCCCCAAATACTGAAGAAATGCATGCAAATGTGTGAATGCCCCTGATCATTTGCTATGAAGTTAAGCATTTGACACTTCCATATGGATCCTTTTTTTTTTTTTCCCCCCATCTCTGTAGGGAACATTTTAAGGAGAAATACCGGAGTACCCTGGAGGTATATGGATAATAGCACTCTGGTTGACAGGTGAAGACTATAATAGATGTGTGGGTTTTTCTATTTACTTTCTCTTTGATATACTGTATCTCTGCTTTTTTTTTTGATCTATCTATATACACACACACACACATACACACATGTGTCTTTACATAATGTCTTGTGTGTGCATGTGACAACATGTTTATATTAAAAAGGAGATGGCTGGCTCATGTACACTGAATACATGAAAACTAATATGGAAGGAATTTGAAGTTAGAAAATCTATGCATGTAACAGGGTAAAATTGCAAGTCATCTCACACCCAAATATTGAATATGTTGAGGAATTCTAACTTCATAATAAGCAGAGAGGAAAACAAAATCATGGATTTGCAAGCAGGAACACAGATTCCTCTCAAGTGAAAGAGGCGCAGCTGTCTGTTCTTGACTAGATTCAGCTGTTGCACATCTGAAATGCAATTTGAAAGGGACTCTGACAGGTGCAAATAATCGCACCGCACTTTGTGGCAGTGACTGTTCCGACTGTGTCCGAGACATTCAGGAACCTGGGCAAACAGTACGTCAAAATTTGGTGTTCCTTTTCTCTGCTGAAAATCCATCAGGTAGGATCAATAACCTTAATTAGCAGCAGAGCAGATGCCTCGGAGGTTTTTTTTTTTTTTCCCCTTTTCCCTGTGGATTTTTTTGAGAAAATGTAGGCTGTCGGTTCACTCCCTATCTCCCTGAAACAATCCTTACTGCTACAAGAAGCAGGTTTACATTAGTCACTGTTAATGTAACTCAGACGCCACACAGGACTCAGTATTTTGACTTCTTAGCCTTCTATTTAGTGGCATTAGCAGTGATAGGGATAGGAGTGTGGTAAGTAATTATACATTACTGCTAAGAAGAACTGAGTTGATACAATTATTGTCTTAAAGCTGGGGTAGGCAGTTTTCTTTTGGCGTCACTGGGCAAAAATGCCATATTAACCGTGCAACATATTGTAATTCAAGTGATCTGAGAGCAAACCTCTACTTCAACCCCCCCTCTTGCCTCTGTTTTCAGGCTTCAGAAAATCTATCCCGTGATGATAGACTTTAGCCTATCACAGGTTATTTCAGAGAGACGGTGTGTTCGTATTGGCTAAGCTACAAGAGCAGATGTGTGTGTGAAAACCTGATTCAGTGGAGGAAAATCCTGAAACTTGTGATAAATTTCCAACACCTCCTTTGCCTACAGTGGTGTATAGTACAAAACACGTCCCGGCCACACGGAGCTTCAGGCTCATTACGTTCAATGCCATGGCGATCATGACGACGAGTGGCAAAGAGGCATGATGACAAACAGTGGGGAATAACTTTTGACGGGGGACAGTGGTGTGTGTGTGTGTGTGTGTGTGGTGTACTAGCCTCTCTTCCCTCTGCTGGACGGCGTTGTAGCTGCCTCTGAAGCCTGGGGCGCTCTGCTCTGCGGCCGCGAAGCGCTGGAGGGGTGTCTTTGAGAAAACAAGTCAGGGCGGGAGGGACCACAGTCTCGGTGAGGCTCACGCCGTGGAGAGCGAGCCCTACGAGGGATACAGTTTCACTAGGGAACCTACTCCTTCTGGAGTGATACGAGGCAGCAGAGGGAGAGGCGGAAGGTTTTGCCTTGGTTGCACAGATTTTGCCTACCCCAGCTTTAAGTGTCCTTCTCTTTTAGAAAGAAGTCAATTCGTTTGACTCTGCAGAGGTGTGTGATTGCTTGGTCAAGATCCCGAAGGGAAGTATGGTCCTGGATGGTATAACAGGCATTAGACAGATCAAGCCTTAAGTGGATCAGTTCATTCAGGAAAGCCCACTGGTAGTCACGGCAAGGGAAGTGTTTACTGCTCAAGTGTCTACTTGTGGGTATTAACCAAACCCCGTACAGAAAGTAGGCCATGCAAATGATGCCGAGGAGGCCCTGGGAAAGAGAAAACTATAGAAATAAAGACACAGAGAGGACCAGAAATCCACACAGAAGAAATGGGCCACACTGAACAGGCCAAAAACATTTTTTTCACCAAGAAATATTCTGATATTCTCAAAGAAGAGATACAAAGCCAGTGAATCACAGTGTCAAAGAAACAAGTAATGTGGGAGAAAGAAACATTAAACTGGAGCAGACTAAACAGATTTATGCTCGGTGCTCAGGGACTGTGATGGTTAAGTCTGCAGACTGCAGTGTAGTGGTGAGTCACTATATACACCAGTTAGAGTGCAGAACCTTGAAAGCTCCCAGATCTCAGACCCACACAGCCTTGGAGTAACCTGGGATTACAGGCAGGGCTAAGGAGTCAAAAACAAACTCACCAAGCTGTTACACAGGACTCTGACTTGTGTTTTGGCCACATTCTTTCTTAGAGGGATCACTCATTGGTATGCCGGAGCTGAGCTGTATAATATGCACACTGTAATTAAGGACACTGCTGAAAATGTTCACGTCGCAATCGTAAACCTTTAAGTTCCCACCTAAAACCTAAAGAAATATCATCTGAAATAATCGGAAGGATTTTTATCTCATCTGAAACCAAGTTCACTGCAAAATGCCACCAAAGCCTCATCCAATATGGTGAAGGCAATCACGACTAACGTTTGACATTTGAAGCATTATTACAGGCGAGCATGGAGGAAAAGGGATTTTTAGCTTCTGGAGTGTAAAAGATAACTTCACCTCAACCCTCTCCTAGTCTTTATTTGAGACCATGTCCTACTCCCATAGAAAAGAGGTTAGAAGTTAAAAAAAAGAAGAAAACAAAAGTCATGAACCAGCTCAAAACAAGGGAGACCACAGTTAATTAGAGATTTAAAAAAAACAAATGTGATTAACTATACACTAAAATTATGGTGAAACAAATCAGTGTAAATCAGTGGTGTGGGATGCACATGGGTATGGGCATATGTAGTTTAGGCAAAATGTAAAGTGAAAAGCAAGTCTAACAGAACCCAAAACACAACCAGACAACAAACATCAACCCTGCTAGCTGGGAGGACAGAAGGCCAGAACTGACATATCCAGCCTTCTTATATGGTCATCAGGAGAAGATGATTCAGGTGTGGCTCATCCTCCTGACACACCTCTGCCACTCTGTCTGCCTCCTACACAGGAACACACACACATATATATATATATATATATATATATATGTATGTGTGTATATATTCTCTGAGATAGAGAGAAAGGAAAAAAAACTGGCAACTGTTCTGTGGAAATGCAGCAGGGATGCAAGATGACCTTGATACACAAATAACCCATCTTTACAGGCAAAAAAATGGGGAAATGGAGAAAAGATGACAACTTATCCCTTAAGATATTTATCATATTATGGTCCATTGGCAGTTTGGCAGATCTGTTTCAGGTAATTATCACCTTCTATTCTATCAGATTTTTCCATCAGCGTTTTTATATACCTAATGGGGTGAAGGTAGGCTAGGAGCTGACTTTTTTCCCCTAAAACACTGTCTTTAGGATTAGATTATTAGCCAGTGGTAGTGTATTAATGTGGTTAAAATATACCTCAGCATTTCTTAAAATAATAGTTTGACATTTTGAGAGTTAGGTAGAGAAGACTGTCAAAAGTAAGAAAATCAACTTGCCAGCACCTCTAAAGCTCACTAATGGATTTATTTTGGTCATTTTTAAAAAAGATATTATTACCTTTTATAAATTTGTTTTGGCTATCGCATTTGCTTATTGCACATCCGGCAGACAAAAAGCAACATTAGCATTCGTTTGGAGTCATGTTTCTGTCCACCTGATCAATTTAAGTTGACTATTTACTAACCTTTTAGCTCTGGTATGGTCTCTACCAACTTGTGAGACAAATATCTGGCTATGTAGCAACTAAATGTTCCACTTTCTTCAGCAGCTAGTTGCTAACTTTGCCTGTCTTCCTTTTTGTGCTGGGCAGGTAGTGTACAGTGGGTTTATCAGGACTTGTTTGGTCAAAGGAGGTTCATGAGAGCACTGATACTGTTCCAAAAAAATAAATATGCTGTTAAACCAAACAGGCCAAAAGGCTCTATAGACCTAGAGTTGGTGGTAATCCTCCATAGATCTGTCACTACATTACTTTTTGACTTTTACATTACTTTAAATTGATTAATGCAGCTTTAAGAATGTGGGAACTCAGAATAACCAACATTTCCACTGCAAATAAATGATTTAAGGCACGCATTTTTAATATTTTCTAGCTCAACACTAGGCCTTAATAAATTGGGTAAATTTAGCTTCGCTACAAAACTAATCTCTACGTTTGAAGTGGAGTATATTACCTTTCCCGCAAGAAAGACAAGCAAACCCTGATGAGTTAATCATGTGGTTCATTATGAAGCCAGCATGGTGCATGTGAATGTCAACAGTTAGTCTTGATCAGTATTCACAGTGCAGTCATTTTGAATGTTCGTGGCCACTGGTGGAATAACTGCCTCATTATTCTGGGCAGAGTGAGTGGGCTGGGCCTTGGCGTCACGCAGCGTCATTAAAGTCAGCATCTTTGTGCATAGCAGCCATGGCCCTGGTTACAGCTGCTGCCATGGCCTGTTGTCCCACCATGCTGGAGGGATGCATTCAGTGTTTTCCTGTACCAGTTTTTGCAGATTACTGCAGTAATCTGCACGCAAGAGGTGCAGTGCTCGGGGCATCGTGCCATCCAGCCGCACAGTGACCACCTGCATTGTGAGACACACCGTATATCTCTAAAGACAATGTGGTGCAGGCAATCTCTGCCGCCTACAGCTGGGCTTTTGTCTGGACATCTAGCGGCAACACAGGCACCAGCAAAGACAACCATAGCTTTGCCTAAGCTGCCCTCTGCAGCAACGTGTGCTTGTTTATCACCTCGGAACATATTGTCACCATTCGGTCAAGCCTGGAAAGATGGCAAACCAGACAGAGCAGGAAAGGAAGGGAGCAAGAGACAGAGAAATATAGATGGAGGGAAAGAAGAGAGAGCATATCAGGAAGGCAGGAAGAGCAGAGGAGGGAAAGGGAGCATCAGAAGATTGGCGAGTGCGTCATGTACAGGATAATTAAGGAAGGCTGGATTAATTAGGCTTCCAGTCTGTCTGCCTCTCATACTCCCACTGAGCCTCATGCCAGTACAGGCCCCAAACCAGCTCCCAAAAGCCAGCCCATCTATTGTTCCACAGATTTTCCATTCATTCATTGGAATGTGTGTTTTCACTATCAATGCAGGCCACCAAAGGGTTTAAAGCTACTGCTGTAATTGCAGTAAATTACAGTAAACACCTAAAAAAGGACAGACATAACCTTGCACGGATAGATTGTGCTTGTCTGTGCACATGAAATTTACTGCAAGCCACATTTGGTTAATGATGCTTGGATTTGCAATAAGGTGAGCTATTCTCTAGTTGAGGGACATGGCCTTTACTTTGTAATATAGTGCTCATGATGCTACCTACTCAGGTTGTACTGTGCACTGCAAAAATGTAATGTGCTTTTTCAAGTCATTTCTCACTATAATTGAGTCCTAAAATAATAACAATTTGCCAGAGCAGTTAGAAAAAACTTGTTTTTAATATAAATAATTCAAGAATGTTCAAGAAATTAGCATCTGTATCTTGAAATGAGATCAAATAAGACAGGTCACTGGACTAGAATTGAGAAAAATGAAACGAGATTTTAGAAAGTAAGTCAAGTCAAACAAGTTGATTTAGATTAGAAACAGGTTGAAATGTTCTTAAGGCAAAAATGTATTTGAGGTTTTTGCAGTGTGCTTGTGGATGAACTCTGCCAACTCTGCCATGATTCAATATTTGGTATTTATTTTACATCTTGACACAGTACAAAGTGAATAAGCTAGCGGCCTTTACACGGCCTTCTAAAGTTACATCACCACCTTTGTTTCTCATCCCCCACTCACCCAATTTGTTGCAATGAGTAAATCAATTCAACACCAGTCCATTATGGCGAAGAGGCTAAAGTAGGTGAGGGTTCTTAGTCTTGGAAAGATACAAGAAAGCTTATTTCCTTCTTCTGCGTGATCAAAATAGAATGTAAAGGCTTAGCAGATGATGGGAGATCAGTGTCTTCATTTCAGTCTCAACAAAAGAGACAAAGAGACAAGTGTCCCCTTTACCCGGTGTTCAAATTAACCAGGGGAGCTCAGCTGCCACAAAAGAGACCAGAAACCTTACGAAATCAATATTGGCAGTATATGGAGGAAGGGCGGTGGGGTGGAGTAAAAGTGATAATTAATTAACTATTAATTGTATTAACAGCAGTAATTCTACCCATGTAATGATGGATATTAATAGACACAAATAAAATGTATCTGTAGTAATCGTCCACAACAAGAAAGAAAAGTTGCTATTCCAAATTACTCTGTACTTGAAGACATTTGACTTTCTCTAGTAAGCTTGTACGTTTCTTATTTAGTATGTTTTAATATATTTTGGATATATGAGGATCACATGAATTGCCTCTATAGTTTTTGGTTTTACTCATGAATCCAAAGCAAGAAATTCCCCCTAAAAAGTCCCTACCCTTGCTTGTTGACGACGGAGACGCCCCCCTCCAGTCCAGAATGTAATTCAAACCTGCCTTTAGCTCTCCTTCACCTCATACCCTTTGCCCCATCTAGTGTGGAATATGATGGGATGAATATTTATTGTGGATCCTGGCTTTGATGGGCCGCATGGAAAGGTTGTAGAAAAAACAAAGTGGGGAAAAAGCTGGTGTCGCCATTTCTGGCCTGATTGACGCTCCAGCTTGCAGCAGGTAATTCATTCTGAAAGGGAGGCACAAGTGCCCCTGCTCCTTCTCCCAGCACAAGTTTATGATAATCCTAATAAATTATGATGCGCTGCACAGACATTAAAAACTCTGATTGGCACTAAATCAAACAGGCTGTGCCTCTCAGGTCAGAGAGAGCTGAGAGAGTGACTGTGTGTTCCCCGCTCTCCCTTCCAACTATCAATTTCTCTCCTTCCTCAAATCCTACATCACCCCAGGTCCACCTACCTATTTCTCTCTCTTCTCTCCTTTTGTCTACTCCTATCTTTTGGCTCAACTTGTAATTTTCCATTGCTTCGCTGTGCCCTTTCTGTACCACACTTTCTTTGCAGCTGACTTGATAAATTCAGGTGACAGCGTATAAAACGTCTGAGACATGGAGTAAGGTCCTCAGTACCCTGGGAGTATGTGTTATTGTACCATTCCTGTATTTGTCACGATTCCCTGCATTTCTCTGCATGCATTTTTATCCTTTTTGCAGGTGATTTAATTCACAGTTGAATGGATAACCAGATTGACACCCACCACTTTAATCTTATCCGAGCACCCATGCGCAGATTATTCTACCATCATCAACTATAGTGGTCATAGGTCCAAAACATCAATTTGTTAACCCAAATCTGGTTAGCCTGATGTTGATTACTTCCCTGCACTGGCTCTTATTATTAGAAAATCGAAAATACTCCACCTGCCTTGATTAAAAAGAGTGGGGGGAAAAAATCTGCTTAAGTGTTTAATTTGTGGGCAGTTCATCTCTTTAGAAAAAATATGGGAATGCAGCATTCCATTATCACTGGTCAAGTACACGACTACTTCAGTAATGGTTCTCCGCTCTGAAAATAGCACTCTGTTAAAGGTTGGAATCTTTCTTTAGACACGTAAAGGCTCGGTTATGTCATAGTAGAGAAGCTGCAGTGTCAAATAAGACATGCATTTGGTGCATCAGTGAAGAAGTCATTAGATCAGAATAGAGTTGAAGGAGAACGGCTGAGGTGATTGAAATTTTCTATTTGCATTGATTGTGGTACACTCTGGAATATGTCCCATTTTGAATGTCCACGTTACAAAGAGCATATCCTCTCACTTGGAGAGAGCACCCAGTAAATCACATTCTCTGATTAATGTTTTAATGCTGAGGGTAGTGAACCCATCCATTCACAGACAGACTGCTTGTTAATGGTCATAATCAGTGGCAAAATAGCAGTGAGGATCGTATCTCAAAGACTGCATACCAGGTATGATGAATGAATGAACTATCAGACACAATGCAGATTTTTTTTAAAAAGGCTGTCTCTTGATGGTTTCACCTGAATCGCTTTACACATTAGATGAAGGAGAGACAGGCTGAAGAAGAGCAGGTGGGACATGGAAAATGCTAAATTGAGTGCAATCAGGGGTACAACTAAGGATTATTTTCATTATTGAATAATCAGATTTTTATTCCACCAGAAGTCAAACCCACAAAATATTCCATTCCACAACGATATAAAACGGATCCTCACATTTGAGAGGTCGAAACTGTTGTGTAGAAGCTGGAACAGTTGTGCAACAGTTACAAGGCATGGGAGATGCTTGTTGTGAATGATTTTCAATGAGCAGTCCTAGAACATCAATTTTGTAGTACAAAGAAGACTTCTAACTGCCCTTTTAGAGCTCGTAGAGCACACCAGTCTTTCTCTGCATGAGTCATTACAATGGTAACAGGAGGCAACATGGAGTTCAATATCTATCTTGAAATGTAACCGTTGTATTCTTTTGTATGTACACTAAAATTACTAAACCTCTCCATAGTATGAGCAAGCCAACTGGTAATAATTTATAATATATATTAATATATTTATGGTTATATGGCATGGTTCAACCATGTGAATGTGGTCATTCCAAATTAATAATATTATATATATTTTTTTTTTTTTTTTTAAGATGTCTGAGGTTTTTGAAATGTAAAGTAACACACGTCATGATTTATAACAGACACAAGGCTCAGGTGGGTTTTGTAACCTTCCTCATTTTATGGTCATCATTATGTGTGATCTTTTTCACATTTCAAGAGATGAATACAGAGAGGGTCCCTGGTCCCTAAGTGGCCTCACTAGCTTCATGGCACTATCAATTCCCAAAGTATCCATTGTCAATTTTGTCAATACAGAGCTTTTATTACCTTGCTAATTCAATCAATAAGAGGGACCATTATATTTTACTGTGAAAGATGGCGTCCAAATATATGACATTTGTTACATGGAGCGTGGGGCAGATATTGCTTGAGTGTGTGTATTGGAGAGCTATAATACTGTAGTCACTTGTTCTCCCCTTCTCTTTCTCTTTTCACAAATGTTTTGGTATGTAATTCTGTTTCTCTTCGAACACCATACATGGGAGGAAAAAAAAAAAAAGTGGACCCTGGGTTGGGACTTATTCTTAGAACATGTGTTGATATGCTCTTTTCAGCTTGGACATGTGGGGCTGGAATACTAAAGTGAAGCTGTGGGAGAATACAAGTCATCAATCATGAGAGGTGTACATTTTCCTGCAGTGGAAGACAACCTGCATCAAGGCTGATGCAGTGAGGCCACAGAGTAGGGTGCTGGAGGTTGACAGAGACAGGTAATTAACTAAAAATAATATGTGCTTGACACAGCAGAGAAAAGGGCTTAAAAAGGAATAGGAGACACAACGGAATGAAACCTCCGAGAATATTCTAGCTGGGGAGATGAAGGTTACTTTGTATGCCGGCATGAGTGGATGCAGCACATGCAGCTAGCCTGAACCGACACCTACACGCTGGAGAAGGATCAAACTCGAAAGGCAGGAAATTTCATTAGATTTTCAACATCAATACATTTCACTCACCCACACCCCTTCATCTGAGTTTTTATATATACAGAATAAAAGGCTGGCAGCACATCACAGCAGTATCAGAAATTTGACGTCTGATTGCTTTTGCTACTTGTTGGACTGGTGTAACTTGTAGAAATGTTAGGGATGGCACCCTCACATAGTGTACATGTCCTTTTGTTTTGTTTTGTTTGAATGGAATATGAAACTGAAGGAGTTAAAGCACGTGTGTTAATTTGAATTTCTTTAACCATGGGAAATCCCACCAAAAGCTCAAGAAACAAAGCAAAAAGCTGAGAGCAAACCAGACTAACACTAACGAAACTTACAACAAGCATAAACACAATATTTACAGCTGGAATATCCCCATTTAAAGGGTTGAAACTTTGATTGTTTCCAATAGATTGACAGTCTTTGTCCTGAAGTTTTCAATATTGCTGTGATAATCATGCCCAAAACCCAAGGTAATGTCTTTAGAATGGTTGTCAAACAGTCCAAAACCCAAAGATATTCAATCTACATTGATATTGTTGCCTATTGACTCTACTCAATTAATCAAATTGTTTCAGCACTACAATAAACTTGAATGGAAAATGGCAATGTGAACATTTCTAATGTGTCCAGTACTGAAAAGGAACCATGTACTTATCTGGGCCTGTAGAGTAGATTCTGTTCTTCAGTGTTGTTTACTCAGTCTAGCAATTGTAAATACAATTGTACTCTTGTGTTTTCATCTCAGCTGTGATCTTTTCAATCCAAGTCGCAAAATTAATTTATCAAACAAGTTTGACACAATTTTGATCAAAAGTGCCCTTTTATTTTCTGAGAACACACGCACACCATCCTCGGTGCATGGCAGTTTTGATCTGACCACTGAGGAAAACATGCCAGTCTGCTGGGCCTTGCCTTGGACTTATTATCTTACTTCAAAAAAGCTTTGAGCCACCACAGATCAGTGGATGGACAGCTGTCCGCGGACAAAGGCCTGTGTGTCTTTGTGGACGGACGCCTGCCAATCTAGCTGTCGAGTCTGGATGACTGCCTGATTTCTCTGGCTTTCTAACTGCTTCTCCTGTCCGCCTGTCGGCTGCTCCATCCTGTTGAACGTGCTTCTCTGCCAGGTTCACTTGCCTACCTGTCTTACTCCACTTCAACTCCGAGTGCCAGTCTATCTTTTCCGCCTGTTGAATCTGCTGAATAGGATGACTTAAATGCTGTCAGTACCAGTAAAGGTACAAACATCTCCTCGGGGAAAGGGGGGACAGTTTCTTAATACAATTACATAATGTACTGTGAATAAATGCAATGTAATACAATGCATTTTTTAAAGATTGACTAAGAAATTGACATCTTCATCAGTTAGGTATGCTGAATTTGATTTACAGTTAAGCCAGTGGGCTCATCCTTGCTAATGTATTCACCTTTGTTCAAGGTGAACTCTGACCTTGAATTTGTACGGTCAGCCAATAGAAACATTGATCCACTGTGTTTTTGAAATGGAGAGGTCATTATTCTTTCAACAAAAAAAAAAAGGTTATTTTTCTCTATTTGCTTCTTACTTGTGAAATACTGACTAGTTTCATAGGCTACATCCACAATAATACATTTTTAAAACAGTGTTTTAAAACAAAAACCATCTCCGTACACACAAGTGTTTTATCACAGTTTCAGATATAATCTGCGTCCATACTACACGCCTGGAAATGCCTATCACGTGACCCTTCACGTGTACTGGGCATGCACGTGCCGGTGTAAACAGGAAGCAGATTGTCTACTCTGTGGTTAGTTGCTTAGTTAGTTGCAGAAAATACTACGAACGAAGAACATCAATGGCGAACAGTAAGACCAGAGATTTGGACCGACGACGAGGTGGAACTGTTACTGAAAGTAAGTGTTGTAATTCGTTATCTATGTTGAATTAACCGCTGGTAGTCAAGGCTGATGTCGTTTGTTTTCTTCTGGGAAA
Source organism: Macquaria australasica (assembly GCA_005408345.1). Taxonomy (NCBI): domain Eukaryota; kingdom Metazoa; phylum Chordata; class Actinopteri; order Centrarchiformes; family Percichthyidae; genus Macquaria; species Macquaria australasica. The sequence continues at coordinate 387,523 of SEMN01000190.1, read as the reverse complement.
GGGTCACGTGATAGGGGAGTAACGAATCAGGGAAGGACACGTTGTGGCTGATAAGACCCAATCAGGAAGCAAACGTGGGTGTCTGCGTGATCGTTATAAAACGTCTCAGTTTCTGCCTGTCCTCAATAAAATGCAATCCCGGAGTTTTCTAACGAAAACAGCATTTTAAATGGTCTCCGTTTTAGGGGTTATAGAACGCTGGAGTAGTGTGGACGCTAGGCATAAACGTAGCAAAAGTTATGAGTTTTAAAACAAAAACGTAGTTGTGTGGATGTAGCCATAGATAGATGTGAAAGCACTATTGCAAGAGACATAAATGTCAGTGGGAGGATCACTTTGTTCTTTAGTTAGAAAAAAAAACAGGCCAGATAACAGAAATCCTATGGAGACAGATCTGTGGTCTTTTTTGACTCTTGATACTCTGTCCACCCACAGACAACTGCAAAGACAAGGCCTCCACCCTCTCTTTTTGGAGAGTGTTCCCGTTAATTACAGTAGTTGTTAATTAGGACGGGCTATAGAATCAGATAACAACTCTTCCTAGAAGTAATGAATTGAGAGTTTAGTTCCTTGAAAGATGCAGCCTTGAATTCTAAGTAAGTTTCTTGACACAAGGCCCCAGTCTATTAAATAGAAATATAAAATTGACTTTGGGAAAACTGAAATATTTTCATCTGACAGCAGTGTTATGCGAGGATGACAGGCTAATTATACTTGACTCATTGTCAATTCATTAAATAGCACATAATTTTCTGGTAAGAGTGAACAAGTCTGCACAACTTCAGCAGAAGTGCTTCATTCAACCATGAGTGTTCATAACATTAAAAAAAAAAAAAGTGAATAAAAATGCCTATCATAGGGATAGCTCGGTCCCCTTTTACTCCTTCATTTTATAGGCCTTAACAGATACACTGCTGCAGGTACTTAGCAGTGTATTTAGTTTCAGGTCTGTGAATGACTCATCTTCATCTTCCCTCATGCTTACTGGATTACAAGTATTTGAATTTTGTGACTTATGGGCAAGGGGATAGTAAGGCCGTCCAACCTTACTGAAAATGTTCATATACTTAATGAGAAAAAAGGAGTGCTTCATTGGGCTGGGTCCACACTAATATCCTCTAACATTCCTTTTAGTCCACACAACTGCCATGCATTTAATATTACAAACAAGACACCTACAACCAACTATGAAAAAAGTGATATTATTTAATGAAATGCCAGTGATTTGTTTCATGAGATGTATGATAAAATCACAAAAGAGATGTGGCTGTAGTTAGACACTTTAAAAAATGTCCTAATATGAGTGATGTCTAATGTCTTAAGTCTTATTTTCAAGATAAAAAAGGCCAATTTTGATTCTAATGCAACAACCTGCCTTCTTCCTTCTTGTTTCAAGATACAGAGGACATAAATGTAGAAAATCCTCAAAGGGGATGATATATATTGGAAAAAGGTTGAAAAAACCTTACTGCACTGGCATGCTGTTTCACTTGTTTAAAAAAAAATAAGACTTACATTTTAGAGAGAGATAGCTTGATATGATGGAGATGTTTGCTGTGTTCTTGCTGCACCTCTGCTGGACAGTTTCTCTAACATGGAGAGTTTTGTATTACATGCTGCATCAAATGTAGTTGGAGCATAGATGCTAGTTTGAGAACATTTTTGAATGCTGCCGCTGTAACTAAATGCAGTGTCAAAAATGGGAAGACAACACCGATCACACTGGGGCAAGCAAGTCATGGCTCTAATGTGATATTACCCTTTCAGCATTTGTTCTGTGTCACTATTCTAGGCTTCTTTTATTATAGCAAATTTGTAAAAACAGGCCATTTTTGTCCATTTGCATGCAGTTACAATATGTCATCCTTGTTCTCTCATCCAGAATAGAAGTACCTGTATCAGTCGGTAGTGTAGCAAGTAAGAGGTAGTAAAAAGGCCAAGAGATCTATGCGCGAAAAATAATAATAAGGAGCGAGTAGCTACAAGGTATGTACATTAGATGCAAATTGTAAAAGATTTTAAGATGAGCTCACCAACGAGTAGAAAAGATAACAGAGACAGTGCATCAGGAAGCTTAGCATTAATGATGCACTTGGGTTGCATTGTGAAAACTGGGAGGGGAAAAAAAGAGTCTTGCCTCTTTTCCAGGTAATGTAATTGCTATATTGGTGATCTAACACCCTCATTAAGCATGGATCAAACGGCGGTGAAGAAAGCAGCGGCATGGAACCAGAGTGTGAAACAGACAGGATTAGCGGATGAGAGAGATGTTCTCTCACGCACAGTGCATGTTTGAAGTCTCCCACATGGCTAATTGTCGACTGAAGACACTAGCATCGAGAAGTTCAGCCTCCCCACTGAATTACAGATAGCTTACTTGCCCTTGGCTAGCCTCCCAGTGTTTGTGTTGATTTTTTCTGAGCAATTAACAATCTGACACCATGACCTTGGACTGTAGAGGGATGGGAGAGAGAAACAGGGAGAGAGGGAAACTGCCTCATACCTTACTGTGCAATGGCGCAGGACAAATTAGCAACAACATATTTTTATCTTTACATTTTGACACCTTACAATAACTTGTGCACTTTTTCACGGCCTTTGACTGACACAAAAGTATCAAATCTCAATAGCAAAGCCTGTAACATGCTTTCTCAAATAATAAACAGCAAAACAGCAAAAATAGACATACGCTGGAATTCACACTGTGGATATAAATCAAGCAAGCAGATACGGTTTGTAAGCAGAGGTCCATGCCTCAATTCAAGACTGTCCTCACTGGAAAAACAATACCATTGGTTGTGTTAAACTTATTAAAATTACCTGTTTACATTTCCTGAAAAACAACCTCATGTCCTCATGCAAATATTTGTGAAAGTAGCATGAAGATATACTGCTACAAACAGTCATAGAGAGGAGGGTGGGATGGGATCGGTTTGGCATACAAAGCTTGTCACTTTGACACTTAACCTAATCCTACCAAACATTAAATGCTGCTTTTTTATCTATAAAGGCAACCTTAAAGTAGTTTTAGTTGCCAAGTAGTTTAGTGAAGACCTACTTTGTCTGAGGGCTTTTGCTTAATTTCTGAGTGCCAGGATAAATGTAGGGTTGAATGTCATCAGCATAAGAAAAATAGGCTGCTTGAGAACCAATATATTTAGAATTGTGCAGTTCAAGCATTAGGGCTACAACTAGAAATTATTTTCCACCATGGATTAATCTGTTTTTAAAAAAATATAATTTAGACTATATCTTGATTTCCCAGAGCCTAAGATAACATCTTCACATTGGCTATTTTGTCTGACCAAAAGTTTAAAACTGAGAGATTTTAAATTTACCAAAATAGAAGCTGCTTATAGTTGTCTAGCATTTGCTAGTTTTGCTTGATAAATGACTTAAATGATTAATCAGTTGCTAATATTCTCGTTGATTGTTTTCTTTCAACCAACTAATTGATTAATCATCAATTTGCTTTTACACAACAGATTTTTTTCTTTTTTCTTTTGAGTGACATTCCTGTAAGGGTGAAATCAAGCAAATGCAAGGCCACGGGTCAGCAAGGAACATTTAAGAACTTTTAATGATTACCATTTTAAAGTCACCAGACTTTGAGTAATTTCTCTTTACACTGTAGTGAGTTACTATTGTGACAGCAATGAGAACAACCTCAGGATGCTGCTCTGTAAGTCCTACCCAGAAACTTGGTTAACCCTCTGTAAACGAACCTACCGTGGGCGGCCCCGAACTGGCTGCGGGAGGGCGTTGTTTGCATAATCCTATTTAAAGTGATGTAAAATAAAATCTGTAATAGTTAGAGCATTCATTTGCATCTGAAAGCTAAGACTTCTGTCTTTCGTGTCATCACATTGTATGCTCGTGTTGCGGGTTGAGGACGTCATTAAGATGCGTTATGTGCGGTGCAAAATGTGATGACAACTCAAGGTGGCGTCATGGATGTCCATGGGTGGCGCGGTTTTAATTTATGACACAGTTTCAATAATTTTAGCAGTCGTTATGGTTTATTGACTTACATAACCTTTTAGCGTAGGTTGTACAGATTTTGAGGATATGAAGTATTTGAAGATAATCTTGGAAATGACATCACAATAAGCAAAAATACCAATGTAGGCACTGGCGGAACATTTATATTGCAGAATTCAAAGGGTTAAAGGGTAATACATTCATAAGAAGTATAATTTGTCTAGTTTTTAGCATCAGATGAGTCTGGGTTTCTTAAAAATAGGAACAACATTTATTAATTCAAAGACAGCTATATGCAGTGTGACATAATAAGTGGATGATTGTAGTTTGTAAAAGGTCAGCAGCAGTATCAGAAGAAGGGATGAGGAGGTAGAATCAAGGGGGCATGTAGCAGTCCTGCCGGCAGAAATGAGTTTCAGGACTTTTCATGACAAGTCGGGTAAGATGAGATGGGTAGTGAGTGAATTAGGGGTAGCACTACTGGGCAGTTGGCAGAGCAGGCCTGGCATATCATCAAAATCCCTATCAAAGAACATTTGAGCCATTTTGTGTCAGCTGTAAAAAGCGATGTCCACTTAGTTCATTCGGTTTCAGAGCGCCAAGGGGCAGGATACAATAAATGAGCAGATCTGGATGGAAGATGGTAGAGGTCAAAGGATGATGATGGGGTTGCTAGACACATGGGAATTGTAAAAAGTGAAAGGAGATGAGAGGAGAGAAGGAAGGAATTGTGGAAAAAAGCCACATATGTTACCGTGTGGTGTGGCCAAGTTACAAGATGGGTTTGAAAACAATGGCAAAGATTCTGAGTGATGTTCTGAAACATGAAAAGGTGACAGAAGCCATAAGTGACACAGACTCAAGATCAGGTCAAGTCCACTACCCACATCAGGAGTACAGCTAGAAAGGAAAAAATCAAAGAAAGATAGAAATTAAATTATAGAAATAATCATCTCTGTGGGAAGGTTGAAGTGACGTAGGAAAATGAGGATTGCACCATCTTCAGGCAGTTCACTAAAAAAGCTGCCAAACTCACATTCATGTCAGGTGGACCTGAAGGCTGATAAAGGACAATCATGTGAAGAGGTCCAGGGTGAGTTATAGTGATGGCACAGAATCCAAATGCAATAAATGGTAAGAGTGACACAAGAGGAATAAGCAATTTCTACTCAGGAGAGATGAACAGACCTGAACTGCTATGACCTCGAGCCTGAGGAGAGGCAGTGAGGCTGTGAGGTGGGGAGAGTGCAGCAGGTGCTGCCGCGTTCTGCCGAGTGATTTATGTCCACGCGAGAGCAACAAAATGTAGAAACAAGATCGGAGCACATTCTGAGATGAACTCAGGACTTTGTGGACTGCTGAGTGATAGTTTCTGTCTCCCCTCTACAATGTTTTAAGATGAGACAGAGGGACAGATAAGGCTGGGGAGAATGCATTTTCAAGGATATCTCAAGAAACAAAATGGAGGTGAGTGCGGGGATGAAAGGGAAGCTTGTGGAAACAGAAGTGCTAATGTGAGAGGAATTAGCAGAGTGCCGGGCCTTCGATTAGTTTTCCTCCATATGTTTACAGAAATAGTTAAACGATTTTCATGCAATATGGCTTCATAATATAGCTATAGCTATAGCTATACAGGTTGTGCTGTCAGAAACCTGAGGCCAAAATGTAATACAATGTCGACAATAACAGTCCCCTGCAGGTGTATTGAACTAGCACATTGCAGAAAGCAGGGGAGGGAAAGACAAGATATAAGATAAGATAAGATAAGATAAGATAAGCCTTTATTGTCCCACAGCAGGGAAATTTTTAGCGTTGCAGCAGCCAGCAAAAGTGTCATATATAGAAATACAATAAAAATAAATAGAAAAATAGTCCTATACACAGTATAGACAGAAATAAATAATAGTGACTGAGTGCAGTTGTAAGTATGAACAAATAGATAAGATAAAAAATATTGCACATATATAATATACATGTATATGAAAAATATTTCACAGCAACATATGAAGTAGATAACATCATGAATACAATATATGTATGAAGATAATGCACAGCAGTAGATGAAGTATAGTAGTGAACAGTCTGCACACTGACAGTCAAGTGTAGATTACAGGGAGTTGTACTGATTATAGAGTCTGACAGCAGCAGGCAGAAAGGACCTACGGTACCTCTCCTTCAGACACCGCGGGTGGAGCAGCCGGTCACTGAAGGAGCTGCCCAGTGCTGAAAGAGTGACATGTAGGGGGTGGGAAGTGTTCTCCAGTAGTGATGATAGCTTGGCCACCATTCTCCTGACTCCCACCACCTCCACTGAGTCCAGAGGGCATCCAAGGACAGAGCTGGCCTTCTTAATCAGTCTGTCCAGTCTCTTCCTATCCCTGGAAGAGATGCCACTGGCCCAACAGGTCACCCCATACAAGACAGCTGATGCCACCCCAGAGTCATAGAAAGTCCTCAGGAGCGCACCCTGCACTCCAAAAGATCTTAGTCTCCTGAGCAAAAAGAGACGACTCTGGCCCTTTTTAAACAGAGCGTCCGTATTGTCTGACCAGTCCAGTTTGCTGTTCAAGTGAACACCCAGATACTTGTACGATCTCACAATCTTCCATATGCCTTAAAAACAGCATATGGAAGCTAACCACAAGGTGCACAACCGGGAGCCTATACAGCTAGACCTGCTACTGTACTTCTCATATATGCCCTCGCCAACATTGCATAGGAATTTCAACTGGTTGACATGTCTGTCTTAAACATATATATATATATATATATATATATATATATAAATAAATAAAAGATTAAAAATGTGTTCAGCCCAATTTACATCATCTGTGTGTGCCAACTTCCCCTCCAGGTATAGCTTATGTAAGGAGGTGGAGAACATCAGAACTGGTGAACCTGCTGAAGATCATGTGATCAAATTGATGTTCATGAGAACCAGAACTGTATCATTTTAAACATTCTATTGGGAGCCCTACAGTGTTGGGGATATCTTTTATTTATTTTTTAATGTGTAGTGTTAGCTTTTGTATAGAGAATGGCTTACTTCACTCTCTCCATTACCACCTTCCTTTACTTACAAGATCTATTCTGTTTTGCCCCAAATTATAAAATAACAAAAACTCTTGGCTTCTGGCTCTTTCTTCTTTGTCGACAATTCCTATGCTTGCTTGTTGATGAATCACACATATTTCCAGTACCTTTTTCTCCGAGTTGTTACACTCTGCTGGCTCTGTAATGTTGATTTGGCCCTTGCCCCTCTTAGTCTGGGTTAATTCCTGCTTTATTTTGGCTACAGGATAAAAGAGTCAGCTAAATTGCCAAGTTCAATCAAGTCAAGATAAAAGGCTAATGATAGATGCAGTGATTTCAATGGTAAACAGCAAGCCAGCTTCTAGCTTATACTGATGGAGAAGCTGTGAGTTATTTTGTGTGGGGTCCCTTAGAGTAGAAGTGGAGGGCACCTTTCATAGATAACGTCTCATATAGGGCCTTCCTGGACTGTGCAGTATGAGTCTGATAATAGTCTGATCCAACTGGCATGGGGCATCAGGAATGAAAATGAGTGTTGGGAATGACAATCATTTTATTCCTTGTTATGTGACATACTGGAAGGCAACCAATGCATTTTTTTTTAATTTGCCTTCACCTAGTGTGACAGTAACCCCTCCTCCCCAGCGCTGCTCATTCCTCTTGATCCTCACTGCTATAGCCATCTATTGTTTGCCTAATATTGTATAACTGTTGACATTAACAATTCTCTAACAAACAGGGGTAACATGGTATTACGTTTTTAAGGTCTCTGATTTAAAATGTCATTCTATAGGTCCAACACATGGGTGTGAGCTACTCCTAAGCCCCCTGAGACAACTTTGTAATTTTGGGTCATATAAAAATAAACTAATTAATGACAACTGAAACTGTTTTTACAAAGTATCTGAAATGAACACAGTGATAATCTGGGGGTCCATATTGAACGCATGGCTGCTAGAATTTATTTTATAAAGCCTAGGATAAATCAGAATAAATAGAACATAATTATTTTACCACCAGAATGCCTATAATTACAACCACGCCCCTCTTAAACAAAGAATATCAAGACTAAATCAATATTTAACTTTTTTCTTTTTTATTATGTGAGAATGTCAATTCTTGGCACCACAACCTCTTTTTAATGTTAATCGTTATTGCTATCAATGTGCCTTTGTCATATTGATATAATTCCCGTGGGCAGCTGTCTCCTGCTGTGTACTTTGCAAATTAACTAGCTAATCATTCAAATTATAGGGGGCGGCCACAAGAACATGAACACCTGTACAAGGTTATGAAATCCAAAACACCACTACAACAAATTCAACTTCTTTGAAGCTTATTTAAAATTTCTGTTGGGACTGCATTAAAAAAGTCAATAAACACAATTTAGGCATAATTGTGATGTTCTTGTACTGGGTTATACTATATTTTACAGGGGTCCCTGTTATCATATCTAACCTCTGTACATTATGTGCATATTGCTGGCTTGAGATCATAGTGTGCTTCCTGTTTTGATCTGAAAATAAGATGACATTGCAAACATTTTATTGGCTTGAAGACAGCATGGCATGTTGGATTGAAGCCACAAAAGATGCGTCAAATGAGGTCATGTGAAAACCACATAATTCAAATTAAAGGTTGCTTGGCATTGCAAAAAATGAACTACAGCTGCTAAAAATTTTCTATTTTTACCCCTCCATCCATCCAACATCACTTTCAATGGAGTTTTACAATACAAAAAATTACACTTAACATAAAGCAGCACTGTAGGCTGAAAGGAGGCACTCAAAGTCTATATGGGGGGAGGGCAGGGCAAACAACAACAAAATGGCAGCTGTGATTTGTGGTCCCATAATCAAACCAGTGTGAGCAACCTGCCAGTATTATAATATATTATCAGGTGACTTGCCTCAAGGAAAGCCACATGGTTAGTAACAGGAATGGAAGAGAATGTGGAGGATCGAGCCCTCCTCCTCCTCGCTGTTTAAACCTCTGCATTTATAGTCATTCCTCCAGAGAGAACTGGCCATAAATTCATGCCATGGAAATGTCGACAAAATCTAAGAACTAGACTGAGTACGAGTGGGCTGGTAATGTGAAAATATATAGAGTTTAACCAAAATATGTCTTACGCATTTTGGGTTACAGCTTCGGAAGGTGGGCTACCTGATCATCCGGGTGGGCTTAGCCCATGCTTAGCGCCCTGTCATTACTGGACCGGTTAATCAGTGATAAGAAATACATTTCTACAGAGGATTTGCTTAACTGTAGCTTGGAAAACCTGCAGAAAAGTCAGCAGTAGAATAAAAGGTTTAACCAAGAATGATACAGTATGTCAGGTACACAAGAGTGTAGCAGCTGAATGCAAGAGGAAAAAAAGTGGTATTCCCACATTGCTGTAGTCTGTAAATACTGTTTTCAAGAAATTCACTTGCCTGTGTATGAAACATTTCAAAGGATTTCCACTCCTTTTGGGACTATCAAAGACTACTTCTCTCTCTCTCTCTCTCTCTTTCTCTCTCTCTGTCTGTGTGTGTGTGTATGTCACAAAATGTGTATTTTTTCTATCCTTGTGTGTCAGAAAACGTAGATGGCCAGTGAAAGTATGCATTTGTGTGACTAATCAATTAAGCCAGTGAGTAAACAAGTGAGTAACTTCAGCAAGTCATTGTGCAAAGGAAGGAAAAAAAAATCAGAAAGGAAGTGCTGTTGCTGACTTTGAGCATTAAGTATTTTCCAACAACTATCTTGAGTCATAGCTATGTCAAGAAAAGTGTGAAGTCATCAGCTCAGGGGAAGCTCTATTCAGTGACAAGAGTCTCTATTATCATTCATATCCAGTGTCCAGAAGTGAATCTTCCCACCATTCAGCTATTCTACCCACACAATACTGCTCATCAAAAACTGAATAGCAGTAGAGCAAACACACAAAGCACAAAGCCTGTGATATGCAAGCAATAAAGCAAACAAGTACTTAAACAAGCACAAATGTCTTATCACAAACAGCATAGCTTAAGTTCAAGATTATGCAGAATAGGAAATGTAATCAGTCTCATTTATCTGTATTTCTGTGCAATTCTGTGGCAAAACAAACACTTGCATCTCGGCAAAGATTAGGTTTTAAGCGAATATACAAAGACCCATCTGAAAACAAGAGATATCTTGTTATACACAAAGTGATGCTAAAAGCACCTCTGCTTCATTCAATAATAATCCATGGGTACACAGTATTTACCTAACCTGCTGTGTAAGGCTAAGTAATCAAGCAGCAGACGTATCTGTCAAAGCAGTATAAATAATTACCTCTAGTTGCCTCGCTGTGGACAGAGTTTTGTTTAGGAGGAGTGGCGGTGGTGTGGGTCATACCTCGCATTCTCGGGAGCCTGAGATGGTATAGGTGCAGGGTCCGGTCCCATTGACAAGCACATCCATGGCCTCAGAATTGGTGGGCTTGTAGTCCACATAGTACTCCTGCAGTGGAGAGCTCAGGGTGCGTTCCGTCTCTCTAGCTTTCTTGCGGCGTTTGCGGGCTGCTGCCGAATGCTCCTGCAGCTGCTTGACACTGCTAGGATAGCGCTTCCAAGACACGTAGATTACCAACAGGATCATCGCAACAGATAGAAAAAGGGCAACACTTCCAGCCACAATCTTATGGAAGGACACGGGCTCCAAGTCTTGCTCTGGGGGAAGTGCCACAGGGGGGGTAACAGCTGACAATGTGGGGCCTCTGATAGATCCCTCTCCTTTCTTTCCAGAACCAGTAGGTGATGCCACAATCGCTGGGTGACGTTCAGTCTGCACAGGGACACTGGATGGGCTTGGAGGAATACTCACAGTAAGCGTTGTCGCTGGGTTTGATTGACATACACCAAAAGCTTCAACAGCATCCATCACTTTCTCACCCTGGGCTTTCTTCGGGGAGGCGCAGATCATGGTGGTCTCCTTTGCCCCTCTGAAGTTTCTCAGCCAGGCCACCAGAGGACAGATGGCAGTGCCACAGTCCCATACATTCCCAGCTAAGCTAATCGTAGTCAAAGAGATCCAGGCATCAACCACCTCCTGGGAGACATTGGTCAACTTGTTGGAGTCCAGATTGAGGGTCTGCAGGTTGGGTAGGCATTGATAAACAACAGCGTCCACTTCCGTCAGATCGTTCCCAGACAGATCCAGTTTCTGGATGGAGGCCCAGGTCCAGGTCAGGCCCTGGCTCATTGAGCGAATGCGATTCCACTGCAGGTAAAGTGCCCGCAGATTGTAGAGGCGAGGAAAGTGAGAGAAATTGATCTTTGAGAACTGGTTATGCTCCAGATGCAGCTCGGTGAGCTTGACTAGGCCTGAAAATGCATTCCGAGTGATACTGCGCAGACGGTTGTAACCCAGATCCAGGAATTCAAGATTTCTGCAATCTTGGAACAGACGCACTGGGATGATTTTTAGAGAGTTTGAGCGTATGTGAAGGCTCAGAAGCTTCCGTAGGCCCTGGAACTGCCCGGGCTGCAAGGCTTGCAGTTTGTTGTACGACAGGTCCAGATTGCGCAAATTAGGGACAGGGTGGAATGTGGTGTTGTGGAGCGATGTGATCTTGTTGGAACTTAAGATCAGCTCTTTGAGCCTGCGGACCCCCTGAAAGGCCATTCCATCCACAGAGGCAATGTAATTGTGGTCCAAGTAGAGCCAGATGAGGTGGTTGAGGCCTACAAACTGGCCAGCACGAAGACTGGCGAGACTGTTGTACCGTAGAGACAGGCCTTCACAGCCTCCTGAGAGGTTCTTGGGGACATCGCGAAAGGCGCTTGACTCACAGTAGACAATTTTTCCATCACAGCGACAGCTCTTGGGGCATGGGCGCTCACTCAAAGATGGATTTGCTGCCAGCCACACCTGCATCAGGAGTTGGACCACTAGCCAGCGACGCCGCAGAGCAGAGCCTATAGGGAGGAGAAAGGGGGAGAGGAAATGAGAAAGTAGAAAAAAAGTTGATTATTACAAACTCCAAAACAATAATTCATAATTTAAGATTTTCCTTTGGTAAACAAATACATGCTACACACTGAGTAACTTATTTTTCGTGGGGTTCAGTATTGGAAATGATCATGTCCACCAACCTATGTGCCCTATTTTATTTTTCTTAAGATAAAATGAGAGGATATATTTATACACCCAGACCTGACTTATTGCTCAAGAAATGATGAGGCCCAGCAATCTTGGCAGTTTACTTACAACTTCTGAAGAGGTATCCTGAGGCAAGCATCAAGTATCAGAGCTTCTACATTTGTATGGTTTTCTTTTTATTATCGAGTAACAATACTGCTGCAAAAAGTGAACTATTTTATGTTTTTTGCTCATATTCAGTGTAATGATTAATGTGTGTGCATCTGAATGGGAAGGACACTAACACCTTTTCCAAAAACATTTAATAAAGCTTAAAAGCAAAGTCACCCAACAGCATAACATTGAGCTGTGAAAGTCAAGAGAGTTATACAAAACTGCTGCTATATCCTAAAGAAAGGAAGACTTTTCCACATCCCGATTGATGTGGAGATGCCAGAACTTAAAAATGAGGGCCAAAATTGTTGGGCTTCCTTTTAGAGATCTCTCCTATCATTTCAGTAGTTCAGTAGCTGCTCCTCCTATAGTCATTCAGATTCAGGTCATATTCCTCAATGTGCAATTTCTATATCTTTCTTCCTCGACCTTACACACCAGGTCCCTTCCCTTTGTCTATATATAAAGCTGTCAGATTCATCCATCAAGTTTCCAGAAATATTATGCCCTTCCAGTTCAAGACTTCCAGGTTCCTTTTTTCCATATCTTGGAAACTCCCTTCCTCCATTCAACTGCCACAGCGATGTTGTAAATCATCCCTTTAATTTTCAGTTTCCAAGGTTGTCACATACATTGTTAACACTTCAACCCACACTGACCCATGTTCACCATACCTGCAACACACCTATTTACAAACAATATGTCCAGTCATATCACATCATACAATTAAGGAGAATGTGATTAACACTAATTCATCAAACCTGGTGTCTTCCAACCTATAGTATCTTCAGCTATAGATATTTCTACAACACTCCACAGTGCAACTTCTATGTAGGTTGTAGCAAAGGACGGGTTTCCTAATAAATATGCACTCTTCCTTAGTTTCAATACATGTAAAGGAAATTGTCATCTGTATTAACCAAAGAAGCCTAAAAGGAAGCAGGATTCTGCAAATGCATTGCTTATATTCCGCTTATTTTCAATATTTCCAGTTTAAAAAATCAGAAGGACAGCCCGGTAAGTTTTATGTATAGAAATCATATAAGAATGTAATCTCTTATACAGATTACTTTTGTATTGAATCTTATGGTCAGATATCTAGCGGGTAGTCCAAAGGGACAGCACCCTGTCTGACACCAATTTGTTCCACACCACAGTGTGAGAGTACAGCATGACTTGTTTAGAACTTGAAGTTTAAGTTTATGATTTGTGGCTCAACTTGACCTAATCACTGCGATTTTGGTATGACTTAAAAACTCAACTTAAAATGAAAAATCTTGAGACTGTAAACTGTAAAACATGACTTGGTCCCACCACTGCTGCATTCTCATCTCACCTCTGCTCTGTGAGTATCTTAGTTTCCCAATTTTAGAATTGACTGTAAGCTTTAGTTTATTAATTTAGAAGTAATAAAATGAACAGGCCATGTTATATACTAATTAATATTGCTTGTTTTGATCAACTGACGATTTTATTAGGTCGTTAAGTGGTATAATTCAGAGATTTATTTTAATCATAAAAACATTTTTTTATTCAGTTGTATAACAAAGTTCAAACATTGTGTGGACTCATTACCCCAAAGTACATGGTCTTGTTTGCTGTTTGGATTGATGTAATTTGCGCTGCATGTTTACAATGAATACACAGTGACAACCAATGCTGAAGCAAAGCAACTTGCAATTTACTCAATCATATCTTCATCTTTATGTGTATTCAGTCATCCCAAAAGCCATCATTGCACCAATGGCAGAAGCAGATAAGTCATGAAAGGCAGCCTGTACAGAGCAAATTAACATTCAAGAGCTGATGGTTGAGTATACAATCCCAGAGGTGTTTCAATTTAGACTCCAGCCATTTCATGTATAACCAAAGCAAAGCAGTACAGGTTCAGCATTAATCATTGCTTCTGCTTTCCACAGGTTCAAATACAAAAATCACTATAAACCCTATGGAATTACACAACTCATCTCTGCTACAGAAAACTACCTGAATGCCAAAAATGCCAAATGTTTCTGTGGAGAATGATGTCAGTTTCTTAGTTTTGTGGGGGAAGATGCTCTGTTTCAAAGACTATTTGAAAAGTGAAGAAAAGTGGTCAGTAGCTTCCTGTGATATCACTCCTTGTTCTGAGGTGAGACAGAGTTGTTTCCATTAAAATTGTTCCCCTTTACAGAGCCACTAATGATCTGTCATTAAGATACATTGATTTCCCCTTGAGGAGGTGGTATGGTGAGATTCACTACTTATGTGTGTTTCTCAAGGCAGTATCATTAAGTATGGACTTTATTGCCATTATCACAGTGAGAAAAGATTAATATGTCAGGATAGAAGTAGTCCATACTTTAATTAGCTTACAAAATGTATGATGTGTTGGCAAGTGCCATGCAGAATTTACCAACGTAATTAAAATGAATGTGCTATATGTAGATGTGTAACACTGATGATGAACTTGAGCTAAAGCATGGAATCTCTGGGCTTTAAGGATACTTGTTGAGGCAATAAGCATTGATTTCAATTTTCTAGTATTTTCCGTAATCTTTGCAGGATTTGTCAGAAATAATTCCCTGACATAGAGTGGTTGAGAGGCATCATACAGCATATGCTATCTAACATAGCCATTTCACTCCTTGCCAAGCATCTGTTGATCCCATATGGGTATTGTATGTGTGTGTTTTTGTGCGTCTAAGAGTGTGACTGAGAGAGACACACGTACTGTTTGTTTTCAGAGGAATCTTTCATCACTCCTTACAGATGGAGGGAACCATGGCGCTATACAGATAATTTGTGCTGGCTATTGATTATACCAGCAGATACATCAATCATGTTTCTTCATCTCGGATCCCACGATTGTGATACTTTCACATAAATATTGCAGAGAGAAGGATGGTGATCACAAGATGCAGTTTTTCTGAGTTTTTTCTCAGGTTTCTTTAATTTGCCAGCAACACTGTGCCTCAAAGGCTTACAATAATAATTTTAAAAAAACAGAGACAGCAGAGGAACTGATATAGAACAATGCCCATGTGTAATGTTCCATGTGCATTTAAAGCAATTTTAACAGACAACACTTTTGACTAGGGAACAGAATGTGTGGGCTGTTAAACATGAATGCGTGTTTTCTAAATTTTGTGTTTGACTCTTATCCCAGGAGGATGTAGAACCAGCCCCCTATTGCTATTATTTCCCATGTGCATAATAGGCTTGCTTTATTAGAAGTGACTCCGCCATCTCTTTCAGATTGAGCCTGCCTCACAAGGCACCTCTCTCCCCTTACTGACACTGTATGTGGTTTAATGAGCGTTCTGTGCGCTAATGCCTCTGTAAGCCATCTCCTTCCCCACTACTCCTCTAATCTTATTCACAAAGGAGCACAAGTCACCCTCTGAGGTGTCTCTCATGGGGTTTGTGTCTCTTTCACCTTTTATCTGATGTACCTCTCACCATTACTGTTCCTCTACCACGTCTACTTAGATTAACAATTTCTCCTTCGTTTCGTTCTCTGTCCTATTGAAAATATGCTAGTTATGCATGTCCTTGAACCCTGCAGCCATCAGGATGTTTTTATAATATGAAGTCTATTTTTATGCATGTGGTCAAAACCATCACCTCAGGATGAACATTTTTCTTGCTTTCTTTTTAGCTTTCGGTGTGATAATATATAGATATAAGCTTCTCATTTTTCTTTGTCACCCTCTGCAGTTATCTGTCTAAATCTAATATATGGATGGATAAGTCAAGGCTAAAGTTTGTCTGAAGGCATGTGCCCAATGCTTAGTTATATAGCAGACAGCCCTGCTGTCCTCAGCACGAGAAGATAGCTATTTCTGCCTCTCAACCCTAACACATAGAGAGTAAGTGCACTTTACTGCTGACCTAAAATAAAACCAAATGTAGCTTAATAACTTGGCAAATGGACTCGCTAACTGGTGCACTTTGAGTGCACACAAGTGGCTCATTGCTATTTGCTGCCTGTCATTGACAAAACTGCTACCCAGCCTCAGCCTTGCCGGCATATAGACGCTGGACAGCAGCCGAACACATAGAGAAGGACGTCCCCAGACCAGTCTAAGCCATCCTATTAGTCTCCAATTATCTTTGAGATGACAGCAAGGCCTGCCAAGTTAGACTCATTTCAACAGTGGTTGGAAAACATTGTGTCCTGGTGTGCCCGTCTTGTATTTGTAGCACTGATTAGGTAAAATATAGAAAAGCACTGTAGGGAGTATTGTCATGAAAAGTTTGCACACACAAATACATATGTATATATGTCTGATTCCTGATTTCCCTTGGCGGCAACAGTTCCACACAGGTGGAGTGACGGAGAATAACCAATCAGCCTTCACCCTTTACTGCAGTGGAGTAAGTCTCTGGCACTATAAAAACTGATCTGATCTCACTACAGTACTTTTCATTATGATAAATCTGCCAAGTTTGTGAAACTGAAATTAGTGTGGATACAATCTTATTTGGATAACAAAGGCTAAATGTGCAGGTAAATAAACAATAACCAGGACACAGCTTTCTTCCTGTTTATCATTATTTCTAAGTGAAACATTGCTAATGGAAATTTTATTACTAGGGTTCAATACAAACTGGGTTGTAACCTCTTATGTGCTTTGTTTCTTGTGTCATGTCACCCTATAATAGCTTAGATACCCAGAAAAAGACCAGCATCCTGATCAGGTTGAACAGATGAATTCACAGTGATGTCATTGTGTTCATCAGTGGGCAACACAGCTCCAACAAAAGGGTGCAGAAACACTTAAAACACCAATAGTTCTGAAAGTAGAAAGGAATCATATTGTGTGTGTTGGGGGAGTGCTCTTGTATATTTTTCTCTGTGAGGAGCACATTTGAGTTTTAGATCTTGAGAGTGAGAAAATGTTTTTTCTTCTTCAAAGAGCTGTTTGAGGGTTGAGGTTAGAATTAGGTTTAGGTCAGAGTTAAGATAGGAAATGCATTATGTTAGTGAGCCTCCTTACAAGTATAGAGGTATAAAGATATTGCAGAGTGGTACTCTACCATCAATGGCACATTTCTTTTCAGTTGAAGCTTTGTACATCAGCTGTTTTGAGGACCATCCTCAAGTCTGAAGTACAATTAAGCTCACCTGTGGTCTGTAACGCTCTGCTAAATCCATGATAAATTTGGCCTTGTGGAGCAATTTGAAAAATATGTATGTCTTTTATTGACAGGCCACTGTCTAACATTGCTGAACATTAGATTATTTTAGTACAAAAACCAAGTGTTACTGGCACACCTTTCCCTGGTGTACTCAGCTTGTTGCTCAATGCATCCATCCCCACAAACCTGAACAGGATAAGCAGGTATACTGTAGATAATGGATGCTGGATCCCAAGTGCTTCACAAGCCATTGATTTTTTCTTTCAAAATAAGCAGATGTAAATAACACATGCCCAGACATTGCCCTCAAAGGGCCTGTTGATCCCCTCCCTTCACCTGCTTCACCTGACATTTCAACAATGCTGCCTGTTGGATGCTGTAGGGCCAGCAGAAGGTCATCTGTTGCCTATACTGAGCTACTCACAGACGGGCCAATGTGGCTGGTATCACACTGATTTAATTTTAAGTAGGATTGCATCTGTTTTATTTCTTATTATGCAGACAGGTGGCCATATTTCTTTCACAGCAAAAATATGTTTTAGATGTAGGAAAGGTGTGTGCAATGTCATTTGGGTCTCTAAATTTAGCTCTGCGACTGCAAATCTGGCTGTGGCGTTTTACTATCCCTACCCTACTGTTCACTTCCTGCAAAGCAGATCTCTAATGATATGGCCCATGAAACACAAGTGCGTTGCATGCTGTTAATGAAGAGCATCACAGTCAGCTACACTGGTGGATAACTGAGACTAGAGTGCCATGTAATCATTAAATAATTGTGGGCAACAGCGTGAAGCTATATGGTTGACAAAAGTTGCGATTTTGGGCTGGTTTGCGCACCTGGACACAAACGTGTTTGTAGGCACGTGTGTGCACCTGCATGTGTGTGTGAGTCTCAGTCACAAATCGCTGCAACTCAAGTATGAAGGATTTTCTGACAGGATTCTGATATTGAATTAAGAAACAGGCCCATAAACCAGAGTTCTATGATTAACCGTATATGGTTGCTTTGCAGTACACATAAATTGCATCTGAGCTCCTACAGTATGGCTTTGTGTGCTATTGTAGCTTATATTGATGTGGTGCAGTAACCCACTGTGGGTCAATATATCATGCAGCCTCACAATTAATGGCACAGCACCACCAGTGAACTTGGCCATCTGTATACCAGTTAAAAATGGCTAAGGAGATTAGGCAACATCAGACAATAGTATCAGACCAAGAGAAAGCCAACGATGGAGAATGAGCCCAAATTATTTGACATTTTGGGGAAGAGGACGAAATAACACAAAACAGCTAACAGTTAAATACCAAGAGAGGGACAGAGTGTGTGTGTGTGTGTGTGTGTGTGTGTGTGGGGGGGGGGGTGATGGTGTGGGGAGGTATGGGTTATGAGTGTATGACATGAAAATGGTAAATTCTCATTATATGTAACTGGGATTGAGATGGGAAAAACACGCGCACGCACACTGAAATCATGCATCAGTAAAGGAGAGTCGTCTTAACTAGATACAAAGACACACACACACACACACACACACACACAGAGTATTGATAGATGGACGCACAGTTTTATGCTCGATTTGGAGAGTCCCGCTTGATAGCAGGTGCAGAATACGACGGCTTTCTTGAATGAGAATCATTCTGCTAAGCAAAACCTGCACGACCGGTGCCTTCAACCCACAAGAGTTTTTTGGGGGGGCGTTAGCACTGGGCTGAAACTGGACAATAGGCTTCGTGCGTACGGATTAAGGACAGTCAATGATTATGCAGGGCCACGCTTTATAAAGTTGACTGGCTTCCAACATTTACCGTGATTAGCATTTCAGTCCATGTCAATGAGCCAGCCACTCTAACTAGTCAAGAAAAAAAAGGGTAGTCCTCACTGAGACAGACAGGCTTATTCGCTTATTTTCTCATGATTTGGAATCAATTATTAAAGCGCAGAGCGTTGTGAAATAGAAAAATAAGTATCTTTAGTCTCTAATAAGCCATACCGCCAGGAAATGGAGGAAAAACACATTGCAGCTCTGCGACTAACAGGCTACAGCACAGGCTTCAGCCACATTCCTCAAGCCACCCGAACCACTTCACAAAAGGCACCAAAACCCTTATTAGATGTTACAACCACCAAAAGACGACCAATTTTCATGCAAACATGTGATTCAAACCAGGTTCTGCTGGGAAGAGGTGAAGCATTTTGTGGTGTGTTATAATGAAAGAAGGACAACTGGAGAATTATTTTTGAAACAACCCACGCTATCAAAAAAGATGGGAACATAAACAGAACTTACCCATATCCGCTTATCTGTCAGCTCCAGCCTACAGGTTTTAATGGCTTCTAGTGCGCGAGATCCGAGTCCGCATGACGCGTTCTCCACAGACAGGTACCGTCCTAATCCACTAGCCCGGTCTCTCCGCGCAGCCGCCGACTCCAAAGCGCACCTGCCCTTTACTCTCCCGGACCTGGATGTGTTATCCGGTTTAGTTCTGCATCTATAACCGTACAACTGAACCGGGCCGAATGTCATTTACTTCCAACTCCAGATTAAAAGGGTAAAAAAAAAAATCCGGTTTCAGACCTCCCTATCCATGTCTTCGCAGGAAAAGAATCGTTCTATTTTTTCAAGTTACAGCCAAAAAGAGTACTGCAGTAGGCGCAGACAATAACGAAGCCACATCCAAGTAATTCATGTCAGTCTTACGTGCGCATGGAGATTCCGAGAAAATCCTGTCACAAAACTTCACAAATACGTTGGTATGATGCAAAAAAAAAACAGGATGTAATTTTCCAAAGGAGTCAAGCAGCCCTTAGATTCCTCTCCCGAGTAAACCCCGGCGTCTCTATTCTCAAGGATGCTCAGTCTGTTCCGCGCATGGCGCACAGAGGAAAGTAACGCTCGGTTATCCACAAGTCTCTGTGAAACGCTGTCAGCGAGTCTCGCGGAATAGTCAAACATCCAAATATCCACCTTTTTGTCCAAATGTTCCTTTCATTGTCGTTGTTGCTCGGTTTGAAATACAGCATAACGCGGTTGTTAATCACGTCTGCATGTCAAGGCAACTTTGTCAGGCAGAATCGGAATGCCCTCTTCTGGTGAGACTGCGACCCATGAGCTTGTCCAGGGGGTGCATCATGGGTTAAATGTTACGGTGGCACGGTTTTAAGGAAGGTTGCCACAGGACGAAACCGAAAATATTCCTCTCATCACTGTGGAACCTAAACCACACATTACAAGCGAGCCCATCCTTCATTTTAACCGCTTATTATTTGCTGGAGTTAATGGAAACCGCGCTCTTTTAAAGAAATGTTATCACAATCCAGTATTAAGTATTTATGAATGTAACATATGCATTTGTAGACAATGAGGAATTAATTAGTAGGCGCTTCCTGATTATGATATCGTATATTATGTAGAGTGTGTGCGTGTGTGTGTATTGCTCTTCTATATTTGTGAGGACCATTTTGAGTGTTAGACCTTCAGAGTGAGATTTCTGGAAAGGGATGACATTTTGGACGATCTTTGGGGCTGTTTGAGGGTTAAGACTCCGTTACAAGTAGGTTTAGGCTAAGGTTAGAATAAATGTCCGGGTGTGGCTTATAGTTATTGTGGTTAAGTTTGTGGTTGGAAGTTAGGAAATACATTACGTTGTGAGGGTCCTCACAAGACAACCTATACACACATACACAACCCTACGTGTGTGAGAATGACGTCCATTGTAAAAGCAGCTACAGTAACCACATACTGTGAACTGCTGCAGGACGCTGTCCGTGGTGCTGAAATGGTACATTTGAGTGACTGAGTACAAGCGCACTGATTCCTGAAACTGCCCAGGGTCTGATTCCTAGTTTCTGTGTAAACAGGTTATGAGAAACGACTGGACCAGAAGTCATAAATTCTACTTAACATTCCGCACTAACCCTTATTGGAAATGCTATGGTACTTAATCGACAGAGGCCTCCCACTGCGTCACCCCAGCTGCCTTTTAAGGCTTTGGTGTATTTAAGGAAGAAATAGGCAGCTGAATTTTTAATGTGCATTGCATCTGCACTGGGTTACTAATATATGTTGCTGCTTTATTCAAAGTTAAATGTAACCGGCCATATACTGAGATCCATATCATCTATAAATAGCTTTTAAGTCCAATTAATGCTTTGGTGAAACATTTCAATTTAAGGCGCAAATTTAAGATTTGTTTATGAAACTCCTTCAGTCAAGGCTCTGAATTCCACTTCCACCACTAATCTAAAAATTATAAAATAAAATCTTGGGTAGGCTGATGTATGTCTTTCACTGTGGAAGGTATGACTACTTAAATATAAATCTCTCCTTGAAGCTTTTTAAACTAGCACTGATGTTTATACCCTGCAGCACCTCTCGCATTTGTTCTCAGCTAATCACTGGTATATGATTGCCACCAAATGCCCCTCTTCACTTGACCTGATGATGTATTGTATTCACCAATACTAAGCAGCAGTAGGCGATTTGAGGGAGGGGGGATGCCACCCCTCTTGTTAACAAAATGACCAAAATGCATGCCCCTTGTTAACCTGCCATCCCCTAGTAGCAGAGAGAGTGCAGGCCCAGAGGGGTTGTTTAGTTGAATACGTTAGTCTACTCTGCCTGACTCACTGATCCTTTATCTGACTGAGGTTTTTGCAAGTTAGAATATATGGCCCCCGACCATGGGTCTAAAATATCAGTAGCCTAACTGTGCTGTGAATTGATAAATCCATGGCGCTGTCTGTGGTGCTGAAGTAGCAGATCTTGGATCTATAATAACCTCTAAACTATATACTATAAATACTCAGTTCTATACTACACTGTAGCCTATATACTCTATAGAGTAGTGTCACCTTCATGATTCAAAATGACAGTTGCGGAAGAGTGAGAGGATCATAGACACACACTGCTGCCTGTAGTATTCCTATAATATTTCTATGATCATTCAGCCTGTGCTGCCACCTCTGTAACAAAATATTTTAGGTGACATGACTATGGATATAGTTTTTACTATAGATGTTTGGTTAACCTGGGAGTGGAGCAGGTAATGTGTGAGGACTTTAACCTGCACTGACCACACCTCAGCTTCTACAGTTACATAATTCAAGGTAAAGTTTAGTCTCAGTCACCCACACAGGCCAATGATGGCTGCACCTATAACAACTCTACCACATCTTTTAAATTAAATAATAAATTAGCAATTTGTCAGGATACCAACCCGCAGGGTATTTAGTGTTCAAGCCATTCATCTTTTCAGTGTTAGTTACCTGTTTTCAAAATGGAGCCAGACATTTTCCAACACCATCTTAAAATTCAGCGTCTTGCACTGTAGCTCAGCCTCAGTATCTGCTCCCATGCAATTTGGCTGATGACTTTACTTCTGGATGTGGTTCAACAAGCAGAGGCCATTCTGCTGACGGCGCTGAAACAATTAATACCCTGTGAAGTTATGGAGATACAGACAGTGCCAGCCCACAGGCTACAGCAGTGATTTCTCTCCTCAAGAAATATAACTGTATAGTTTACCCTCACCTTTTTACTCCACCGATGAATTGCCTCCGCTTGTTGGTTTAAGTGTCTGTCAGGTAGGTAGTATTCAACATTTTGTTTTTTTGGGGGGGTGGGGGTGGGGCTTAGTGGCCTTGAAAAGAGAAATCTCTTGCTCACGCTTGACTCTCACCTAAAATTGTTCCTCTTTGTTTTGACAATATATCCTGTCCTCCTGGAACAAAACATATTTTTAAAGATAATATTTACCAAAACACTCTTTCCTGGTTGGAACTGTTTGTTGCCCGGCAACGTTCACATGTTCAACAATCTTTCATGTTGCAAATGTTGAGGCTTTTGGTGATTTTAATAGCACTTCTTTTTGAACTCTCTCAGATAGAATCAAATGGAACAAACATCCTGCACATGATTACAAAATTGTTATATTGTTGTTGTTTTATTTTTTTATTAGCATTATACTCATTTCATTCTACACATACAGTATGATATGGAGGCTGTAAATGTAACACAAAGCACAGAGAAATAGAAATAATTCAGAAATGGCAATAACATGCAGTATTCACACATTAGTGTGTTTGTTTGTATATTTTCTTGTGAGAATTAACACAGGAAATAGCTTGCATTATAAATCTAATAAATGTCTGAATGCATGATTCAGTGACTGAAAATAGAGGTAATCTTTATTGCCTGAAAGCAATTCATAAGATTATAAATAAAGCTGCTGGGAACCAAATAGAAATATGTGTATGGGCCCGTTTATCCTGCTTACTGTCACTGACAAGGCACTGTCTTGATAAATAAAATTTGCTTGTTAAATGTCTAAAACCAAATTTTTTTCTTGGGTTTTGTGAGAATAATAGAGATACAAGTTTGATAAAAGAATACCAGAGATACAAGATGGATACAAAGATGGATGAACAGGCTGTGGATGGTTCGATGACCGAGCTGCATGGGTAAATGTATGGCCTTCACAGGAACATGTGTTCTGTCTAAGTGATTCTGACAACAGAAGATATTTTCAGGCTATCTCCAGGGTGAGAGACAGCTCCGTTCTGTCCTTCCCGTGTTCACATTAGACTGGGACTTGTTCTCTCTAGTGTTCTTTTCTTTTTCCATTTCCTCTGATCTTAAGCCTGGCAGAATCATCTTAACCTGCCTCAAGGCAATTTTCAACCTGACACTGAGTTTCTCAAGTTCACCTATGAATGTGAATCATCGAGCAAATATCCAGGGACTGCTTATACAGCCAACACTGTGTCGTGCGAAAAAAAACATTTTCTTGCTCCCCTTTGCTTTTTTTTTTTTTTTTTTTTCTTAAAAAAGTTGTTGTTTTTGGTACAAAGAATGTTATGATGCCAAGGTTGCCACAGCAGATGTGATAGTTGTAAATCTCTGTTTTGCAGGTCGCTTCCATTAACCTTTACCCCAAGCTGGGTTCCAATCTGGAGGGCTGTGTTCCACACACTGCAGCTCAGGTTGGGGCTGAGGTGTTGGGGCTTGGATGTACATGGTACCAGACATAAAGTGCTTGAAACATGTTAAACAAGCAGGATAAAGCCCCACTATTTGTATCGATCGCAGAGGGGAAGAGTTCAAAAGTGTTTTTTGCCAGAAATGGTGCTGCGTTTTAGAAATGTGAATATATTTCGTCTACCATTCCAGGTATGAATTGGTTTCCATTAATTTCTGCACAAAAGGAAAATATGTTAGCTTGGGTTGTTTCATCCATCACGGTGAAGTCCACATTCATTTTGGTCAAACTTATATTTTTGCTAACAGTGCTGTAATGCATTACTTAGTATTGCATTACAGTAATGTGATTATTGTTTCAGTGACGAGTAGTGTAACGCTTTGTTCCTTCATAACTTTGGGGGTGGGCTCGTTCGCTAAATTTACCAGGGATTAAATGGACGGTTGATGTTAGTTTGGTCTCTCTGCGTTCAGTGGAGAGACTGGACCTGGACGTGTTACCTTAGCGCAGGAGATGGAGGAATTAATGAATTTCTACATTCAGGAATCACCTGGTTTTGTTTGGAGTTGGAGGGTGTTTCACTGTGAGGATTGGACATTGTAGCACTGTGTGCGGTCACCCGGGCTAATGTTGAGCTAGCTGTTGATGGTCAGTAAAACCAAACCAAAGCCAGTTGTTTAAAGGCACCTTTGATGGAGCTGTGCTGAATAACATAAGTAATGTAATGTGTAACGTAACTAATTATTTTTGCTATTAGTAAAGTAATCTAGTTACTTTTTTAATTAGTGATATGTAATGAGTAATTGATTGATGAACACTGATCATTAATAGGTAATCCAGCGCAGCCTTTGCGAACCAATCAGCACTCAAACTACATATTCATGCAATGATAGTATAACAGAATTGAATGCACTGATTTTATTTCCATACCATACAGAAAGTAATGTGGACTATCAATAAAAATATATCCAAAAAATCTAAAACTTTGTTCCTCCTCTTTGGATTTATTTGTGGTTTGCACATTTAAACCTGCTGGATTGCAGTGTGGAGCAGTATGAGCAGATACAATAAAAATAAAACTTCTCTCTACTAAACCTGTTTCTTTTAAATAGTTAAGTAAATATATATTTTGCATGATGCGAAGAATGGTTTCCTCCTGCCAGTTCCTGCCCTGTATTCAGTACCAACCTCCCATTTCACTGATGTCCCGGCATCATTGCCACAATTTTTGCTTATGTATTTTTATAAAATATTTAATGTACATTTACTTAATGGAACCTGTATATGAACTGCCTGATTTTAGTGACTTTTTGGCCAGTATGCCCACATCCTCATTGCCTTCCACACCTACGTGTACATGGGTAGGAACCCAAAGGAACAACACCCAAACAGTGACCATACAGTCTGTGTAATATGTGGAGAATTTCAAACAGAATATCTTGTCTTTATAAAGTTTACCTGGCCTTGGGACTTGAGGGTGCTGAAAAGCTATCAGAGGTAATTATCACATTGTCTGTGTTGTTCTCCTCCACCCACTGTAAAGCTTGTGATATTGCTAATAATCCAACTGTGTATACTGATAATGAATCTGTTGCTCTCTTGAACTACTCTCCATGAAGATATAAGTTCAGATTTCTCTGTCAGTTTCTGTAGCCTATTTATTTTAGGGATGACCTCATGAGGGAGGTATAGTCGATAATGGATGTGAGGGACTGTATTGTAAATTACACAAGCCTATACCTTCTGCCTTTGCTTTCCCTATGCACACTAGACTTCTGAAACTGTATACATGCAAAACCATCATTTGTAATTAAGGAGCCAAAAGTTGAATACACATTGGTATGGTCCTTCAAGCACAATTTTTTCTTTAATTAGACATACATTAAGTTAGTTCATTACCTCATGTTAACAGAATTTAAAGCATACGATATGTAGTTCTGAATCATTTCTAGATGTAAATCCATCTGCATAAACAGGATAACGCATTCCTAAACACAGAAAATAATGGTCCGTGCCAAACATGACAATGCTGAATAAATGAATTTTTGCTGATTAGACACACTTTATCTCTGTAGTGTACAAGTGTGCCTTTCTTCATTCAGTGTTTCTCCCCAGAATTTTGTTCCCCCAAGTGCTTGCTTCCATGCCTGCTTCATGTGTTTTGTCTTGGCAAAGATGTGAGAGATAAGAGGTGGGCATCTGTGTATGGCAGTGCCTTGCCATCTGTCAACTGCCCATGGGGTCTCTGTGGACATAAGCTCACATGGGTAGAACATGGGTAAGCAGATAGTTTCCAGTTTAGTTCAGGGGATATTCAACACAATTTCACGAAAGCGATGACTAGAAAGACAAAAGAAATCGAATAAGTATTCGAACCACCCGAGTTAAGTTTTTTTTTCTTGGATAAATAGAAATGGCGAACTTCCATAGCTGTGATGTGATCACATTTTGGCATTATCAGATGGAAAGAATACCATGAACAAATACAGTTTTACAATATGTATTTCGATGCTACTATATCTTCTATACAGAGAAGCCTTTACAACCATGTGGGGTCAAGAGTAAAGACACAAGGGATGTCTGCTAATGCTCTTGCGAGACGAAAGAATTTACATAATGTAAGATGATAAGGATCTATAAACCCAGCAGATCAATGAGGTCCAATTACAGGCCACTGGAGTTTCTTATCTGCTTCAGTTTAACTTTGTGCTGCCTGTGGTCCTCCACTTTCATTAAATCCCCAATGTGATTAGGCTGGCTGATTGGCACAAGTTGAAGATTATCACCGAACGCAATCATTGTTTGCCTGCTTACTTTTGTGTTCAAAGACACAAGAAAAGCATCCTCAAGGACACATTTAATGTGGTTAGTGACAAATAGTATTTTGTGTTTCTGGGGAGGCAATATCATTTAGCTATTATAATATTGTATCTCATTATTTTCTATAATTCTCGCAATGTTAATGACTCTTTACTTGTGACCTTTGCTAAATGAACGCATGCTATAACTATGAAAAACAGGGTAATTGTTACGTTTTTGCTTTCTCCCCATCTTGCAGTTTGTGGGGCCTCTGGGAGGGCTGTGAGCTGTGGGGCTGCACCTTTGTTAAAGTGCATTCACCTGTGAGAGAGTCAGAGCCATCCAAGGTTATAGCCAGGAGGCGTAGGGGGAGAAAACAGACTTTTTTGCAAACAAATACACACCTCCACAGATTTCCTCAGAAATCCAAAACACATTTTTCCTTGCCTATTTTCATCTACATTTGTTATTCTAAGGCTTATGTACTTTAGATTCACTTGTTTGTTTGATGTTAACACATTTCTGACTTTCATCTGAGCTGAATGACTAGTATTTGACAGTTGAAGGGGGGGGGGGGGGGGAAATCAGTCTTTTCCTCCTTTCCACCTACGTTATTGTTGACTTGTGGATCACAGACTCAGTGCGAGCACCTCTTTCTAGTGCTGAGGAGGAAGTGGAAAGAGATTCCTGCACATAGTGTTTATGGTGTCATGGTGACACACTGAAGACACATAGATTATCCAGGCTCTGAAGAGCCCTTCCATGTGACTCAGCATGTTTGGCCAATTACTCAGCATGCTACCCGCTCCCTTTCCTTTGACACACCCACTTTGTGCCACATCCCAACTGTAGTGGTAGCTCGCCTGACTCGGTCCCCTCGTCGCACTCGCTCCCCTCATTCCTCTATTTTTGGCATCAGACATTCTAAGCACGTAGGCCTCAGCACAATGTAAATTATTCAGCCTGGCTTGCCAGAGGCTGGGAGCGAATCATAAATCGCAGATGGTCTCAGGCTATTTCATGCGGGTGACCGTGGTTAAACACCAATGCACAGAATCATTTTCAAACCCACACAAATATAAGGTTTCATTACTTGTAGCATGGTGAGAGAGTATTTGATTTTGAACTCGCGATAAGGCCTTTTTGTTGTATTCAAATGTGCAGCGTGCGCTTGCGGCATGTGACATGTACAGCACCACCGATTTCTGGCTTGGCTTCAAAGAAGATTCCTGCAGAGGTTAATTAGCCATCAAGGAATGCAGAATATGTCAGGTTTTTCTAAATGTCTTTGATATTGTCTTCCCTTCAAGCTAGAAAGCACCTGAACAAGAGTGCTAAAATTTCCTCAAATGCCGTTTTCCTGCATCTATCTATCTATCTATCTATCTATCTATCTATCTATCTATCTATCTATCTATCTATCTATCTATCTATCTATCTATATATCTATCTATCTATCTGAAATGTGTTTATTTCTTTCCAGCTTTCTCAATATCAACCATAAGTTGGCATTTAGCTTGAATACTGTAAGGTAAAGGAGAGAACTGAGTGAATACCACTTCCTCTTTCAGTGCTGTTGTCTTTGACATTTTATGACATTTTTCCTAAAGAATACATAAACCTCATCTTCAAAGTGTGCTCTTTGCTGTATCTAATAACTGGCACCTCAGTGTTCTGGGAGATACTGTATAATGAGGCACTTTGAGCTGTGTTGCTTCAGGTGAAACAAACTTTTCTTTGTGTTTTCCAGAGTTCCTGACTTATAACCTGGTTGATGGCATGGTGCAGCTCTTTTTTCCCCCTGGTTTGCTTGCTGACTTCTTTGACAGCGTGAGGAGTGCCATGAAAAATGGGCGAAGGAAGCTGGTCTGGTGTCGGGCACAGATGCCAGAGCGAGGAGGCGCTCAGTAGGGCAGCATCCATGTTTAGTGAGGCAGTTTGCTGTTTAATTACACACTGTGGGAGTCACCTTCCTCAGACCTCGGAGTTCACCCGCTTAGGCCAAGGGCACAACGGACTGGCTTCTGTGACCTAGATTTGGATGGTATGGGAATACACAACACAGATGCGCACACAAGACACACATGCACACACATACACACAAAAAACAGTTTCGCATACTTTAGAGGACACATTATTGACTTACAGTCCTTCCTTGGAGACTGCCTTTCCTTGGAGGCTACTTTAACCTTTACACACATCTAAACCTAACCTTTACCTTAAATGCAATAACTGATTTTTAAGGTTTCTTGGGGCCATGCGGAAACAAGCTGTGAACACAACACTCACCTTTAAAGTTTGACTGACAAATTGGAGCAAACAGTTCCTTATTTACACATTCAGCAGACATGGACATTATCATTCATTTGGAGTCGTGTTTCTGTCCATCTGGTGAATGTAAGTCCAATATTCACTCTCTTTTAGCTCTGTTTTGGTCTCCACCAACTCCTCAGGGAAATATCTGGCTCATTAGCTGATAAATGCTCCAATATGTTCACCAGCTAGTCGCTAACTTTGTCTGTCTGCCATTTGGTGCTGTGCAGCGTGGCTTTATCACAGCTTTATCACTGAAAACATCTGCCTGCTGCATCCGGAAATGACACTGATGAGAGCGGTGCTGGCCGTAAAACCAAAATCTTGACAGGAACTGCAAAGTCAGGTGATAATTATCTACAGAATAATCACTGTGAGAGACCCCTTCCATGTTACACACAGCCATTGTTAATAAAAAGAATACTGATTACAACTGCTTATTGAATTTATAAGCAATAAGCTGCCATTCTCAATTCAGTACCCTCAGGGGATTAGCTGCAACAGCTTGACACGTTAGCTAATGTTAGTGAACTTTTGGTGGATGTTTCTGTATGACCGAGCCAGTTTGCATGTTTAAGCCTGTCAAATAATTTATTACACAAGAACAACTAAAATTAAAAGAATACCTCACTGGAAGATATGTTTGTGATTTACTTCTTTTGCTCTCATTTGATTACCTCTTCTCATAATCGCATGACATCACAGTGACATAAAGTGACTGACTGGGAAATCCTGGCAAATATGTCATTTTGACGAGGCTCTGAGGGACAGCTCTGTAGCGATTTGCCGTAGTGGCCACGTAGTCCACTTGCCCAAAAAGACTTCTTTTCATACACAAATTAGGACCAATCATTGGACCTAATTTGGTCCAATGATTTGTTACTGATGACAAAGTCTCAAAAAGCAATATCAGTAAATGATTTTCATGCCATTCATGTGCAAGCTCAGCTGGCTCAGCCAGTAAAGGACTCAAATGCACATGCTATATAGGCCCAATAATGCATATGCCTTTAAACTTTTTGCAGCGTATTCATTCTCCTGGTGAGCAACTCTTATATATCGATTTTGACAGCATCCACAGCCCATTACACAATCAAGTATTTCTGTGCATAAGTCAGGCAAACAAAATTGACTTGAAGTCTAAAAGATGCTTCAGGTTTGTTCTGTTAGACTAATTTGAGGCGGACCATTGAAAAATGTACCTGAAATGCAACCAGTGTAGGCAGTGTAACTAAACCCCAATCAAGTGAAAAGTTAAATCGATTTGCTGATCCTGCATCAGCTTTAGTCTTTGAAAGCTGTTCAATCAAAACATTTCCATTCAAAACTTAGTCCCTAAATGTGGCCATAGACAGAGAGACACACACAGAGGCACAGATGATAGAAAGAGTCACACTTAGGCGCACATAATGAAAATCATTTTCAAATTTCGGCTAATGAGTTTGTCTATTCAGCATTAGTGAAATGTTTCCCTCCATACTCAATGGACTGCCTTGTCCTTGGCCTCTCACGGTCTCATGTGGCTCAGTCATTTGTTATGGAGAGTGACCGTCTACTTTGTAAGTACCGTTAACTTTTCACATTCTTCTTCACACAGCATCCGCACTCACTCCACCCCTGTTCATGCTAATTTCCACTAATGATTAGTCAAGGATAAAGAAACGATGGGGCTTTTCACACGTTGCTAACAAGTCGAAGGCTCTCACCCCACAAAGATTAAAGGCGCCGGCTCCTTTGTGCACTGTGGAGCGGAGACCAATAAATCCTCATTGATGCTCTCGCAGGGTAATTATCACAGGGCCCGGAGGCAGAGATCAAATCACTGCGTGCTATTGACAGTATAGCTTGATACAAACAGGTATGTTGGATCAAGCCACTGGAGGAACCATCCCAGGGTTTATCAGTTTGACTTATCAGTCCTTGATAGCTTTAAACCTCACACCCCTCTTTCATCTATCTCTACAGGGTTTTGGCATATCCAGTGTGGCCAATTGAAATATATGTTTTCTAAATATGGAAGAGCCGATTGGATGTGTACACTAATCCACAGGGATAGAGTTAGCTGAGAATAAAATAATGGTAATAACGCTGCTAATAATGACGCAAATTGTGACAGAGGAGGAAAAAAAATGTGTCCATTAAAATGAAACATGTCAGTCATAATATATTCATAGGTGTACAGGAATATGGACTGATCCTGACGCAAGAAACTTGCAACTCTAAAATCTGTAGTTTTCTGTAAGAATAGATTTTTTTATTCTACGCTTTTATACTGCCACACAGCATGCACATAATAATCTCAGCTCTTTTCCTTTAATGCTATAGATTATTTGTAAAAACACGGCTGAAAGGTTTTGAATGACAGCTTTCCACACAAATCCCAGCTTGATGGGGTTTGCCACTGTGGAAGTGGAGGAAAACAAGATAATCTCTGAATGGCATGAAGTATTGAGGGGTGGGAGAGGCAGGGAAAGATAAACAGCTGGAGAAAAAAGAGAAAGAGAAGGCAGAGAGAAATAGACAGAGAGAGAGAGAGAGAGAGAGAGAGAGAGAGATTCTTCCCTCCTCTCATTCTCGGGGTGTGTGGTGTGTCTGCTCTGTATGCGTTTCCGTGTCTCCAGAAGGACCGGTGTTTGTGTGCACACACTGATGATTTTGACAGCCAGGCTGTATCAGCAGAAACAAGGCCTATAAATTGCAATGGTTTCAGATGCCTCATGCAAGTATTGACTGCTAATATCTTGGCGGGGCCTCTACAGAATAGCACAAGAACAAACCAGACACACAGAAATATCTGTTATGTCTGCCTGTAGAATTACAGTGTCTTCCAGAGATATGTGTAAACACAGTCGAACACAATATACATACATACATACATACATACATTTTAATGCGCACAAGCATGCTCACGTTTACAGCTTACACGTACAACTATGCTCTCTATGTGCAGTATGTGTTCATGCAAATATACTGTATGCCCTGATGCTTGCTTCTACTGTGTATGGATGAAAGTCTTCATCTTGCTGAATGTGACACATTTTTTGTTCTGCACCTTTACTAAATATTCACCAATTCTGCACATTCACCAAGGCTCTTCTGACTCTGCAAAACAGGAAAACTTTGGGGAATGCTTAATAATAAGCATGTTTGGTGGATTCATTAAACCACTTATGCAGTGTTTTAAATGCACAACACAAAAATCAATCCTAATTAAAAGAGCAACACAACAGCTGTTAGGTAAAAGTGCGTGTTAGCAGTGAACTTATCTGAAGTCATGACAGACTGGAGATCATATGCTGTGAAGAATGTATTCTCAAAGGGAACCAAGTAACGATAAACAGGATGATTGCCCCAGAGCCACACAATAACAAGTATGTTTTGGCCCGTAAATGAACTGCTCACCTTGGAGTATTGTTCGAACCTGCTGGAACATGTTGGTGAGATGAGTCATTCCTCCACATGTTATCAACATCTTATCAGTTGTGTATTAAAGTGACACGTGGACCAACCAGAAATGTTGTGCCCATCTTGGGACAATCATTGTGACATTTTTAATCCAGAAATAGCTCGAACACAGAG
The DNA here is from genome assembly GCA_005408345.1 of Macquaria australasica. Classification (NCBI taxonomy): domain Eukaryota; kingdom Metazoa; phylum Chordata; class Actinopteri; order Centrarchiformes; family Percichthyidae; genus Macquaria; species Macquaria australasica. The sequence continues at coordinate 354,448 of SEMN01000190.1, read as the reverse complement.
GCTAACTTTTGTCCACCAACATACACAGAATTCTGTTAGTCTTGACAGCCAGATGAGACAATAAATGGTTGGTTGGTTGGTTAGTTAGTTATTACCCAACCCACATGGACATTTGTCAGACATGAACATAACTTCCAGAAGAACTCATCAGAAAGTAAAGATATTTTATTAAAAAGAAAAGGCCTTAAATCATCATATAAGGAATTTTGTTTTTTAATTTTTTTGCGCTGTAATCTGTTTTGAAAAATGAAAAATGAATCAGTCATACAAAATAAAGATTTCAACTCACTAATCCAGGGGTGTCCATGCAGAATGTCCCAATTAAAGATCTTTCTTGTGAGCCGTTGTTCAGGCATATTCACAAGTCTGTCGAATCATCTCACATTCATGTCTGGTGTTTGAAGGTCCCCATCCTATAATGGATATAACTGGTGTAAGCTTATGAACTCCCAGAATTACAATTCACCTGTTCACAGACGGCCCAAGTGCCAGAAGCATAATCTGAAACAGGACACACACAAAATGTACAGTTGTGCATAAATATGGAATTGTGTACTGGGATCAGTGTTGAGCAAAGTCAAACTATATAAAGACCAAAATCACTAATACTCACCTTAAGAGAGAGATGCTCAGTCAAAATAAAAGCTAAATACTGTGGACAACAATCTGAAGGACAGGTTGACGATCATTGTGTTGCTAGGCAACCATCCAAAATCCGCAAGAACATGAATTCTCACACATGACTTAACAACAAAACAGACACCGACATCCATTCAAAACAGTTAACCTGAGTAATTTAGGTGGCAAAGGGCAAAGACATTTGCTGTGTCTCAAATTGCGTACTTCCGTACTTACACTTAATATTCTGAGTGCATAAGTGCGTTCACACTGACAAGTATGACTAAATGCAGTGTACTATGATTACCCGGGATGATGATCATAACGGTTAGAAAGTTGAGTGTGGAACGCTGCACACTTCTCACCCTCAACGGTCGCCGTCTTGGCTACGTAGCAGAAGGGGAGACACCAACGCAATAAAATGGCGGCCGTGGTTGCGATTCTTACGGCTAAAAGTAAAAGCACGTTCATTTTTTATTCATTTTTAATATAATTGAATTGAAGTCAAGTGAGCAAACGTGCTGGCAGATATTTCGGCATGCGGCAATTGCGGTAAAATATTGGCGATAATACTCTGCCCGGTTGCAATCCGCCATTAAAAAGAAGAAGACGACGTGGTCAAAGGTTGCGATCGTCATTTCTGGTAAGCGCACAACAGCAGTATTCGATTTGAGACAACACTACCCTGTCAAAATTAATGCACTACACAAGTCAGTACATAGTGTACACAGTATACTACATGTAAGTGTACTAACGGAAGTATCCGAATTGAGACACAGCTATTGAGTAAAAAGGCAAATTTGGATGGAGCAATGAGGGCAACAATGACTGTAAACTCTGCAGACAAAGTTGGAGATTAAGGAACTTTGTAAGAGCAAGGTGAACTCTGGCTCTGCACTGAAACCTGGAAGAACTCATGACATACAGCACAATGTTTCCAATTGTTTTGTTATTTTTTAAATGTATTATTTCTCAGGCCAGCACATGGTGTCAACAGCCCTGATTCTAATCATATAAATCAGACATGTTTAAAATAATCTTAATGTCAATGACAGGGAACAATTTCATCACAAGGCAAACAAGATAATCATTAAACACCACACACTGTATGACGCCTACTGACTTCCATTACCCACTGTCCAAGGAAGTGACTTGGTCCGACTCGGTCTAATCAGCTGTGTGCCTGTGTACGATAAGGGTAATGAAGTGACATCTCAAAGACAGTAAGTAAGTAAAATGTATCTACCTGTAAATCCAGTAAGACCTAATCTCTGAGACTGAGTCAGGTTAAGAGGCTGTAGATCCCATCCATGTTGCGGGGATCACAGCATTCCAAGACATCCATTAATACTCATTAATAGGATTCTCACAGGCTTAAGGCTGAGGCTGATCTCTTCTAGCGGGTGTTGCTTTCTCTCCGCAGCCAGCTGGGCCGACCAATGAGTGGATGATGAAGCAAGAATACTGCCAAGGTAGTTCATCAGAGGCTTGGCCAGGATCTGAAATTTGTTATTATTAGACAGAAATACATCCTGGAGTTCATTTCATCAAGTAAATTTGGGGTATTACCGCAGGGCAGTTTGATTTATTTTTGAACGTTTATTCTGCATAGGGACACATTGGCACGGACTACAAACACGGTGACAAGATTCTGTAAACTCCTAGCACCCCCCATCTAACTGAATCTATCTATCTATGCATATATCTAAATTCATACTGTGGTTGGCTTCTGAATATGGGATCTTAAAGCAAAATACATTTGCTGCCCTATTTGTGTGCACGGCGTCCTAAAGCTGGTCATTAATTTTCATTAAGTGCTGTCAGTAAGGACCATTAACCAGGCTAGAGAATAATCACCTCCCCAGAGTGGTGACCCGTTTATGGCACTGGTAAGGGTTAACAGAAACAGCCCACCTTAGATGTACCAACACCAACACTCACAGCACATAACAGAGTAAGCATTATGTAATGAGCCATTTTGTATCAATAACACCAAAAGGTAAAATACTTCTCTGAAAACGGTAAAAAGGGAAAGGTTTATGCTCGTATTTTTTTGGACGCCTTGACATATGTTGAAGTTTAAAAGTTCAGAGGAGAATCTTCCTTATCAGACAAAAGAAAGGATTATATGCTTATGTCCCACTCATCGGTTATTATTATTATTATTATTATTATTATTATTATTATTATTATTATGTTTAGAGTTATGATTTTCAATAATATTATTTGCATTAGATAAATGTGTCACTATTGAAATGCCCACTTTAGCATGTTGGCACATGTTAATGCCTATAGTGTGACCTTAATCTACTCGATAAGAGCATTATCGCCTGTATTTCACACTACAGCTGTGATCACTGGGATTACAGTGAGCATTATGCAAGCATTTTCTTTAATCAAATACATCTTTCAAGATTAAATGTGTGTGTTCAGTGATGGCTTAGGGGGGTGACACTGTCTGATTTTATCAGCATCATATTGTAAAGTTGGCTAAATCCTCTAGAACAACAGCAACAGTGTTTTCCTGCATTATTAATATTATTATTTTTTTGTTCTTTTAATGAGTAACGGGAGGGTTCAGACCTTAATCTGAAATCTCAGAGTAATAATGTCTTGAGAACCAGACATTATATAAGACACTGGTCATTTCAAAAGCAACATACTGGTAGGATTGCTTCCAGTGTGTTCCCACAAGTGTAAGCACATCATAAGCAATAGCATGCTAACATGTAACTATTAACCTCAGTGCAGCTGGTGACAAAAGCCAACTGAGGCTAACAAAGTAAAGACAAAAAGAAAGATAAAATGCACCCCAGGCTGACAAAGTGCAGCTTGGGGCTACAAACAACGTATTTGCTAAATGACAAAGTACGTTGTTTGTAACTGCCCTTTTGAACGACACAAAGAAGCGTTTTCAGATTTGAAGCCAATATCGACAGGGCGTGACAAAGCTATGGTTCAGGTTTGGTTAGGTTAGGTTTAGGCACAAAAACGACTTGGTTAGGGTTAGGGAAACATTGTGGTTAAGGTTAGGGAACCATCTTGGACATTCTTAAAAAAATTAAAAAAAACAAAAACAATGCTGTCAGTTGGAAACAGGAAACACACAGCGTTCTCCTGTGTTAAAGTCCCTTGTTTTGTTGACCCATCCATCCACCCCGAGCTCCTCCCTATGCAGACTGTGTTGCTCTATAACAACGTCACTTGATGTCCTACTTTTCTCCTGTCATAATTCCTACAGCTAGAGGGCTGTCTCACCTGAACCTAAACACATGCTGTTATGGTGCACTTGCTGAAACAGACTGAGGCTGTCATGTTTCTTGGGAGGAGAGTCTCTGCTGAAGCTAGTGAAATGCTGCTGTGGCTGTATGGGAGACAAAGTGCAATTGAGACTGATGAAAGCTGAGTCAAGTGTGACAATTCGAAGCTAAGCTTGACAAAATGAGTCTGAGATATCCTGAAGTAGTTCAGGTACTTGTGTAATGGCCAAAACATAGTGTTGTGTACAGAATATGCATGCAGTAGACTTGAGTTATAGAAATAGAATCAGTTTCCTCCGCAGGGCGGCTGGGCTCACCCTTAGAGAGGGTAGGGTAAGGAGCCCAGACATTGGAGGTTTTCCGGGCACATCCAACATATAGGGGATTCCAGGGTAGACCCAGAACAAGTTGGAGGGATTATATATCTCATCTGGCCTGGGAACGCCAAAAGATCCCCCTGGAGGATCTGGAAAACGTTGCTGGGGAGAGGGATGTCTGCACTACCCTGCTTAGCCTGCTGCCACCGCTACCCGGAAGAAAATGGATGGATGGAAATATAAACAACTTGGCATTCCTAATGTAAATCAGCTTGTCATACTAATATGTATCTACATCATGTTTGCATCATATCAGCTGTTGTGCTTTCTATTAACATGATAATACAACACACACATTTAAACTTTGACCTTTGGGAAACAAACCTCATATGAACCGGGTAGCCAAATCTCTGTATGGAGTGGCTGTGATAACTGTGGTAATATTTATCTTGTGGGTTTGAAACCTTGTAATCTCCCGCTGAGGTAATAGAAAACTCAGAGGACATACTGGCTGGGAGCAGAAAAGGTCAGGTCTCTGTGAGAAAAGAGTGGCATTTCCCTGCGACAGTCTTGGAAAAACAGTAAAGTGAATAGAAAACTTCCAGCTTTCAACATGTCAAGAGCGTTACTTGATCGAAGACAGTGGAAATGAGCATAAAGACCACTTCACAGACGCTATCATGATTCAAAAAGTTAAATAGCACCTTTGAAGAAAGACATTAAACACCACAGCATACATGGTTTTCATTCCCTTTTTAATATATGTTTCAACTATTGTTTGATATTGCGGCTACAATGCCCGTTGAGGCTGTAACTGTGGTTACAAGCTTTAAAAATAACTTTTTTAATAAAATGTTTCTGAATGAAAACATGCTAGGGAGATATGGATTACAGGATTTCATGTTTCATCCTTTTGTGCCATACAAAACGTACCAACAAATCCTTGAGCTTGGACACAAATGACACAAGTCTTCCTATGTCAGTATAGATTACTGGACATTAAAACCATCTACTATAGATGCGTAAATATCCTCCTAAGATTGCACTCTGGTATAAGCAGCTGCTTTTCAGTTGTTAGCGTGACACTGCTTTGAAACCCTGGGGTGTATCAGTAATTATAGGCTTTTTAAAATCACTCCAAATCCGACAGCCCCCAGAACACAAATTTAACAAGAGGGGAAAAAAAACAGTGTGAGAGCAACACAGAGAGAACTTAAATTTATTGGATGTTCATAAATACAACTTATATTTTAAAAGTGTTTCATAAAAGACTTTTCCAGATGGTGAAAATTTTTATTGACTGTAAAGGCTCTTTGGACCTTGGAGATACATTTTCAGCAACAACTCTAAGGAGCATAATAGGTACAATAAGGAATCATTGAATACAAGGAACAGATTGCAGCAGAAAATATACTGTAGGTTTGAATTGACAATAGACTGTAGCAGTGTCCCTGATCAATGAATACAGGAAATGAATACGCCGTGCCTGACCATTCTTGAAGGCATATTATGAGCAATCGACCATATCCACACCATGCCTGAACTGAAACAAGCTCCTTCATAAAGTCTTTGAAAAAAAGCCAGAGAGAGAGAGAGAGAGAGAGAGAGCAAGGAAAGCTCAAGAAGCCAGTGGGATCTAGCAGCAGATGTTTCACACCCAAGAGGGTAAACAGCATTTGTAGGGCATGAAATTGATTCAAAGCTTTTTGATGGGGAAAAAGAGGAAAGGAAGGGGGAAAGAAACAACTAGGTAAAAGGAAATCAACTGTAAGTTCATTTTAGGCTAATTGAAAAGAAAATCGGGAAGATACAGAAAAACGTCTATGTCTTTATTGACGTTGGAAAGGATTTTCCTCTGAAGATTCAGCTCACTGCGGATGGATGTAAGGTGATCCCAGCAGGGATCTCACCTCTCAGTCTAAAGACCCGAGGCAAGCTGTGTGACACATATTGTGCAATTTTTCGTATAACTTCCTAAAGTACAGTGAGCTGTCAGGCCCGAGGCTGTGTGAGAATGGGTGCTACATCTGTTTCAGTGCCCCCCCCCCCCCAGAAAAATTTTAATGGAACTGAAACCTGGGACCATTTATTAGGGTGAACATGGCTTTTATTTTTTTTATTTTTAATGACACATTTAATACTGATTTAAAATAAATAATTAAAATAACCATTACATTAAAGTAGACAATAAAAAAGTGCAATGCCAAATAGTGTCATGTGGTGTAACATCCATTAGTACAATTCTCAGGGGGAGGGTATTAGTATTAAAATTGACTATCATCGCCTGCTGTTTACAGTATTTTTTTTCTTGTCTTTGTAACAATAGCAAGAAAAAAGAAAAGAAAGTGCTCTTTTTCATAACTTGTAAGTGTAACAGAAAACATACATGCAAAAAACAAACAAAATTATATTAATATTTCACAATGTCTAATACTTAAAAATGGCCTGTGTTCCTGAAGATTTAAACCAGTCCAAATCAGGCCAGCAGTATAAGACAGTCTTCTGAATATTTTATACACTTAAGTTTGACCTGTTTATTTAGTCTTTTTGGTAGATTCAGCAGCAGCAGTAGCAGCAGCATTGACTTCAGAAGCCTGGATCACCTCAGGCTGCACCACGAGTACTCCCAGGCCAAACACTTAGTTCTCTCCTCAGCAGTCCCTGTGTAATCCCAGATCAAAAGGTCTCAGAAAATCAGGACAGATTCTCTTGGGTAACAGCCATGAGTGGCATATATGAAGCTAGGGTTTTTCATCTGGCTCCTGCAGGTTAGCCACTGGTAGTCTTGCAAATTGATATTGTAATCTTTTTTCATATTTCTTTCCCAAGCTTTTCGATGTATAAACAAATCAAAATATAGTTATAGTAAATACAGTTAAATTTAGTTCCTTGATCACAACATAAATATCAAGACATAAGAAAACCCATACATTCACTTGTCCTGTCTTTAGATGTATTGTAGAAGAGGTGACAAGACTTTTCCCATTTAATTTGAGATTTGAAGATGTTTAAAAATGTATATAAACAACAATAATACAAGTCTACAGCCATGCCAGCCTCTGTGAGGCTGTACTTGGGCACAGCGGTGCTTTGAGCAAAATGCTAGTGTCACCATGCTAACATACAATGACAATGGTAAGAAGCTAATGTTAAACAGGTGTAATGTTTACCATGTTCACCATCTTCATTTAGCATGTTAGCATGCTAACATTTGCTATTACACTGAACACAAAGCACAACTGAGGCTGATGAGAATATCACCATTAGTTTAAGGCATCACCAAAGGTATTACAGTTCATCCCGAGGGGGACATGAATGTCTGTACCAAATTATATGACAATCCATATAATAGTGTTTGAGTCATTTCACTCAACCTCATGTTAGCACTACAGGACAAGTCAGGGGATTACCAAAGTAATTAGGATTCATCCTCTGGGGAACATGAATGTCTGTCCAAAATGTTTTGCCCATCCATATAGTACATGTTGAGATAGCTCACTCTACATGGGGAAACTTTGACCTGCTGTAGGTGCTACAGGAAAAGTATCACCAAAGTCAGCAGTATTCATCCTCAGGCTTTGCTGTGAGTTTCAGGTGTGTATTGGATTAGGGTATAAACAGTGTAGTTAGTAGTTTGTCATCAGTTGAAAGTTGGAAATATGTGAGTGGGTGGTTTCTCACCGGGTCCTTCTGTGGCTCTGAGCAGATGTGCCGTGCACAAGCTGGATTTCTTAACTCAGGAAAAGTAATGTGAAGTCCCGCACAGGAAAATCCTGAGCTTGCCAAACACACAAACATGCACCAAACACAATCACACACACACACACACACACATATAGCACCAACCTACCACCATAGCTTGTTGTGTTGTAAATCATTGCTCTCTCACTGGTCTATTAAGATATGGAAAGCTCCACATGGGATTTATACAGTCAATCTATTTTACAGGTCTTTGGTCTCAGGGCTGCCATCAGGTTTGTTCCTTAAGTGCCTTATCAGTTAAATGCAGCTGTGATGGACCATGTGTTCAGCTGCAAATCTGAGTGTGACTTTAGCATGAATAGAGAGCTACAGTATATTTACTGCATTTAATATGTGTGCATATGTAGAAAAAAAAAAAAAAAAATTATATATATATATGCCAACATCATATATAATGTCCATACCTGAGTAACCTAATCAAACATACATCGTTAATGCATATTTTTTTCAATTAAGTGACACTCCAAACAGAGTTATGACATATCCAATTTACTTTGAGATCTTTTCTTAACTTCGCACCACCTGTGGCAACATTATTCTCCTGGAGTAGGCATAATTATGATCTTATCTAGACTAGCATTATCAATATATTCTGGAGAAGATTGGGTCTAGCTTTTTCCTCAGTGTATCAGAAAAAAAAAAAAATTATATTTGCACTCCAAACTCTTCTGGGAGCTGGTTGCCTCTCAGGGAAGGAAGGCATTTGCTTTGTGAGATGACAAGAACAACAACCACTGTCATAGACACTGGCCTTTTCGTGCAACTAATGTGAAATACAATTGTTGTCCTCTCATTCACATGGATAGATTTCCTTTTATGAACAAATGTGATGTCCAGGGAGTCAATATTAATGTTAAATGGATAAAAAAAATGTAAAGCATCACCAGAAAAACAGTCAGAAGCAAATTAATTCACCTTTCTTCCGTCAGAAAGCGAATATTTTCCATGCTGCATCACACTGCAGCTGCAGTAATAAAGATTGTGCCATGGCCTGGGCGAAAAGCCTATTACACTCGGCTGTGCATTAGTGAAATATACAATAAAAGTGAAGAAACAGGTACCAATGCGAAATCTCATTTCTTGAAAGGGTGTTGCACCACTGGATTGTGTATCTGTAGTTCCCGTAGGTTCGCAAATTAACCGAGTAAATCCAATAGAGCTGAAGTGAGCTCCCCAGATCAGTTAGAATTCAAGATTACTTTAAATACATTCAAACACCCGGGTATAAATATAACACCAGAGTTAAAGTATTTGACTTCACAGAATTATGAGCTTTCATGTCTTTAACAGCAACTGAATGAGTAAAGAGTTGGATATCATTTTAAAAAAATGTTGCAATTGTATGGTCTGAGTCCTTGGTGAATATAAACTTCCACATTTTGCAGTTAGTTTTACCATGTTTTTATTTTAGAAACCTGCATCAGTTCATTACTTTATTCAATTTGGGAAGAAAATGCAATTATAAACCACAGTGGACATTTAGAGCCATGCCTCGTTGCAGTACATTCTGAAGGTGAGCAATCCACAAAATCTTGCAGACATCACTGATTTAACAAATAATGTCACCAGTGCTGCTTTTCTCTTCTTGTCCTCTGCTGACTGCTCTGACCACAGCAGCTTTACTGAAGCATGACATTACAGTCTGTTGGCTAACCACTCTCCCCCCACTCATACCATGCTCTGGGATTGTTCACTGCTTTCTGGACATCTCTCATTTTTAACACTTTTTTTTAAGACATCTTGAAGTAGGCAGCTGATGTGCATTTAAGGTAGATTCTCTCTCTCTCTCTCTCTCTCTCTCTCTCTCTCTCTCTCTCTCAATTTTAAGTGCACAAACATGGTTGCCAGAAGAAAGCAAGCACTTACCTTTGTTACTGTATGTTATGTAACTATATTAAACATGAACTCAGCTTCATCCAGAAAAACTCAACCAATGTGACCAGCTAATCCATTTTGTAAATAACAATGAAAACCTTTTACCACCCAGTGTTCAGCCACTTACAGTATGGAGAAGTTTTATGGACTGCTTGTACTGTGAAAATGAACATGAACATGTAATATATGTTTTACAAGATAGACAGGAAAGGTGAAACCTTAAAAAAATTAGGTTTGAGTGGGTTGAGTATTAAAGGCTTTTTAAACAAAACCTGTTGTCTTTGATGTGAAGGAGCCCATCTGTGAACTTTAAAATTGATGTTTGATTTAGAGGGAAATTCTGTAAATGCATGCAGTTTTCAGCACAGACGAATAGTGCTGGATGTGCGAATGGACCAGACAAGACCAGTATTTTATTGATGAACTAGCTGACATATCCAGGAGACTCTTTTTAGTTTAACCTGGTCCAACTGCTTAAAGGGAAACTCCGGTAATTTTAAACCTGGGCCCTATTTTTTTTACAAATTTTGGGGTCTAAATGATTGTTATTGGAAGTCTGACAACATTATGGAAAGGATGCCTACAGAGACAGACCATTTTGTTAAAGAGTAAGATCCTTTTTGTTTAACCAGAAACAGGCGTCTCACTCATGAAGTCTCGTTCTGAAATCTCTCGAGAGGTTGAGCTGTTGCAGGAAGACGACAGTGGAAACGTGAGTCAGTTGGAGAGAAGAGTTTAACAAACCATCTGTATCTGTAGGGATCCTTTCCATAATGTTGTCAGACACTTAGAATAACAGTCTGAGCCTGTCAGTGGCAAAAACAAGCACTTTCAGTGGATGTACTTTGATGGGCGCAGTTGCCCAAAAGGACTACGTTGCGGCCAGTGCAGTCCGTTTGCGGATGCTGGCAGAGGCGATCTACTGGACCATTTCCAAAACTTTTGGAATTTAATTTTTAGAACCATTTAGAACCCAAAATATGTAAAAAAAAATCTAAAAAAAAACATATGGCCCAAGTTTAAAAATACCAGATTTTCCCTTTAATAACTGGACTGTTTTGGGTCAGTCCAAGTTAGTATTCCAGTGTCGGTCATACTGTGGGGCTATGTACAGTTTATCAGGATGGGGCACATGGCTCAAGCATCATGCTGGATGGAACAGGACAGGGAAGAATAAAATGGGACAAGGCCCTGGGCACGAAGGCGACCCAACCTCCTAATAATAGGTGGAGACACATCAGCAGAGGTTGGTTATGTATTCTACAGGACTTGCTAAAGCTGCTATAAATCAATATTTTTTTTTATATTAACAAATTACTATGTTGATTGGAAAGGGGAAAAACCCACATATAAATCATCATTAAATATAGGCTTATATATAATTATAGGCCTATATGTATATTTAGTATTCAATAGAGAACAATAAAGAACGGGTTATTAATGAACACAATCTCTGATTACTGTGGCAACAAATGAATAGTGAACAAGTTGTGGGTTTTTTGAATTTGAGCTTGAATTTTGATATTCAGTGAACTGAGATACAGGTTTGCAGCTGCACTCTTCTTTCTTTTGACAGGACATTTACAGTGAGTGTTTGCATTTAAGTCATTGATAACATCAGCTGTAGCAACATCCCCGCTGCCTCCACCTGACCCTGTCTCACTTGCTGCTCCATCCCTCTCTCAAATTCACACAGGTTTCTTATTAAATCTCGACCTCAGTCTGCCTGTCTGTACATTTACCTCTTTGTTGATCTGTCCTCTTATATTGAGATTAAATGTATCTGGGTGCTTCCTTGCTTGTCTGCTAATAAGGTAACCTAAAACTATCTATGAAATCTGAAACACAGATTTCAACGATCTTTTTTGTGTCTGGGACAGACTTTTTATGAGCCAACAACAAACTTCACCCGCTAAATGTATAAGCAGATATTTAAAAATAATCACAAAGACCTATCTCTCTCTGCCTCTAGCACCTGAATGAAACAACAGGATGGGGAAAAAAATACTTTTGAATGGGCATAATTAAGGGAAAATAGGTGTGTTTAGAAAGAGTGAATCAATAGATCGGAGTGGAATTCAAATCAAATCACAAATGTGTAACAAACATCCCTCAGAGAACAGCACATCACGTTGGGGCCATTGATCACATTCCCCCATGCTATGAAGTCAAACTTGTTCAAGTTTCCGTTCCTGTTTTCTCCTCAGATGATAGACTGAGCTGAGGACAAACAGAACAGAGCGTGAATCAATACCTCCATTTACAACATGAAAATTACCTGTGAAGAGAGAGGGGAGAGGAAAAACAAACCGATAATCCTCCTACTGTCATTCCCCTTGTGCAAGGGGAAATCAATCACTGGTTGGACTTCATACAATGTACACCTTGGAAATCACAATCATACATCACAATAGGTACATCCTGGTAGTTAGGCATGATGGTAAACATACAGGCAGCAAAAGCACACCCTTTCTTTTTCTTTTCTGGCTCTTTATTGGCTTTCTGAAATGTGACTTTTCAAGGAGCATACAAACCAAACCAAGAAACACCTGTCCTTCCCTTCCTGTGTGACATGGTCTTAGAAAAGCTGTTCAAGGGCTCTGAATAAAAATGGACTGGGATTTTAGTTTGGCTTTGATGATAAAAAAAGAAAAAAAAAAAAAAAATGATGAATCAGTGCCGGAAATTTATTGGTGTTTATTTTAAAAATTAAAACAAATTTAAAAAAACATTAACACAAAAAATCAAGGTGAAAGTTGGATTTTAATTATACAGTTTGCCATGTAACCACTCTCTTTAACCATTTCTGTTTTATTCATGATCTGGCAGCTTATTTGTATTCTCTCTCCATTTTTCTCAACATCTTTTGAGCGCACATGGATATAACATACAAATGAAAATTGGTTTAAACCAATCTGGGTTTATTTTTTATTTTTGATAAAATTGTTTGTTACTCAAATTCTGCAAAAACTGAAAATGATGAGCCGTAAAACTGTGTACAGGCATTTCCCTGAAATATTAGGGTACTAATATAGCAAGAATAGATTGACTGAGTATGTATTTGTGTGTGTGTGTGTGTGTGTGTGTGTGTGTGTGTGTGTGTGTGTATGTGTGTGTAAACATGAACAAGCTAAACTATAAATGTCAAGTGGAATTCACAAAAATATCTAATCACACATTATTGTATGTAATTATGGGCTTTAGCCCTTTAACACATTTAATTCACTTAATTTAATAAGACAATTAAGTAAACCTGGGCAGACTGTGCATTTGTATTTATCTCTTACGTTGTGTTAACTCTACGTGTCTTACTTAGCCTTTCTGCGTGGCTAGAACCTGCAGATTCTATGCTCACACTGTAAGGATCAATTGACCAGCCATGAGGTGGGTGTTCATGCTGAACAGGTCCCGTGACAATTCCAAAAAAGTTTATTCAAGCAAGATAATGTTGACAAAAAGAAATAAGGCAGCATCACTTTGTGCAACTTTACTATGAACCGAAGGCAAGAAGAAAAACATCAAAATATGGAGCCGCAGATGGCAATGACAATATGGTCTGTCTCTTCTGCAGCAAAGTTCGGTTTTGCATCACGCCACAGTCTCAGTCAAGGCTGCAGTTTTGGCCACAGCATGCCAAATACTACTCCATCAATATTAAAACAAGCTCGCTACAGTTTATAATAGATCTTTTGACAACAACCATGTGGGAACTGCAAGACGGCCGACCAATTAATCAGGCTTCGTGACACCCCTCAAATTGCATGTCAAACGACAACCGATCTTTCTGTAATTAGTCAGGGGCAACCAATTCGGGGTTAAAATCAGGCTTAATCTGTACAGTGCATGCCCAACTTTTACTGTTTGACATGAAAATATTGATATATTACTGTGCTGCATTTTCACCCGAGGTTTATATATTTGAATCTATGTTGCACACATTATTCAGCTTAGGCTTCTAATTCACTACTAAACCCTAGTATGTGTATATATATATGTGTGTGTGTGTGTGTGTGTGTGTGTGTGTGTGTGTGTGTGTGTGTGTGTGAGACAGTGAGGAAGCAGAGATCTCATCTCACTGTGGTCCTCTACCCCATGACTCAGAGACATCGAGTGTCAAGACTTTGCCTTCGGGGTTGATGTCATCCGCAGAACCAGGGGAATAGATGTGGCATGCCAGCATCATACACCTCCCACTCACCATGCTTTACTATCTCATCTTAGCTTCCCTACAGATAACGACCATGCTCCTCTCTGTTCAACGTATGCATGCACTTGTTTACATGCCCACACACACACACACACACAGAACGAGACGGAGAGAATGGGAGACAGTGTGTGGCAGAAATGTTTTTTTTTTTGTTTTTTTTGAAAGAATGATCATGATCGTTCCATAACCTTATCCATATGATGATGACAAATGATGTCGATGTCTGATTTAGGCGTCAGATTAGAAAATGCTTGTGTCATTCTAGACGGCATCTATCTATCTGTGCGTCTTCTTCCCACCTTTTCCTTTCCCCTGTTTCACATGCTGTCAGCGTCGCCTCTACACAAACACGATTTTTTATTTTTTTATTTTTTTATTTTTTTACTGATGGTGTTTGCTGAACAAACACAGTGGCTCTGACACTCAGCCTTTCTGTGGCCTGTCTTCTATATTGTGTTTAACAAGGCAAGTTTGAGATATCCACTCCCCGCTGCGCTCGGAAAGCTGTGGCTGAGGAAACGGTTCACAGAGGCCGGGGACAATAAGATGACACGCGGGCTGGCAAAAAAGAGATGACAGAGAAGATAGCATGTGGTGTGACAATGAATAATTACATACAAAGAGATGTCAGAGCCTTGACAAAACTGGTTTGGTTGCTTGTGTCTGTCACGGCCATGGAGTGGTGTCATGAGATGAGTTTATCAACAAGGGCATTGCAAAAAGGACATTAGTCTGTTTTTATTGCTACTGTTTCTTTTTTTTCCCTTCAAGCACACTTTATGACATCATTTGTAAAACACTTAAAAGATAAATTTGACTTGACATTTAGAATGACATTTCAAGTTATTATGTTATCATCAGTGGCGTGGCGTGGCGTGGCGTGGCGTGGCGTGGCTTTTCCAATAGGTGAGGCTAGTAAATCTCGGGAAGGCTATCCGCCACACTGGTGGGTAAATGCATTTTGGTGTCATTTACAGGCATACTGCTTCTCTCCTCTGCTGTCTGTTTCGGAGTTCACACACACACACACACACACACACACACACACACACAGCCTGGTCAAGTAGCCTTCTAGCTACTTGAGTTGTGTTGCCAGGTTGGTTCAAAAACACCATTATAAAAATAAGAGTAATGTCCGCACTACGACAAACCAGGCCAACATTTTGTCAACCCACCCAAGCTAAATTTTACCGACATAATCCATCCTAAAGCCGCTTAATTGGGCGGGAAAATCGCCCAATCTGGCAACATTTCTTGGGTGTAAAATGTATTAGTTTACAGATACACACAGTGCATTTTGGTTGGCAAGTAACACTAAATGTAACCATAACTTTTGTTTCTTTACAATAAAACTCCACAGGGCACCTTGAAGTTGCATTTTTAGTCATTATGTGCCATAATTTAATCAAAGATTTCAGTGTGTGGAACATATCTGATCATACATACAGATAGGTGAGAAGTTTCATAGATGTTTTAATACTTTTGCTGTAAAAATAGATTGCTGTTGTACAGTAACTGTTGTAAATCCAAGCTGACTACAGCTGCTGTGCTCCACAAAGAAGCAAGCTACAAACCTTTTAGAGCCACTTTGCAGGCCTACAGTGAGTGTTTGACATTCAAAACATAGGTTTTTGGTGTATTATTCCTTTAATTAATTCTCCTCAGTAGCCCATATGGATCTTTCTTCCCAGATAAAGATTCTACTGAGCGGTGCAATTGATTTCATCCAGAAGAGATGAGATGGGACTTTGTGCAGACTCAAAACGGACAGTGTAGAATAATGACACCAACAAATGGTAAAGAATTATTTAGCAGTGTTAGCTTGTAGTATATAGAGTGAGCTGCACATTCCATGAATCCTGCCTGTTTGTCTTTCACTGTCTGTTTGCTTGTTTGTCCTAGGCTCAGCACGTCCTTCCATTTACTATATTATTTTCATCTACTATCTTTCACACAATCCACCAGTTCAAAGATATTGTAATTTATTAAACATAAATACATTTGCATAATTATAACCGCTGTAGCGAGCAGTGAACTCCCCGTTCCCGCACAGTTCATATTTCACCACTTACATCACCATTAAGCCTTTTCCACCTAGAGTTCCCCATCGAGCTGACTTCAAATGTCAAACACAGTAAACTCTCCTTTGGAAATGAGTAAAACTTCCTTGGCAGTGACAGTAGAGAAAGCTTTCTGAAACTGAGGGAAGCTAAATGTCATGATGAATAAATAAATATAATAAATACAGCCTGACTGCCTTCATCAGTCCATCAATCTCCCGTTCCTTTGACTTGCATCAAATGGCTCTTGTCAAAACAATAATCCTCATTGCAGTGCCATACGCAGCTTGTCATATTATGTTCTAATAATGCTTTGTTCACTTGTGTAATGTGTAAGTGTAAAGGAAATAAGTCAGTCTAAATAAATGTAAATAAAAGAAGTCCGCCCAGGAATTTTCACAAACCAATTATTCATAGAGAGCTTTCTTGCACTCATCAGCATAGTTAAATTACCACAGTTTTAACTTATGTTAAGTTACCATTTTATGTGCAATTTTCTCACTTTGTCATATGCTAATTGTCATTCATCTACTTGCAATATTTTTTTTTACTCCTTGGGAATGATCTTTAAACGCTGTCTTTGCTTAAATTCTCAGACTGGAGTACAATATTTTCCCTCCTGTTCAAAAAGCATTAAAGCTAAATCCAGCTTTTTGCCACGTCCATTACCTCATTCTCCTAGCAGAGCTGGACAATGGACGAAGTGAGAGCTGAAACAAATCAGCTTTACAGTCTCCTGTAACTCATCTGAGTTTGCAGACTGCCAGGTAGCAGCTTAAGAGATGTTTGGTGCAATACACTGAAATTTGAATTACAAATATGCTTGCTTGCACTTACGCCTCAGTTTATAATGTCATATTCAGCCAAACTGCCGCCCCCGCATTTGTACTTAGACCATCTGAAGACTTTTAAAGCCCTAAATGGAGAGAGATGGGAGAGTTGATCATGTTTATTAAGTCTGCTTGGCTTCATGTGCGGAATCGTGGTCTGCAGCAGCCTACAGGAATGGTGTGGCGTGAAGCTGAGTAGATGTGAAATGTGGGCACAAGCTGTGGGCGAGATCCACTTCCTCTGTCTCCATAGAGATGACAGGGAGACAGGAAGGCCTTCTGCACGCTAGGCCGTCACTAATTCAAGATGGCAGCCACAGTCAGAGGAGCTGGCATCTAACGATAATGTGTCTGAGGAGGTCATTGCTGGTGACAACAGAGCAAAACATCTGTTTGTAGCAACTATGTGAAATACCTTGTATCATTTTCTGCTTGACAGAACTTTGTCCGCTGCCATCTGCCCATAATGTAACATTTATCAGTGACATAGATTCAGAAAAAATGGACCATCTGCTTATGAAAGAAGGTCATTGCCTTTATTTGTTCTTTATGACAATGGTGTCTCGCTGCATTAGTCTACTGAAAATGTCCTCACCAGTAAAAAAATAAAAAATAAAAAATAAAACAGCACTGGTCTCTTAAAGTGATCTATGTTGGAAAATCTATGACAACTGGGCAAACTGCATCTGCAAGATCTATGTTTACATTTTAATCATTTTAATTTAAAATCTTATGGTTGTGAGAATAGTAAATGTGTGTGTCTTAGTGGCCAACATCGGAATTGGAGAGGTTGGGTCAGGCAATTTTTGTAGCTTTCCACAACTGAAATCATGCCCACTTTACACAGCAAGTGACATGATGAGGCCAAAACAAAGACAGGATTTATACTTGTCGCACTGTCTGCGCGTTTGCCATCATCCCCAGCTGTACATCATTGCCTCTGGGTAGATGGTTGGGTGATCAAACCTGAGACTTGGTCAACCAACCAACCTCAAGTAGTTTTCAGGAGTTTTCACATCTGTGCTGTTTGAAGAGGTTTTTGTGTGCCAAAGTCATTTTCCATTGAGAGTTTGTTAGACACTGGTCTAAGGTCCACCTCAGAGCAGTGGTCTAGGGGTGTACTTTGAGCAGATTGCAGAACTCGCATACTTACCCATGTGATGTCAGTGACATATAGTGTTGTCATGGATACGTGTCACACAACTGATGATGGTTCAAAGCGATAGTTGTGTGTGAAAATTACCACAGTAATGAAGTCCAACTGAAATCACATTTAGTCAACCCTTTTTCTAGTCAAAAGTAATGTCAATGTGATTTTTAAATTCGATGTTAATTGTTTTTTATTATTTAAAAAGAAGAAGAAGAAAAAAAGGTATTTGGGGAAATATCAGAAATGCTCCTTTTCCTTTGAGCTGGTTGGAGGGGCGAGTCAGTGTCCGTGTTTGAGTGACAGCAGCTGCAGGCTGAGCTCCAGCAGGGGAACAAGAGACAAAGAAACAAACTTGCGCCGTAGCTTACATGTCATGGGCAGACAGCATGTTGTTAGAAGTGGTAGTGAAGAGTAAGGACCACACCGGCATCTAAATAGACCTAACCGATATTTGCAGGGAAGTTTGCGGGCTGTTAAACACACGGTGGAGCTGACCAGCTAATTAGCCATCTAGCTTGCAAACTAACGTTAGCAGTACACTCTTCCCCGGTGAATGTTTGTTTGCTCCTTCAACAATTTAAGGTGCAGGACAAGACATGCTCATCGTAGTAGGTTAGATAAGAAGGAGACTAGCAGGAAAGCTAATGTGGGTCGACTCTGTGGCAGACGATGCACTCCGCTATTTCCCATGGATCTGACCTGAGGAGACCAAGACAGCAACACAGACTGCACTTAATTCAAATGTGATTGTCTTATTCATCATATAAGTCATATGGGCTGTATTGCAAGGCACTGACAAACTACTAATTTTTGAAGTGAGAGCTTGTTTGTCTAATTTTACCATGAATAAGTTTTTTTGTTTTTAACATACAAACAGTGCAAATCTAATGTTATGCAGTGTACAATTTACCTTTCTGAACGGCAGTGTTTTTCAGATCTGTGAATATCAACCAAATACTGACTAGAATTGGAACTAGTTCTGGAAATGTGAGAGCAAGATTTAATCACATAGCAGCTGTTTGACTCAGAGGCAAAGTGCAACATTCAGGATCGGACACCCTGCAGTGAACCTGGCTTGTCCTGGACCTGTGTTCTATGATGAGGCTTTTCCACTCTCACTTGTGGGCTGCCAACTGTTCTCCCTGAGCTCTACTCATCTTTGTCTCCTGACATCAAAAGGCTACAATTTCCTCAATGAGACAAGATCAGTCAGTGTATGAGTTGCTTTGATCTCTATGTGATTCCAGTAGGGAATAAAGCCTGGCCCTCACACTGCCTATCACCATGCCAGAAAAGTGTATATTTATGTGCTTGACCTTAATAGCTGTAATTGGCCAACCTCCATTTAGCCCTCTTCCAGCATCCTGTCAATAAGTCAAAAGTGAAAAGATAACGGGTTGACTGTTCTTGTCCAAAGAGGCCCACCACCGGGAATAGAGGAATGGAAATGCTCTGTGAGTGACACATCTTTTACAAATCCTTTTAGTCAAAAAGTGCTTTAACATGAGTCATCAGAGTGCGTGACGGGCTCAGTCAATACTGAGCCAACATCATTCACCTCTAACTGATGGAGTCCTGTTTTGTGATGCCACTCTTCTTGCTATCAGGCCAGAACAAATATGTAGGCACACAGAAGGAAAGAGATCACGGGAGGCAAGAGGAAGAATGGAGAAGCGATTGGGAGGAAAAGGGAGCAAAGTAGATAATAGAGAAGTGGCTGATTTTTGAATGCATATCTATTTCCCCCTATTAATCCAATAAAAAGAAGAGAAAAAAATAGGACAGACAATCACTGATATAATCAACTCCTCATTTTTATCAAAACCAAATCAAGGCTGGGGATATCTTATTCCCTTTCATTTAAAGATAAACTCAACATTGTGAATTTAATTAACGTCTTAAATGTGTTGGTGGTCTTGCCATCAACTCCAAGACACAATCGCTTCCACAGCCATACAATGCTGCCATGCTGTTCATTTACTTTTTCGATCTTTATTTTCAGTTTCAAATGCTTGGTACTCAACTGTTAATAATTGTTCAAAAGCTTTCAAAAACTGGATCATCTTTCATGTGTGAGTGACATGTTCACCTACTAGTTAACTGACACAAAGCAGGACTCATTTCTCACATGTATCCAGGCTCTGTGAGCTTTTGCCAGTACTTCAGTACGTCGTCGGCCTTTAGCTCCGCCAAGACCGGCAACTCCTGGAGAAACTCCGGCTGGGAAATACACACATCCACTGGATTATTCCTCCTCCTGACACAGACTCCAGAGACAAGGCTCAAGTTTTACCATGAGGCTACAATGATGCAGACTTTACAAGGCGATCTGATGCCGAGGGTAAAGCTGGCGTATCTCTTCTCCACTGACCCAAAACACTGGTGACTCTGAGACATACTAATAGATTTCCCGTAGGTTGGTTTCACACTGCACCAGGTTTTTGGGGGGGTTGTGATTGGATTATTGAAAGATTGTGGGTGTTAACTGTGGGAAACATGAATGAATTCTTGACAGGTGGGCGGTGATGTAATTCTGATGTCTGGTCGCTACAAAATACCTTTTTAGTTAGAGGTGAGTCTATTTTTTTTTTCAGACTACAAGCTCCTCCAGATTGTTTAGGCTGTTAAAGCTCCGCCAGCTCAATCATACAGTTTATGAGTCCATGCGTTTTTTGTTAGGGTTAGGGTTAAACTGTCAGTTGCCATGGCAATTTTGTGACTTGGATCTGTTTTTGTGTGACATCTTGAGGTCGTGGCCTTTCTGATTTACTGATTTGCATTTAGAAACACCTCTATTGATCTTACATTTGGACTTCAATTAGAAGGGCCACACTAAATTTAAGATGATTTTTAACAGATGTTTTGTAACTTCAGATACTTTTCACAATACATAATATATACCTATACTAACATTTACAACCCTACATTTGAGAACAAAAAAGATTCTAGATCAAGTTGACAGTTTGTTGTCAGACATCTGCATCTCACATACTTCATATAATTTTAAAGATAAAATAAAATCTACAAAAGCCCTTACATATGCTTTCATTCTCATGATATTGCATACAATAGATATGGTAGAGTAGGACAATATTTTGGGAGGTTGCATTTTAATCCTGAGGGCTAAGCTGTAGTTCACCAGTTAATTAAGCACAAAATATCCCCGTCTAAACCATTAATCAAAATGTGGAGGAAACTGAAGAGGTTTATTTCTCGCTGTGGTATTCCTTCATGGCCTTGTCAGAACTATGCTGAATCAAATGGTTAAAACATCCCAAGCATGTTTGGCGAGAGAGCATGATAAAAAAAAACTCTCACCAAAGAGCATTTGGTACATTTTTGTAAAGTGAATGCGGTCGTCTGACAAAATGAGACTTTGCCCATGTTGAGACCTTTGAATTCCCGAGTGCATCTGTAGAAATATAAGGTTCACAGTCATTTGAATTCCATTACTGCCGCATGCTGTGACCAGCATTTGTTGGAAATATTGTTAAAGAAAATTGGAAATGCAATTTAATGTCAGGACCCAAAATCACAGATGTGCTCCTCCATGTTCATGAGCAACATGAGCTGCAAGAGAGAGAGAGAGAGACGGAGTGTCCCACAAGGATAGCCTTTTCTCTTCTCTCTCCCTTTGTCTTTGTCTTTTATTCCTGTGTTCTCTCTCTCTCTCTCTTTCCCTCAAATGCACACTCTCCTTTGCTCCACAGAGAAGAATGAAAGAGCAAAGCACAGAGGAGGCCACACAGCGACATTTTTATCTGTGTTGTGCTGACTCTGCAGAACTCTCCCTCTGAGAAGCTGATGAGGAGGAATGGCCTTGTGGAGGAACCAACCGGGTGCATCCATAGCTGTCATCATCATCTGAATCCAGGACTGCTGAATCTGCAGCTTTGGCCCCCTACATGGATGGGAAATGACCTGTCTGTGCTCGCCTGACACCCTCTCTGTCTACAGCGAATCCGCTCATCCTCCGTCCTCAACAACACAACCCAGCTCAACCCTGTCAGCACGGGTCGTTGAGTTCTTTTTTTTTTAAATGTAAAGACAGACGCGGGTCCTGCTTTAAACCTGTGACTTCATTTTTCATCCATCCCTGTGCTTGTGACAGAGCCCATTTTCCTAATAGACGGAGGAACACAGGTTCTTAGAAGAGAAAAAAATAGCCAGTGAAAAAACAGAAAAACACATCATACAGCTTCAAGCTGGACAGCACCAGATGAATTTTTTGTTCTGAGGTCCATGTTCCAAGTCTTTTTCAAGATGTATATCCATGATTTATTTATTTGAATGCTGAAAGCTAGACAGGCAGGGCTTGTACGAAGACCAGGAATCTTTTGTAGGCAGAAAAGGACAGAAAAGGAACATTCTGCCACTAATAATGTGAATCCAGTCTGTGCGGTTGTCACAGCCCTGTTTTTGAGGCTGGGACAAAAACCAGGAGACACAGGGGTATACTAATTAACAAAGTAATTTATTTACTACAAAATAGCAAATAGCAATAGCAAATAAGTGGGAGGAATCTGTAAAGGTCAGTGTTTTCGCAGCACATTTTCGCTCATCCAAAGAAAAGGCAACAAAAGCAACAACACAGAGGTGTGTGGTAAGAGAAGATCTGCCCAAGGACTGGCTGCTGCTCTGGCTATATGCATGTGGCACACCGAGCCCAGGTGTGACCCATGCCACTGATTAACCTGCCAATAGGTCTGTAGCCCTGGAGACAGAGAGCAAAGCAACAGCAGAGTGAACCAAGCAGAGAGGCCATCACACTGTGCAGTCCAGTAAAACTATGAGCACTTGGACACCACTCATACTGGTGGAGAAATCGACATTCTACTTGTCAGACACCCCGCCATACAGTGTCAAGCATGGTTTGCCTTTGACTTTCTCTATGGCAAAACCTCTAACCAGCTTAGAGATTAAGCCTTTCACCTGGCTGTTAGCCTAAGCTCCTTAGTCCGCCTAAAGATCCAAAACACAACTGCATTCCTGACATTAACACAGTTGGCATTGCAAGAACTGTCACAATTTATAGCTTCCAAACATTGGCTTCCTTTGTGTGCTTAGGAAAGAGCCGGTCAAACAATTGCACTCCATTTCTGTCTCTATACTATTAGCAGCTATGTTAGCCACATTAGCAAGTGTAAAATCAGTAAAGGATATATTATATATAGCCTCACAGAAACAGGGTGATATTAAACAAAGATATATGCACATATGAATGTCTGTTGGCAGCTTCTGAGCTAGTGTTGCTAGGAGAATCTGCCAGATTAGTCCATAGTGAAATATCATATAGTGATCCGGTTTTAGAAAGCATGGTGGGCAGACTGCAACGCAGCTATGAGTCAGATTTGCATTGTCAGCTCCAAGCAGCTCTAGCTGTCATAATTCTGGGAAGCGGTGCTACAACTGCAGGCCAGACTGGATGATACACAGATCCTCCTCCTAGTCTGCAGATCTGCATTACAGTCACAATCATGTCCCTTGTCAGACATGGCCCAAGTACAGGTTCTGGAAACTCGGTAGTGGGCGAGATCAGTCTGTAGAATCAGATAAATGGGACAGGAGCATGGGAACCCAACCCAGTCTCCTAGAAATTACAGTTATATACCACTAATTTGTAAGTATTGTGAATGTTTTAGATTGACTGGTATGTGGAGTTAAGGTTAAAAATGTTTAAAGTGTTGCTAAAAATTACATCATGCGCAAAATGAGTCTGACCAGAGCCATTGTGTTTCAAGTTGCTCAGACTGCTCAGAAGGCAATCAATGCTAAAGGGCAATTCAGTTGATGATATAACAGCAGAAGAACAAGTTAATGCTGAATTTTGAAATGTTTGTAAATCTGTTAATGCCAAAAAGGAAATTTGATACAGGAGAGAATGGGTGAATTTTCTCTTGTATCAAATTCTGCATTTTAATTGGAAATCTTTTAAATGAGAGATTTAAAATGTTTAAATCAAACAAATCAAACAATAAGAAGTGAAATAAAATTAAAATTGTCATATGTATTTTTTTATGTATGCCTTTACTGTGTCATAATTAAACAAAAAGCATATGTTAAAAAAACAATTAAAATTAAATCAGAAATACAGAAAACAAGAGGTGTATTCACCATGCAGTTGCCAGCACCTCCAGCTCTGACGTACATGCAAGTCAGTCACTTATCACTGAGATATTTCGCACACTGCTTGTCTGCTCTAAACTCTCCCTGTGCTGTAAAGTTCTATCAATCAGTCAAGTTTATTTGTCACATGTAATCATATAAGTATCATAAAAGTAATCATAAAAGTTTAAATGCAATAGGAATAGTAATAAATACAAATGTGTATTTGGGGTGGGGGTGGGGGCAGTCTTAGGCAGTGACCTCATATAGGATCCTTGTGGCCTGAGGGTAGAAGCTCTTCCTCATAGCTGGCCTGGTGTATCCGGTACCTTCTTCCCAACCGCAGCAGGGAGAAAAGGCTGTTATCTGGGTGGTTGGGATCCTTAATGATCCTCCTAGCCTTATTCTTGCAGCTCCTGGTGTAAATGATCCTTTAGGTAGGGTAGAGAACCGCCTATTGTATGTTCAGCCGAACAAACTACGCTTTGCAAGGCCTTGCTACCTGTTCAGTGCCGTTTCCATATCAGGCAGTGATGTTCCCCCGTCAGGACGCACTCGATGGTGCAGGAGTAGAAATTCCTAAGTATTTGAGGGGATACTCACAATTTCCTCAAGCATCTGAGGTGAAACAGTCTCTGCCTTGCCTTTCTCACCACTGAGTCAATGTACAGCACTCAGGTCAGGCCCTCTGTGATGTTGACACCAAGGTACTTGAAGCTGTCCACCCTCTCCACCGATGACCCGTTGATATTTAGGGGGGCGTAGTTCCTTCCCTGCTTCCTACCAAAGTCCATTATCAGGTCGTTAGTCTTGCTGACGTTCAGGATTGGGTTGTTGTCCTGACATCAGTGGGTCAGGTCCTCTACTTCTTTCAGGCAGGCCTTTTCGTTGTTATCTTTGATCAGGCCCACCACAGCTGTGTCATCAGCAAACTTGATAATGGTGTTGGAGTCGAAAGTGGCTACACAGTCGTGTGTGTAAAGGAAGTACAGCGGGGGCTCAAAACACAGCCCTGGGGTGCTCCGGTGTTAAGGATGGGAGGTGGGAGAGGTGTGTCCGCCCACCCTCACCACCTGGGGTCTGCCCATCAGGAAATCAAGGATCCACATGCACAGTGAGGTGTTTAATGCCATGTCCTTGAGCTTTGTGAATTATGGTGTTAAACGCTGAACTGTAGTCAGTGAACAGCAATCTCACATAACTCCCTTTCTTGTCCAGGTGAGATAGGGTGATGTGGAGGATGTGTGCTATGGCGTCTTCAGTTGATTGGTTGGGATGGTAGGCAAACTGTAGTGGGTCCAGTGTGCTGGGTAGTGAGGAGCAGCCGTTCAAAGCACTTCAGCACTACATAGGTGAGTGCCACTGGGCGGTAGTCATTCAGGAATGCTGGTCATGTTTTCTTGGGCACAGGAATGATGATGGACTTCTTGAAGCACATGGGTATGACAGACTGAGCCAGGGACAGGTTGATTATGATTGTGAACACTGGCGCTTGTTGGTCAGCACATAGTTTGAGGACCCGCCCACTGATACCATCTGGTCCTGCTGCTTTCACACACTTGAAAGTCCTCCTGACGTCATGCTCAGAAAGGGTGATAGGTGTGAAAGGTGCACCACCCACCCATCCATTAACCTCTGCTTCAGCTATTTTTGCTTGTTGGTTGCCGATTGCGAGCATAAAAGTTGTTTAGCTCACTTGCTAGAGATGCATCAGCACTTGACGGGGGGGGGTATAGACAGATAGACAGGTGAGTTCCTTGTTTTCTCCTCTTTACTAATGCATTTTTTATAGCCATGTTCAAGGATCATACCTGTTTTTGCATTCTCTGTCATGTTTACTACATTTGATTTGAAAAGCATGCTGCAGGCTGCTTTGCCACTAGCTGTTGTTGCTTTTGTGCTGCAGTGCTTTCATTTGCTCTTTGAACAACTGGTTTCTAGGACATGAGGGTTGGCTGCTGAATGGCAGCTTTTCAAATTGGATGCCAAAATCATGTGATTCTTTGTCTTGGAATTACAATGAGTTTTGCTCATTGTTTCCCAAGTTTGATATTCTGACAACATACTTCATGAAGGCAATGCTGTTCGACACTTCGCTAGGGCTTTGCTTCTGGGTTTGGAGCTAAATCAGAGTATGACACGTTCAGCTCAGGCCTACACTTGCTGTATTATTTGCTTTTTAAAATACTTTCTTTCCTTTGTCTGCTCTTGCACAGGTATCTCCAGACGTTTGCTTTTGATCCATGGTGCTCTCATAAACCCAGTTGGACTGAGCCTGTGGAAGCCTTAGTTTCCATCTGCCGTGGACCGCCAAGCTGGCTGCTACCTCAGATCTGTGGGGAAGCACAAGGTGGAGAAGACAGGTGGCTGCTTACTCACCTTTATGAATGTGTGTAAATGTGCATTCAGATGTGTGCAAATGTGCATGTATTGATATCTGTGAATGTGTATGTGTGTGTTTCTGTGCCAGCTCTTTGCTGAGCTTATTTTGTGAAAAATGAAAAGCGTTGAACTAAAGTCTAGACTCTTGGGAAGGTTAAACTAGTTCAGACACTCATGAGGAGTGTGTAGACTTTGTTGCTTGGCCTATTTACCTTACATATTGTTTGCAACTGAAAACACGCTCTTTTTAAAATGCAGATAAAAAGCTACAGATTAAAGCACAGCACATTTCAGCTGGGCCCTGCCTGAAAAAAGCAGATAACTAAAAGTCCATGAAAGGTCTCACAAAAATGCAGCGCACAAATGTATTGACAGCAGCAAAATAAAAATCTATGATTTGTGAATCCTTTGATTGCAGTTTGAGTGCCATATCCATATTTATGGGTAGCTGTCAGGACTCCCTTCAGTATTTTCTGAAGAACTGTAAATCAAATCCTGTCATGTCGGAGCTCTTTGACAGAATGCTAAGTAAGTGAAAGGCTTTACATTTCATTGAACTGTGCTTCAATGATTGCAGATATTGTAAATATGAAACATAGTCAGTGGTGTGCACTTATAAAGCCACCCAAAGTATTATATTTTCGCCAGGTTAAGAATAGTTAATTATCAACTTATTATAGTTGCAAAACCACTGCAGAACCATATTGTTTTTTCTTCAACATCACTTAATGATGTTGAAATATTAATAAATGGAAACAATTTATTATACTTATTGTCCCAGCTTTTCAGTTTTGATGGACAGGTGTCCATCAGCAGTAATGAAAAAGAGTGATGAATTGGAAAATAAAGACAACAGAGAAGAAGATACTTAACACTGTGCTACTTCTTATCCAGATTAGCTTTTCAGATCAAAATTGCATTTTAATACCATTAGTAAATGAGGTCTGGAACTCAATTCATTAATCTAAATCATGTTATGAACACCTCTTGCCCAATGTCAGCAGGGATCGGCTCCAACCCCCCCACGACCCTCTAAAGGCCAGTTCAGACCAAAGATTCATGACAAGATGAAACCGCTTTAGAACGTTGCAGGAAAAAGTTGCAGCGGTGTGAACTGGCCCGTCTCAGCTCGACTCAAGCTGGCTGATGGCGTCGCTTGTGACTCAGCATGTCAAGTCACCAGCAGCTGGTTTTAGAACGTAAGGCACGTCACCTGTTTCAACAGCCAATCAGCTCGTAGCGAAGTCAGCTGGTCATCTTTACCCAATTGTTTTTTTATGTTTTTGCCATTTCATCAATACTAGAAATGCAACTGTAGCAAGTAACTCATTATCACTATCCTCATTCATATTTTAAGATGCTACAAATTATTTACCTTGCGAGGCAGCTGGATTTGTGAGATCACAAGATCACACGAGATCACACGAGAATCCATCCTTACAGGCTTCAAGTTATGCGCTTGTGGCCGAACCACAGTGGTTTGTTTGGTTGAAGCTAGCCTGTGATAGACGATGATAGACAGTTACCAACAGTTTCCAAGGATGACTTCTCAGATGGTTCTGTGTAACAAACCATCTGGTGTGTCAGGTTAACAAATTATATCCATCTACAAAAAATGCCAACATTTTATGATGTTGTTTGTCACTGAAAAAAAGTGCTATGAGTCTAATGGTCAGAAGAATCTACGTGACGTACTGTCGAAGAATATTTCTCAGATAATCAAGCTAAAAATGTCTTTGTACAGTGTAATTTGCTAACTGTCCATATGGCAATAAAGCTTTGAATTTTGAATATAGCTGAAAGGTGTTTATAGCTATTTGGCATGAGAGGGCACCATTCATGAACTAAAAGCAAACAAGAATCTGTGACTGAGTAACAAAGCAATGGTGAGTTTCCCAAACCCAAAATTACCAAGGATTTCCTGTCATCGCTAAGCTTTATTTCTATCCCTTATAATAGATCAATTTACAATTAAGATAAATTATTCAGAGCTTTACTTTAAGGAGTAATTGCAGTGCTGGAAATGAGCTGGAAATGATATTGATCTCCGACTTTCCCATTAATCCTTATCAATCCCTTCAATTACTCAGCAAATCATTTCATAACAAGCTGAAACAGACCCTGCGTCACCATGTGAAAAGTATGATTTGGGCTTAGGAGAAGAGAGGTTTGATGCAAAGTACACATTGTGAGTAAAGTCAGATCATTAAAATGTGGATATTCAATTGCTGTTTTCTTTGGCTCACTGCATTTTGACTAATAATAAAGGCTCTAACAGAACTGTACAGTTCAATAGATTATGAAGTATTTATAAAGTCTGACAGTTGATGTGTACAGTTATGTATTATTAAAAGGCAGGGTGCTGGGGATATGGTGACTAACCGCAGAATTTACTACTTTTTAAAATCCTTGTGATATCTCCCACAAACCTTATCCCCACTAGACTTTATTGTTTACAGTCTCAAGTAAAGAAAAAGTATTTGCACCAGGGACAAAATGACAAACTTTTGAGTCACCAAGCCTGCTCTTTAAAAGTTTTTCCGATTTCATTTTCTACACAGTTATCATCAAAGCCCTCGTCTCCGAGCACCATTTCAATCTTTTACAAAAGTGGCTTTGAAGAAATTTGTATCTGCAGCAGATACAAAGAATGGAGCCTTTGCCTTGGATTCCTCCAGCAAGAGAGATAAAGGCTTTGTCACTGTTTGTGTTACATTCACACACACAGTATGCCACGGCGCATCCGCCGCTACAACGTCAAGGAAGTATGAACCTATTGCTACTGACAAAACATATACAAGCAAGGCCTGAGCAGCGCGGGAATGCTAGAGAGGCATCACCTCAGATGTATGATGAACAATAAAAATCATGACAGCCTAGCCTGGGAGAACCCAGCGTCGGAGCACAGCCAGCGAGTCCTCATCAGTTTCTATTATTGTGCCGTGCTTGCTGCATTTTGTCGCCAGTGTTTGGATCCAGCTGCAGGGTAATTAATGGCTCGGGTCAGACAGGAGCAGATGAAGGCCAGCCAGATGAATAAAGGTGAGGGATTGGCTCTCTGACGCTGCAAGATCGAACTGGCTTAAATGGTTATCAGCCCACAGATATTGATATATTTCACCTGGGCACAACTGACGTGAGATGCTTCACTGAGAGCTGCACCCGAGAGAGGCACACAGTGATTGTATGTCACTGCGGCTTTACGGACCACAACACTAAAGATCCATCAGAACAGGCAGGCTCTTAGTATTTTTATCATGTTTTAACACATAATAAAGTGGAGCTAACCCAATCAACATTGTTTTAACTTGAGACCTGCTTAGACTGAATAAATGAAGGTGTGGATGAGTCAGGATATGCCCTCAAAAATGTAATTTTTCACTGCAGGGTGATAAACTAATTTTCTGTTAAATACCATTCATGAAAAAAAAATCTAATTTTGTTGTGTCTATTTGCTGTGCGGCTATCAGGATTTGTGTCACACATACTTATGAGGGACAGCTTGCGAACTCAATTTGTTCACTCTGAAATTGTGTTTTTTCTTTTTTTTTTTGTAAATATGACTCACACTACTGTGTTTGCAAACAAGCGATTGAAGAAGCTGTTGTGAATGATGTGATGTCAGTTAGAGTAGTGCTTGAGGACAGAATGCTGTCAACAAGTGGACACACGGCCGCTTATGATAAATGACAATCATACAAAACCAGTGGCTCTGGACTCATCTTTAACAAGTAGCTCTCCCAGACTGACCAGCCTATCAGGGAGCTGAATAATAGAAGTGATGTCAATGTGAAGAATTCCTCTTTCAACATGCTCACTTCATAGTTACAAAAAAAAGCTAAAATTATTGGTCATAAATACATTATTAGATGCATTTTTAATGCATGACACAGACAGTCATTTTCTTATACTTACTTTATTGCCACCCTCAATGTAATTGTATGTATACTAATTATTTAATTTGTGTCCTTCAAATAATGTGTTAAGTCATCATAGCTGGTCCAGTCAGTTAGGGATCAGCACCCAGACTGGCAGCCTCCAAATACCGGCTGTATTTTAGACTGAGATATCGGGTTTTGGCCATTTAAAACAATGTTGTTTTATCTATGACGTTGCTTAAATGTATAAGATCACAGATTATATTCTTTAAATTATCCGCACACAGGTTATGAATTTAAAGTTCCCCTCCACTCAAAAATTATGTTTTTTCTCCAGTTGAATGTTTGAGCTTCACTGTGCAGAATGATGTATGTGCAGAGTTTGACACTAAAAGGGTGTTTTCACATTCATCTGCTGGAAGTGGAAAGTTTCTGTGCACTCATTGAAAATCCCAATTTCAAGCGTGGGCCTACAAGCATGATTTGTGACATCACAAATAGAAGCCAAAGAGTTTAACAAGATAATTGAACTTTATTTTTGTGAAAAGAACATATCAGATACAAATTATTATTCAAAGTAGAGCAATTTATATACACGTGAAAACATGTCTGAAGGGAATCTTTAAGGGACTAAACAAAGTAATTGTAAAATAAATGAAAATTAAAAATGTGGTTATTAAAGGGTAGGTCTGCATTCTTTCAAGTCTGTCTTAAAACAATAGTTAGGTGCCCATTTTTACATTGAAACAGGTTTTTCTTGCCGCAGTCATTCCTCCTGTTCATACTGGCCATTAAGAGATCCCTTCCTAATGTGGAAGTGATGGGGGACAAAATCCACAGTCCCCAGTCTGTGAGGGTATTTTTTACTAAAAAGACTAACTTTGGATGATACCCACTTGCTGATACAGACTTGAATAGTTGTCAAGCTGTCCTTTAATCCAAGGGAATTAATTATGAAATTGTTAAACCCTGAAACCTGCTGGGATCCCTATAGGTACTGCAGAGAGAAGGATATTAAAATTCAAGCGTTTAAATAAAATAGTCCACCTCGGGCCAATTCCCGTGACACTGCCTGTATTTCTCTTGAATGTACTCACTGGCTGGAAATGAACAATATGATTAATTAATGAATACAGACTATTAAGTGGACAGCCCATTTTGTCAGCTTCGCTTTCATTTTCCCTTGGTGCTTGAAGTGATAGAAACAGATAAAGATGTGTGAGAGCGAGAGAGAGAGAGAGAAAGTGTGTTAGGAGGGTTGGGATTTGGGATCTTTTTTTTTTTTCAGACATACATGCTGCACAACAGTTATTTTTTTCTGACTGTGAATACTGCCCTTGCTCCTGTAAACATGTGGGAGGGAGTCTAGCAGTGGTGGCCAGAGCTGTGATGGTGGGAGGCCGCAGTGGAGAAGGAGAGGAGAGGAGCAGATGGTGAAGAATTCTCAGGGTTTATTTCAGGAGAGTTCTGTCTTTACGGCTCATATACTGACTTAATTATGAGACAGAGGGGAGAGTGAACCCCTGGAAGAAGGATTTAAAGAGGCAGGGAAATCTTCATTAAGCCCACAAGGAGAGAGCAGCACTCATTGAAATGACTTTTTCATATCATCAACACCACTGACAAGGGCAAGAGAAGTAGTTGTAGTAGTAGTAGTAGTAGTAGTAGTAGTAGTAGTAGTGGTGGTGGTAGTAGTAATCAAACTGAGTGGAATTATATCTCCTCATGCCAAGATAAGAACAGAAAGTCTATCATGTGAAACATTAAACACAGTACAAGAACCAATTAGCTACACATTAATCCACATTTTTGGAGTTTGAATATTTAAGTTATTTGCTCTTATGAAAACAATTCTAAACTCTGCCTGAAACAGCTGTAAAAAGGCCAAAATTATAGAAATGCAGGCACTCTTTCCTTAGAAACTAGAACACGGGGAGAAAACATCTCAAAAAGCATTAGAGACAAAAGACAAATCAAACTCATGCCACGTTCTAAATAATGATTATACATCATCAAATAAATTCTTCAAAAGGAACATACAGCAGGAAAATAGCTAAAGATTTTTTTTTTTATCAATATTTTTATTGGGGTCTCTCAATTCTAACAAACCATTACATATTGATAAAATGGTCAGTCTTGGCAGCAAATACAGTATAACGTCAAATGAATAGGCAAGTAAATAAAAACATGGTAATT
This sequence comes from Macquaria australasica, assembly GCA_005408345.1. Lineage (NCBI taxonomy): Eukaryota > Metazoa > Chordata > Actinopteri > Centrarchiformes > Percichthyidae > Macquaria > Macquaria australasica. The sequence continues at coordinate 321,808 of SEMN01000190.1, read as the reverse complement.
AAAACAGAGGCGAGTATACAGATGTTACAGTAATTACAATGTACAGAAATCTTGAAGAACACGTGAGCTACTGCGCTTTATACTCTTGCCATGCCCCCACCACAGTCCTAGGCTTCATTGATCAATACCAACATTTTGTTTCAAAAACTCCATGAAGCTCCACCAGATATTTTCAAAAACACCCAGCTTTCCTTTAGTAATGTATGTTAATGTGTGTAAGTTTTTCCATAGCAACACATGCTGTCTCTTAGCCTGTAAGAGACACAAGTCTATTAGCGCACGGTCACTCTTCTTAGTAATAAAATCATACCTGGGATGCACAACTTTGGCAAATAAGGGATCCTCAGCTTTGTTATCTGGTTAACCATGTCAAGAACCTCCTTCCAAAAACTTCTTCCCATAAGTAATGAAAGAGTGTTCCTTTGGCATTTGAAGCATGTGTCTGGCGTATTGGGATAAAAGTGATGTAGTTCTGATGGCGTAAAATATGTTCTTAAGATCCAGTTGTATTGTAGCAACTAAAGATATACTGGAGAGCATCTGGAGTAAAGTTCTATTGAATCTAAATTCCTTAATAACCATTTTAATTTTCTTCCTATACTCCCTCTATCTGCCGTGCACTGGATACTGGACACAACCACATGAAGGAGGGGGAGTCCACAAGCTGAAAGAGCGTTGAATAAGTAGAAGGTAAAGAGGAGACAGATCAGTAACAACAGTCAGCAGAGGACCAATGGACAGGGTCTCCATTTGTGATATGAGGAATCAAAGGTTGATACATGTATGAGAGCCGAGTAATTGGTTTGAACAGTTTAAAGGAAAGTTCCATTAAACAGGTCAGTCCTGTCTGTTATATTTCACCAGACCTCAGGCTGGATGCAGTAAAGGCAGCAGCCTCCTTTTATCTGGTAGAGATATTCATGCTTTAAGAGATTAATCCCTGCGATTGCATCATTTCCTTAACCTGAACGGGCAGAAAGGATGGAAGAAAGCATGAGTCTGGGACAGGGGCCGATGCTGGAGGCTGGCCAAACGCTGCGCTCCCTTGAACCTTCTCAAATGCAATTATCACCTCAGATGGGTAATTTGATTATCATCACCAGGTCCTCCTGTTGTTCTCATGATAACAGCTCATCCTTTATCTTTTCCTTCAGAGAAGATACCATTTGGTTAGGTCATAAGAAAAGGAAGTTAAGAAGCAGCCACGCTTCACAGCCGGCATCTGCAATTTGATAATGCCACTGTGCCTTTTATACCGTGCAGTAAATACAGGCTCTTTGCAGCTTCTTGGTTTGTTACCGCGAGATCAAACACCTAACAGAGCTGTGCTGCATAGACTTGGAAAGACCACTGCTCTCAAAGTTTTGGGGCTGATGGAGATGAAAAATATCTACTAACTGACAATACAGGAAAATGAAAATAGAAGTGATACTATGGATTCCATATATGTATTTAGACACTCTACTGTATAAAAGTGTCTGCTGCATTGAGGACAATAAAGCCATGGCAATAAACACACAACAGAAAAGAAGAGAGTGAACTAATAAGATTTTTTTTTATTCTGTATTAATGACAAAATCCAAATATCAGTTCTTGTACTTTATAGTTAATAACTTTATAGTTACTCCTTGCTAAATATTCAATGCTGACAAAATGGAAACAGACCCTTGTGCAGGAGGAGCACACAGAGCAGTCATGTGTACCTGCTGACTCTGCTATAAATGAAGGGAAATGATTCCAATCAGCCCAGTCTTCAATAAAGGCAAGGATGTGGATGCATTTTGGATTTAATCATCTCCTGCTAAAGAAGAAGCTTGAGATGACACTTTACAATATGCAGCATTTAGGGAGTATGAAACATAACTTTCTGTTAATTTAACCGATCACTTAGACCCTGGCGTGTGGGAGTATTCAATTTTTTCGCTAAGGTAACTGCAATAAAGTGAAACATATTACTGGCAGTCGAACTCAATAATTTATCACAGTGCCACGAGGCAGCTCAGAGACAAATGATAATGTTTTATCATTCAAGAATAAAAACATTTCAAAACACTGACCTTAAGAATCAAAATGGAATTGAATGTTAAAGGTTACAACAGACTCTTAGCCTTTGAAATTATCAGATTCTTTGATGAGGAAACACAGATGCAGTTGGTTTCTGGTGCGAACACAGGTCATAAGAACATCTAACAATTACTTGTTTACTTGTATGATGTGTTACAAAAAGTCAGGGCCGCCCCGATGAACGGCTCATGGTGAAGGTTGTTATTGCAGTCCTTGTTCACAAATTCTTCATGACTGGTAGACTCAGAAGTGTCAGCAGGTCTCTGGGTTACGCAAACACTTCACAGGTTCAAGGAGTCTTGGGTTGAGGGCCTAGAGAGGAGGAGAAGCCAAATATCAATGCAAGCAAATGGAAGACTGGGAGCAGGTGCAGGAGGAGTTGAAGAAGAGGGAGGCAAGCCAGCATGCTGAATAGTGGTGGTGCAAGCAGTGAGGATTGGCACCTTGTTTGGGAGCTGCTGGGCCTGGTTCTGCTGTTTGAGGCCCTCTACGAGTACTCAGCGACAGAATCACTTTGCTCTGGCCATTGTTTTCCTAAGGAGAAAGTCAAGACACCTTACCTTGCTGTGGGTGTTGATCTTGTTTGTGACTGAGATTAGAGCTGTCAGTGATGTAACTGGAAAGTAATAGACAAAAAGCTCTGAACTGTACACTACCACCTTATAGGTTTTTTAATAAGGATGCCTATTGATGATGAAAACCTATGCAACACCTGCGCCTTACTTTGAACTTCTGGACAGAGAAGACTGAACTTAATTCTGCTGGAGAGTTGTCTCAGCTCTGCCATGCTTGACCTCTAGCTTGTCAATTTGTTCTCCAGTGTCACTCTGATCATTGATAATCCCTCCTCGAGGGAGTTTACGCCTGGTGCTCACCAGTGGTGGTGACCTGAAACTGAAAGGCCAGATACCTGATCAATCTTTGCTGAGTCCTCATGATTCCATGAGTCCTGCTGTAACCAGAGCAAAACTTGGACCTGAGAACAGATACTCCACAGAGACAGACGGTTAGTTCACAAAAGTATTTACTGAAAACCACACAGCAGGGTACAGAGGAAAAACAACAGACACTACTGCCAAGGCAAGGCTAACAAGACTAATTACAGCGCTGTAGAACTGTCATACTTGCAGGAAGAAAACAACAAACCAGACACTGACCTAACTAAATATATCAGAACAATTACAGAGGAAGTGATCAGACAAGGTCAAGGCTGTTGTTTTCTTTGAATTTCCTTCTTTCTTGTTCCAAAACTCGGCAATCTGCAAACTGAACACACGCTGTTAAATAAGGGGCATAGGTGGTTCCAACATCGGCTGGTGACACACCACAATAAACTGAACAATATAATTGTTACAATTGACATGCAGGCATCCAGCATTGGTCCTTGAGAACTTTGAGACAAAATGGAGGCATCATCTCTCAGGGGTGGTAAAACAAAATCATGAGGTAAACAGTTTTCCTTATACAATGCATTATTTAGTTTTTCAACAGCAATCCAAACAAGGGATATGTAGATTTGCTTAATGTATAATTACTATGATGATGCATAATACAGTACAGTTTAAAGTAGCGTAATGACACTGAATAAAGTTTTGATGTGTTCAAACAGGAAATTGAATCAGCTGGATTTGGCTCAGGGAAACCTAATAAGCAGCGCTGTTTCATAAATAATGTATAAAGCGGATTAATACATATTAAAAACAAAACAAGCTGTTTTGTCTATGTGAATGGATTTAATTGCAGTTGTAAGGGAGGGCTATTGTTTCACCACGCTGAGACTGTGTCAGTTTGAATGCACGGAGGCTTTGTTGTTTTGCTTGATCTGTAAATGAAATATTTCTTTTATGCATAGTGTTAGGGTGGTCCTGCTTGAAGCTCTATGTGATTTGAAAGCGTAATTTGATCATCTTTTTTTTTTCATGTAAACAAAGCTGCAGTATTGTATAGTGTTACAGATTATGTGCATCATTTAGAGCTACTGTACATTCTAACTATGTAAGTAAGCCACCTCACCGCCTTAAGGTAACCCTGTTCCTGACCCTACGTATTTTATTTTATTTTCCTCTAGTCACTGACTCACAACTACTGTTAATATAAAAGAATATGCTATTTTGTTTGCCAGCGGGCACAATCAGTGATGGTACACAGGCGATCCCCAAATTCCACCCTCCCCCACTCAAAGTGAAGTGCACATAGCCTCTGGTCTGTCTTGCATCTCCAGTCTACGTCAGATAGCTTCCTAAAAGTGCTGAGCCTGACTGCCTGAGACAATTACTGTAAGTTAACAATGAAAAGAAATGGCTGCCTAAAGAAAATTCAGATGATGTGGACAGAAGAAAAGAAAAGCTAACAGAGGAGAGGGGAACACTTGCCTGAAAGATAAGATGGGACTTATTGGATAGATAAAATAATGTAAAGTACTCACGTAGAAGGACTTTAACTCTGAAGTAACACAGATAGAGGGTCATTATTATAGGGTTATTAAGTGACTTCTAAGGTGAAGGCTTTCTTCACGTGATCACATTATTCTGTTTACCTCCGTTAAAGCTCCACTAATCAGTATTTTTTTCATATTGAATCAATTTATCAATTGACTACCTGTAACACTCGTAGTGACAAACCCACAGAAAGTTGTCACTCAACACAGCAGCTCCACAGGACTTTTTAGCTGGTTATTGCTCAGTGTTTTGGTTTTACGGAACATGTATTGTATGGTTCAGTGTCAGCACTCTCATCAATTCTGTTCCAGCAGCAGTAGAAGATAGCTGTTTTCAACAAACAAGCTCTGATAAACCCAGTGTGTGCTACCCGCCTGGTACCAAGCAACAGACAAAGTTAGCGACTAGGTGGTGAAGAAAAGTGCAACATTTAGTGGCTAACACTTTCTTCATTTTCTTCTAAACTCAGCGGAGACCAAAACAGAGCTAAGAGAAGAGTGAATATTGGACTTGCATTCATCAGTTGGCAAGAAACACAACTCAAAAGGAATGCTAATGTTGCACCCTGTCTCTGCTGGATGTTTGAATAGGCTAACCCTTATAGACAAAATGCGATTTGCGCTGCACTCTCTGCTGCGTTCAGCTTTATTTGTTTCAGGTATCAGGTTGTCTTTCCTAAAACAGTTGTCATGTAGCAAATTAAAACAAAAGAGGTAGCCACAACCTGAACATAGCACATGTGTTGGCTATACTTATTTCTTTTATTAGCTTTAGGGAGTATGTCTTCTCTCCCAACTTACAAGTTTGCAAACATTTAGCTTAATCCTACCAACATCAGGTGCCTGACTGCTTGGTTAGTTTAGTCTCGAGTGAGATACAGCCAGTTGTGTTTAATGATGCTGCGACAAATGCTCATCTCAGTAATTGCATTTTTGAGGGCTAATGGCAAAACAGTGACCATAAATAACAATCCTCAGATTGGCTAATTAAAAGTGGGAACTTGAAAGTCACACATGGCTCTGAAACACAATGAGATGATTAACACTATAGTCTGTATATTTAAACATGCCATGTGAAGTGCCTCAAACAAAACATCTTCAGCTGTGCTGATAACAGTATATGCCACTCAGAGTTAGGCAGAGATGGAGATTAAGTGGACACGGATGGATCACAGCAGATACACAGTGAAAATTAAATAGATTACACAACTACTCTCGACAACAAAAAGGAGTTATTCTAAATATTTTATGTGCTTTTTATGGGTGTTTATGGGCTTAATATTTCCATTTCTACTATAGAAGTGTTTTTAGATTATATTAGGCATCAAATAAATTATGTAATCTTGAATAAATTAATAATTCAAGTCATAGTATAAGGCAGCCTTCATTTCATTTGAGCAGTTTGCTCACATAACATTGTTGATGATTTATTTTTCACATGAATTATCATAATTATTCATTTGAAAGTTGTTATAGTTCAACATGTCAGGATTTCAAGTGGTGTTTTGTCGGCATATTTAACAGGTGGTGACGAAATTACAGAGTAAATCAATTTCACAGAGACAATATCGGAAGATTCGTAAAGCAATTCCTGCCATTCCCACACATGCAGTCAGCTGAAAAGTATAATTAATTGTGTCAAACACAGCAGCACAATCAAAATTGATACTTAAAATGAATTTGCATCAGTCAGATTCAGCTTAACTAAAGTTGATTATGTGCCGCTGTATTACAGAAATCCAAAGTTAAATTTAATTATTTCCAAAATGCTATAAATCCTTTTTAATTCCTTAATTACACTGCAAGTCCCAATTTAACAGTGCTTTCATCACTTAATTTCCATACTGTCCTTTACAAGTGGCATCATTTATTTTGATTTGGCTTCTTTGATGAGTAGCTGGAATTGAATTTAAATCTGTTTTTGGGACAAAATATTTTGCTTCAATTTCTTCGTCTGTCCTTGAACCATTTTTCCCGTCTCCATGTTACAGTTGCAACTACAGTAAGTACAGCCAAGACTTTTCCCGGGCAACTGATATATAACCGTATATCCAGTATGACCATATAATACATGATTCTACTGTGAATGGATGGGGGCGCCTTTATAAGTTGCTGCAAGGGCTCTCTCTATTTGTCTATGGTTATTTTACAATGGAGGTCAGTAGAGAAATCATCCAAAACAAACACACTGAGTGTGTCTTCTTACAAACACAGCAGTGGGAGAGAGAGACCATTTGTTTCCTCAAGAACTGGACTCAAATAATATGTATTATGTGAAGCACCAATTCCACACTGTGCTGAATTTACTCTCTCTGAGGAATTCAACAAGATGTATGGGGGACCGCTTTGTTAGCACAAAAGAACTAAAGTCATTTTTAAGATTTAATATTATCCAAAAGCACTTTTTCCTGTCCTTATAGTACAATTAAGATACTCTAAATTCTGAACCTTTCACATTCAAATGGATTGAAGGTTTTTTGTAGTTCTATTTAATGATGAAAACTCACTAGAAATTGTAGATTAAAATCATTCCTTTACATGACGTATGTTAACAAGCAGTCTCGCTTTAAAATGGCTGCAGCAATTAAAGTCAGAGGCAGATTTATGTTTTATTAAAAACGCAGGCTACTGTGAAAATAATTATAAGGTTTTACAGAGTGTATTCTGATGCACTGTGTGCTTATAACTGTCCATGCTATTTCAGAGAAGACTTTTAATACAATATGTTCAAGAATGAAAAATGCAAAAGATGTAATGTAATGATAAAAAAGGTCATCTCCGAGAGGATCTGCGGAGGCAGACGCAGTACAAGAGACCGTGAGAGAAAGAGATAGTGAGAGCAAGTTCACTGCCCTTATCTGTAGGAGCTCAAATTCCGCTCCATTATTTATCAAACTCAGCAGACAACAGTTACTCACCAAGATATGTCAGGTCAGTGCTCTCTTTAACTTCAGACCTAATGCTCTTCAACATGGCTCACTCTCTGTCAGGACTAGAGTGGACACACTTGCTGCCCAGTATCACTCCTCTCTCTTTTCGTCCAGCTCTCCTGCTTGTACATTCTGTCACATTTAGATTCATGCTCTCATTTGTGTAACGCAGTGACACGCAGATACACCACCCACTCCGGTCTGTCTTTTTTTTTGTGTGTCTATAAATCTGAGAGGTAGCAGTTGTTGTGACCTTCAGTAGCAAAAATCCCGCAGTGCGACAGAAGCACACAACATGCTCGCATTGACACATTTCGTCATTATACTATCACAGGGACATAAAGGCTAAATATCTAGATTAACATGGAAAGTCCAGCTTTCTCTGCACTAAATGCCTGCTTTCTGATTTTTCACTCAGTTTGATAAGTTAAGTGTTCAGACTCAACACAAGATTTCCACAGTGTCTTATCTGATAGTAGTGCAGTCAGGGATGCACCATTACATCTTACTCTGGCTAGTGGTGAAGCCTAAGGATTGGGCTGTCATTCTGGTCCACAGCAAGATATCTTGGCTACTACTGGTCAGACATTTAATATGGATATTCATGCTCCCCAGGGGATGAGTTGTAATGATTTTGGTGAGCACTTTACCCTCTGTCTAGCACACAGTATCACTTCCAAATGGTCCCATAACCAACCTGTTGGTTCACTGTAGCTTGAAAGCTAATGGCCAGATTTCAATAAAATCTGTTGAGGAGGTGCATGATCCACAGAGTATAAATTATATTGTTCTGTTGCTATAGTTATTCATTCAGACACTGGAAATATGAATATATAATGGAGATATTATGCAATGAAATTTACTGAGAACATCCATTCTTTCCAGAAGATTAACCCTTTCCATGAACACTCCACAAGTCTTCATTTTGCGCCACCCTAAGGCAAAAATGTATCACACAGTAGTTGTTATAGGTTATCACAATAGGTTATCAACATACTGAGCACATGCCACCCTGAAGTGGATAATCCCAAGACCATCCTGCCATGAAAACCTAGAGCATCAGTAATGCCCCAAAACAAAATATATTTATGTTCAAGTGACAAAGCCCTCCATCAGCCATAGTAAGAGAGGGAGATGTGATGTTATTATAGAGTCTCCGTCGAGGGAGGAGGTCAGGGTGGGCTGGTGGTTGGGTGGATGAATGGGTCAATAAAAGTCGAATTTTAACACAGGAGGCCGCTGTTCATTTCCTGCTTCTTACCGACAGTCAATGTTGGTTTCTTTTAACCATGGCCGCAGTCGCTCCCTCAGTAATCTAATCCAAACCAAACCACAATGTTTCCCCTAACCTTAACCAAGGAGTTATTTTAAGCCAAACCATGATCTTTCCCTATCCCCAGTCAAGTTTTTCTCTTGCATAAACCTAACCAACCTTAACCATAGCGTTGTCCAATCCTAAAACAGTTTTATCTTTTGAACAGTAATGTTGTCCTGCTCTTATATGTGTCGTACTATTAATTTGGAGGACATCCCCTTGGCTTTATCAATCTCATGTCATTTATTGTCATTCATATTATTTCGTGCGCCATCAGGGCAAACTTTGCATTTTTATTCCCACTAGTGGTAAGTCTCTATGAAAATTGTTGTTTCATATTGTGAAGTGTGGTGAGCACTGCAGGCTGTAGGGGCAACTAGTATGGCTTCCAATCACAGCAGATTCATAAAAAAAGTTATCTACAGCACAATGTCATATCTTTGCACATGCATTTGACAAAGTATTTATTGGTGCTGATATTGTTTTGAACGTATTGAAAATATATTAAACTCACACTAACTGTCGTTTGTGTGGAAAGCAGCTAATTCTTTGTAACAGAGTGTCTCTGAAAAAATGATGGATCATTCTGACCTTATTTCACCTGAAACAAGAAGAAAATGTTTACCTTGACAATACACTATCTGATGTCCTGCTATCAGTTATCTTAAACTTGAACAAAATGCTGCTCTGCAGAAAAGTGTGTGTGTGTGTGTGTGTGCGTACGTTTGTGTGTCCTTAAATGAGAGAGAGGGACAGACGAAGAGAAAACGAGAAAAAACGATCCTAAATCTTCTCTTCATCCCAAGATAATATATTTCAAAACATGAAATGCTTTATTTATCTATTGACATGCGCTCGTTTGGTTGGTATTTAGAATTCAAATCACTTTCACTGTGGTCTATTACCCCTGAATTGATATGGACTGAGTTAGATGGGCAGAGTCATTAAATAAAGAAAAAGTCATTAAGCAAAATTAGCTAGCTGCTGTAAATATCACCAAATAAAATACCACAATGCGGTACCTCTCACATGAAACAAATATGCCAGATAATGACTGGGCTAATGTTTTGCTGTACATGCACCTCATATATTTTTAATTAATCACATTCACACACCATAGATTGTCAAACATTTATGGCGTGGTGTTTTTCATGTTTTTGTTTGTTTTTGTCATGACAACTTTATAGCATTATAAAGACCAAGGTTTACCCTTCGTCTGTGCCATTTACAGTAGAGCTGGAATGCAGTCTGTTAAACCAAAGTCACTGAGGTGAACCCTGTAATTCAAAAGTAGATGAATCAAAAAAAGACATAGATGGTTGAGGCATACTTCCTATGAAAGGCAACTGTGCAGACGCTGTAGTAATGCATGCTTTTAACTCGAGCCATTTGGACACCTCTTAATGCAAGTGTGCCACGCTTATTACCCAGGTAGTTACTGTTCAAGCATAAAACGCCTATCTAAGTGAACTTGATTTGCACTTAGTGGGGATAATCAAGTTTACTCCACGACAACACTAAAAAATGCATGTTAACCGCATTAGGACTAATGGATGAAATGGAAAAATATTTCTCTTTCATGAAATGTAATTTGTCCATGGTACTTTGAAATGTAACATTTTGTTCTGGCCCAGATGACGGTGGCATATAATCTAGCATCACAACACTTATTTGTGTGATGCAGTGGTATCCAAACTAGAGGTAATGCACCTAAAACAGACAGCAGACATATTAGCCTTTTTCTATAAAAAGAGAGTGCTGTCTTTAGAACAGCCACCAGACATGGGGTCCGTACTCCAAGGTTTAAAAACTCAGATATAATAATATTTTAATGGTGATTTTTGTACAGTCTCTCCTCTCATCACAAACAGTGTATTTTTTTTAGATCTGCCGTTCTGAAATCACTCAAAGCCATGGATCATGGTGTGAAAAATGATTTTGATCTGATGGCATTTACTGACATTCTCTGACCCCATTCATCATGTCCCTCTGACACACTCTCTTTCCATTACTTATTTGAGTTTCATTTGCCACTTTCACTTGAAGTGCACAAACAAAACTACATTTTTTGCAAAGTTAGCTGAATTTCAAGTGGGTGTTGTCACTCATATAACGTAAGAATAATAAAAGGTTAAAGGTACATTAAATAGTATTAGTATAGTAATAGTATATAGTAATAGTTTGTAATTTGTAGGTTTAGTGCTGTGCCAGAGCTTGAAAATACATGTGATACAGCTGTGTCTCCAACCCTAATTAGTTGTTCTTATTTGTTCTTTTATAATTGCACTGTTGGTACTAATGCTGCTTTTTCTTAATTTACTTTTTCTTAATTTGCTTTCTAAGTTGTTGTCATCAAAACATTTAAAATGTTAAAATTTGCCAATAAACATATTACCCTATCATGCCTGAATTACCTGAATTCTACAAAAGCTGTAAATAATTTACGTATTTATACACTATCTGTAAATGTGTAAAAATGGTATTTACAATATGTGACATGATCTGTGATTTTTTTTCAGACTTTCAATACTCTCTTGTTATCAGCCTTTGGGATGCAGTAAAGAACACTGAACACTGATTGCACTGAGTGTGTAAATCAGTCCTTCCTGTATGTATATCTATGGTTAACAACAGCTGTTCTCCTAAGTATCATAAACACAAACAAGGCCGTGCAATGTTGCCATAGTAACCATCTGTTTCACTCTAATGTCTCTTTGTTATAATGCAGAAGGAGAGGGATTAGAACTAGAGTGACTTCAGGCGGGCATGACTGCTTTTGTTCAGGTCTCACCACATTATGCACAAAGGGTGCCATCTTGGTTTGTTTTAACCTTGGAGACATTCTATGACAAATCTCATAAAAGAGCCGACTGTGACACCAAACTGACAGTTTTCAGTGTGATTGGGTATTTAACGTATCATGCAGTCAAAATATGGCACCATGACAGTTCACAGCATTAAACTTTATATCTAGATGCTCCCGTGATGTATTATCGGTTATGCATTGTTGTAAAATCAAGTTTCTAAGCTAATGCAATGCTGGTTATGTACGGCAGAATGTATTATACTTCATATACATTCTCTCTTTCAGTGTCTGTAAATGTATATAGATATATAATGCATATACAAAGAAAATCACTCCATTAAAAAACAAAAGATGAGAATATAAGACAAAATTGTTCAAGTTCAAATACAGGAATAAAATATATAGAAAATAGAATAGAAAATGGAATACTGTGGTAGACTAGTGTACAGTAGTGATAAATGAATAAACTGTAATGTAGACAGGTTGTGTAGTAATGTAGTAAATGTACATTAGCAGTAAGCAGTGGTGGAGGAAGTATTCAGATCCTTTAGTTAAGTAAAAGCTGCAGTGTCACAACTTACCATGCATAATTTCCACTTTAAACTCCTGTGAAACCTCTCTTAATTGCCATGAAATAGGTTCAGACCACCCAGAATTGTGTAAATGAAAAGTTTACAAATGCTGTGCTGCTCTCATTTCAAAATGAGTGCTGGTCAAAAATTCCAGGTTCAATTCTCATCAATATTTCAGCTGTTTAATTATCTCTAATGGCACTGCTAAAAACTATTGGTGATGCAATCTAAATATTGACAGCAACCTCTGAAGAAGAGTTGAAGGGGGTCAGGGTCATACTGTATGTGTGAATCAGCCATTGGCATATTTGACCACCTGACCTACTCATTGAGTGTTGATTCTGCAAAACCCTGGATTATTATCAGTGGCTGTGGGTGTTTTACAGTGTTTAATGCTAACATATGTTTATTATTCTCACTCATGGCATGGCAAATACAGAATCAGTACGGTTAAGGCGAATAAAACACTAGCTTAAGGAGAGGTAAAATATTAAATATTAAAAAGGCACCATTGATTGTTGGTCACATCACAAGTGTATCCACCAACGCAACCTTGACACCATTACCTTTCACATAGCTAAATAAACATTACGGTAATGCAACGGTACGGTGAATGCAAATTGTGTCTTGCAGAATTTTCCAATATGCACGTAATTCGAATGGTAGACACAGGCTGGATGAGCAGCCTATCATGAGGCGAATCATATCTCGCATTTAAACGTCAAAAACTGGCTACATGGAAAAATATGAGCACATGCCAGATACCCTCTTTCGTGGAGTCAAACGGTGCTATCTTGAGGAGGAACATTCATTCTTAAGTTGAAATTTAAGGAACCAGACAGTGTCATGGTTAAACAAAACAAAGGTTCGTGTTGGGTCTGTTTCTCTGACAGTCTGGAGACAGGCTTGGCTGATGGCTCTCGATCTCATCCTTCACTGGGAGGTATGTGACAGAGGAGAAGAGAGGCAGAGCAGACAGCCCTCAGAGGCAGGTCTCTCTGTGTCGTTCTTCTAGAAAGGTCACTTGTGCTTTCAGATAAATAAAACAACACCTGGCTCTTAGAGGAGCTGTCGGCTCCATGCCAATTCCTGCAGAGAGACAGGGGTCCCAGGTGCCAAGCACAGCAACCACTTTGAGCTGCCCGAGGCTGAACATTACACCCTTTATCCTTAGGGTGGGCTCACTGCACACACACAATAGCTTCTTTTTTTTTAAATTTATTTATTTATTTTTTTTTTGCTCTAAATCATAAACATACGATAAACAACAACAAAGAAATTGTACATACATTATTTTGGTGCACGTTGGCATATGCCATTTAAATGAAAACAGGTCTGCACTCAGAAAAATGAAAGAACTGTCAGATTTGTCACCTCTAAATTCTTTTATCAATGCAGAATATGAAAAAGCTCAGATGTTTGTCCTTGAATGTTCCAGGCATTCTGTTTGCAAAGTTTTATTAAGTACCAAGCACCAAGGGTACAATACAACACCTAATGCTACCCATACATCAGAAGACTTTGAAAAGACTCTTGGAAAACTATCAGCTCACACCTGCTCCCATCTAAAGACAAGTGTTTAGAGTTTTTACTCACAGCCTAGTCTCAGACTGAGATTTTACAAAGACTGTGAATCTTGCAGGGTCACTATTTACAAGACTACAACTAGATTCTTTTAGCATTTTTTCCCCCATCATGCTCTTAGTAGAAACCGTATGTGTGCTGGTGTGATGGTGGTGGTGGTTGTAATGTCTGAGGCCGAATGTGAGGCTGGACTTGACTATGTTGCAGACCTTGAGTTATGTATTGTGATGGTGTTTGCTGTGGCCAAATGTTAAGCTGATCATTAGGTTGTGGCCTGTATTGTGCCCTGCCTGTCAGTTGCTGATCTGCTTCTTGAAAATCATACAGTATAGTCATAACTTTGTTTTTATCTCTTGTTTTTAAAGTTGCGTCTTTGATGTGACTGACCTCAACTGAAACCTGTCATCCAAAGCTTGACTCTTCTTCTATTTTATCATCTTTTTCTGTGTTGAAACCACATCTGACAGTTTTGGACATTTCTTTTAGCAATTCAAGCTTCTCAAGCTCAATGTCATTGTCACTGACACGTTTTGCCTTTTTGTTAAACGGCTGGCGGACTCTGGGCTCTGATGGTGGTGGGCTTGAGGACCTTGATGAACCTGGTGTACAAGGCCTGAGCACAGACTCTGCGATGTCCTTGTCCAGAGTAGAATCCTCAACAGGAGAAGACACCTCCTCATCGGCCACTGTCCCCTGTGTGTCTGTCTCACTGTCTTCAGTCTGTTGGATAAGATTGACAACATGTATTTGTCATATAAGTGGTAATTCTATAAGCAGCTGGTAACTCACAACAGTTTATTGATAATATACAGAGACCATCTGTATAAACACATTCATTTGATTGCCATTTTTTGGTGGTTTTTCATTATTAATTATATTGTTGTATAGACTTATCCAAAATCTTTTTGAAAGTACAGTGGTGGTAAGTGTAGAGCAACCATATCCAGTAAGGGGGGCTATGAAGCTATATCAATACATGACTTTTTGGACTGAAACAATAGTTAGAATTTCACTTATATAGAGCCTTTCATACAAGACATTCAATTCAGAGTGCTGTACAACAAAAGAAATTACGAACACCGAGTGTTTCACAGGGAACATTCAAGGGAACATAAAAGAAATACAAAAAAAGATACATGCTATAGAGCATGGTCAATACTCACAACAAGGCTGGTCTCAGTGTTGCGGGGGGTGACGAATGGTTTGAGAAAGTCCATACTTCTCAAGATCCACTTCTGTTTCGAAGTGAGGGGCTTTTCCCCACTTCCACTTTGTTGAGGATGTAGGAGACGGCTAAACTGTGTCCTCAGAGACAGACTCCTTGTTCTTACCTCAGCAACTGAAACATAAATTGGGTTGCATTAGCACGTTTTTTTCCTTGTACAAAGTTAAGTTTGCTCAATAATGTAACGTCACTAGCAAACATGAGCTAACTAGCACGTAATGCCATTCAATACAGTGGTAATGTTATTAGCATGTTAGCATAACTAGCACACTTACCGGGCATTTGCAGGGCTTCTGCAATCTCAGTCCATTTTTTTATATGTTGGACAGTTGATATCGAACAGGCAGGGCTGATCTGCCCACAGCTCCACCATTCGCTCCTCTTTCTGGACGGTCCACCTACGACGTTTCATCACCGGTTCTTGTTCTTGTTCGTCCATTTTTGTTGTTCTTGTTCTAACTGTCAGGTTTCCTGTTTCTGCTTTTGTCAGAGCTCATCTATTGGTTGTTGATTGTGTTACGTCACTGAGGCTTGCGATAATATCAAACACGTTTGATATTATCGCAAGCCCAAGACTAGGAAAAGACTGATATGAAACAGCGCAGATTACCACCTTAAACTTAACGATTGAGATGACGGGAGCGCGCTGTGACTCCAGTAAAACTCCTAAGATTTACTAAAGACTTTCAGTTTTTAGTCTGGGACTGTGAAAATCGTTTGGTGTAAGCCCAGCATAATGGATTTAACAGCTTCTTCAAAATTGCGTAAGGAATGCTTTTAGCTGACAAAATTCACTTGAAACAACATTAGGTTCAGGTCGGATTTACTTGTCTTTTCTCAGAACAATACACAATTCAGGTTAATGCATTGAATAACATCCAAAAACTGGATGTGAGACATTCTTCTGAACATCGATACGATCGTACACAGGATCATGAAGATTTACTGAAACCAGGATCAAGCTTTAAAATATCTCTCTGAAAATGGGCCGATCCAACAGATGCGGGGCGTCAAAAAAAAAATGAGCGTTAGACACAACACAGTCATCTTATCCTTTGGAGTGCATCACACTGGATTCCTTGCAACACTTCACAAAGACGCATTGTCAGAATTTTTTGCTTTTTTGCTTTAGTTTGACAACAACTACGATGTACTTAGTGACACTTCGGACATCATGGTTGGGGACATTTCTGGTCCTTTGCACGTCATGCAGGTTGTGAAAGGCCACAAGCTATGGTCGTTAGGGGGCTCAGCGTGTAGTGTGAAATGTCTCTTTGCCAAGTCACAGCAGGACGGTGATCACCTGATCTGACATTGGGACCATCTGGAGAGACATACCGTAAACGTTATGTAGTCTGACCCTGACTAAACAGACTGGAAATGTTCCTAGCCTAATGATCAAACTTAATTGCCATTTTGTTTTACTACAATAAGTTGTTTTTCAAGTTAGCTGATTCCTTGTTTTTGCCCTAACCAATCAGTAGCGAATGATGTATCCATCCCAATGACATAATTTTCAGTTGACACGGAAGCTGTGGTAGTAGTTGTTACCAGTTAACTTTCAACATTTTTGTGGCCATTTTCTTGTCGTAATTTTTCATGAATGTAGCTAGGTAGCTAGCAATGCAGGAAGATAAAGTCAACATTTGAAATCCTGCCTACAAAGCTCTAATTGGTCGGCTGTGAGAAGCAGCTGCCATTGGTCACAACACCAAACCTATTTTAATCGCTGAACAAAGCAGAAATGTAGGCCATGATTCATAAGTCTGGAACCTGGGCTATTAGGACCCCAGTGAGCAAAAGAAAAGCCAAGCCAGTGGTACCAAACCACCTCCTAAGTTCTCACCTTTTGCACAGAACCTTTATTTTGTTGACTTTGCTTGTTCTTGTGAGATGAATTCAACAAGTCCTCATATAGAACAAAATAGGTCAGTGCCTCTCAAAACAACTGATATGACTGTTCCAAAATGACTTATTTGAGCATTTTCCAATAAGCTACCTCAATAGATGGGTTTCCTGTTTACAACGAATGAAGGATGCGCATGCAGCAGGGTTGTAGAAAGCTCATAGCGACAATATAAATTGACATTTGTAGTAAAAAGAGAAAGAAAAAAAGAGAGCAACTTACTGTTGAGAGGTAAATATGTATTTTTTACCTCATGACACCTTAGATAGGCATCTGTCAGCTCTGGCTAGCTAACGTGACACACATTCAAGAGAGAAACAGCAAGCTAGCAGCAGTGATAACGTTAACAAAGACCACACAGTTAGCTCTACAGAAATGGACAGTAAGTGCCCCAAAACATCAACCGGCAGCAAAGGTTAAAAGCACGGTTTTTGTATCTGCAACATCAGCATGCCTGAAAATCCTTTTTTCCTCAAAATATACCAGACACTCCATATATGCCACGTGTATTAGTGTAAAAAAAATCATATTAGGAAACTGCAGTGTAAACAGGCAAAGCTTCACTCATAAGAACCAGTATCAATACAGGATTTACTTAAAAAAAAATATTTATCAACCACTCAGGATCATGAAAAGAGACTGCACATCTTTAACAACAATTATAAGCATAGCAGTTTGATGCATTTTCCATCCAAAGCCATCAGTCTGCAGCTCTATCAGCTGTCATCAAGCCCCGCACTGAAACTCTAAACACACGTCAAACTGATCGGCAAGACATTGGAGCCTGACAAACGTTTGCACTCTTCATTTAACAGCCTTAATCACACAGTAACAGTGTGAGCTGTCTTACCTTATAATGGCCATTTATTTCTGCAGATTTAGTACAAAACCGTCAGCCTTCATGAAATCCATGGCTCTGACCAGACTCCTGGAGCTAATAGCTAATTCTGCTCTGTGGGCTAACCAGGAAGATTACTTTTTTTGGGGATAATATTTTCCACCCATTATCTTTGCTTTGTGCAGTTTAAGGCACAAAAACAACTCCACATGTTGATCTTTTCACCCAATTGTTTTCTACCCGCCGCATGTGCACGCATCTCACTGATGACGTTGCTTGGAAACCTGTCTATGGTTAGGGCCTAGTTATTAGGTAGTTACTTCAACTACCTAATTATGTTAGCAAAAGTCAGGCAAAAAGAAAGAGGGACAAGAACCGTGGTGGTCTCTGGTGTCGAAGTCACGTTGAGGGGTTCAGAGAAACTGTAACAAACAGAAACACATAGTTTTAAGCATCTGAATATATAGCCATTGCAGTGGGGTTTTTTTTCTGTGAGGACAGTCTTGATGAATCATACAATTACATTCACTTATGACTGAATGGTGATCTGGAGATAAAAGCTTAACTTGGAGGTTTAAGAGCAGTTGGAAGCTTCCTGAATGGCAAAGTAGTTCTCAGATTATTCTCTGCTTTCCCCCTCACTGAAGCTGTCCTTAACTTTAAATGTAATGTCAGTTGGAAAACAATGTCTTAGAACCAACAAAAACAGCTTTGTATGTACCGTTTGGGTTTAGAATGCCAATTCCTTAGCCAGTGTATAAGGTGGCTGCATCATCATCAAAATCCAAGCCACCTCAAAGCCTTTATTCTTTGGCTTTGTTCAAAGAACCAGTTAAAAACGTACAAGATTCCAACACATTTAGCTACTGGCCTACCTCAGGGAGCACAAAGCTTCAAATGGTTCCCTGTTCAATATGAATGGAGGCTTTAAAACCATTTTTTTCTTTGAAGAATGCCTTAGATTTTGTCTTTGAGTCTATCCTTTCGAGTTACAATACAGTCTCCATCACCAGCTGTTCATAGGTGGCCTCTCAGCAAACAACTTCTCACAAATCATTGGGATTTTATATCCACAAGACTAGACATTCCTAGACATTTATTATTGATGCCTCTATTATGTGTTCAGGTCTTAAACTATGTATTGAATTTTTTAACTAAGAGGAATGACATTCCTCAACTTGCTTGCAACTTACCACTGGGACAATGTCACCAAGGTTTACCCCTAAAATGTCAGGCTCTTGGACACCTCTCTACCATGGTAAGGTGGTAGTGCTAGAAATGATACAGACTAGAGAAGCAATAAAAAGTCACTAAATTACTTGTGAATGCATGCACAGAGATATTTTAACTGGTTATAAATTTTATAAGACAGCAGTTATGTTTAAAATTTCACAGACCTCGTTTCATTTGAGATGGTTATCGTAAAAAAAGAAACATCTCTGGTGAGAGACACTACAGAACGATGCAGAAAGGGGAAGGCGAGAAAAGTCAAGAGTGAAATAGAGAAGGAGAGCTGCAGATAGAAGGCGATCAGACACATGAATTCAATTCAGCTGGTCTGTCAACCTCGTCATTGGAGCCGCCATGCATGTAGAGGCATCACTCCTTTGCGAATAATCATTATTCTGAACAAGGCGAAAGCATTCAGGTAAAAAAAATCAACAGCGTGCAAGGCAATGAATGGATAACAAGAAACAAAAACCAATAATAGCAAGCAGAGGCAGGATGGATCATGAAGGACAGTGTGTGTGTAGAAGCAATTGTGTGTGTATAGGAAGGAGAGTGTGCATGTATATGATGAAACCACAAATAATGATTTGTATGTAAATAAGGTTCATCATTTACTTGATGCGGTTGGGTGTTATTAAAGAGCTCGAGGCATTTGCGATTAATTTGATGAGAGGTCTTTAAAAAAGGTCCCATGAAATTACATGGAGATTTTCTTTTGTCTTTATGGGTTATACTTTTGGATTTTTATCATAGCAATACAATAATTCATGTAATTAAAAACTACTTTATTTTTTAAATTTATCATTACTTACTACTAATACCATTGTGTGTGATCTCTTTACTTAAAAACATGTGAATTTACCACGTGTCATGTGTTGGCACATTTGTTTTGAAAGGAATGATAGATACTTTATTTGTCCCCATGGGAAAATTGGTTTGCAACACAATCACAAGGCATTTAACCACAACATCACAAAAGTTACCACTAGACATACTCATGCACATACCCATACACATGACTAAAAAGAAAATTACCTGTTTAAAATCTCAATGGCTTGTGGAACTAATTTATACTTGGATCTATTTTTAGTGAACAGAGGGGGGCAATATTGTCTCCCAGTTGTTGTTTGCCTTCTTCATCGTTCTATCTCTGTAGATTTATTCCATGTTTGGTAGCGTAATACCTAGCAGTTTGCTGGCTGTTGTTACAGTTTTTCTGACAGTCTTTTTCTGTGCCCCAGCAGATGATGCAATAGGTTAAACACTTTAAATAAAAGCACAGTAAAACATTTGGAGCATTTTGTTGCGGACAGCAATTCCTTTAAAAACTACATTCTTTGTTGTGTCTTAGTGTTGTGTCTCGTCGGATTTGTTAAATGTATTTCATGTCATGTCTTAGTTTTAGTTTTATGTTAAGTTGAAGTCACTCACGTCTAGTCTCGTCCTGCAGTTCCTGTTTTATTTTGTACTCACCTTTCCCTCTCGTTTCAGACCCTGACTTCCTCCCTTTGTGTGATTTTCCCGCCATTGTGATTGCCTACCCCGCCCCGATTGGTCTCACCTGTTTTCCCCTACCTCATGTATAAATAGTCCTTGTCTCCCTTTGTCCTGTGCCAGTTCGTCTTGTTCCATCTGTGAAAAGAAGTGAGTCAAGTGTACCAGCAATTTCCATGTTATTTTTTGATCCTCCTTGTGAGCGTTTTGTGTTGTACTTTTTATACCCTCACGTTTTTTGTTTTGTCTATTTCAGTAAAAGATTTTTCATACACCGTACACTGTCTGAAGAGTCGTGCATTTGAGTCCACCAGTTTTGTGTCGGAGTTCGTGACACTTAGTGCTTATGAGGTCAGTCCACAGGCTCCATTTAAGCTTATGGTCGAGCACAATGCCAAGGTACCTGTAATGTGTAACTGATTGTATTGGCTCCCCACTGATAAAAGTAGGGTTAGAGGATTGCACCTTTCTAAAATCAATGGACAATTTCTTTGTTTTAGAGGTGTTTAGGAGAAGGTTTGATTTCTCACACCAAGTTAGAAGCAGTGAAGAACTGGCCCATGCTCCTCCTCCCCATCATATAGGCTCACCAAGGCAGTATCATCTGCATAAAGCACAAGTGCATGAGTTGGTGTATAAGATAAATGATAAAGATGATAAAACACATGACCGGAGGTAGCCTATGCAAGTGGTCATTTTGTCTGAGTGATGTACCTGCTCTTACCTGCTAGATTCTACAGCTAAAAAAATCAACAAGCCATTAAATCAAGCCAGCTTCAAGTTAACATTCTGTAGCCAATATATCACCTAAAATATTGGGTTGAATAGTGTTAAAGGCGGATGATAAGTAAGATCTTAGCTTGAGCCTTTGGTTTCTCAAGGTGAGTGTCCAATAGAGTCAGAATTGAAACCTACTTATGTTGTACACTAGCACTTAGTGTTGGATTGGAACAGAACACACACATACATATACATATATATATATATATATATATATATATATATATATATATATATATATATATATATATATTTATTGTGGCCGTTGGTGACTCAAAAAATTGGGGAGGTTGGGAGGAAAACCAACACACAAGCTAACTGTTGTGTTGGCTAACGTAAGTAGTTAGCTAATGCTCGATTCCCTTTTTTTCCAATGGAGAACTGAAGATGAAATTTTGAAATATCATTGAACCAATGTGATATTGTATTCTGGTTGTTGATTGGTTAGGGAGGTCATCCTCCATAGGAGCATCATTTTACGTGACATTTAACAGATTAGCACATTAACACATTAAATTGATATCAGAGATCCTGCCCTAAGGAGGACAGCAAGAGCCATAGAGGCATAATTGCCTCTTGCTGACAAAGCGTTAATTTCTGAGAATGTGCATAACCTGTTTTTCAAAGCATATATGAGGTAGCGATCATGCACAGAGGAATGCATATTGTAAAGCAAGTATAAAAAGACTAACAAAGACAGCGGAGGTGGTCAAGGGCAACGAGGAGGGAAATGTTTTATTCTGCGAGTCAGGCTGTGTACTGTACATTTGAGCCTTTGGCAGGTCAGAGAGCTGCCGAGATGTTGACGATGTTGTAAACTCACATCCACATAAATACACACCTCAGACCCATGATACTGCTGTTATCTTGGTAGACCTTCAGGTTTTATACGGCAGGAGTTGCGACGAAGAATCTGCTCCCCTGCACCTTCACTTTACATGGTTTATTTTCTTATTGTGCACTGAGATGCCAGTTTATTAGATGCACTGAGCTACATCCAATACAACCGGGCTGCAATAAATCCTACCTTCATGAGGCTTATCATATTCAGTTTTTGTTGACACTCTGTCATAGAGGTGTTGATTCAATTCTGTGGTTCAGTCTGTGGAGGCTGTTGACCAATGTGGTGGACAATTTGTTTCTGAGAGGGCTTATAAAATCACATGTGGAACAAACAATAGACAACACCAATATACATACTGACACAAGGGCATAAAGCTACTCATGCAGAGCCCACACACTGAAGATGGAAATGTGTTTTGTGTCAACAGTAGGGCAAATCTGAACTTAACCAGACAGTTCCAGCCTAGACCACAGAAAACACAACAGCCAGCCGCTTTAGGTCAGACGACCTAAGAGATATAGTAGAAACTTGAGGGGTTAAAAGAGCCAAGACATATGACGCGACAAGCTTAGAGTTCCCTGAAAATCATTTCTGAAATGCACTGGAAGCCATTTAAGAAAGGGCAACACAGGGGGAGATTCACTTTTTTCTTGTGTTTTTGGTTGCCACAGGCCAGAGTTAAGAAGACTAGATATTACATAATAATAAACTTGCTCTCATTAAGGATTAGAAAGGTCAGAAAGGCTTAGCAAATGAAAGGAAGGTAGGTGTTGGGATATGGTGGAAAACAAGGAGGACTAAAATGTGTAGCAACATACTATTTTGTCAACTCAAATGACTTCCTTTCCCTTCCTCAGAAATAGTTGAAATTAAACATACTGGAAACACACTTCTTCAAGGGTTGTTAATTGCAACAGAAACTACACCTGCTGCTGCTAATTAGTCTCGTTGGAATGTACCACTTATGTTATATTTCTGTATCATCACCAGTTGTGTTTTCTTTGTTGCTAGTGAATTAAATTTTACTGTAGAATGAAATGTCAATACAATACAAACAATATTTATCTTAGCGGAGCATTTATGAAATGAGTGCCTACAGTTGATTGAAATGCCCCCGTAGCTAATGTTAATGACACATTCTAAAGTCTATTTAAGCTCAAACTTGGGTGAGTGAATGACTTGTTAAGACGTCTGTTTGTTGGTCCTGTATTCGTTTTGTTAATGTATTTTGATTTCATTGTTGCCTGTATATTTAAGAAATTTAAGTAAATCAAAGCTCTTCAAATACTGACAGGGTTTATTGCTGCTACACCATAAACCTAGGTAGGGTTTGGATGTCTCCGAATGTCTGTGATATAATTTTATTTCCTGAGTGCAAGATAAGGGATCTGACACTTGACACAAAGAATAAAGGGGGCAATTTTATATATAAAACATGCAGAAATGTATTTTCTTTAACATTACTTACCATGTAATGGTAAAGATGGTGCAGATTCCATCAAAGGTCCCATGATTTTAGTTTTCCGTGTTGTTGTCTTGTATCCTTAGGCATATTCTTTAACTCCTTAATTTCCACCTGTTTCACCTTTTTTGAAGTTACACAGGTATGCATTTTTATTGTATTTTCTTCAATTATGATGTAATAAGATATCAAATTAAAGATTGTAATCTTAAATTACAGTTGAGCCAACACTCCAGAGTTTATGTAAGGGTTAGTTCTTGATTCCTACAGGTTATCCATTTAATGCATTTGGTGAAAACTGTGGTGCAACTGATTGTGTCCATTTATCAGTTGCCTCCTTAATGGGCCATGACTGTGAAAACTCAGGTGAACAACTGACTGTGGAAATCAGTGCTCCATCTTATCGAGCCCCAGTTCCCCTGGCCCATAATGCACCATGATACTGTAACACTGGCTGAATCCTGGTGAAAAGAAACCGCCTCAGCAGCAGCAAGAGAAACACAAGAAGCAGTAATAGGTATGTCAATGAGGCCATAGTCCCAGCTGGTTCACTTGGGATCCAGCATGCTGTTCTGGAGAGCACTTTCAGCTATTTGTGGAAAACAGCACTAACATATCATAGACATTTTTAGCACACAGTGCAAAGCAGCTTCCAAACAGACAAATATCCCTTATGATGATGCATTTGCGACACGTGCGAGGTTTGCATTTGGGCCAGGGAAGGCTAACGCTAACACAAGCAGTGTAATTGGAAAGGTTATATTTTAATTTGTTTGCTTTGATAGATGGTATACACAGAATGCCTCTTGTACTGCGCTGTGGTTTCTGAAGAGAAAAATAACTAGGGTTGAAATGATCATACCCTGTGGTTTATTAACACATACTGTATCACTGAGAAATTCTACATCATAAATAATGCACCTGAATTTTAACAATATGCACCTTTTTTTTGCCATTGCCTTCCAGGCTTTCTGATTTATAGCAGGACCCAGCACCAGGCCTCAGCCCCTGCTGAAAACAAACTTTAATGTAATAATTCACAGTGAACTTAACAGAGATCTATGATGCGAAGGGACACTGATGGTACTCCAAGGTACAGACTCAGTTTCTACCAGTGCTGCAGGAATTACAAATTCTCATACCATGAACAACACTTTGTTGGTCTAACCACAAGTTCAAAAGTTTGCAATGAGTTTTTTTTGCGTAAGAGAAGATACTGAATGAAACTGACTTAATTCCCTGAGCTGCTAGTCTTAGATTTCCAACACTGATTGATGTCCCACTTGCCCACTCTGTGCCTAGATCTTATGCAGTGTGGTTGGATCTGCAGAGTGATCTTAAAGACATTAAGAGGATGAGAGAAGCAGCACAGTGGATATTGTTTGGGGAATTGGTTCATTTTACCATGTGACCTTTTGCAAACAGCCTTTCAATGCATTTTTCTCTTTCATCATGTGTATTATGCAACTATATTACACCAAGCTATCTGGAATATGTGAGCAGAGGAAGTTCAATGTTGTGTCAGGTATGCTTGGATTGGAAACACTGCTCTTGATTGACAATGGTTAGCTACATTGGACATCTATCCAAATCCCAAAATGTAATTTGGATTGTCAGTATATTATTACACTACACATAACAATATGTATTTGATTTACATTTTTATATCGTGTGGGGATAATGCTATAGACACACGAGAGAACAATAGCTACAGGCAGACAAGAGCACTACAGGAGGTTGGTCCACAGAGGCAGAGCATACTTCATTGTCTCCTTTTTTATATCTTGCGAACTATAGACTGCAGAATTAAATGTATGTAATAAACAGATTTTTCCCTGGGATTACTATGTGTGATTTTAGGTAAAGGTGATTGAGCCTGGGGATTGGTGGTGGACAGATGAGGCTAGTCTTAGCATCTGGTTTTGAACAAAGCAGCTCTGTAGCTAGGCAACGTTGGACTACATGGGAAAGCTGATGTAACACATTTAACACTATCATGTCCAACAACCACAATTCACATTAGTTTAAGCAAAATAAGAGTAAAGACATTAAGTAGCCTGCCTTTGTCATATTAGCATCAGTGTGGTTAATATTGAGTAAATATTTGCTGAACAAAATAAGTCTTTTCTGCTATGTGTCTCTAGACCATTTGCTCACTGAGCTAATGATTTACAAAGCCTGGTTCAGTATTGTGGTAATTTTCTAGCTTCCTTGTTGTGGAATAACAAAGATGCTTTCTCCAGTTTGTCCTTGATAATTCCTGACAATTCAGACTCTGGGTTAGCCTGGGAACCAGATGTATCTGCAAGCTCATGTTTTATTTGCTCTGGCAGATGCGTCTGGTCACAGTCCCATTCCAATCACAACCCTTTATCTAATATGGGGTGGGTTTGATACGATGACTGTGCAGAGGAGCGCCATTGAGGCATTTTCATAAACAACCAAGATGGCTGCCGCTGATGTGGAACATTCTGAATCTGCTATCGTGTCAGTAATAAACGAACTGGACAGTATATTTTCTTTAATTAAAGCGTTATAAATGCTGGTGTGACCAGCTCCTAAGACTTTCTGCAAGACGTCGCTTGTTTTTTTTGGTTTATCTTTGACCCAACACCAACAGCTGGCTGACAGCAACTGCTGTAAAATGCACAAAATCCCCATAATAATGGAAAGGTAGGGAGCTCCAGTTCATCACCTAGAGTATCTAGAGCAGCAGACTGGAGTGAAATGGCAGAGCATTCAACAACATCACAGCCCTCTATTGCAAAATGTTGACTTGCAGTCAACTTCTGAATGGCAGCCAACATGGCACATTTGATCATTTCTATTGTTCAACTGAAGTAACATTTTTTAAAATCACATTTTGAAATAAACAGCATGTTGATTAGTTGACATCACTTAACACCTCCACATGATTATGTTCTGGTATAGTCGAATACAATGTACTACATGCAAGCACAAACAAATCCAATAGGAGTTTTTGTTGCAGGATGGCAAATCACACAGTGCACATCAATCCAACAATGACTTTATTTTTCACATCATGGTGGAGTCTCTGTATTCTGCATCAGCAGTGACTGTGATTTCCCCTGACAATCCACAATACATAGCGGAAAGGAAGCCATGTGATTAGCAAAGACATGGCGGCTGCATGCGCCCGAACCTCATTTGGAGGAAGACGAGACGGGGGCAAAGATGGAGTTTTTTTTGGGAGGGGTGTTGTATGTGTGTACTTCAGACTTTCATCTGCAAAAGATCTTCTAATCAAACGATTAACATAATTTATTATTTTCTATGTCTGGATTACAGTGTACATGTCTGTAAATGCTGAAATGTTTGTGGCAGCAGATGGAGACTGAAATGAGGATCAGACATTGCAAACATTGTTGTGACACAACACAAAAACAATTCAATTCTACCATGTTGAGAGGAGCTCAGCCATTGCTTACATACTGCTGTGTTCTTAATGACGACAGATTAATAATACTTGATAATATGATGATTAGAAGCTTTGTATTTTACTTATATACACAGGACAGTCATAAATCCATCCTCTAGAATGAAATAAAAGCCATAGATTGAAGTAAAATGAAGAGTTCTTGTTGTCAAAGGTGAGATATGAGGGACTGCTAAGGATTTACAAAATTGACAATTAAAGATGGGGGCTCTGTGTGGGGGGCGAGGATCAGGGGGTTCTTTTCAGGGGTGAGTGTCAGGGGTCACATAGCATTATGACGGTTATGGTGGACAGGGTCAGCACAGAGATAAAGTGTTTGCTTTATTATGCTGCACAGGGCAGTACGGTCCAGCTGTGAAGTTTTTTATTTTGTGACTAGGAGTCCTGAGGGAGCCCCAGTGGAGCAGAGCTGTGTTCAGGGCCCGTTGGCAGATCTCCCAAAGCTTCTGCATGGTTGATATAGGGCCAGACTATCTGCTGTGACAACTCCTTATTAAAATCTACTGCGTTTGTCCTTTTATTCCCCCTCCCCTCATGTCTCCTCCTCTTCCTGTTTTTTTCATCAGTTCTCTCCCTCCACCTCGACTATAGGGGCGGTTGGGGGACTGGAAGAGGACATAAATTCACCAAGCCGCTCCAGGCAAGGTCTTCATCAGAAGCTCATTTCTCATAATTTTACCTAAAGTCAGCAGTCCGCCTGTATAATTACACCAGGTTTTAGTGAATACATCTTGAGGAACCCTGCGCCTGGCTCTACATTGTTGAGTTATTTTGCACAATAAGTGGTTCTGAGGAGAAGAATCACTTGGTTGATCTGTGACAGGAAAGACCGGTGCAGTGAATAAGAAAGAGAAGAAAAACTGTCTCCACTGCATTAAACATGAAATGGTGTCATTATGTAAAATTGGAATAAATTATGAAAGCGGCATACATCTCCTTTGTAAAATACACTTTAAATACTGCATGCCCACCAAAATCCATGTATTTGTGCACCTGTTTCTACAATGTAACAAGCCTTTGTTTTTATCTTTACAAGAGAAGGCACTTATCTGTGTGGCACGTTTCTGTTAATGACAAATTGGAAATGAAAAGTATTGAATGGAAACTGAAATGCATGCATGAGGTTCCCCCTCTGGAGTTGATGACTTTGCACTCGCCCTTTGTCCTTGTTTCATTAGTAATTACGCAGCCACTGAAATATTAATTTAGTATTTTTAACTAGCAGCCATTAGAGCTTTGGGTTATAATGTTGTGTCAGGAAGGTCAAATCAATTGAACAAATACTAATAGTGGCCAAGACAGTGGGTTATATATGTTTGACTGAATCAGCCCTTGCTATAAAGCACTAGTGTGTGTGTGTGTGTGTGTGTGCGAAGTTGTGACTTTGCAGTGATTAATGTCCTGCGTCCCCACTCTGTGAGAGGGAGATAATACAGGAGGCTGTGGCCTTTGTGTTCTCAGTTTGTGTTAATGCCTGCGCCTATCAGGAGATTTTAAAAGGCCTAAAGAAGCACGTTGGCCAGGACCTGTTCATGGATTGGCTGCCGCAAGCGAGACCCACAGAATGGGGGGAAAATAGGTGGTGACAGATGTACAAAGAAAAAGAAAATGTTCATATTATTTATCCAATGTTACCACATATGTTTATTTGTTGTGCCTTTGGTCATTATTGGTTATTCTAGTGCTTATAACAGTGCCATAGGTCCTGCTCAGCCCACAATAATATTATTTGACATTATGTCACTTTAACTCTTAATTCATAATCAATTCATAATAATTTTCATATCATTAATTATTTAATTTGCTACAGGCCATTTTCACAGACAGTTTTAAACGTCACAGTAGGAAAAGCACAGGTGTGCATACTAAAATTAATTACTTGGAAGCTAGATTAGAATGGAGCCATTGTTAATATTATTAGAAACACCTGTGCTTCTCCTGTTATGACAAGTCAAATTGTCTGCTGTGAAAAAGGCCTATTGTTGTGCCCTAATCTTTGTTCTACCTCACATGCTCTTTAATATCGGTATGTTCTAAGCTTGGTTTTTACCGTCTCTGTTTTACATAGGTGGTCCTGCTGCTCTAAATTTCCCTCTTAGGAATAATAAAAGGTCAACTTGACTCTCACTCTTAACTCTTGCACAGATAATTTAAATTTTATTGTGGAGAAATGGTTAAATCCTACCTCTGCATATTACTACATGCACTGTGGTCAAGTGCACAATGCAAATCAATCCATAAGTTCAATTCATTGGACAAGAAAAATTAATGGAAAAATTTGCCACTGACTATCTGCATGCAGAAATCTGTGCCAGTTGGTTTGACTGTATACAAATTGGAGTTTCTTGTCTCAGACTTTGTCCCGCAGTGCCAGTAAGCAGCAAAAAAATCTCAAGGCCAGCCCAGCTTGAGAAGTGGGCGTGTTTTTTTTTTTGTTTTTTTTTCTGAGTGTAAATTCCTTAGCACTTCCGCCTACTGAAAGCAAGTATTTCTGCTTGCCTGACAAATGTGCAAAAGAAGAAAAAACCAGGCGTTGTACAATATACAGCACCACCATGCACACCAACAAAAAGAACAGCTTCCCAGCTTCCCCAGAGGAGTAGGAGAGGAGAAAACAAACTTTATCTAAGACACCCTCTCTCTCTATTTTCACCACCATTCTCTCAAGTAAAGTCGACCACCAAAGCAGGCTATTGTGATAAAGAGGACATTGAGAAGTCTTGTGAATATGTGGACATTGGTATGCCATCCCAATGAATATTACATTAAGTAAAGGCCTTCTGTTAGTAAGTAGTAAATTTTATAAATCCTTTTGAATTTATAAATCCAACACACTCACAAGAAGTGAAATTTTCTGATTGTCCTGCAAGTCTGTCAGTTAATGAAAAATAAAAAAAGGTAACTAACGTGGGCCTTTCTTAGTTCACATGGCTTTGCAATGTGGCCTGCATGGATCTGGACCTGCAGTTCAATAAAGAAAAAAGGAGCAGAAGAAGAAGAAACAAAGCCAAACAATCTTGTCGGACCAAATCAACATTTGGCTCAAAGTCAACCAGAGGGCCCTCAAACATTTTCTGATTTCACAGTGGAGCAGTCCTGAGCCCTCCTGGACATTAACGGGTGCGCATGTCTATGTGTGTGAGAGCAGACAACTGGAACTGGCCAGAAGAAATAAAGGCAATGGAGAAATAAAAGTAAAGGAGGAGAAAGAACAGTGAAAGAGACAAAGGAGAGAAGGAGGGAAAGAAGAACAAAGATGGTGATAACACTGGCACAGAAGATTAATTAAAGCTAAATGGAACAGGAAGACGGGAAAAAAAAGATTCTAAAGTTAGGAAGTTAAAGTGTAAGAACTACAATTATTTCCCAATTCAGACAAAGGAGAAGAAGAGGGCTGAATGTCTCGGTACAGAAAGGGAAAATTAAGTTCCCCCAGGCTTCGGCCTCAGCGGTGAGTCTACAGTGTGCCAACACAGAAAAGTACTTTTCTCTTCATTTTTCAGAATATTCTGTTGTGGCAGACTGCAGCATAGTGTGTTCCTGCAAACCTGAAAGTATGTGAGTACACAACCACAAGAACTCAATTCAATGCTATTCAGTTCAACCATCACTGTAGTTATAAGAGATATGTTGACAGTGTTCAATAAAGTGAGAAATAAAGATAAAAATGGTATGACAGATTGGTGTGCATGCAGTTCAGCTTGATTTCAATATTTATATATTACATTAGTGATAATTCTTACAGTGTAAATGAGATGGGGAAGCACTACAAGATTTTATCCAGAGGGCAATGAAAACCAATGTATTCTAATCATCTGTACTACTGTTTTCCACTGTTTATGGTATTTGTGGTTTATTTTGAGGCCTTAACATCCACAGTGGGTCACAGTAGTACAGTAAAATGTATGACAATTCTAACAAAATACAGAATTAATGGACAAAATTATTTGACCTAGTGGCATTCGATTGACCTACAAAATATTTGCCTGGTTGTTGATAAGTGTAATATTTGCAGTGTCTCTGGGAAGGATAATTTAATTCCAGGGAAACCAATTGCCAAGAAATGTGGAGCTCCCAGTCCTGACTGCGTATAACAAAGGGGGTCAAAATGTTTCTTTTCTGCTGCAGGAAATAATCATTGATAGGGAGTGGGAAGGGTGGTTTGGACAGTGTGAGGTTACCTAATAAGTCTTACTTATAACCTCCAACATGCTGAAATTCCGAAGTAAGTAGAGCTGTGACTAGGTCTAGCTACATCAGGCCAGCAGAGCCCTCTAATCTCCATTTAAACACTTTAACAAACATGTACTGTGTGCACAGCAACTAGCAGCAGTAACAAGCTCCCTTAATTTTCTTTGTGTTCCAGGAGTAACAAGATAGTTGATGTGGTATTAGTATGTTTATTTATTTTTTTATATTTATATTTTATGTTTATATTTGCCACATGCTTGCCTTGAGGAAAACGCACAGCTGTAAAAGTCACCAAATTGGCCTGGGAGGAGTGCAGAAATACTACAACTTTAGGCTACTGCATGTTTTCAAACATTTCATAAAACGGTTTTTATATTTGATATTGAAAGCACAGTCCATTTGTGTATATTATGAATAAAAGAGTATGCTGGGACAGCAAAGAAAAAAAAAAAAATGTGCATCATTAATCATGCAGCATCACTGACATAAACTTCTTGTCCTTTTCTAGCTCATAGATAGCCTCAGAACTTTATTAAATCACTCAAGAGCTCTTAAGAATTTACAAGATAGATATGATCTCAGCGAGAGTATACCCACACCAGCAGTTCAGTCAGCCAACTCACATGGAATGGATTTATTGAGAGTTTATTTGGCATCTAGGGTTTGTCTTTGTCACCACCTGCAAGCATGCACCGAGCTCAGCACAGTGGAGAATTCTGATGATAAAAAAACAAAACAACAACATACCCCTCAGTGGAACTTACGGTGTGTCTACACAGTTTCAGCTGTGTTTTTCCAGGCGTCTGCTTCACCTGCCATCTGCAGACCGTGTAGTGGCTCGCGTTCTCTCGCTATACACACCTAAATGCATCCTGAAGCATATTTTTACACTTCCAATTTTATTTTCTTCTGTTTTGCATGCATAACTACAGTGATTCTATGTTGATTGCCTACAATCTGTGCCTGAATGCATCCTGTGTAGAAGATAGACGGAGCACTGTAGCTGTATGCAAAGGAGCAGTGCAGCAGCAGCGTGACAGGTATAGAGTATAAGAGTGGGCAGAGCATTGAACGCTTAAAAAACTGCTTTATAGCAAGGGTACACTTGATATGTTGCAATAAGTAGAATATATAGCATGTATCGGAGAAGCAGCACCACTTAAGTTATCGGAAATGCAGCAAAGCCTGCAATCTAGCTCAGGAAGTACGCAAACTCATGTGGAACAGATCAGCAGCATCATATGTGCACAACCACAACCAAAAGAACAATGAGCTCAGCCACTGCAATACAAATAAGTGAAAAAGGTAAATGTAGTAGCTTGATTTGACCATGACATCTAAATCCCTGCAGCAAATGTAGCCTGTAATCAAGCTTGTCTAACATCGCAGCAAAGGTGAAACAACACAGAAATGGCTGAGCTGAGTCAGACATTCAGTCATAATGTGCATGTTAGCACAAGAAGCAAATACTTTTAGTGAAGTAAAGCCAGGATCCCCAACTAAGAATTTACATAGTCAAATCTGATTGGTCAAGTTTTGCTTGACCATGTTTTTTAAAAACTTTTTTTTTTTAAATTTCCTCCCACGTTTAATAATCGCCACGGTCTCGGAAGATATGAGAAATACTGGTTTGAACTGCCCATGGGAAGTCTGTCCATTCTTGATGAAAAGCTCTGTTTTTGCTGTTTACTTTTCTCTCTTTAGAACACACCATGTGAAATTACCTTTCTCTGATTCATTTCGCCAACTGTTGTCTCTCACTCCGAGTAGCATCACGTGAGATAATGAACGCATGCAATTGGTCTGTGAGTTTCCTGGGCTGCTAAACCAGTTCCGTAAAGGCTAGAAAAGCTGTGCCGGTTAACATAGAATAATATAGGTCTGGGTCCAAATAGGACGGCGTCTGGGTACGGACCGCAGTCCGCCTATTAGAGACTTCGGCTATATATATATATCATGATTTTTTGGGAGAGACCAAGCAATTCTATCTAAAATCAGATATTCAGCACCCCCATATAACTCGAATGGAATGATCATTTTGTTTCATGACCACATTTTCCAGCCACTGAGACAATTCAACTGTAGCGCCTGGAGTAGGCAACGACCAGGGAAAGGACTCAAATGCACGACCCAGAGGCAGAGGTAGAATCAAACACGTTTTACTTACAAAAGGTACGGTACACAAAGATCAGTCCACGCAAGCAAACAAATCCAACAGGAAGTAGGCAAGGTTGTAATCCGTACTAATAAACTAGGAGAGCGCTAGACACATAAGTACTGAGACGAACTGGCAACCAAAGACATGAAGAACACAGGTGTATATATACAAAACGGGAGCAGATAGGTTAACAGAAATCATGTGACTAATCAAACACAGGTGGGACACAAAACTGGCGGGAAAACAGACAAAAACCGGACGTAAAACTAGAACATACATACAAGAGGATAAGACTATCAAAATAAAACAGGAAATGAACCTAGGGAACATCAACTGTGAGATTGACAAACGAATCAGGCTCTTTAGATCAAATTGCCGACTATTCAGGGTCACCCCTAGATCCCTGGGAGATTTTCTTGGTTCCAAAGACGGCAACATTACAGACACACAGGAAAACTTCTGTCTCAAAATGGAAATGATTACCAACAGGTGGTGACACGAACAGCTGACGAACTCAGTTGTAGAATGCTGGCAGTGGTCGGGAAGGGCTTGCAAACGTCATCATGCTTGTTGGCAGGTGACCTTGCAAATGTATTTGCAAAAAAGCAGAGTGGCAGAGGCATTGCAGGAAGACTGGACTGCTACAGCTGGGATGTGAGAGCACTAATCATCAATTTGAATAGAGATGGCAGAAAAAGCCTTTCCTCTGTTATCCATAGCTGCAATTCATCTATTATACTGCCATGTAATTTTGACACACTTAAGAACTCGCCATCTGTAATCATTTCTATTTGTTTGAAGGAAATCACTTAGGTCAGGGTACATGAACATGACATCTGACTAGGATGGATTGATCTGTTTCAGATTTGAATGAGGCTTTGACAAATGCAACATTTCCTTGTGGCTTCAATGCGCTGATGAAATATCATACAATGGCAAGGGACAAAAGGCAAAACTGTGTCAGAGGCTATAGATGCACTGAGAAAGGGAGAGGGGAGGGAAGAAAGGGGGATGAAAAACCCAGGGAAGATCTGTTTTGGAAGATGCTAATAGAATCTCACAATGTGAATGAGTGGAGGGGACAGTAACCAAATGAGAATTCTACATTGATCCTGACACACAAAGGCCTTGTGGGACAAAAGACAGAGGGAGAAATATAACTTGCCACAAAAAAGGAGGAAATTAAAAAGTCATTCTCACAGGGTTGTGAAAGGCGAGGTTTATAAACCCTTGTCACATACTCCCAATAGGCATAACCCCATTTTCATATACAACTAATTTAATCAAGGTGACTTCTCTTTCCTGCCTCTCCCAGGATAAAGGCGGGAGTTTTCTTTTCCCTTGTGCCCACAAGCCAACATATGCTAAGATTTGTGTCTGTGGTTCATCCCCCATATAAGCTCAGAGCGGCACAGTCTAATCTGTACTGTGGATAGCCTCTCCTTGCCCATATTCTCCTGAGGAAGCTTGTTGTTTTAATGACTGCCCTAAAACTTTTCCTCTGCCATGTCCAATATTTCCTTTATATATCTTTTGAAGGTCAGAAAATGAGTTTGTAGTTGGTCTGAACTTCTCTATTACAGCTGTTAAAAGAGGCACATTGTTAAATATAACTATTGAAATCAAAACTAAACTCAGTTGATTTTTTTTTCTCATTTATACAAGTAAACTAAAACAAAAAGGGGGAGAATGAGAATAATTGTTACAGGAATATTTTGGGGAAATTTTGGCATTGCCTATTGGACAATTAATAACATTGTTTCAGTCTAATTTTGAGGCTAATACAGTATTGTCATTGAAATGTCCTATTACCAAGCATTACCTTAAGTCATAATCAAAGAAGTTATTGTTGAATGTTCCTAGTGAACATTTGTTTTTTCTTTCATTGCTTAACTTGAAATTGTTGAAAAGGACGGACATCTTCCTTGCAAGCTTTGTTTCAGAATCAACTTATGTCATCCATATTAACAATCAAAAGTATGCATAAATCTATCATTCCATCAGTTCTCCATGTTTTTGTGTTCAAATCTCCAAAGACCTACTTCAGGACACAAATTAGCTGTGACAGAGTCAACCATGTGACAGAGAAGAAAGGGAGCAAAAATGAAATCAAAGTGTGCTGTGTCAGTGGATGCTGCGCTGGGGTTTGTGGTTTTGTACAATTGGCTTGGTTAACAGCTGCTCCTCACACATCAAAGAGCCAGCAGCACAGGGGTAAAGAATGTTTGAGCGAAGAAGTGCGAGGATCCGTTTCTTTATCCTGAACTTACCCTGCCAGTGGTGGGAAAATAATGCAAAGTTATGGCAGATTTATGAGCCTGTAACCAGTGCCCTTCTACATGATAAGTATGAGTGTATAAATTGATTTATTCTCTGCTGCTGGAGTGGAAATCAAAATGGATTCCTGGATCGGTGTGACACTTCAACCCAGACACAGAGGATTGTGGTTTATGAAGCCGACGTCAGGTTACTGAGGTCAGCCATGCTAGCGGTATGGCTCTGTCATATTTGTACAATACTTTGGCTTATGACTGACTTAATACCTGGCAAAACTAATGAGTTATACTTTGTGTTTTGTCTTAATTAGCAAATTTTAGCATGCTAACATAATAAACGAACTTGGTGAACATGGAAAACATGCTGCTACACATCAGCATGTTAGCACTGTCCATTATGAGCATGTTAGCATTTAACTCAAAGCACCATTGTGCCTACATACAGCCTCACAGAGCAGCTAGCATGGCTGGAAATTACCTCCTGCCTAAATCTAATTTCCAACACAGGTGAGACTCAATTGTTTTATTTCTACAGAAAGGTGACTTTTTATCTGAGAATAAAGAAGATGGCTCAGTGGATCAACTGTCTCTGAGGGCCATTTTCGCCTATCAAGCCTCATAAATAGTAACCAGTTACTTGCCACCAAAACAGAGACCTAGCTTCTTTAGTTTCTTACAAACCCTAGAACATTTACCACTTTAGTTCAGTATGTTTGAGTAGGTTAATACTACATTCATGCATGCTAAACGGCTACACAGAGACGGCTCAAAAACAGGGGTCTCAGGGGTAGAAGAGCTGGTATGGATATGTGACACTTTTTTATGAATTCAAAAGCTAAACTAGACAATTTCACCAGTCATTTCATCAATCATTGCAAGTGTTACCCCCATGTTTGCAGGTCACAGGAGGGGATGGGTTATCTGAATGGAGTTTAAAAGATTAATCACATAGAGTGCAACTAGAGTATGTTTTGTTTTATCTAGCATGATATGCACCAAAGAAAGACCAGTGTTTTATCTATAGATGACGGAACACTGGTGAAATACATTGCAGTGGGGACCATAAAAAACTGAACTGCTGGAGAGTACTTTCCTAAAAAGGCAAGCAAAATCACTACTTTTTAATCCAAAGGCTTTAAAAGAAGTCATAGGTAATCATTAGGGTTTGGATTTCATATCATCAAAAAGTCTGCAATTAAGCACCATGGACTCCACCTCTGCAACAGTAATCATTTATGTAGTGTCAAGTTTTTTCTGCTTGTTTTTGAGGAATTTCAAAGTTTGCCCATTCATTTATGATTGAAGGTTCATTCTTTTTCAAATATCAATTTCAAATATCTTTTTAAAATAATGTTAGTATATTGAGAGCCAACCTGTTCTCATTGTCACCTCATCTCTCATCCCTTACTGACATTTTGTCAGATACCATGACACAGAAGGATAGACAGCCAGGAAGATAGACTGACAGATTCGATAAAAT
Source organism: Macquaria australasica (assembly GCA_005408345.1). Classification (NCBI taxonomy): domain Eukaryota; kingdom Metazoa; phylum Chordata; class Actinopteri; order Centrarchiformes; family Percichthyidae; genus Macquaria; species Macquaria australasica. The sequence continues at coordinate 284,759 of SEMN01000190.1, read as the reverse complement.
GAATAAATTATGTGCACAAAATCATAGGCATGCAAGTCTTTAGTCTTTGTACTTCCTCCCAGAGGAAGGTGGAGTCGAGTGCGAGATTTCAGATTTCAAGCTTCTAACGCTCTGATGCAGTTTCACCTCGAGGGACCTTATTAGTCGATGGGTCACTACACACTGCACCCCTAACAGAACAGACTCCTGTGCCCATGCCAGAACTTGTCTTGAATAATTATCAACAGAGGCAATATCCAGCTGCCACAGGCAGGAAGAGAGACAAAGAGAAAGAAAGAGAACATAACTACTACTAATGCTGCTGCTGCTGCTATCTGTATAACACCTATCAAAACCAATGATACCAGTTGCATCACATAAAATGAATAATAAGCACCAAAATGCCAAAGTAGCTATTCAGTTTGATATGTATTTTTTCCATCTAGTCTAAATGCACATCAAAATAATTTAAGTCTCTGCTTGGTTAGATAATTCTTACTGATAACATTCATATCTGTTCGTACAATGAATAAGGTCCTTCTCCTTTCAGTTGACTGAATACCAGCAGCCATTATACATCACCAGGAAGGATATGTATGCTCCATCTGATGTCTCTTTTTTGAGGGAAGCGCAGCACATAATTACATATAGGTCAGGGTCAGACAGAGAAGCAGAAACAGATACAGACTGTGGCTGTCTTCCTGTTTGAGTCTGAGCATGAACCTTCCCCCTATCTGTACCCGAGGCTGTCCAGCTCCCCAGCAGTCAGGTTCTTTTAGTTGCAGTGTCCCTGCTCCAGAGTCTGTTTCTGCCTCTCAGACTGAGTCTGACTCTCTGTCTGAGCCTGACCCTTAACCTCGGTGTGAGCAATAAACACTAGGCAAAGCCATCCCACCCATATTCCAGCAACTATGGCTGTCCAGTTGGTTCTCCAGTTGGGATACAAGTATCAGGCCTTGTAGGAGATGCATCGCCCTCCTTCTCGTGAACATCAGGAGCTCCCTGCCTCCTCCATTCAGCAGTCTGTATCCCCAAGTGGAGCTGCTGACCTAGCTTGACATCCCCCTTGCCGCAGGCTGCACTGTCAGTTTCCTTCAATCCCTCCCTCTAACTCTGTTTCCTCACCGGATCCTCTGCTCTCTCTCTATATCACTGATAATAAGCGACTCCATTGCCAGAAACATCAGGGCTAAATCAGCTGTTACACAGTTTTCCATGCACCACCATTTTGAGAAATTTCCGTTGATTTCTTGACAAATACTTGTGAGTTTAACATTATTTTCCATGTTGGCAGAAATATTACTTCTAACAGAAATACACCACTGGTTGTGGCCACAGTGGATGTTTATCTGAGGTTGAATCCCAATTCTTGGTTGGGAAATAGTTTATTTTATCTAATTTAGAACATATTTTTTGTGATTGATTTAGATCTTTCATCCTTTTCATTTGGGCTGTTGACCAATAGCAAGATATCCTGACACTGCTGACCTTTGAGGGAATGGAGAACTAGAGAGTTAATAAGCTATGATAGCTTCCTACATTTTGAACTGTGTTACACCATCCACTTTTATTTAACCTGCTCTGTTGTAGTAGAAACTGCTCGTCAAAGGAGACGGTTATGAGACAGGAGTCAATGGTACAAATTGGTCTTTTGAGAACTTAGTCCCATTAGTGACCAAGCTAACTTGCTTGCAACAGCTTTTATTTCTCCTTCATCAACTCTTTATTGAATGAAATAGGGTACAATCTTTTTTTAGCAAAGGTCTGCAGATGAATTTCAATGCACCACTTTCTGATGTGACTAGGCCTCAACTATACAGAAGCGGTCACCCATCTTTTTCAAGATCACTTCACATCTGAAATATGTATTTGAAGATCTACTGTTCAGAAATACAGTACATTTGACCATGATTATTGTTACGTTTTGTCAAGTCCTGCATGTCCTCCCAAAACCAGCCACGAGGACACACCTTCAAATATGTCTGCAAATATCAAAGAAGCAGCAGATCTGCAACAGGTCAATGTAAAAGCTTATTTCCAAAAGAGTCCATGCCAGCAGTTTTAGTTTGGACATTAATGGTAAAGTTACATCAGTTAAAAGTGAAGTGGTGGAATGTTTGAACTCATGCTTTACATCAGTTGCAAACAAAGGCTCTCCCCTGTCATTCAGGCCTTTATGGAGAAACACAGGTACAGAGCTTTTATTCTCAACAAGGACTTTAATCTGACTCTTTTTCTTTTAGCAGAGTAAGGGAGAATATACTCCTTAAGAGGCTGAATGAACTGAATTACAATAACGTAACAGGTTTAGATAATATACTTGCCAGGTTCCTAAGGGATGCAGCAAAGTGTATTACACCTGCTGTAGCCCATTTAATCAATCTCTCTATAGAGCAAAGGAGGGCATCCACAGATCGCAAGAGTGCAAGAGTCATTCCCCTCTATAAGAAGGGTAATAAGTTTGAGAAAGGAAATTATAGACCAGTTTCAATTTTAAGTGGCCTTTCCAAGGTCATTGAAAAGATCATACATGAACAGATAAATACATAAATATTGAGTCACAACATATTTTTTGAACTACAGTCAGGATTCAGAAAATCCCATTCCACCAAAACCTGCCTTTTATATTTAACAGACTGCAGACCGCAGAGGTTGATGCAGGCAAATTCTGTGGAATGGTCATGTTAGACCTTCAAAAGGCCTTTGATACTGTAGATCATGGTATCCTGCTGCTTAAGCTAAAGGTCATTGGGGTTTAGAAAGTTGGCCATTCAATGGGTAAATGCTTACCTCTCTGGTGGGACATTTTCCAAAGCTAAAACTATCAGTTGTGGGGTCCCTCAAGGAAGTGTCCTAGGGCTACTCTTGTTTTTATTATTATTATTAATGACTTGAAGGATGCCTGTTCATACCTACTTCTTTTATGCGATATATTTTATGTAAAGAATATTGAATTTGCACCTGTCTGTCTTGACAGACCCCCACCCCACCCCCTTAGAGGATTGCAATGGAAATAAGCCTGTGGGCTTTATTGTGTAATTGAATACTCAACACTTTATAAGTGTATGTGATAACTATCTTCAGGTAAAATTATAAAATTATATGTATTATGATTGTCAAACATTTTTTAAAATATCTGTCTAGGAGCAACTGCAATCAGATCTTTTGATGCAGCTCAGCATGAGTGGTTTTCCATCCAACAATAATAGATGTTGTTTACCTTGATGACGTGTTAGACGTTTGCTGGTGGTGTTTGTGTATCACTTTAACAGCTGCTCTGTTGGAAAATGTGCTGTTTCTCTTCTTAGGTCCACCAGCTGTATCCAGTGTATCTGTTGCACAACTCTTGGTCTCATGAAGCAGAGCTTAATCACTGAAAGATGTTATGTCACATTGTGTTTATTTGAACATTTTCAAAGACTATGAAAGAAAAGAGAAACAAGCCAGAGATAGACTGCACTGTTACATTCACACAAGAATGTATTTAATCTTCATTGTATAGAGACCTGAGAAAAGGTCTGGAGGATGGAGACTGAAGGCAGCACCACCAATGTTACTGGTACAGCCTATATAGCATACAAAATATTATCATATGCTTATCCTGATTGGTTAACCACATATATGCAAATTCTGAGTGAGTGGATGTGTAAAAATTAGTCTATAGAGTATATAGGGTGCCGTTAGAGTGTAAAGCATGTGTGAAATAGAATGGAGAAACACATCTTATCATCTTTATACTTCTGCATAATGATATGAACTTTGTTTGAGAGGAAGCTCAGTGTTGAAAGTACACATGCATTGCTGTCCTGCTTATATTGCACAGGAGTGGAGACAACCATAGGGTGTGGAACTTGAACTTATTGGCAAGCTGTACGACCTTTGTAGTTCTCATATTGCTGTTCCACATCACACTGACTAAACACTCTTTCAATAACTTGTGGCTCCCATTTGATTTCCTCTGAGAGCTTTGCCATGCTTACGGAAAATGGCAGCAGATAGATGTATGTATATATTTTTTTTTCCTGAATTTTTTTCTTCCTAAAAGTATTGTCATTTACAATGACATATTTGATCCCAGAAGACATAATTGCCAGGGAAATAGGAGCCATTATGTGCTGAGGCTGCTTATATGTGCACTCTGTATGCATGCTTAGAGCCTGATCTAAGCCATTACATTCCTCTCTGGAGGACAGTTCTGCAAGATAGAGGTTGGTTGATGCTAAAGTAGGTCTGAATTAAATTGGACGCTCTGAAACACGGCATGACAGACAGAACAGCCTCCACCAGGTGAAATTGTGGGAAGCATCCCTCCAGGACCGGACAGTTGCCTCAGGCAATAAAAAGATTAATAATTGAATAAATATACATGCATGATAAAAAAGCCATTAGTTTCAATAAAAGGATGATTAAATTATTCACAAGAAACTGTTGAAAAGAAAAGGCAGGAGTTAAAGCAAACTATCTAAAGTATTTCTAATTATGTAATTTTATAATATAGACAACATAAAGTTTTATCTTTATTAGTAGACGGAGCTTGGAGGTACCCTCATTTAAAATAAGAGTCAATTACAAAAGCAAAGAAAAGGAAAAACAACAACAAAGAGATACACTAAACAGTGGAAAGGCAATACCACAATTTGCTAATAAAAAGCCATTAAAACTTTCCGATTAGGGAAGATAATTTGATAGATAAATTATGATAATTAAAATGTAAAATAAAACAGTTACGTAAAAAGCCCTAAAACTTTGCAATAAGGGTAGATAATTTGATAAATTAATATTAACTGTATTTTCTGTTTCATTTTAAATTGTATTTATTTATCAGATTATCTATCCTAATTGCAAAGTTTTAGGGCTTTTTCCATAACTGTATTTCATTTTACATTTAAGATCAAATTTCTAAAACGTCCAAAAGGGTATAACTGTATTGATTGTAAGGAGGTGCTGTATTTTGTCCTGTGAGTCAGGTACACTAAAATTAAAAGCAGTCTTTCCATGTTCAGACCTAACTCGTGGAACATGAAGCAAGAGCCAGTCAGTAGAGTAAAACAAGTAAAGTAAAGAAACACATTAGGCCCAGAATGCGTGTCCTTCCTCATAAAACAACTGCAGAGTGAATTTGATGAATATTTCTTTTGAACCTGCATTGTTTACATTCATGTGTACATCACCTGCTCAATCTTCTTTGCTGCTGCATTGCTATTTCGTTTAGCATGTTACTGCCACTGACAGTGGCAATCAGTGGAATAACATGAAAACATCCGCAGGCTTGTGTTGTCGTACAAGTACATATGCATACTCGTGCTAGTAGAGCACTACTGTAGATACAAACAAAACGAGGACCAGCTTCAGAACAGGTCGGCTGCCGGCCCCGCTCTCTCACTGATCCATTCCGTCAAACCAGAACGCTTCTTTATTCTTCCCTGAATCAAGACATGGAGGACCTAGTTTTGCTCTTGGAGGTAGATGTCTAGACAGCATCTTCATATTGGTCTATGCTTAATGAAATGCTTCAAAATCAATGGAAAGTGATTGCCAAAGTCTGTTGCTAACGCCAAAGTCTGTTGCTAACCTCAATAGATAGTTACACTTTCACTGACCTCTCCTTATTGAAATGCACTTTCAATGCTCTCCACAAAACATAGAAGCCTTCATGAACAGTGTTTTTATTTTGTCTCCTTTATAAAACATTTGTAGAATGTGTTAATTGTATAACAAAATTACTTTTTTCAATGTGATTTGGCTAATGTGCCATTATCTCTATTAATATGCAAGATATAAATGCTTATTCTGCTTATTCATGTTAACGTAGCATAAGACATTTGTTTAGACCCTCTGTAATTTATCACTAATGTACTAATCATTCTCTAAAATAATCAGCCTTAGGGATATCTAAAGGCAAGGTAAGATAAAATAAGGTTTTGTGATGTTTCAGCTACTTATCAAATTGGAGCTAAGGGAACTGGTTCAGTCAGCACATAATGATTTGCTCTGCTGTGTTATTGTGACTATAAGTACCATTGACTGTCTGCCTTGGGCCTATAATTAGCTACCCATGGTGTACCTCACCATTGTGAATTTTCTCATGCTCCTGCAGTGCTATGCTCTGTAAATTATTGAACCAACAACACTCCTGGCAAACATGTAGAATTATTCATGGGTTGCAGCACAATTGATGGGAGCAATTGATCTAATTGTGGGGCAGCACTGAAATTAGCAGTTTGTCATATATATGTAATTAAATATAACATGTGCCGGCTGCCAACCTTGAAAGTGGGGAAAAATGTAAAGTGGTGGAGAAATACCCCTTGGGTTCCTCCACATCACTTTGAGCAAACGTCTAACTCCAAACAAATCCACCTCAGGAATAGAAATGGTAAAACATAATATTGCCCTCTGTGTGCTACCTGCTGAGTAACTATTAGGACAACATAGCCTCCTGAGGTCGCCTCCAGTAGAGAGGTGAGCAGGCAAGGTCTGAGTCATCAGAGATTCCACAGCTTGAGTGTGGTTGCACTGTGGAAAAGTTCAGAGGCATCCTAGGTGTGCTCTCACGGGTGGTGGGTGGAGGTCTTGAGGGAGATTCTCCACTCTATGTTCAGCATGTCTGATCTCAGCAGGTAGACGTTGTATAAACATGTGTCTGTCTGCAGGGCAGGCAGGCAGGGAGGGAGGAGGGGAAAGAGCAGATGCAAACCTTCATTATGCTAAGAGTGGCGTGTGGTGATGAGGACAGAAGCAACAGAGCCAAACAGTCAGTGACAATCCCCGGATGTCACAGACCACCCAGCTTGTCGTATTTCAATGCACGCCCTCATCTGGGTAGTGATGGGGCGCTGGGACAGTCTGGTAAAAGGCAACATAATCAATCAAAGCAGGCAGCCTGACATTCTACATAGCAGAACATTTCAAAGGGGAAATCACAACCATAGCAGTTTTTCTCTCATTTTGTCTCTGGTGTGCACCAGTGCGCACACTGGTCACTTTCTTTCAATAACCAGCCCATTGCCTGCATGTAGGGCTGTACCCGATTCAGAATTTTGTCAGACAAATCGGATTTAGCTGTTCAATACGAATATTTGACTATTTGTTCCTTTTTTTTTTTGTCATATAAAACTAGCAAGCAATGGTTTATTGAACTGCCAGATTTTTTAACGGGGTTCGGCAGGACGTTCAGGGTGACAGCAACGTTCATCTTATGTAAACAAGCCAAGTCAGCCCTCCAAGCAAATGCGTCCTAACTGCGCCAACGATGGATGGGAAATATGCAACATTTTTTGCCGACACTAGATATAAAACAAAACCCAGAGACTATATCGTATTAAGTTGCTGTGACCTGTAAATTCACCATTTCTAAGCAGAAGATAACGTTATCTCGGAGCCTGACTGGGCAAGGCCTCTTCTTGGGGATCCGGACCCAAGGAAGTGTCCGCAGCTGCCTGTACCCCAGAGAGCAGCGTGAAAGCGAGGAGTGCTCACTCTGCAGCTACTTCTGGGGACATTTCGGTCCACACTGAAAAGAAAACGACTGCTCGACTTGAATCTCAGTAAATAGAGGGGTCCCCAGCGAACCTTTGACGACCAACACCACTGCAGTCTTGAGTTGCCTGAAGCTCAAACCTTTCCCACACTGTACCTTCCATCTCAAATGACGCAAACACAGCACAAGACAGATCACAGGAAGTACAGTTGAGTTCACACAAGGGTGCTGTTCATTTGAATTAGATTATCAACATACAATATGGAAGCAGTTTCTTCCTTTTCTTTGTGTCTCTTTGTGTCACTAGTTCCGTTGGCCAAGGTACATCCAATGTACTCGCAAAACAACTGACCCTTGCTTGCTGTCACAATGTCTGCCTCTCTGACCCTCTCCTTCAGCCACATTCCCACTTCCCACCATTAATTGCTATTCCCTACCTGTTCCCCAGATGCCATCAGATTTTTTCACTAGACTTCCTCATTCACCTGCTGACCTGTTTTCACTTCCCTCATCAGTCATTCACTACATATACCAGCCCAGATCCTTTTGTTCCTTTGTCAGTTCGCCTTAGTTGCTATGTTGCCTTGTGTTTTTGCTTTTGACCTTCTGTCACCTGAACCTGTCTCCCTACCTGTACCTGCCTTAAGCTATTATCATCAATAAATCACCAAAGTCATCCTCTGTCTGTACTATCATGCATTTCCTGAGTTGTGACAGTTGCATGTCATGTCCTATTTTTTAAAATTATTTTGATAGATAATTTTGGGTCTTTTTGCCTTTGTTTGATAGTTGACAAGAGAGACATCTGGGAAGCATGGGGAGAGAGTGTGGTGGAATCAAACCAGGGACGATGCAATTATATGGTATGTGCCTAGACTAGTCGAGCATGGGGACACCCGTCATATCTTTTATCTATTTCCCATTTTACCTGTTATTGTTCACTGCCACCTGTCACCTCTCAGGAAAAAATGACAGCATTGGACATTTGTTCAAACAGATTGTAATGTTCATTTTAAATGCCAAAGCAAGAAATGATTATCAACCTTAACCACGACAACAACGTTTCCCTAACCTCAGCCATGAGTTTTAGTTGACTAAACCTAATAAATGTCACGAACTCCGACACAAAACTGGTGGACTCAAGTGCACGACTCTTCAGACCGTGTATGGTATATCAATATTCTTTTACTGAAGTAGAACACAACAAAAACGCTCACGAGGAAGATATACAAAGTACAAAACGAAACGCTCACAAGAAGGATATACAAAGTACAAAACAGAACGCTCACAAGGAGGATATATAAAGTATAACATAGACTGAAGCAAAACCTGGTGCATGGAAACTCGCTGGTATGCTTGACTCAAATCTTTTTAAGGATGAAACAAGACGAACTGGCACAGCACAAAGGGAGACAAGGACTATTTATACATGAGGTAGGGGAAAACAGGTGAGACCAATCGGGGCGGGGTAGGCAATCACAATGGCGGGAAAATCACACAAAGGGAGGAAGTCAGGGTCTGAAACGAGAGGGAAAGGTGAGTACAAAATAAAACAGGAAGTGCAGGACGAGACTAGACGTGAGTGACTTTAACTTAACATAAAACTAAAACTAAGACATGACATGAAATACATTTAACAAATCCGACGAGACACAACAAAATACCTTCACCATATGGGCATCAGATCAGAAAAGAAGAATAACCTACTTTTTCATGTAGGACTTGTAAGATAAATAATAGAAAAATACCAACTTATAAGTATAGAAAACATGTGTTTCAACCCACATCCTGCTGGATTGCTGGAGGTAAGCACTCACGCTCTGACTGGAAAACAGCTGTGCTGTGTAACTTTTAGTCTTGTGAGTAATTGGAATGGTTGGAAGTATATTACATGCAGTTGAGTTAAGGAAATTAGATTTCTCATGTTTATTATGATAAATAATGCAGAGCCCTATTTACTTGCTAAATCAGTGGAATAAATAAAAAAAAACCCTCAGACTTAATCTAATGTTTGAGTCATAAAGATTGAGAAATGTACCACGAGCTCGGCACACTAACTGCTCCCCGAGAGAGAGAGGATGGGCAGAAAAAACAAAACCTATATTTCACCCTCACCATACCCCCGAAATTGCTAAACTCAAACCTATTGAAAAGATACAAAAAGAGAAGGCGAGATAGGGTGAGAGATCAAAGAAAAATATTAAATGCTCTGAATGTATTACCTCCCCAAAATGAATTCATGGAGCCGTCTTGATTGTGTGAATAGCCATTACAAGTGAATTTATAGACCTTCCTGTTCATCATAGTTCCTTTACCAGCTCCCAAATGACCCTCTCACAGCCACTTGTCCCAACAGAAGGGCATCATCATCTGTATCACTGACTGTTTATTGGTAACAGAGGACACAAACTGAATATCAACTACAACTGGTTGAATTGGTGTCTTCCATCAAAAGGAAGCCTTTGAAATTAGGCACTTTTTTTAATAGAATATCTTTATCATTATAGTATTGTTCTAGAAATAACTCAAATTCATTCACAAGCTTGCATGCTTATCGCTAAACAAATATTATTTCACTGTAAACATGTTTGTACAAAGGTGTTCTCTGCTAAGTTAAGAACTAAGCAAGCATCAAAAGCAGTGCGGCTCTGATTGCTTGTTTGTTCATGTTTTTGTTTGTAGACCTGGGGCTTCCCTTCGCTCTGTCCTCGGCTCAACTGACAGCTGTTCGGCCCAGCAGGCCCCCGAGGCAGAACACGAGGCTCCATCTGATGTCAGTTTGTCTGGTGTCAGCAGGGCAAGGCGCTTTGTTTTCCCATCAGTACCCTCACCTCTGGGCCGCGAGCCGATTTCGACATCAGTAATGAGACATACTGTATGTTGAGAGTCATGCACGGCAACTTTAACAAGTCCATAAAGACAGTCACGTAAGTCTTCCCCTTCCCATGTGGCAAAAAAAAAAAAAAAATTTCTATTCTTAAATATTTCTAGTGCTGTAGAAATTGCCATTGACTGCTGGGATTAATGAGTCCCTCTTACAGAAAGTGTAGGTGTACTTGTCAGTGACATTGTCCAGGCAGTACATGTTCCTGTCAAGTCACATGCCTCAGCCTTCAATTATAGTTCAAGCTCTCCTCAACTTGGAAGTTTATTTAAATTGACAAAACTGATGTGAATAGAATCAAACACAGTGTGACAGAAAGTGTGATAGCGTGAGGTGATGATGTGAATAGTTTCATGTTTGTCCCTAGTGAGTCTGTTCTGTTTCTTTGGTCTGCGTGGGAACAGGTTAGACTCACCTGTAGTCACGCGACTGGACTTTCTAATCACCTATGTGATGTCCTCCTACAAGGCTTGTGGTGATAACCATATCCATGGCCATAATGTAGGCAGTTCAGTTTTTATTTTATGGGTAAAAGAAGTGGATGACTCAGCTCTGACACTTCAGTGTCCTTCTACACACGAGTCAATCTACCAAACTACGGATACGTTAATGGTGGCACCAATAGCGTTTTCCTGACAAGGCAAAAATACATGGGGCTACAGTGGATACATGCTAGTTTAAATAGCAGACAGATGTAAATTAAAGAGGTGGCTGCATTTCCAAAGCCAAGGCCAAAACTATCTGTACCAAAATTGGAACTTGTCCAAAGCCAGGCACAGACAGGCCATCGGGAGCAATTTGAAAATGTGGCCTGGCCAGCTGATTGGCCTGTAGTGTCAGCCCATTGTTAAAACTACTAAATGAAATGGGTTAATCAAAGTGAAAACAACATGGGGCAGCTACAGCCTAAAAAAAGAACAAAACATGCTAGCAGGGCCACCCCCAGCACGTCATAATATCCCATCCCGAGTTGATTCTATGTTTCAAAAACTAATACTTGGTATCAACACTTAATCATGCTCTGTAGGAAAGCAGGGGAATAAAGACCTAACACTCTGTTCTGTCATATGAAAGTGACCCAGTTACTCAGAGCTACCAGAGCTTATTAATGAAAACACAAGTCCAGTCAGAGCTCTGAGGAATTGCCAGGTGCAAAACAAACACTCTTAATTATGGAAGTGCAATTGACTAACTCTTGAAACTGAGAACACTTGGCTATTTTTAACTATTTTGGATGTATTGTGAAGAAGTTTTTGTGTGTAGTAATAAAACTAAAAAATAAGTTACTGGCAAACAGTAAAGAGGGAAAATATTTCAACAAAACGTACAGTAGCATGGCCATACATGGTCTGTTAATTATGTGTGGAGATTGGCCTGGGCTGACGTTAGATTCCCGGCCTGAATTTTTATCTCAGTCTGACCCTGTCCAAAGGTAAATATTGTGAACAAAATGCAAGACAGCTGGCAGTTTCTGGTGGCCTAGTTCTTAAGATACATTTGTTGCATACCTACTATCTCGCTCACTCAGCATTTCCCATGTCATTGTGTCTCTACGGGCCTATCCAATGAGGGCAAAATGCTAGAAACATAATCTTAGAAAAAATACACGTTACCCAGCAAGCTAAATATCTCACGAGCATGCTGACTCGCTAGGTAGGGGTCTTAGTCGCCCAATGTGAGACTCACATTTGGGTCACAGTCAAAAACAGCACCTTCTCTTGATGTTGGAGGTTGTGCCTTGAGGGTCAGGCTTGGAGGAAAGGAAGTCAAAAAGAGATTACTTCAAACTGGCTTTATGCATTTCTGCCAATATTATTGATGACTTGACTCCATTAAGTATTGTGTAAAATGGGTCATAATTACCTTGTAATTATAATGACAGTAGTCAGCATTACCCTTATATACAAGGGTCAGTACAAAGCAATGCTGAATCATTATTTGTACATAAAGTACTGCGACATGATAATACAACAATAGATAATAAAATAAGACATTAAGACAGGGGATTATCAATGGAATGCATCAACTACATACTTTGAACTGTTCTGTAAATGCTTTTATCGACTTTCACTTATTGCCTGTTAAGATGCTCTAACATCCTGTTTTTCTGGGCTGCGGGCTGGTTTCCTGATAAGCAAGTTCACAGATGTGTGCCTGGAGCAAGGATAACGTCGTTTTTTTGATTAGAATCCTTGACACAAATCCCTCGTACCTTTTGAAGTTGCAGACCCTCTCTAATTTGTGCTGCTTTTTTTTTCTCTCAGGACTGCAGGTGTTTGGTCATGATACCGCCTCAGGGATATGATAAGACGTAGATATAGTAAAGCGAATTTGTGAGCACTTTCATGTTGTAGTGTGGTTGAACTGTTGGACTCAATAAAAATCCATTTTAATGTTCATGTTTGTCATATTCCTTGGTTCTCACTGCCTTTACTGCCTGTTTTCAAACATCCAAAGGTTTTTTATTGTTTGTAGTAATAGTATCTGTACTGGTCCATGGAATGTTTTAGTACAACTTACAAATTCAAATACCTAAATGTAAAGTTAATTTAAGCTAATGCTAATTACCTTGAAAGACAACAGAAAGAAGTACAGCCCTCTATAGGGAGTGAACACCAAAAGGGGCCAGTAAGTGACTGCTGAAGGGGATATTATTGGAGACCAACAACAAGGTCATGAAAAACTATGTCTTGCACAAGTAAAGATCACAGCCACACCCTTACAAAGGATGCTGACAGCAAAGAGAGAAATGGTTCAGGATCACAGGATTTCCACTTCAGTCCTCAGAGGTGTGATGGGTAGTGCTCATTGATAATGCAAACACCATTTTTCACTCTCAAGCCCCTCCTTTCCCCCATGAACATTCAAGCTTAGAAGCAGTGAATTGCCAAATGCAGTATTATGCTGTATGCCGTGCCAATGCAATTTTGCTTTGTAATATATAAAAATGCATCTTTGTGTTGTGCTGAAAAGGAGCCATTACCAAGAGGATCAGAGAATGCAGCCACTGCTGTAAGGATGATTTTTCCTTAATGTCCCCAGCACAGCCATTAAAGTCCACCCAACAACTCAGCTCAGCCTGTATCTTCCACGTCTGATGGCTCCTGTGTGGTCATTTATCAGTCAGCAAGTGTTAGAGCCAGAAAATACAAGGGCAACTCAGGGAAGGGACAAGTCTGAGCAGAGGTGGCAAAATAATTTTTATCTCTCTGCCAAACTTTGAAAACAAGAAACTTGGAGAGGAAATTTGTCAAGGCCAGCCCATATATATATATATATTTAAACCCTCAGTGAGACTACTCACATGAACAGAGAGATATAATTGTATCTTGAACAACTGAAACAAAACCATGAGCGCTGATACGATCAGGTACGAAACACATTACACCAAATTATCTTTTTTATTTTGATTCTCTGCGCATATGAGGCCAGAGGTCAGGATGAGCTACAGTACAGCACCAAGCCGGATGCTTGCGGACATGTACTCACTACACCAACCAGTTGGCCAAAGAGTGCCTGCTTTTAACCTTTTGCTAATGCTAATTAGCCATTCATTTGTCACTTTGTTGATTCATTAAATGCATTAAATGGCTCATTACTTTTTGGTGTGTGTGTGACATGTTTTAGGGTGCATCATTAGTAACATAGTGAGAAACGTTGTCTTTCTGCAAATCTGCAGAATAGCCCATAAGGTCTTCTAATCCTGTGGTGTGTGTTCCTCATGAAACTTCACTGTATATTTTTCATTACATCAGTCTTTATGTAGAGTACTGTATCTGTGGTTAATGTAAAGGAGAATCATATTTTCCTCCCAAAAGCACAATTTTTAGATATGCGTTGAAAATGTGCAACTAAGCTATCAAAATGTGCATTGTGCATTTCTCAAATCATATTGGCTATTGAACAAGTGACAAAGTTAAAAAAGGTGCCCTGTGAAGTTTTTCTTGTAAACAAAAGTTATGTTTGCATCCAGTGTTACTCACCAAAAACGCATTGTGTGTATCTGACAAATGTGTTGAATGCATTTCCTTCCTCAAAAAATTTGCAAAGCCGATTTCTATTTTAACATTTTGAAACCTGCATTGTTTACATCCATGTGTGCTTGCTAGCAGTCTTCTTCCCTGCATCCTAGTCTTTTTGCACGTCAATGCCACCTGTAGATCAGCGGAATAGCATGAAACCATTGGCAGGACTGTGTATCACATTACCCCGCATGCACATGCATCATCATGCGCATGTGGGGAAAGTGAACAAAATGGTGCCCACTTATAAAAACATAGCACTAAAAGTTACATAAAACTCCACAGGGTAGCTTTAATTTATAACAATGATAACATTTTGTAATACAGTTTTAAGAGTCTACCAAAACTATGACATTATTTTGTTGTTGTTGTTGTTTTGCTCTCACTAAAGCTTTTTCAAATTCAAAGTTGTATTCCCTTACAGTATGTTACAGTCTGTTTTGTTAATAAAATGATTTGGGTTTAATTTGAGTTTGATCCGAAAACAATCTGGATAGACATCAGGGACAAATGGAACCTCAAGGCTCAGCGTTTTGTCCACTGAATATGCCCCAAATCCAAGAGAACAATCAGTACCACAGATTTGATTCATTTCCAAGGCAAAATAACCTCACTCTGTGAGGCTGGCTGCTGCCTGCCAGCCTGATGATACAAAATGGATGCACCTGTGAACCAGCTGCCCAAAATCAAGGTTGTTCTTCATTTCAAGTTCCCCCTCTGTTACATCTACTTGAATATATGCTTGAAATAGATAATACAGTGCCTGCATGTGCCTCTCTGTGTGCCAGTCGTGTCACTGTCACCCTGTTCCTCAATACACAATGCTGCTGTACACAAACAGAACTGACATGCATACATTTACTGATCGAGCTCACTGAAAAGCTTAGTGAGCTTGTTGGCTAGTGTTCAAACAAGGTAAGAGTAGTGTAGGTGGCAAGAGTTGTGTTTGGTGTTGAGTGGGAGTGAAGGAGGTTGCTCAGTGTCAGAAAGCACTCAAACATCTGTTACCTTACCCTGTTACCTGCACACTTGATGGCTGGTGAAAAATGTTGCCTCGCTGCTGACCCTGCAGGTGTATGATGGTCCATTAAAAAAATAGTATGAATTAGCACAATCATTTTTTCGGGATCTGAATGCCCCCTCTATATGGTTGCTAAATGATTAAGGGAATAAGGGAATGTTGCATCACACCAGGTTTATAGGTATGATTTGATCTTTTTATGCACCAGTGGGGCCTGGTGTGTGTGTGTGTGTGTGTGTGTGTGTGTGCGCGTGTGTGTATACATATATATCTTATTGTTTTTTTTTTAAAGAATTGTGACCAAGATACATACTGATTTTTTTAAGTGACATTACTTGCTTTTTTATTTTTTTTAGGAAGATGATTCAACTTTATTTGAGATATACTGCACATTGAAAAGTAGGAAATTATTGCACTCTATTTGCATATTTTGTTCACTTATTTTAATAATCATATGGAATTTAGATAGAAAATTAAGACGTGAATATAAATAGACTGGGCTTTTTTGCAAGATAAATGTAAATGGTTGACTTAAAATCATGCAAGTGCACTTCTAAAATGTACTGTACCTACTACAGTAAATGCAGTACGTTATCTATAATTATCTCAATCCAAAAGTGGATCCAGGCTGAAGGTTAGATGAGACATGCAAAAACTGCCCTTTCATGAGGTTGTCTAGGGTTGTTATTCATTCAGGATTGTTGTTGAGGGTGATCAACTCACCAAGGGCAGCGTACAGAAAACAAAAAGGCTGAGCACATGAAAGCAATAAAAGCCCTTAATATCATGCTTGTTGTGCATGCTCACAAGGCTCCATTTTGTTTCCTTTTGAGTAGCTTTATGGTTCAGGGGCATCATCAGTTTTCATCCATCTCGTTTCAGCCCAGGTGGTCTGCGGCGCCTCCATCGCTCCGCCTGTAAACATCCCGACGAATATGGAAAGATCAAGTGAGGGTTTTATCATTATCATCCCTGGCAATGTCATACAGAGCTGTGATTTCCTCTGCTAGAACTATTAGCAGTAAATCGAATGGAACATAAGCACACTAATGAACGAAACTGCAAACACTATTTATATAGCATATCTAGTAGGGCAGACCCAGTGCAATGATTTGACATGCTGACTGAATGCTTCTCAATATCCTTTTGGAAGGCCATTTATCTCATTTTACTTTCAGTATACTATTAACTCTTTGCAGTACAGCCTCACGGTATACAATGTCACAAATTCTACATACACTGCGTAGATGTTTTGGTGTTACTCAGTCCTCTCTAATGAAACTTAAAAAAGGCCCTTTGGCATTAAGATATGTGCCAAAGAGTTCAAATACATTAAATTTCTAATAAAGACAGACCACCCAAGCCCTCACTGTATCCCTGCTGGAGCCTGCCTCAGCTCTCCCTTAATCTGACAAAAAAGTTCCCAACAGCCAAGCACTTTTCTTGGGGTTAATTGGATGTGACATCCATAACACAGCTCTGGTCAATGGTTATCTTCACTTGGGTGAAGAGCAAGTTGTTCCATTCCTGTTTTAAGTTCTTGAATGCTCTTTTTCCTCACTAAAAAGAAATAAATAAATAAATAAAAATCTCCTCATTATGCAATTGTTCTAAGAAAAGTTCAAATGCCTAATTAATTTACCATAGGAGAAATTGATTAATTTGACCTTTTGAAACTGGTTACAATCTCAAGAGACGATGACACACTATAAACACCATCGTGATTAACGCTGATTAGAAATATTTAACATAAAGGAATCATAATATGTTTTGACATTTACTTGTTCCTTGGGGGGGGAACCGAACAGTGCTGAAAAACTGAACTTTTTTTTGTCAGGACCTGAATGGGTTCTTCACATATAGTATTATGCATCACTCTTTCAATGGCAACAAAAATGTGAAGAAAGAGTTGCTTGCATCATAAAAAAAAAACAAACAAACAAAAAAAAACAACAACAACAACATGATCTGTTCAATTAAAATGAGAAGGTGGCACTGCATCGGTCTCCATATTGTGCTGCTTGGCTGAACTGCTGCACTAATGATGAGGCTCGGGGAAGGCCAACTCCCATGGCTATCCGTGTGCCTTTTATTAAGATGGAGGGGGCAGACGAATGCAGTGGGGAGAGGAACTGATGGGTTAAGCATCTTCCTCCAGAGGAACTTTATCTACGGCTGAGAGCCACAGTAGTAAATTTTAATTACCCCTCTCTCACACGCTACAAAATAAATGCACACACTTGGTACACACCTGTTTTCTATCTGTGGATTTTTTTTTTGATATATAACCAAGAGGATCATGGTGTGCTGCAGTTTCGGCTTGAAGTTTTTTCCTCTCAAAGCAGCAACATAATTGGGTCAGTCTTAGGCTTTTGGTCACTGTGGTTGCTCTGTAAACCTGAAGTATTACTCCCATTAGCTGCAGTTCTGTTCCCTTGGGCCATGGGGGACACATAGAAGGTAATTACAGAACATAATGTTATTAATTACTCCGAGCACTCACGCTACCGTTGGAGCTGAACTCTCTGCAGATGAGGTTCTCAAAGCCAGGCAGGCCACAGCACAATGCCTAAGGTTAAGTGACCCACTCGTCTCTGTCACTGGATACGGGGAATTGTCTCGACTCTTCTGTTCATCTGCAATTCTCCGTACTGACTCTGTTTTCCTGCTGCTGTTGCCACGGAGCTAAAAAGAAACAAGAAAAATGTATCCATAGTGGTCCCCTGCAGTAATCTGTGTCCTTGCAAAGCACACCTGTTTTGTCATCTGACCACTTACGTCAGATGACATTATGACAACAACAAAAAAAGTAAAACCAGGCCATTGGTGAGAATTATTATTATTATTATTATTATTATTATTATTATTATCATTATCATTACACTGATTTGTCCTGGTGGGTAATGAGACTCCCCTTGTATCTTGGTATTGTCATTAAACAACATGCCTCCCCATTATGGATGTGAAATTTCCCACCTCCAGCATGATCTCTCCATGCTCTCCTCCTACATGTGGAGTTCATATATAGCATAATTTAATCTCATTACCCAAGTGTAGGTACAACAGCTTAAAAGGCATTCAAATTTTGCAGTAAATGCATTAGAAAGAAGTAGCATATTTGCACTCACTTCCGGCTGTCAGGAGGAATCAGTATTTGTATTGAATAACAGAATTTAATAATTTTAATTTAATATCTAGTGCTTCACACAGAGGATAAAGTATACACATACAAATACTAGTGTACATACATAAATACATACATACATACATACATACATACATACATACATATGCATGATACATGGACAAAAATTAAAGCACATGACCAAAATAAACAACTGAAGGCAAACAGAGAATATTTATAAAAAGGCTAACGTATAGAAATGAGGTCTCAGCAGCATCTTAAAACAAACCACAGATTCAGCAGATCTGATGGAATAGGGAAGGCTGGTCCAAAGTTTAGGAGCTACAACCACAAAAGCACAGTCACCTTTGGATTTAAAATAGGAACGGGGAACAGATAACAGACCTTGATCAGATGATCGGAGTGCCCGACACCTAGAATAGGGGCTAAACAATTCTGCTATATATGCAGGGGCCAGGCCATGCAAGGCCTTGGACATAATTGGAACAATTTTGAAGTTGATTCTGTGTTTAACTGGAAGCCAGTGAAGGGAGGCAAGAATGGTGGTGATGTGGGATCAACGACTAGTTTTTGTTCGCAGCGTAGCCGCTGCATTTTGCACCAACTAAAGATGGGCTAGAGAGGACTGAGTAATGCGAGTAAAGAGGGAGCTACAGTAGTCTAAACAAAAAAGGATTATGTATTATAAGTTCCATGTTTTTGGCTGATAGTATAGGTTGGAGTTTTGCAATATTTCTCAGCTGAAAGAAACAAGGCTGAATGAGCTTAGTAATATGTACAAAATTCAAATGTTGGTCAAAGAGAATACCAAGATTTTTAGAGGCAGTCTTGATGTTGCTAGTGAGGGGCTCCATATAGTGGCTGACCTCCTTAATGAAAAGTTTAACTCACATTAAATTCATCTCAGGGCACCACCCTTCGAAAAGGGAAAATTGATAACCAATTAATGAATCTAGTCTCAGTCTCAAATCTAATATACTTATAATTATTAAATGAATTACTACAACCAAAATGACCATATATGGGGCTAAGTACGGTTATATATATATATATATATATATATATGCATACACACACACACACACACACACACACACACGCTGTAAGAAGTAAAGCGAACGCACCCGCAACGAGGCAGCGATCATTTCATTGGTTAACACTACAGCTGGCATTCTATTGGCTGGGGAATTGCTGGGTTGTTGCACAAAAACTCCGAGAGCAGAGCAGAAATCCGAGAGCAGTTGTTTCACAAGCGCACAGGAGCAGCCTGAGTGCGAGGAGAAGGCCTGAAGCTGGAGCGCAGGAAATCTGCGCAAGCAGCAGTATATCTGAGTGCAAGCATCCAGTTTAAGCAGAAGCAGAGCAAGTCCAAGAGCAAGCAAAGGCTATTTGAGCATCAGAGCAGGGTTTTGAGGGAGAGTATTACAAAATCTGAACATGAAATCAATAAATCATGCTCTCAAATTGAAAGACCACGCTCTTGATTAAAAATAGGAAAAATGCCCCATAACCATATCAATAGGGTTTTGGAGTTCTGAATACCAGAGGTTGGCAGCATCCACTCTTGTGCAACATTAAATAGACCAGCATGTATATTCAAAAGCATTTATTTAATTCAACTTAGGTAATCTAACTAAATGTACTTAACTAAAAAAAAACAAAAGGGAGTGTGTGTGTGTGTGTGTGTGTGTGTGTGTGTTCGTACGTGTGCGCATGTCGGGTGTGTCAGAAAGAATGTGTGTATGTGTCTTTTTACTGCCCTTGTATGTTCCGTGTGCACAGGTAGGAACACACGTTACGTCAGAAACAAAACAGCATGTGAAGCGGGAGGTTTGAGTTTCCTCTCCGTGTGTGTGGCTATGTTTAAGCCAATTAGAAATATGCATGTGATCCATGTTGGATAATGGTGCCAGGTTAGATAAAAGGATGGTTAGTTTGCATGGAAGACCCTGCGTGTGAAGCACAGATAACATCAACTTAGTGGTGTGGCAGAGCCAACTACACAATAACTTAACTATGAAAAAGAGATCACAACAATGACCCAGTTGGGGGCGTAGTCCAGGGGATAGCTGTCAGGGTAGGCCGTTAGGCAGCAGGGGGGAAGGACCCAAATGCAGACAGTTGAGGCAGCTCCAGCAGTTCAAAAGGTTTTATTTAAAACTTCAGACTTGTGCAAGCAGGCAGGTAACAGACCGGAAACAAAAGCTCAAGGAAACCAGGAGCACAAGACTAGCGCACGACAAGCAGCAAACTGACACACTGACAATAAGACAATGAACCGACAAGGGGCAAAGGAAAATGACCAGTATATGTAGAAGAGACAACGAGAGAACCAGAAACGGGTGAGAAACAAGACACAGGTAAACCTAATCAAACTGGCGGGAAATGAACAATGACAGGAAGTAAATAGCACAAGAACACAAGACCAGGGATTACAAAATAAAACAGGAAACAAGACCAAAATACACAGAGGCCATGGTGGATCATGACAATATCAGGTTACAGTTAGGTTGGGGTTATAGGAAGTGATTGGAGGAGAGGTGCGACTGTTTACGTGATGACTTACGTTTCATAGTAAAAGTTCAGTTTAAGTCACACAATGAACAAATTCATCTGTGAAGTTCCAGTGATAGGCATCTGTGTAATGATACTAATACAAAACTCGGTGTTATGGTTTGGCACTGTGCAATATGGGAACTGGGAAGCTCAAACTAATTGGGGAAAACCTCAAGCTGTTTGTTTGTCAGTTATTCACACATCATTTATTTGTGAGATATAGAAAATAATATTTTCAAAATATATTTGTAGAAATAATATAAAACATAGTTTATCGCTGTATTTTAGAGCGATAAAGCAATGGTGCAGCTCAAAATGAAAAATACACACATGCACACATTCCTACAATACAGTGGGTCACCAATCCCAAAAGTAACATGCTTCCAGTAAAGTCAAGAGCTCTATTTGATTAAGCCATAGCATACAGTTGCATACAGAAAATATATGATTGTATTTAAGCAGAATTAGATATAATATCTCTGCAAATGTCACTGTTAGCTTTCATGCACATACTAAAGATAGAATATTGGTCCTTTTTCTATATTCTAGACTCCATGGTGCATCAGCTAATATACGGAGGGAATAGGCTTATTTAAATCTGTCCAATAATCAATAACCCTCTCTCTGACTTGAAATATGATTAAATTATATGCATTTTCTACGTGCTTGAACCACTGAATATCTGCTATTTCAAGCAAGGCCTTAAATCACTGGAAAGAATCATTGGATTTCACTGGATATCAGGGGTTGGTCACATATTTTCTAAATATGTGAAATATAGTTTGATCTTCTATCATGAGCTTTGTACAGTTTGAGACTGGGAAAATGTCTTCACACTCGTATGATAGACATCAACAAGCCTGGGATTTGACAGAAGACGTTTTATCCTAAATCCAGTTTGAGCCCTTGAGGTTTTCTTTTATGCAGTATGTGGCTGTTTAGTTAAGGTTGGCGAGAAGCTGTCAGGAATATGAGGATAGGACTGCGTCAACATACCACATTGGCAGACAACCAAAGAATTGGTCTGATTCATACTACACTGATGTCAAATCCAAAGCTGAACAAACAAAATACACATTTATTTATTTATTTATTTATTTATTTTAGAGTCTAGAAAAGAGAAAAAAAGGCAGTATGCTAACAAAGCCTGTGAAGGTCCTCCAGGAGGGAGGAGTGATACCTCCCTTTATTCTCGCGGGACTCTTTGGCAGTTATGATACATTTACTTACTTACCTGAACAGAAATCATTTTCTTTCATCTCTGTTCATGCCTTACAGAGGATCAGTATGATACATCTCTACCTGTTTGAAGTACTGTTACCTGGAGACACGCTGCTGGGCTGCCGCACTGAGTTTATTTGATATACTGAATTTTATGTCAACTGTGGCAATCCATTCTATGCATCATGTCTAGTTTCAAGTGCGAGGAGAGGATATAAAGACATGATAGTGCTATTCCTTAAAGCCACGACTGCTGGACTGCCTATTGTTATGATGTATTGTTATAGAGGTAGTTTACTGTATGAACAGTAGGCAGGGGAAGTGCCAGCAGAGATAAGGTTCATGTTACATAATCATCACTCAAAGCGTCATTACAAAATGACCTATCAAAACAGATATCGAAAACACACAAATTTGCAAGTAGAATATGAAGAACAGGAACTGGTGAAAACAGGGGTCAAAGTTTTGTCCCACGACATTTACAGTTGTTGTTACAATTTGAGTTGCTAAGCAGTGTCCTCTTACTGTCTAGCTGTCAAAATCCAAATGTCCAAATTATCTGAGCTGATAAAAAATGCAAATAAGCTCATAGGTTCCCTCCAGTTCATGGCAATATTAAGGTTTGTGAGCAACCCCCCCAAACTCTGTTTACCTTTGGTTTTGCCTGTTTAGCTACATACACGTTGCCCTTAACCTCTGATTGGTGGAGCTTGTTGGGGCCATTAGGAGCCTGATAGTAGGCTCTACAGACACTACTCACTTCCAAAAACATGCAGGGCACATTTTTATTTAAAGAATCCTTAAATCTACATCTGGATTTACAGGTGATAATGTGTAATTTAAAATTTAAAATCAAAGCTAAGGCAGAGAGACCAAGGGCATTGTTCTTGAGATAAGAATTGATATTTGGTGACTTAAAACTATATTTCAGTCTTGAAATCTTGCAAGCTGTATTTAATTTTACTTTATTTTTATGTTTATTGTGTTTTATGTTTATATTAATAATAATTGTATGTAACTGCATCCTTAAACCTGCATTAACTGATTATTTGGCCACTTGGGGGCAGCAGAAACAAGCTATAAACACAACACTGACATTATCAACGTTTTGGCAAACAGTTGCAGCATTTGGAGTCATGTTTATGACCACGTGGCAAATGCAAGTCCAATATTCAATCTCCTTTTAGCTCTGTTTTTTGTCTCCACCAACTCTGAGGGAAATATCTGGCTCTTTAGCTGCTAAATGCTAAACTATGTTCACCAGCTAATCGCTAACTTTGTCATTTGGCACTGGGCAGGTAGCGTAGCATTAGGTTTTTAGAGCTTTTTCACTGAAAACCACTGAAAACGGCATTGATGATAGTGGTGAGAGTGAAGCTAAAAAGGGAAGTTGCAGGCCAGAAAAATAAAACGCTATAAAGCTCCATTGAGTTGAGGGGTGCGGCAGAATTGGGTGATAATTTCATCAATTTGAGTGACCCCTCCACATACAAGCCGTCATGTGATCCATTGTTAATATAAAAAATATCAGTTATTGCTGCTTTAAGTTCCAGCATATTATCAATAAAATAAAATGTTAGACTGATGTGTTACTTTCTAGGTTGATATAAATGTATGTCAGTGAATAATAGTATTCACTGTTTTTGGTTGAATTTCATCTCCCCACTCCTAAAACCAAAGCTACGCCCTTGGGTAAAAGCACGACTTAGCCTGAATCCCAAGTGATTAGCTGTTACACGTGAGGTCATTTTCTTTCAAAATCATGTGCTTTCCTGTGAATGAGATGCTAATGTCCTTGAGAAAACACTGAGAAGATAATAATTCAACAATCGCACTCGTCAGTGTGCAACCATCTGAGCTGCTAACAGGTAACATGGTAGGTTTAATCTGTCATAGTAGCACTTTATTCCAGTGCAATCAAAGTGTCACACATTATTGTCTGCTGTGTTTGACTGTTGGCAAACATTGCGCTAATGCTTCAATACCTGATAGCAGAGTATTGTTCCCTGTAGGCATGTTGTGTACCACCTCTTCACAGGCAGTTTTTTTTTTTAACAAAGGTGGGTGTTTAATAGTGTGAAAAAGAGTGATGAAAAACAACTGTGAAGATGATTGTAACACACTCAGGAAGAGAGAGTCCTTAAATTGGATTCTTAAGAGGGTTCTCTATCAGTAAATGATGTTTAACACTGAAGAATTAGTGTCAGAAATCTTATTTTGATGAAACTGCAAGGCTACGGTCTGCAAGGTCAGTCAGGCAATTAAAGGAAGCTGTTAAGTTAAGGTGCGCCATCTCATTTTCATTTGTTATATAACATGGCCCATTTCACACCAGTCATGGATCTTAGCTGTCAATATTGTCTGCATATTTGTAAATAAAAGCGTGGCTCTTCTTTCCTTGGAGTCATTATTGGCGTTGCAGGTCCACTTGAAGGAAGCGGTGAGTCTCCAAAGGTCAGTCTGCTCTCGAGCTTTGTACCTCACTCCCTGGCAGGTTTATTCTCCGACAAAGGGCCAAGGGGAGAGTGGAGCGCTCTCGGTGTGAGCCAATTAGGGCTTGTTTATTTTCCTCCGCTGTCTAATAAACGTCACTTTCTAGTTTTAATGGCTTGGAAAGAGAGTGTGATTAAAATTTAGGCCCGTGGTGTGACCAAACGTGAAACGGAGCCACGTCTTCTACCGAGGCCCTTCATCATGTAGAATGGCTCTCGGCACAGCATTGTTATGGGAGGTTATGATAATAGAAATATTTATAACACCCTACTGACCTCTGTGTACAAGTACAACAGCCACCGTGAGGACAACGCTCCTCACGAATAAAAGCAGAGAAAACAAACACCTTCAGGAGCTCACTGCTTGCATTATTTATTCAAAGGCCAGTGCAAATTTAAGAACCAAAGTGTAGAATTTTTTATATGCTATTGATTTATTCCACAACTCGTTCATGCCAGCTTAGGTTACTTTAGACCACCACTTATTTTAAATGTTACCAACTGCTGTATCATGATCTTTTTTCATTTGCATTTATCAAATACAACACACATTTTAAAAACGGTAAAATTACATCGTCATCATCATCATCATCATATAAGCATTTAGAGCAGTAAAAAACACCTTAATGATATATTGTTGACCACTAAAGCTCAATGATTTACCTGCATTTAATATTTCTGACATGACTCCCTCCTCCTCCTTTCTAACGATGCTCCTGCTTGAAGGGCTCCAGTCTCATTATATTTGTTGCTGCTGTTGTTGTTTTTCATCTGTGACATTTAAAAATGTCAATAGAATGCACTGCACCTAAAACGTATGATAATTTAGCAGATGATTGGCTCATATTTATCGGGAGTTCTCTATAGCTCAGCAGTTTTCTTCACCCTGTTGTTTTGACCAACTTGTTTTCCAAAATATCCATACAGTCAGCAGACGAAAAAGAGGCTTCAGTAATTAAAATGAAGTGCATTGTTTTCTCTTTGTTCTTCCATTCTGCATGATTCAATGCTTCAGCGTTTTGTCAGATTTTTTTTTTTAAAGTATGTCAACACTACTCCATGGGTTAGATGATATTGGACTTTTACAGTTGGGAGTAACAGCAGAATACATACTGTTATACAGACGTGAAACAAAGTCATTGTTGCAAAGTCCACAAGAAACAAATTTGATGCTGTTTTAAGATTTTTAAACAGAATAGCAATTAGTAAATGAAATGTGCAGAAATAATTTATGCTTATAACATTTTGTGTTAATTATTTTCAAATAAATTTTAGAACATTTAAAAGCAAAATGATGAAGTGTCCCATGGAAATATTATCCCTGTGTCTAGGGTTGGGGTTTGATAGCATTTTATCAAATCTTAATTTTGAATCCCTAATTGAATCCATTTGTCTTCAGCTTTCAATATTAGTAACGGAAGTTTGAAAATAACTAAAACTGAAAGATGTAATAGAGATCTGTCACCCATTAAATATGTATCGGACATTGAACGGCTGTAGGTATCTGACATCCATGAACTACTTGTTTTAAATACTGGAGGTCCTGATTCAGAACTAAGATGATCATATTGAAACATTGATATGATATGAATTAAACTTTAACAGAGAGATTCAGGCAACTGAAATGGAAGTGAAACAGCTAGATTATTTCGCTAGAGAAGACTGGTCACTCTGTTGACCTTGTTGAACTATAACCCCATTTGGGATGGGGCTAATTAAACTACAAACACACACCATCCACTTGTGACATTAGATAAATGTTACAGAGTGACGCTTCTTTTACCTCAGAAATTATCTTTGGCCAAGTACAGACACCAAAAAACAGCCAAAAGTTTCATTTTGGCCTTTTGGCTACTGTTAATTATCTACATCTGATACAATCTGTCATTTCAACCGACTAAAGTTAAAAAAAATAAAAAAATAAAAAAATTAGACATCTGCTTACCTGAATGTTTTGATGTCCGAATGTGATCATGTTTTGGGTGTGCGCTGCCAAATGCACCTTTCCCTCCTGCTTGTGCAACATGATTGGCTGAAGTCCATCTGTTGTCAGGACGGCGCAGAGTTGGTGTGTTGCACACTTTTTATTACATATTTTCAGTCTTTGGGCCCAGGGAGGACATCAAATCATTGCAAGTCAAAAGGCCAACGTCAAAGAGAAGTCACTAGTAATTGATGTTAAAGTCAAAGAGAATTGCAAGTCGCTTAGTTGACGAGAACAGGACACCGTTGGGATGGTTGTAGACTTGTTTTCTCTGCAACCTTGCTACTCTAAACAACGGAGAGAGAACTAAGTACTTCAGAAACAGGCTGAACTGTCCCTCATAAAAATAGAAGTCAATTGTTACCATATTCACTGGCTTTATTTAGTTATTTATGTATTTATTTTAAAATGTCTTAACCTATAAAGAAGAACAAGTAATAAATAGCATTAAAAAATAAAGATAATAACAAACTGAATGCAGAATGTATGTAAACGCACGTTGATAAATGTTTTTGTGACTGCTTAAACCTAAAAAGAAGCTTGCCTGATCTCAGGAAGCTTGTTTCACCAGTGCCCATACTGAGAAGGCCCAATTACCCTTCTTTTTGGCCTGGACACGGGAAAGACAAACAACCCACGCCCAAAGATCCCCAGCTGTGATTTAAGGGATAAAAAGGCCAGAGATACAGAACAGGGATAGCTGAGAACAAGCTCTGTAGGTGATCAGTAAAATCTTGACATCAGTTCAAAAATTTACTTGCAGCCGGTGTACTGTGGAAAAGCTGGAAAAGGTCTAATATGGTCACGTCTATTAGATTTAGATAAAAGCCTAGTCTAGATAATGTGAATTGTTTAATTTCTGTAATTAAACGAGCCTCACTAAAACAGTTTCCAAAAGCTGCTATCCATAACAATGAGCTGGTGATGTACTATCTGCAAAATTAAATCATGGTATTGTAAGCCAGAGTGAAAATGACCTCAAAGTCAGAGTGAGAGCACCGCTGAATGCTTAATTAGGCAGTTAGTGTTGGCAAGCTCGCTGGCTAAATAATGGTGATGGTGTAGATCCAAAACAGGAGCAAACATTTTGCAGAGCTTTCAGCTGTAAACCTTGCGGAGGCTGCCAAAGAGTCTAACTGCTGGCTACCACACAATGGCTGCTACTGTACCACCCCCACAATGACTATGTCCCTCTCTCTTTCAACTCAAATCAATTCAATAAAGCTTTACTGATCACCAATGCAAATACAGATGAATTAATGAGCACGAAACTGAAGTGATATATACATGTGTATATGTGTATGTATATATATATATATATATATATATATATATATATATATGTGTGTGTGTATGTATATATATATATATAATGTGTGTGTGTGTATATGTGTATGTATGTATATATATATATATATATATATATAGAGAGAGAGAGAGTACTTGGAGATTGGTGATTGGAAAATGAGGTAAATTCGCCAGCATAAACAATAAAAGTCTGATGAGGTCTATCTGACAGAGTGTGGATGGCTTTTTCTATTAAAAGGCAACAGTAGGTTTATTTTTTATTTCCAATTATCATCTCATTGAGTCTAAAAAGAGATTTAATACTTTAATAGTACTTTAATTTTAAGTTGCCTCGCATTATTCTGATCTGCAGTAATATAATAAAGAGTGTCTAAGCATCTACATTGTCAGGAATCCAGTTGAGAATAAAAGAAATAAATGAAAAATAAATAAAAGAAACCTTGCGCAATTGATATGCAGCTATTAATTGCCATCATTTAGGCTGAGAGCATAGGTTACCATGGTGATCTACCCTGTCTAAAAGTGAGCTAACTTGATGATACCGGCAAAACTTGAGTTAAGACCAAAGATAGCTGGCTAACACACTAATCTCGCTTTGGCCCCCATTCTGGACCCATGTTCTCCACCAGCATGCCAACACACCCCATGAGGCAATATCTTTTGGAGGAATGGTACTCATCCCTCAAGTGGAGTTCCACAGACTTGGAGAATCTATGACAAGAAGCACTGTTCTGGAGAACGTGATGGAACAACACTTTATTAAATAAAGGCACTTTCCTTTTGGTTTATGACAAGCAGCTTTATGTTCTGCTAGTTCTGCCACATGAATCGTTTTTGACCAAGGAGAGTTAGAATAAGCTCTTATCCTGAAAGGGGAGGTTTGACCGTATTTTGGGGGCAAATTTTAATCTCTAATTCTTTCATATTTTTTCCCCCAACTTCATTTTCTTTCTTCTTCTTTGTTCATAGGCTCGTTTTCTCTGTCCAAGCTCTGTTTTCTATGGTGACCTGTCTGAGTAGCCACTCACAAAGGTCTGTATTTAGTTGACTTCATGAGTCAGATGAGCACAGATCATTTTGACCAGACACCAAGCACTGTGTGCAACATTTTATATTAAACTGGAGTTTTCCTGTAAATAGCCAAATTTATAATATCCTTTTCCTTTTTTTATTTCTTATTTTAGCTACATTTATATGTCAGTCAATTATATAACAGTTACATAAACATGTTCTTTTGGCACTCTGTGTGGATGGCATTAAAAGTGAATTAAAAAGCTTGTCACACACTAAAATGTATATATAAATACTCAAAATATTGATAATATCTATATCCTCAGGGGTGAATCTGTTCGTGAGAGCTAAAGGTAACAAACTATGTCAATCTTTCCACTTGCAAAATATTCACATATAGAAGTTAAAGTAAGGCTGGTGTGTGTGTATTTGTATATACCCTATATATGTGTGTGTGTATGCCTTTTATATCTGAGCTTATTTTTACAGCCCACATGCTCTGTAGGGAGCACTCCTCAATATGTTTTTAGTGAGCTTCTGTCAGCTGGCTGGAGCCTCCAGATAAGGGCTGTTATGTGTTGTGTTGTGTAGTTAGTGGTTAAGTATTGGTGTTCTCCACAGCTCCCCGTGTCACTGTGTTATCTGAAGGGTCCCAGCGAGCTCCTCAGGCTCGGCTCTCCAGGTCGCAGTAATGAGAGAGGATAATTACTGATCACACTTTGCAAATGGAACAGCAGGACGATAGAGGGCGCTTAATGAAGCCCTCCGCTCCCCCCACATCATATATACACCAACACCGTTAAGAGCATGATAATGACAAACACTAAAACAGCTACGGGTCTCCGTGCTCCTAGTGAGCAGGAAATACTGTATAATGCTTCAAGCCTCGATATTTGACCAAGACTTCCATCTTCCCTTAACCTTTTTTAAATTGTGTAGACATAATCAGGGAACAGAGATAATAGGAAAACAAAGAAAAGCATTGACAGTAAACATTTTGCAGGTACATTGTTTTTTTTATTATCATTATTCCTATCAGCTGTAGTAACATTTTACTCACCAGATAGTGTATATACTCATCACTTCTATCAGCTGTAATTACAAGACGGTCCTTCCAAGGAAAATCAGAACCAGTCGTTTTCAGCAAGTGCCCCAAAATGACACATTTGCAAGTGACAAATTATGTGTAATTATGATGGGACAGAAGGAGAAAGTCAAGTGACTTTATTATAAAGCAACAAACTCCGCAGAAGGAGGAGGTCGGAGTGGCTGGATGAGTAAACAAAATGTCGGACTTTAACGCGGGGGACCGCTTTTCGTGTTCTGCCGACAGTCAATGTGGGTTTCTTTTAACCACAATCGTTTCCGAACCATAAGCAAGTGTTTATTACTGTAACCATGGAGACAAATGTCCCCCTAACCCAGAAGTCCATCCATCCATCCATTATCTATATCCGCTTATCCTTACAGAGTTGAGGGGGCTGGAGCCGATCCAAGCTGACATTGGGTGAGAAGCGGGATATACCCTGGACAGGTCGCCAGTCAATCACAGGGCACATAACTAAGTACTTACAGGTATTCTAATCCAAACCGTGATTGTTCCCTAAACCTAACCGAACCTTAACCATAGCATTGCCACATCATAAAACAGATTTATTTTTCAACAGTGATTTGTAAGGGTTTTGGAAGGCACAGACAATGAATGTTGTCCTGCTGATAGTGATGCACCCAAAATGTCCTTAACTCATATTGTGTTAAACCAACAGTACTTATTAATTATCTTTGAGATGCCCCATGGACACTGTTGTGTATCTCTCTTATCCCAATAAGAGATGTCCAAAGCTGTGGAAATAGCTTTGGCCATCACCCAAGATATAAAAAAAAACTGAATTTCACTTTAGGGATTAATTTCAAATAGTGGACAATTTTACAAGCAGGACTCCCTGCAGCCCCATATCCCAGTAATTAAGTTGGTGAGTAAAATGTCATCACAGCCAAAAGTCTGATAATAAGGCACGGGTTGTAAAAAACTGAATTCCTCTAAATTAAGTCTCGTCTCATTACATTTAATTGATGATCACTATTGATAATAAAGAATGAGCTTGAAAACAACCTCTTTGACTTTGAGGTCTGATCACACCTGTACCGCGTTCTCCTTCTCCTCCACCTGTAAGTTGAGGACAAACATTGTACCAAGGCAGAAAAAACAAAGGCAGAGGGGAGACGGAGCACTTTGTCAGATCAGCTAATTGAGTATTTGGCCCAAAGCAGGAGCCATTTATAAGACCCCTCCTCCCTCTAGGCCTGCCCAACTGACTCCCATTCCTCTGCCCCTGTCCAGCTGTGTGCTGCTGTGACACAGGGCTTTGTCAACCCTGTTCCTGTATACCCCCCTGCCTCTTCCTCATTCATCACAGCAGAGTGATTCCTGGGTTTAAGGGAAAGTGATAAAGATGCTTGCAGGCCCACTGTGGACACAGCAGGACCCTCCAGGCTAAAGTGCCCTGATCAATCAAAAGCCCTTCTGGGTCAAACTGCCCTTCTGGTATCAGACTCAAGAAAACAGGACCATAACTTGACAGAAAACTACCGAAAACATTTAAAGCTACAAGACATGCCCCCACACAAACTGACGCACAATAATTTCCCACCCTCGAGTTTGTCACTAATCTCAGTTGTTGTACCCATTTTGGCCGACTCAACTCTTTTATTATGTTTGGTGCAGCAGGCAACTACTTCATCTTTGTTGAGGATGACAATTACGGGGCCACCAATGTGTAATCAGAGTGAGTGTCCCAGAATCATAATAAGTGTCTACACTGTCTCCCACTCTTTCCCATTTGAACAGCTGTGACTCCAGCAGTGCTCTTGGCAGGCTCCATCCCCTGTTGCCTAATTTACTTGCAGTCTCTGACGTATTTGTTTGCAACGGCACGTACCTCAAACAACTGGAGATATTTGAACTGTTGTGTTTAAACGGATGTCTTACGGATTTTGTGTTTTTGTAATTTTTTGACCCCCTTTAATTTCTCACTTGCATCAATCTTGTGTAAATTATTTGAACCTTTCTTATATATGCATATTCCTCTATAGGAGAGACAAAATGAGGTGAGATATTATCTGGCATCATTTATTCTACACCGGGCACTTCTGTCCCCCCAGTTCTTATAATATATATTATAATATAATTGTTTGCTGTTGTCAGTTTGCCAGCCACTAATTCTTCCTGCCATTTCACAGCTTGCTCTTCCCTCCCTGTCCTGCAGTATTATCCCAGTTTCTTTCTATTTTCTCTGCACTGGCCTGTTTAATCCCCCTGGCATTTTGTTCTCAGGTTTGTACATCATTTCATTCAATAAAGAGTTACTGAAGGGTAATAAAAACTCTCTGATGGCTGTAAGGTAGCAAGCTCGGTAGCTCGTTTGCAAACAAAATGTTCACGCAGTTTATTCAAAAGATGTATTTCTACCACAGACTCCTGTCTCATAATAACTAACTGCAAACTATTACCATTTATACTTTGACAGAGGAGGGTTATATAAACGTTGATGGTGCAACACTGCAAACAAGATAGGATCATTTCCTCCATTTTGGACTCTGGTTCTCTGCTTCCTCAAAGGCCAGCACTCACCAGTCACCAGGCCTTTAGTGTCCAGCCTTCATGTTACTTACCTGCATTTTTTGACTTTCTTCATGCCTTGTCCCTTTTGCTTTGTTCGATTACTGCCACAGTAGACTTTGATTTCATTCAATCTTCCTGCCTCAGAGTCGTGCACTTGATTCATTACTTGCAAAACTTAGCCTTTACATATAGTACCTCATGCAGCAGCAAGCTTTGTGTTGGCTTGCTTTCTTGGGCGATTTTCCTCTGCTGGCGTTGATGAAGAAATCAACATTGGTAATTGTTGCATTTGAACAGTGTGAGATAATTTAATGAATGTACTTCATTAAATCTAGTACGATCTAGTGATGTTAAAACAACACCACACAATGTTTTAATGAATCTCCATCTCTAAGACGTGTTTTGAATGTGAAGTCATTCTCTCAAGTTCACCCTCAAAGGTTAAATTGGACGATACTTTCTTACACTGAGTTTCAGACTCTTTCATCAAAATGGTTCCTGCTGTCAGCGTCATTACGAAATGTTTGTCATTGTCATTTTTGCATAAAATCTGCACAAAAGTCAATAGTGAGGTCTGGGAAAGACCTGATCAGCATAATAGATGTCTGTAGAGGTATAGTATTTCTGCTGAGTGCAGCACCATGTCCACACCACTTACCAGTAGCCCTTTCCATTTTCCCATTCGCTATCTGTCCCCCTCTTCACTTCAGGCAAAGTAACTGTTACTATTCTCAGTTTTTCCATTTTATATTAAGACCCTAAAATGGATTGCCAATTATTATATCGCCTAACCAAGTAATTATGCTTATATAACTTTAACTAGTTTGCATGCAAAGCAAAACACCTTGTTTGTTTAATTACATTAACCAGTCATGCTAAACTCATTCCCCAGTGGCTAATGAATGGGAATAGTAGTTTTAGAAAATCATCAGGGTTTTTTTTTTTTCTTCTGGTTTCTAGGCCCCCAGTCCATTTCACAGGCCCAATCCCAAACATCATCTGACAAAATGAGTCAGTTATATCAGCAGGGAGATGCAGTGATCGCTCAGAGGACTCAGGATGAGACAGTGTCCCCTCCACTGTTCTGTCTTTAGTGGCTAAAGCATCGCCAGTCTCTGTCCCTGTGCCATAAAGTCAGCATGGTAGCAACTCTGCTTCATTTTGAGTTAAAGAGACTCACAAAATTGAATTTCAAATGATGTTATTGATATTTTGATTTACATTTTTGTGTTAAACTTGAAATGGTTTTTTGGCACCCCAGTGATAATGTGCCCCCATGTATCACCTACACTGCCATTTACACCTCTTCTTCATGAATATGGATATTTTTGAGTGCATCTCTGGATCTTTGCGGCCCCATAGTCCAGTGCCAGGATTAGGAGTTTGGTCCACAGGGTCAAGTTGCTGACAATGTATGCACATTTTGCACATTCACTTGCATAAACTTAATGCTAGAGAATTTTTAACAATATTCTGGAGACAGGCCTGGAAAAGTCGGACTGCTGATGTTCACATTGAACAGCATTACAGTTGGCTGAAAAACAACTGACAAAATTAGAAAAATACTGAGAAATGTGTACAAATACTGTTTATCCAATCAATACAGTGCTTCCCTATGCAAAACTTTTCAGATATAGCTGTGTGGCTCTGCAGGGAAACAATAACTGGTTTGGGGAGACTAAATACAAAAAAACCTAAACTAACTTTTCTGCTGAACTTGACCTTTACTGTCTGACTCTCCTTAGGGAATAACGTAGGACAGTATACTGAAACATAACCATTCCAGTGCATCTCATATGCCTTACGGAGAGGTTTAAAGCTTGTTCAACAAAAGAGATGAATTTTCTTCTCGTTTATTCTGGCATCTGACCGGTGATTTCATTGAAATCTTTAAAAAGAATGACTTTACGTTCTTGACTCACTGCTGAGCACAAGGTCCATCGGCGGAGCGAGGGCAGCCATATTTTCTTATCTCATTAACAGTTATTTTAGCAGATGTCTGCAGGCCAGAGCAGAGCAGCAGCAGTGAGTGCGCCTGTGGAAGAAGAAAAGGCTTCTCCTTGAGAACCCTGAGGACCTCCCGTCTAATGAAATGCTGTCAAGGTCCAGTGAGCTGAGCTGCCAGAAGAAAGCTACACAATGGAGAAAAGCCCGGCAACCAGCACAAAGCGAGAGGCAGATAGCAACCCCAACTCCTCATACACTTATTACATTTTGGGAACCACTCAGGCAGATAACAGTGGGAAGCTGCCTCGCGCACACAAACAGAAATCTGTTGCTTCCCCCCAAACGGATGCATTATTTACTTTATATTGTAACGCCAACTGCTGACAACAGTAATTAATTTAGATAAAGTTACTATCCTGGGAGCTGAAGTGATTTGTCCAACAAATGATTGTAGAGCTGCAGAGAACAGAATCCCAAAGGACTCGGGATAAAGACATGTAAAGGTAAAACTTTGCACCATTAGACTCCAAGCTTTACAGTATGTTCACAGAGAACGAGTTGCAATGTACAATGACATTCTTAGTTTGCTGTCCTCTGCGATTGCCACCCATTGACAGAATACTTAGAAGTAGTTAGACATGTATAAAAATATACAAAACTGTATATAGTTGGATGTGCAGCAGTAGTGCGAATCGTAAATATGAACACTCCCAGGCATCTCTCACTTCTAACTGAAAAGTAACACTGAGGGACAAACAGTATATATTGAGTGAGCTCACTATATTATATGACTTATACTTCTCTAGGAGTCACATTTTTTGAGAACTGGTGGCTCTGGCTATCTGGGTAAATGAAATCATTCAGACAAACCACCTTCTACAGAAGGAAGAGGGCTGTATTTCATGAGCTCCACACCTCACGCTAGCTTTTCCAGCTAATTAAACAAGAAGCCGAGACAGACAGAGAAAAGATGAAGACTGCATGGGGGAACCAACCAGCAGCTGGTGTAACAGAAAAAAAAAAAAAAAGATTACTCTGTCATAAAAGTGAGAAGGAAAGATAAGGTGCTGTTATTTATAACCCCGTTTTAATGTGTCGCAATTGTCAGGGCAGCATTTTCATTCCCATTAAAGAAAAGGTTTACACTGAGACAGCCGAGGCCACTGAAAGCGTCACCTCCAAGTCGTCCCCCTCTGCATCCCGGTGACTATCAGCCATTTCTGTTGCTGTTGTGTTTTTCTATTTCAGGTTTGAGCAGATTAGAGAATAGCACAGTATGAGGGGCCTGTGGTGCAATCAGTTTCATGGTGGGCCTGCGAAAGGTGCACAAAGGAGGCACACATGAAAGCTGTTGTTTCACCCACAGAAGGTAATGATAATTGTGCAACTCTGGCACACTTTCTTCTGAAGCTTGTTTTGGCAAAGGAAAATAAAAATACCATTTTGGAGTGCTCATTTGAAAATACCTATGAATAAGAACAAGAACGATGGCATTGATTTAAATGGTTAAAAAGACCTATGTTAAAGGTTGTCTGCCAAGCTGTCACGACCTAGCCAGAGCTAACCAGATCAGAAAATGCTAATATGAGATTTGTGTGTGTGTGTGTGTACTTGTACAGGTATCTTTGTGAGAACCAATTTGAGTTTTAGACGTTGGGAGTGAATCCCTTTTGGCTGGTCCTCAGTTTTGGACAGACTTTCAGACATGGTTTTAAGGTTCTGTTTAGAATTAGGTTTAGGTTAGGGTAAGGGTTGGGGTTAGGCATTTAGTTGTGATGGTTGGAGTTAGGGTAAGGGGCTAGGGAATGCATTATGTCAATGAAGGTCCTCACAAGTGTAGATGTACAGGGTTGTGTGTGTGTGTGTGTGTGTGTGTTTTTCTTGGAACAGTCATTTGGCATTTGACGAGATAAACACATGTTTCCAGAGATTTCAGCCACTTGAGGGATCAGTTATTAGTTTTTTTTATTATTATTTATTTTATCAGGATCTATCAAGGACGCTGTGGTAGCACACATTGTCAAGTGAGTCATAGAAAGTAATACATGGAACTGTACAGTTTGGGGAGAACAGTTTTATTAGTGATGGATTTTCTTCTTCTGTGCTGCATTCGAGAGAACTGCCATGGGCATTGCCAGTCAGTGTAATAAACGTTTATTAGATTCTATAGGTTGGATTATGGTGGAAAAGCTTGTGACAGTAAAATAATTGGTCTGACTAAACTCTACCAGAAATGCAAAATTAGATCAAGTTCAAGGCTTGGGAACGACAAGCGCAGGATATGTTGTCAAGTTCTGTGATTAAGTCTGAAACGCAAAACCCCAGAGGAGTGGGATGAGAAGTGTGTTTGGTTTCTTCACCATTTCTTATACTCGTCTTCGTTAGCTGGATTGTCTGGTCCAGTGCATAGGATGATTACAGCTCTCATTAAGGATGGACTCGAGCTGTGTAAATCCCAGGACAGTCTTGTGAACAAGGAGGAGAACTGACAGCGTGCTGCCATGATACATACTGTCTTTACTATCTGTCTCTAGAGTTTACTGCCATGGTGAAGACCCATTCTGGAAAAACAGCTTAATTTCACTGCCTTTGTGGAAATGTGTGTTTCACTATGGGTTTTTTTCCATACTGAAAATAAGGATTAAGTATGTTGAAATGTTTAAAATGAATACATTTCCAACCCATATCATAACACGATCATGGGCTTTTATGTGCTATGTCAAAGTATTGTTTTATTCTGTAGGCATTGTCTAAAAACACTCAACTAGACTTCAGTCAGAGACACTTACATCAAGGTATTGACATTTATAGCAAATGGTTATACAGTTTGGTTTGGCAGTAAAGGCTCTGATCTTTGAGGAAGCTCTGAAAGAATCCAAGCAGCAGCAATGACTCTGCTGGGAGAACTAATCCCCCTTTAATAAACATACATGCACATCAAATCTTAGTATAAATAATAGATAAATAAATAGCTAAAGGCCTTGGCATCAAGTGTCAGGTTATAATGGCCGCGCCGTTCACCTGCATGAATACCAAAACCAAAAACAAATCACACAAAATGTAAAAACTAAAATACACATGTAAAACACATGAAATCCCCAAACTAAACCAAACCAAAACAGAGCTACTGTAAAAGTAAAGTGAATATTGGACGTTTGTCAGGTGGCCACAGCTCCAAATAAATACTAAAATTGCTGTTAGTTAAATGAAAGCAATAACAACTTTATAAAAGGGCTAGATACACTCCTAAACACACATAGATGTGGTTCTGTTTATACTGCATTGAGTACGTGGTTGTATCCTCAACATGCAGTTCTCCTTTGACATAACTTTTTTGGGCGGCACGTAGGCGGACTCTCGCGAACATGGTCAGATGACGGAAATTCCGTTACGAGGACCCTCACGGCTATGCCATGCTGCTCAGCCATGTGATATGTGGTGCCTATCTGTCACTTTGTTTTGGTGTTTTTCTGCCCCTTAGTGGCAAAAAAAAAAAAAAATTAATTAATGGGGCTTTAACTCAGTTGTCAAATATTAAATGGTATTTATTGTATTGTTCTCTGACAGTGAAATAAGATTAAACAAAGCTGAACTTTTCCAGGTCCTTACAATTGCCGACTTTGAAAACTCTCCATCCAGGTTGTTCTCTGTTGTGAAATAAAACCTCCCTCCCCATTCCACCACGAGGATAATCTGATAGAAAGTATGGGAAATTTAAGTATATCTTGGAAGAAATGTATCTGGCCCACCTCCATTCCCACCCCGCTGGGTCAGAGAGGACACGGTAGCTGCCCTCACGGTGACGGTCCATCTGTCCATCAGATCTCATTAACAGTTCAATTGTCTGCAGGGAATTGGTGGTAGTTGGGGAGAGGCTCGCTGGTTGGAATGACAATTAGCATACAAAGCAAACAGTGCAAATAGAAGTAGCCTTGGCAAAAGAGTCCAGAAGTACATAAGTCACTGCAGACAATAGGACAGCACACAGAATATCAATACCAGGATAACAATTGTCCTTGACAG
This sequence comes from Macquaria australasica, assembly GCA_005408345.1. Classification (NCBI taxonomy): domain Eukaryota; kingdom Metazoa; phylum Chordata; class Actinopteri; order Centrarchiformes; family Percichthyidae; genus Macquaria; species Macquaria australasica. The sequence goes on along the minus strand of SEMN01000190.1, from coordinate 246,064 downwards.
TTTTTCCATCATGAATGCTGTGTTAAACTATTTGTTTGAGCTGAAAACTTCGAAAAGTCTAAAGAGCTACAATAACAGTTTATCCTAAACTGACAGTTAAGTATTTATATTATTCCCATAGAATAAATAAATGTAGAATAAAATGTAACAATAAATGTAATATGTGAATATAAACAAGCCAAAAGCCAGATAAATATTGACTAAAGGTTACATGCCACTGTGTTAAATGTAAAGCTGCTACATTTACAATAAATGTGTGGATACTTATTTTGTACACCCAAATGTGTGATATTTTATACACAAATTGTCTGTATAGAATTCACTATTCAGAAGACACAAACGTGGAAATGTACTTCATGGTCATTACTTAGTTAAGGGGGAGGTGTGTAGGACGTTAGAAAGGAAGATTCTGTCTTTTGGAGCAGCTCAATAAATTTAGAGCTACAGGATTTAGTTCTCTGTGTTTATTGTTGCATCACAAGAGTTGCTTATGCTAACCAATAATATGATATCAATAAATATCAGTAACATAAACTCACATTTCTTCCATTTATGCCTGTTCCATCTTTATGTCTATGTACGCTTATCCAGGCTTGGGGGGTCCATTCTTCAACTTCAACAATAAATAGACATTTCACAGAGCCAAAGCTTCTCAAGCTACTGCAAACTCAGCCATTGCACAAAGCTCCCAACATGGCTCAGTCCAGCTGGATCCAAACACAGAGCCAACAGAGCTGCCAGACAGCGCAGTGATGGATGATAATGCTTGTTCATTGGGAAACTTGAGAGTGTATAAGGAATGAGTGTTTGACTGGAGAGGCTGTCTGCAGGACTATTGGATCTCTGGGAAAAGGACATAACCAGCCATCAACTAGCTCTCAACCTACTGACCACAGAGGGTAGAAAAGGTCCCGCACACTGTTTAAAATTCCCAAGTAGAACATTTTATTGAACAGACAACCCTTCAGTCCAACAAAGGTCTTCCTCAGGTGTACAAGCCAAAAGGTCACTTTATTGATACCAAAGAGCTGGTACATCAATCATGGTATACAGACATAAATGCCCATAAATAACAAATCAAACAATTGAACATTGCCATTATCTAAAGCAATCCACATTATTTTGAAATACAAAAGACGCTCAGTTTTTTTTATCGTGACTTTTCGGGAACTTTTTGCAGTGCGTTTGTGTTTACATCGTCAAACTAAATGTATCTCTTCCACAAACATATGTTTTCAAGCAGGACTCATATCCATATGTTTTCTGCTCACGTACATCTGTAACCAACTGGTAACAGTCAAGATAAGCCATCCAACCAATCCATCTTATCAATTGTGTCAATTAAGCAAAATTAAAGTATATCTGAGAGATAGCTAAGTTATGTAATTTAAACACTTGACATAAGACTTGCCCTGAAAATTGATGCAATTAAGTTCCTTCTGGCAGATTCTGAAGCACATAAAGTATCCTGGCAATTACTGAACAACACTTGACCCCTTCTTATTCCTCCATTACTTTTAAATGACCAACTCTACTGAAGATGGCACAAATAAACCTGGTGGAGGAGTTGTTATTCATGGGTCTTGCACACATCCTACCAGAAACTGAGGCTGTATCTGATGTAACTTATACTTTTTTTTAAAGGTAGTTTATTTTCAAGTTTCAAACTGCCATACACTATGAACATCGAGGATGGAAATATTATGCACATCGAGGATGGAAATATTTTTAGGCAAATTCACAGGGGAGACGTTGCAAAGAGGATCTAGCATCACCAATGAAGTGTACTTCAAGATATTGAATATAAGGTTACAGCTGGGATTTTAAGAATGCTCTCATGGTAGTGAGGAATCTAAAAGGATAATTTGCTGTAATGGGCATCAAGGGTGCTCCAAGGAAAGAAGGGAAAGTCTTAACCACATCATAGGGTCTTAACATTACTCTGACTTCAAAGGGATATGGCCCAGTCTCTTAAGAATCATAAAACTATAATCAGTCAAAGAGAAATCAAAGTGGGTTTTACACTAAAGGCTTCTGATAAAATTAGAACTTTTTGTCCTTGCATATGTTATGCTCTGCTCTGTTCACAAAGGGTGCTGTGTCAGTTTTCTTTCTCATTTCTAATGGCCTGACTTATTATTGTGTCATGTCAGGCCCATTTGCTGAATAAAATATGGATTTAGGATCACACATTGGACAATGGATAGATTGGCAATGGCATTTTTTTTCTGAATTCATCTACGATACAAATCTTTAATATTAATGATGTACAGATATCATAAATATAAATGATGGTTGTTCAGAGTCTGTGGCTCTTGTGTTGTGTAGCAGGCTGCTCTCTGGCTCAGTGTGACCGTCTGCTCTGCCTATTGTAGAATGCTGATGTGACTGCTTTATGCAAGATTTGATTGGCTGGCTCACAATAAGGTCTCCATCTCCATCTACGCAGACGGATACCTAACAGTATTCTGTCAAATTACTGCAAAACTAGGGGGCGCCATCATGAAACCAAAAAAAAATAAAACATAATGTTAGCAGACACTAACATGCATTTTAATTTCAGCTGGACTTTAACCACCTCTGTCTACATTATTTTTCTAAACATATAACATGAAATCTGCCTCTCTACCTCAAAAATATACATGCAGTGACGTGTGCAGCTGCATCAGTACTCATGAAAATGATGTATTCCAAAAAAAATGACTCATGGTACACATAGAATATTTACTGGATATCAAATATATATATATATATATATATATATCCATCCATCCATCCATTTTCTATACCGCTTATCCTCTTAGAGGGTCGCGGGGGGCTGGAGCCAATCCCAGCTGACATTGGGCGAGAGGCGGGGTACACCCAGGACTGGTCATATATATATATATATATAATTATAAATATATATATATATATATCAGTTATTTTATATAAATAGCGTCTACCTGAATACAGTGAAAGGCACAACACTAGTTACATTGATAATGTACTAAGAGAGGAATTTGGACTTTGGTGATCAGGTCTTGCTTCTGAGCCTCAGTTAATTTCAAATGAGGGTAAAATCCAATTAATTGGATTCTGGCTTCAGGGTTGGTAGTCATGCAGTAGTTGGTTTTCGATAGAAATTATACCTCCAAGGATAATAGCTTAATCTATTTCGGGAGCATATTATAACCAGGCATGAAGCCCTATGCAGGTTTACTTCAGTTCATGTCTGGGGCTGTCCTGAATACCATTCAGTGAGAATTACCCACGAATATTCGAAGCTTCGGGGGTTTCAGTTTTGGTGTCTTTAGGCTACACTAATGGCAAAGACTAGGCTACTTCACTTAGTGAAAGCAACCCTGAATTAATTATTCTTGATATTGGAAAACAGCCCTTTGCCCTTAATTTGTCACCTTTTTAGAACAGAAAATTGATTAGATTGCTCCACGTATAATTGCTTTCACTCCCACAGTCAACCTGGAATCTAGATGTAAACTTTAATCCATTTCCTACCTTTCAATTAAGGAAGAGATTTCAATCTTCCCTTCTCACATTGTGATGATTTGTTTTTTATTTAGGGGTGAAAGACTATTTATTTTCAGGATAAGAGGGGGGAGGAATATTAGAGAAAAGATGAGAAAACTTTTATTTCCTATCATGTTGCGGATCTGCTTGAAAAAGAGAAATCTCAAGTGTAATGACTCATTGTTATGGAAAACTTCAACACAATATAGGGCTAATTCAAGGGCAGTATTTCAACTCTTGGTTTATCTTTTAAAGCGTCATGTTTACAGAGTTGAAGTGCCGAGTGAGAATGTCAGCGTACAGTTTTTCTTTGTTTCACACTGAGTAAAAAGAAGTGATTTCAAGGTTGGTTATGTGCAATGGGGCATACTGAGATCATTTTCTTCTTATACTAAACTTGGTTGTGTGTCTATTCTGTGAGCTATGAGGAATATTGTAGGTTTGTTAGCTTCTGCACGTTCCAAAGTAATTAATGTGACAGTTGTATAACCTCATCTGCTATGAAAATATTCTGAGGATCAAAACATTTATTCACCAAGGCTTCCGTTCAAGAAAAAGGAAAACAATGTTTGTTCAGATTTAAATGTAGAAAAGTAAGAACAATTGCACTCCCTTTGCTTTGGAAGTAAAAAATGCTTATGCAGAAAATATGGTTACAAATATCAGAAGACCATTTTCACATTGTCCCACTTCCTATACTTCCTGTTTTATTTCTTCACTACCAACTTTGATTGTTCTCTACAATTAAAGGCTGGTCAGAATTCTGACCCATCAAGGCCTGAACAGGCCTTTTTTTGTCTAACTTCTATATTTTACCTAAAGCATACATTCACAATATCATACAATAGCATACTCTTTAAAAACAGACCTCTATAGCCATGCTAGCAGCTCTGTAAGACTGTACTTAGGTACATGCCAAATAAAACTGCTAACTTGTTGTTTAGGAGGTATAATGTTTAGCATGTTCAATATCTTAGTTTAGCCTGTTAGCATGCTCACATTTGCTAATTAGCACTAAACACAAAGTACAGCTGAGGCTAATGGGAATGTCATTAGTTTTGCAGGTATTTGGTCATAAACCAAAGTAGTAGACAAACTGAAATTTTGACCTGATGATGGCGCTAGATACAAGCTCAGTAAAATGATTAAGCCTGTGGAGAACATAAATGTGTGTATCAAATTTCATTGCAATCCATTTAATAGATATTGAGACATTTCACTCAAAATCACAAATTCCAACCTTCTGGTGGCGCTAGAGGAAAAGTCAGGGGATCAGCTAAGTCAATAGGATTCATCCTCTGGGGACAATGGGATGTCTGTGCAACATTTCATGGCATTATACACTTTCTGAGATATCTGTGTCTGGATCAGTGGTGGGCCGACCGCCTGCCAACAGACCAATGTTGCCATGCAGGCTAAAAATGTAGACTAATTTTCATTTGTGTGAATAAGCTCTTAGATCCCCTTAGCCAGTGTTACAATGAGCATCATTTTGTAACATTTTGGACTTGTCGTGAAGCAGTGCAGTAGAGCTTTAATTGGCTCTGTGTATCTGGTAGAGCTACAACTCTGACGTGCATTTCAAAGGAAGAAAAAGAAAGTCAAGAACATCAGGCTTCCAGTGGTATCAAATCATGCCGTCATTTGAGGCTAATAAGAATCCTAAAATAAGAGTCCTGAAATTGGGCTCCATGTTATTTTTGGCATTGCTCCCCTGTACTTCATCAAGAGCAACTCTTCATGCATGGATAGCTGCATAAAATTAGCATATAGTAAAAAAGAAAGAGACTGCCATGAGAAAGGATGAGCTGCATTTCATTAATGGATGATCCAGTTCCAAACTGAAGTGAGTTGACCCTAATTTATGTTGATGGAGGAGCAGACGTTTTTTCATCATTTTTTGAGAGTTTGAACTAGAGTTATATCAGTAAGATGAGCATCTCTCTTTATCTGCATCAAACTGTCAGCTGAGAATTGTTCTACTGGCTTTAATGTATTAAATAGACAAGTTCTTAGAATTAGTTCTGGTTTGTAAGGTATAGCCATTGTATTTCCAACATTAGGTGAGAATTATCACCAAACTCTGCAGCTCTAATCTTCTCTTATCATCCCTGTTTTTCAGCAGCAAGCTCTGATAAACTCTCTGTATCTGCCAAAACACCAAATAGCAGACCAAGTAAGCAACTAGCCAGTGAGTAGCGAGAAACATGACTCCAAATGAATGCCAATGTTACTCTGTATCTGCTAGATGTGTGAATAGGCAATCGCTTGCTAACAAGTTATTTGTAATAACTTTATAATAAAATATTGTGTATCTGTTAGCTGATTTGGGAGTTCGTCTGCCCCCAAGTGGCCAAACATCAATTAATACAGCTTTAAGGCAGAGCAGGTTGGTTGGTTGCAGGTGGAGACAAATTAAACTGCGACATTCCCTGAAGAGGTGATGATGGGTGGAAAAGAGGACGTACGAACATTGATTTACCTGGTGAGAGGGGTCACCTGTCCTTTGCTGTGCTCGACTAATGTCCACTGAGAAGTTGAAAATGAAGCACGCACTCACCTAAATGATACAGCATATTGATTGGCCTGAAGGAAGGTTGTTCTTTAATGTATTTGTCCAGAGCTAACCTTGATGTTAGTGTAACAGTGTCTCACCACAGGCAGGCACACCACACAGAGGTAATTTTTACATCGCCCAGCACCAACCACTTACCTCTCCCATAGACAAATCATAATTCTCCATGTGGTTAGTGCTTACATTTAAAAATGTACAGTAGACATATTGATGAGGAATTAAAAGATCACTATTATTTCTGCCTCTTATTTTCTGACCTTTTCACACGAGAATCTGTTCAATATTTCATTACATACTTTACCATGGAGCTAATTATGCAGCTTCAGATTGCCAGGCACATTGCTATCCAGATACAGAAATACGCTGCAATAGAACATCCAATGAGTAATCTTCATTATATATATATATATATATATATATATATATATATATATATATATATATATGTAGAACTATATAAATATTATCATTACACCTTTTACCTGCTTTAAACTAGTTGGCAAGTGTTCTGGTCATGCTATAGGTGAAAAGGATAATGTCAACTCCCCAGTGGTAATATTGGAGCAGCTCTATGAGGCTGCACTTTGGCAAAGCAGTGCTTTAAGCAAAATGCTAACCTCAGCATATCAGCATGTTTATTGTTCATTGCTCACAATGAACAATAAACCTTAACATACTGTTGCTAACCAGAGGGCTGCTGCACCACAAGTCCAGATACTGTAATAAGGCACACATGCATACATTCAATGGGTGGAATTAGCGTAAGAGACTGTTTTCTTATCCTCATCTCACATGATATGTTCTCATCTCACAAGATGCTATGGTTCATAAGATGTGTTTTGCTGCATTTTATCTAAAATGAAAACACAGCAATTTTACTGTCTCTTATATGCGAGAGAAACCACCAGGACATACTCAGTGAAAAAGATGAGTTTAATGTACTGTAAATAACATTCAATTTCCGCCCGCTTTGTATATCTTATTCTGAATATTTTACTGTAGTTGCAAAGCATGGTAATGAAACAGGACTCTAATATTCACAGACTGAGCCTTTCATGAGCATGTATACAGCATGTATGCTCAGTGACACAGTGGTATGTTTTGTCAGAGATGCACTGACCAACTAAAGGATTTCAGAATAAAAGTGAGCAGTGATCACTAAAAATATGAGATGAAAAGGTCGATGTGTCAACCATAATCAAGAGAAGCCACTGACTCAAGGGTTAATTTGGCGTGTTGACACAATAATGCAACACGTTAGTGGAAGAAGTGCTTACTTGACTCTGGTAAAACATGATTTGATAAGGATGTTGCTTTTAATCAAACAACTGGCAAATTAATGGGTTTGATTATATGCAATTATACCCTTATCAAACTAATGGTAGTAATACTGTTGTCCTGTTTGTACTTTGTTGCTTCCTAATTTGTTGCCACCAAATGAACCTATGCACAATTTCCATTAGTGATAGAAACTGTTGTGTGTGTGTGTGTGTGTGTAAGTCTTAGGCAATTAGGAATAAAGTAAAAAAGAAACATTTAAAACTACACACACACTGGTTCTGATAATATCATGCACATTTTCTGATCAATTTCACCCTACGTCACATGCACCTCTTTTTTGGAATCACTTTCGTTCTGTTCAGCCTAGATAGCTGGAACTCATTAAACTGCTGGATAAAGCACACGCAAGGGAGGTCACGGTTTGTCTAACGGAACGATTATCAGAGGCAGACCACCCTCATATGACTTATCACAGTCAGGATACCTTTCTACAAAAGGCAAAACAAACAGTCAGAGCAAGATCCAGCAGTGCAATCAGGCATAGCTCTTTAATGTCCTGATGTCATTCGTTCCTGAGCGCAGAGGCTGTGGCGGGTTTTGATAAGCTCCCGAGCAAAATTACATCTAATTAGATATGCTGCTGGCATGGCCTTCCAGTCCTCATAACTGTATAGCCGGTGAACAAACAAAACAGTTGTTGTTGTCAGTGTGGTCTTACACAGTATGGATACAGTCCCTTAGGAGTGCAGTAATTGTGCACCAAAAAAATGTGCTACCACAAAAGTGTTGTTTGTGCCTGGGGATTATCTATTGTTTTAATTAAGAACGAGGGCACTAATACTGGTCCCTGTGGACAACAACTAGCCAAGACATTGTAATGAGCCCGTTGAGAGCAACCATGGTACTCCAGGGCTTTGCCACCCTGCATCATTCAGTAGCCAATAGGTTAAACAAGCAGTGTCATACAATGCCTATAAATACCATTTGAACAAAAGGACATTTAAAAATCACACCAAATTTAAAAGATCTTTTGACAGATAAAGTGTATAGTTTGGTTTCTTCCAGTGCCCTTCAGGTTTCATTCCTACTAACAAAATAATCTTGCAAACCTGCAGTGGTGAAGGAAGTATTCAGATCCTTTATTTAAGTAAAAGTATCAATCAGTCAATGTAAAAACACTTAAAAGTAAAAGTCCTGCTTTCCCACCTAAGTAAAAGTACAAAAGTATAATCAACAAAATGTAAAGTAGTATGTCTTAAAGTATCAAAAGTAAAAGTAGTTGGCCCCTGTAACATATATATTACTATATGTACTACATTATTAGATTATTAATACTGACACGTTGTTGCTTAAGCAGCATTTTACAGTTGTAGTTAGTTGAGGTGTCAGGTCAAGTCAATTTCCTTTATATAGACCAATATCTATATCTAGTAACTATATTTGTCAAATAAATGTAGTGGAGTAAAAAGTACAATATTTCCCTTTGAAATATAGTGGAGTAGAAGTATAGGGTAGAATAAAATAGGAATACTTGTATATTAGTAAAGTCCCTCAAAATTGCATTTAAGTACAGTACTTTAGTAAATGTACTTAGTTACTTTCCACTGCAACCCTGGATTATACCTGGTATTTGTATGCAACCATTATGGATAAATAATTTGCTAAATATAGTATGACAGCTAGACTCAGCAATGACCAGTTCCCTACAGTCGAGGCCTAATCCAAAGAAATGTAATAAAAGGCTTAAGACATATTTTTAAACAATAATCTTTTCTCTTCACAATATTGCGAGGCAGGAAAATGCTACAGGTATGCTACAGGAAAAATGATTAGAACTCCCAGAAAGCTTTACAAAAGGGTACAGACCAGAAAAAAAAGAATGGCTCATAAAGCAAGGTTAACCATGTTTTGTTATACTTTATTGTTACCAGCACAATGGCACCAAACGTTAAGAAGGTCAGATAGCTTGGATAAAGGTAGCATTGTGTCATAATAATATATCAGCACACATCTAGCTGTACAGCAGGAATACATTCAGTTCATGTATTCAATTATATCTTGTGGAAATAAAACCAAATATTATAATGACCTGTTCAAATCCATACACCTAACTGAACCAAAGCAATTTGAATTAAGCAACTCAAGAACCAACATGGCCCAGCACACTCATACAATGCATTTACAATTATTTATGTGTAAAACAACATCTTTATAAATCAGAAAAAGAAATATGACAAACAGATGATAAGAAATGCAACATGAAATAAGAAGCGTTTAAAATAATCAACATTTGCCAATTTGATTATGATGAAAAAGCGGCACGGTGGTGCAGTGGTTAGCACTGTCGCCTCACAGCAAGAGGGTTCTGGGTTCGCACACGCCGGCCGGCTGGGGCCCTTCTGTGTGGAGTTTGCATGTTCTCCCCGTGTCCGCGTAGGTTCTCTCCGGGTACTCCGGCTTCCTCCCACCATCCAAAGACATGCAGGTTAGGTTAATTGGTGATTCTAAATTGTCTGTAGGTGTGACTGTGAGTGTGAATGGTTGTCTGTCTCTCTGTGTCAGCCCTGCGATTGACTGGCGACCAGTCCTGGGTGTACCCCGCCTCTCGCCCAATGTCAGCTGGGATTGGCTCCAGCCCCCCGCGACCCTCTAAGAGGATAAGCGGTATAGAAAATGGATGGATGGATGAAAAAGACCATTTGAAAACGATAGTGTGGAAAAGTTTGGTTACTGATACTCATACCCAAAATAAAGTTTGGATTTTTCTAGTCCCACAGGAGCACTTCCACGACCCATATGTCCTTCATTTCCAATTAGTCCAATTTCCTCATCTTTCTTTAATATCCTAAGACCGGTTTGCTGTTCAAACAGCATCTGTCTAGCAGAGCATTCGTCTCCTCAAGCCTAAAGCCTATTTCTAATTAATCTGTCCCTCTAACAGTAGAGAGAGGAGGTCAGAAAACAGGCTGAAGGTGACTGGGATTGGGTCTAGGTCTGTTTTCACATAAAACATATTTCATCTTCAGGGAAAGCCAGGGACATTCTATTTATTTTACCCCCTGTTTAATTTAGCTGTGTTTAAACAGCTGCCTGAATGACCTGGACATATCAGACTTACACTCACATCTTATCCTTTCAATATATACCATCACAGCACATTAGGAATGCTCAATATCCAACACTTGCCTGGAAATTCACTGTCATCGGTAAAAACAATTAGTCTACCTAATTCACAAAATACCAAAAAAAAAGGACATATTGAGAAATGAGATCTTAGAGGTAAAATGAAAGCATAACTGGGTCTAATTTCCCTTGTTTGTACAGCAACTGTCTTCTAAATATTACATCAAAGCAACATTATCAAAATGAATATAAGAAAAGTATGCTTACTATGAGTGCTAGAAATAGCCAATTATAGGGAAGACCATCCGTGAACCCCAAGAAGAGATGTGTGAAAAGTGCAATGTCATGCTAATGCTCAATCTGGAGTTTGCAATCCAATGCTGCAATATTTCTTGCAAGATTGGACTTTTACATACATTAGGGAACAGGCAGGGATACAATAAAACAAGAAGTGTGCTAGTATGTAAATGCTTATGAACTAATGCAGGCTAGTGAGAAAAGACAACATGAAAATACTACAACTATAGTCTCATTTGTCTGGACTGGTAGCTCCAGACTATGGAAGTGGGCTGCACCAGTCCACTACAGCTTCATTCATTTGAACATGAATCCAGTGGTGGAAAGTAATTAAGTACATTTACTCAAGTACTGTACATAAGTACAATTTTGAGGCATGTGTACTTAGCAATTGAATAATACTAAAGGGAAATCTTGTATGTTTTACTCCATTACATTTATTTAATAGCTATACTAGTTACTTTGGTTTTACATACAAAACATATGATCAACTTATAAAATAAGATGCATTCCTATAGATTACATTTTATTTGATGTTGGTTTATAAATTATTTCAAATCAGCTACACCTCAACAAACACCATGAAAATGCCGCTAACATTCGAGCACATCAATAATAGTTATCCAGTCACGTCATATATTTAAATTGTTGATCCCAGTTAGTCTCAGTCTAATTTCAGACTATCTCTCTCGAAACATTGTCTAAGCTGGTGTTAGCTTCTAACCCAACCACCTGCCTTCTCGACTTCCTACCAGCTAAAACTTTTAAAACCTCTGGTCATTTCTGGGACCTGCATTGCTGAATATTGTTAATTTGTCACTCAGAACTGGCACTTTTCCCGCTAGCTTTAAGACTGCTGTGAAACTGGTAAATGAGCTTCTTGTTACCATGGATTTGAATTGACGACCCTGAGCCAAAGCAATGAAGGAATCCTGGTCAAATTCAGAGGTAAACCCATTTTATTGGTGTCAGTTAAGCCACGTAGAAAGGCACTGAGGAGAGATTCCTCATTCCAGCCACCCTACTGTATGAAACACAACAGCATAATCGCCCACACCATGAATGCCTTGGCACATGGCCCAAATCGTCCTGGTCACCTCTCTCGCAGAGACTGGATGATCAGAGACCTTCATCACCTCGGCTGTAAACAAGGAGCAATTAACACACAGAAGAGCTGGCTGCCCCCAAACAGGAATGGCCCAGGCAAGGAGTTTACCTGACATCAGACTGATGATACAGGCTGTACAGGTGGCCAGATGGTGGCCACCCACATGGGCCAGATGGTGTCCTTTCCTGGGTCTTATCTAAAGGAACTGTAAGTTTAATATTGTGTGTCTAAAATCAATCCTTTGCTCACTCATTTACTATTTCCTGCATAATAAACACTCAATAGTTTACTCTATAGTGAGTAGTAAATTAAGCATTTTGCACCATCGTTGACAGGTGTAGTGTCACATAATAGCAATTTACACATGCGTCATTGTGGGATTTTTAGTAAGTTGTAGTGTGCATGCTGTGGACAATATAGTTTTGCTTGGTAGGAATTTGTAAGGGCACTGTATAGTTCATACATTTTACACTTGTGCTGATATCTTTAGCATCAGAGGTAAAGATGTCACAGTGTGCTCTATATTGTATAATTCACAGGACTATAATCAGTATAACACAATGTTACAAGGCAATTTGAGAAAATACAAACCTCCTTCATAATAGCAAAAGAAAAAAGGAAAGGGCTTGCAGGTTCAGTTCCCCTGCTACAAAGTTAGGTTAACTTTATGACAAGCTACACAAACTTTTGAGAGTAGCATTTTAGCGTAGGCAGTCTATAAAACTTTGTTGTTCAGTAATTGGTTGAAATCCACCCTTTTTTATTATTTTTATGATATCTGATATTTCATTTCCAAACATTCACTGTATTTTCTGTGTATCTGATGCACACATGCAGAGCACGTGCGACATGCTTCGAATGAGAGCAAGAGGACGTCTCTGTAGTGTTGGAGTGCAGTCTTCAATGAATTCTGTTATTATTGTTTTCGGTTGCTGTGCGTGTGTGTGTGTGTGTGTGTGTGTGTGCGTGTGTGAAAAAAAGAGATAGCGAGAGGATAGCGAGAGGTTTTGGAGTGCGGCACTGCCTACGGCCTGTTAAGAGTTAATCGTTAATGTTTTCAGTTGCTGTGTGTGTGTGTGTGTGTGTGTGTATTATACAGTTCAGGTGCCTTGTTCTATTGCTACCCGTATAGTGCGGCTGTAGCTCAGTCAATGATAAATCGTCTTCTGATTAGGAATAAACCTGTATTCCGTGTGTGAACTGTCCATAGCTGAATATGATATGCTGCTTTGACATACAGTATGTTGGTTTGCTGTTGTAGCGTAAAACGTTCTAAAACTGGTGTAAAATGCTGTTGGCCAGTTAAATTAATACAAAAAACCATGAATGTTGCGCAGCATTTAATATGACGTCATGATATAGACTTTGTCTCAGCACCCCCAACTCTGAATGACTTCCAGCGTCCCTGTAATGACGTGCAGTTTCTGCTTATCTACACAGCTACTGTATGTTGATTGACATGCTATGTGCACCCATTATTCATGTAAACACCACAGTGAAGAAAAATGTAGCTGCCTTCATGGTGCCAGAATCTATTCTTATATGCAAGTTCATTAGTAGCAGCTAAAAAATGTTAAAACTATTTTTTCTCTACTTACATCTGCAAGTTGCTCAAAGTCTGTGGAGAATGCTCAAGTAAAGGAGTTCATTTTCTGAGAATGTCTTTATTGATCGGCTTGCTGATTTTTGAGTAATTTTGTGGAAGAGTGCTAGCGTGAGGGAAATAGCTGGCAACAATCTGTCTCCAATATTGATGACAAAAATGCTTGCGTCCTACATCGATATTCATCAGTCTACGTGCCTTGCCCCTTTAAAATTCATCCTTTACAGGGACCTGTTGTGACAACTAAAATAACTTTCTGACCTGCTGTTTCTATTACTTACAAAACTGTGTAGACTGACATACATTATGGAAAAGCATTTTAGGAACTGATGCAAGGATTATATGGAGACAGAGTTTAGCTTTAAAAATGATAAGTGGGCTTAAATAACTCTAGTTAGTCTTTTTGGAATCAACATATATCATAAATAACCATAATTACATTACAGTACTTTTATAAAATAATTTCAAACAATTAAGAATGAAACCAAAATTTAAATTAAAACTGTTAAAATAAAATTAGATCAAATAAAAATCCACCAAACATACCATGCCGAGATGATACGGCAACATATTTCTATGATTTTATAATAGTGCTATAAACTCCACAAATGACATAATAGGACACACTACATAAATAACTACTTAATGCTATATCATGGACGCTAGCAGGTGTCCATTATTTTCTTGTAACGGACAGTATAACCGGACGCCTTACACGTCACATGCTTGCCTCTGCATCATCCCTCACAAATGCGGAACATACACCTGATTGGATATAATCCCATGCATAAATAACACATAATTATAATGATAATATATTAAAATAGAAATAGATGATAATTGACTACATAATATATGACTACATTGTGATATTGTATAACTTATCTCACACCTTAAAAAAATATCCTTTGCTGACTTTATGTTGTGATTATGGATGTGTTGGTGCCTGTGTACATTGCATCTCTTTCACACATGACCACAGTAAAGAATGTCCTCTTGGATATTACACTGCTCCAAAATATTCTACCCGCATAGTTTGCATTGTAAATGGAAGCACTGTCTTAAATGACCATCCTTAGATAATACGATTTCAAAACATCACTCATCTGAAATCTTACAATGGACTTGGTCCTGCATGTGAAAGCTTTACATTAATATGGATGTCATGTTAATCCTCCCAAGCATAACAATACTGTTCTGCAGCACGGATATATCAGGATGACACATACAAAGACGTGGTGAAGTTTCCCTCATTATATATTGTGTGCTCGTTGAACAGTAAAATTGCTGCAACCAAGGGAGCAATAGCTAACTTCTGTCACTAAGTGTTCATCCACTCATATGAAATGTAACGGCTCGATGGTACCTGCTGCTGTCCTTTCATTTCTAATTCATGGTATTAATATTGGTCGAGGCCAACTCTGGGGAAATTCATGACTAAGAGTGTAATGGACTTCTCTCTCAAACAAAAGTGTGGCTGTGGAATATTGATTAGGTCTGTATCATCTCTTCACACGCAGAATAACAATCAAACATTTATATTCTTTTATTTTCTGTCTCCCTCCACTCTTGATTGAATGTGCATTTCCTCCAGAATTTCAGATAATAACGTGGCCGTTTCTCTTTTAAAAGAGAAACCGAAACGATGATTAACCTAATAAAAGAATGATACTCCGTTTGAAGTCCATGTGCTGAGATATTGGAGGGCTTTGGCTAAAGATAAGGCAAATGCTGTTTGCTTTTTGATCTCAGTATTCTAGATAAATCCTCTGAGTGAAACACAGCAACCTTTACTAATTCCAGCAACAAAAAAACTCTTTTTGAGTCCAGACAGGCAGAATACTTGATCTCTCACATCATCATTAGAATAAATGTTAGTGTCTGTGTAGTGTGTTCGTAAGAGATATATTACAACGGATCAGTTACTATAAATATGCACATTCTTAAAATAAATAATACCTTTATGCCTATTTGTATTTTCTAGCTGTTCACAGCTACCTGCATATGCATAAAGAACATTTTTCAATAGTATTATGAGCTATTATGACCGAGGCTGGTGACGGTCGGCACCAGCTAAAAATGAGAAGCTGCTAGCTGAATGTTTTGTACACTGCTCTTTGCTAATAAGACATATAACAGATTTGTTAGCATCAGAGCTTAGGAAATCTGTGTATTTTGCCCAACTCTGTGTCAAAACAAATGTGTGTTCCCCAATAGCTGTTCACATTCACATACTAATTTTCACTTGCATATGCATTGTAGAGCTCGGCTGTTGCAGCGCTGCAACACATGGAGGCTGAAGTGGATAAAACAGAGCAGAGCGCAGTAAAGAAAGGATCGGCATTTAATGTGGTTCATTTTAGCCGATACGACCCATTTAAATATGGAACAGCCCCGATACCAATCCTTAGGATCGTCTTGGGATGCCTGTAATAAAAAGTATTTCCTTTCTTTAAGGCTGTAATGTGAAATGCATCACATTTATAGGTAATTCCCTTTCACTGAAATGTAAAAAAATAGGCTGGAAAAAATATTTAGATAGTTCTTACCATCACTACTGTGCTGAAATGTTCTATATACTGTGTGCAATATAGCACTTGTTTGGTGGGATTGACTTTTTCCATTTATTCTTCACACTTGGTAAAACATTGATCTCTAACTAAACATTGACATGTGTGTCTGTCATCTTCATTGTAGTATGACTAGATGTGCTGCTTGACATCTGGAGTGTATGTGTCCTGAACACACACTGAACTTGACTGTTTAAGCCAGGCTTCGGTTAGCTTGACTATGTACAAACTGAGCTGGGTTTGTGGACTCGCTTACTCAACTCTCTAACTGTCAGTCAGGCTTTACACAATTATCTTTTCTTAGCCTCCTTTCTGAAACATTAAACAACCATTTTTTGTTGAGGTTTACATTTTTATGATTAGAAGAAGATTAGGAATATTTACTGTTAATATGTAACAGTAAAATGTGTCATATGCATCACATTATCGTGGCTATTTTGTTGGAGGCTTAGCAGTGAGCAGCAGCCTTGATTTGTCATGCAGCCAAAATATGCTGTCAGTTTCAACCCGTGTTTAATGCTTTTTTGCACTTTTTATGTTTTTGTCTGAGAGCCACCTTGTTTATTTGACCCCCCCCCCCCCCCCGTCTTAATCCTGAGGGTGTGAGTTCTGTCATGCTGTATGCTACACTTGATTGCTATGGCATAGTCACACCTTAAAATAGCTGTCACTATTTTGATGGGTAATTGTACAAATTAAAAGAGCACATGCAAGGCATGAATTGAAATCTGAAATCAAAAGGTAAAATATAGGTTACATCTGAGATATTTGCATCAGTATACTGACTTTTTCAGAAGGAGTGAATAACCACAGGAATGCTGTTTGAGTCTGCAAAAGCATTGAAGCAAGGAAGGAAGATGAGTCCCAGATAGATAGTAGGGTACAGACTCGAGCAGGAAGAAACAATGAATTGAAAGGGCATATTACTAGCAACCTAGAACAGCTGTGAGGGAGAGAAGCTTTACTTCGAGTCACTGCTGACAGAGAGTTACATATTTGGAGGAGAGTTAAATATGGTCCTGCACTGATTGATACTTTTTTTAAGTCATTCAAGCCATTCAGATGAAGAAAGATTTGAATCTGCAGAATATCAGCGCAGCTATTAATGAAACTCAGCAGAAGGGTTTCATGTTGATGTCTGAGTGAAGAAAGAGAACTATCAATCATCTAAAGCTTAAGTCACAGCCCGCTTCCAGACTAGGTTTTATACTTGTACCATCTATACTTAAGGACTTTATTTTACTTTTTAGCTCTAAAACCTACTGGAAAACATTTCACATCTGACTGAGACACTATTAAACCAAGTGAATCCAGAACCAATGTGAGTTCTAGCAGGGAGACTCAACTTGCACACCATTTCTCTGTCACCATCAGACTGTGGCTAATTATTTCACATAGCTTAGACTCATACTGTACCTGCGGGTTTTCATAGTCTCTTGTCATTAAAGTACTTGCCCCCCTCCACCTCTCTACCAACATCCCCAGGAGTCTGCATTACAAAGTTTCTATTCAAAGATTCTGGCTTTTCCTATTCCAAGAAGTCTGCCTGATCTCTGTCAAGCCACAGGGGTGCTGTTTACTTTGTTTTCTTTTTATGTCTGAATCAGAGTTTGCAATTCTATGGGGATTATACCACTTTGCCCTGGAGAAAAAAAAAATTGTAGCGCTATAGGACACGACATCTTGGGGCCTTCTGGGTGCAGATTTTCTGAGACAGCCCACCTCAGAAAAACAACAAGTGGCCAAAAACAGAATGTCGACATGAAATCTTGTCTCTCACTGTTCACTTTGGTTTCTTTTAACCATCACCACGATTGTTCCCTAACCTTAACCAAATAGTTGTTTAACCCAAAGCACAATCTTTTGTATTGCTGTCGGATCAGAAAAGGGTTTTATTTTTGCAACAGTGATTTGTAACATTTTCTTTCCCCCAAGATTTTATACTTTTTCAGATTTGTTTTCTGGTGTTCCTTTAGCTGTTTGCCACCTTCTACAATTTATTTTTGATCTTAAATTTTGCAGATTTAGTATACATACTCACTATACTTAAAGCAAAAGTTTGACATTTTGGGAAATGTGCTTATTCGCTTTTTCTGCTGAGAGTTAGATGAGAAGAGTGATACTACTCACAAGCCTGTACACTAAGTATGAAGCTACCGCCAGCAGCCGACTAACTTAGCTTAGCACCAAGACTGGAATCAGGTGGAAACAACTAGAGCTATGGCGGCAGTGAATAGTTTATATAATAGTTTACGAGTTTTTTGTAAGGATTAAACAAACAAGATATACAACATGTGCTTTAGAGGTGCTGATAGGTGTTTTTTATAAGCTTTGGACTAGCTGTTTCTCCACTTCCGGTCTTTGTGCTACGCTAAGTTAGCCAGCTATTGCCTGTAGCTTCATATTTACCGTACATACATGAGGGTGGTGTTGATCTTGTCATATAACTCTCAGCAAGAAGGCAAATTAACACATTTTTAAAGAATATCAAAATATTCCTTTAATTTGTAGTGTGAATGGAGTGCACAGTCAAAAAGTGCTTAGGGTTAGTGTATAGTATAGAAGTGGGACACATACAAGTTACTGTGAGTTTTACATCATTACAGATTTGGGTTGTTTTATACCAGCATCACAAATGATAAGGGCTGACAGTGTTATACTACTACTGTCTACTCATATTGCCACATCACCAGAGTGATGAAAAAAATACATTATGGATAAATATACAGACAGACAGACATGAAGCAAAAACTAACGCTTTCTCACTGCGAGGCTTGTTTTAAAACACTGCAATTTGTGCAATATTTCAGCTGAGTCCGAGTGTTAGCAGGGGAACGTGGACGTTCTGTGTTTCAGACTATAATGAACACACAAAGGAGTGACACAGCCAGTAGCAAGGCAAATGAGACACTTTGTGGTGAATTGTCCAGTCAAATGTGCCCCACTGTGTTTCTTCAAAAATCACAGAGATAGTGAACAAGACCACTTCTGAACATGGTGACATAATATTCACCCTCTTCTATACAGGACTGGCTTCAGCACTCATGAAACTGAAAAGGCTCCATTAAAGATTTGAATCCAAGTCAAATACCTTTTATCAGTTCTGTGTAAGAGGCCAGACAAGTCTAAAGCTGCTTATGGCACCTGTAGTTACAAGACTAAGGCCTTGTTCAGACTGCCAGCCCAAATCCGTATTTTGGCAAATCCAGATTGTATCCAGATTGATTTTAGAAAGTCTGGACAGCAAAAAAACACCTGAAATGCAATTTTTGGTTTGAAATGAGATTTTAATCGGATTTCTACAGATACGTCTCAGTGCGGATGCTCTGGCCGCTCAAATCAGACCTCAAAGTGTCTTTTCTGTCACTCGCAATGCGACACACAACGACGACGTCAAATCCAGAGTGACTGTATACAACCACCATCTTGCCCTCCAAATAATCGCGCTGTCAAGTCACGGTGCAAAACTCCTCCGTTGCACAAGACAAATTCAGCGACGGAGGAGTTCTGCACTGCGACTTGACAGCGCAATTGTTTGTAGGGCGAGATGATGAATCTCCATTTCTCATGCTTCCATGTTGGAAAGCAGCATTACCAGCGTACGTAGTTACTGACGCCTACGTCGTTACCACAGCAACCCATGAAGATAGGTTGGTGATGTCTGGACACACAAATCCAATCTGATCACTTGCAAATAACAGTTTAGCATGTTAGCATGGTAACATTTTCTAATTACTACTAAACACAGTTCAGCTGAGGCTGATTTCTGTTTTCTTGCCATAGTAACCATGTGTTCAGGTTTGCCCAAGCAAAATGTTCCATTTCATATTTTGGTTTTGAAATGGAGAGGAAAAGCCATAAATTAACTATTATTCAGCTGAAACTGGCACTGTCAGGTTTTGGAGCGGACCAAGACACAACTATCAGCCTAACTGCCCAAAACTGACTTCCTGGCAAACTGATGCGTTTAACTTGAGCACTCTTCCCAGGTGAGCTACCTGCACCACAGAGACAGAGAGGAGGACAGGGCATACTTACAAATTCTTGATTCTGCAAAACCTTGCATTACATTCATTGACAGTTTTTAAAAAGAAATTTTTTTTACATCCAATGCCAACATTTTTAAGATTATTTCTGAAATATCTGTGCAAGGGAAATACTGTATAGTCCAACATGAAGGTAAATCAAGGGACTACTGGAGTGCTTTCTTTTAGTTTAATTTTTAATGAAGAAGGAATAAAAATTTAAAATTAGACACAAAAATTTACAATTAGACATTTTTATGCACTCTAACAAAAGCTCCGTCCTCCAAATGTTCAGTAATGAACACAGAGGAAGTGGCGCCATGCGGCCCTCCAGCCAGAAACAACAGACAGAAAACGAAATTTGAAGAACGGTGCACCATCTTTGTGCCCTTAAACTGTAAGCTGCCTTTGTGAACTTAGACACTGCTCCTCCACACGCTGCCATCTCCCCGACATCAAAAAGACTGGCAGCCTTCCCACACTTCTCATGGTGCTCATCACATCGTCAAACACCTCAGTGAGCAAAGGGGGGTGGGGAAAAAATTCAGCATGAAATCATCAGTATGGCAGGCTATGATCCAGACTCAAGAACAAGCGAAAAGGAGGTTTGTCTCAGCTGAATTCAGAGTAGCTCATTATGTGTTTTTTGGACTGCATTACTAATATGCAATTTACTGTACAGTATATTCCACAGCCGTTTCTATATGATTCTGCCCACAGGATGTAAACTCTGTTGTGGAAAGACAAGCCGCCAAACATGAAGACCAAATGAAAGCAAACAATTGTTTTTCTATTTTGGGGATTTTTTTGTGCTTTGATGTCTCTGCATTTAGCCATGGCCACCTTACCCATAGCCTCAGACCACCTACCAGATTTGCAGCATTTCCTGCCCTCAATTAACCGCACTGAATAATTTAAATCGTGCTGAATTCTGAGAGACCAGATTTGCTCGAGAGGAGGTGGATAATGCTAAGGACTTACGGAGTGTAATCAATAAGTTACACACTGTGTATAAATAGGATTTGGTACCTTTTGAATATCTCATTTAGACATACACACATAGCGTACCCATTTTAAAACTTGACATATGCAGCAAGGTGACAAATTCAATGTTCTTCTCGAGAACATTTTCACGGGGACATTCTGTCTGCTGCTGGAATTTGAAATAGCGATGGCCATTTCTTACTGCCAGATATGAAAGGTCAAATATAACAGACTTGTTTGTGATGTTGTAGTTGTTCACTGTTCTGTTATGACTGTCATTGTACTTGGAATTTCCTGCCTTTTCACCGGATTGTTACCATAAAAGTGTTTTTGGATATTCATTTGGTTAAATTAAGTTAATGAAATTAAATGATTACTATTATTATTACTACTTCTATGTCTATCACAACTTCTACTGCTATACTATTAAAAATGACTAAATGAACTATTTAAAAATATGTGATTTGCTTATAAATTAGTATGGTTTCATCTTGAGCCAAAATTCCTAAGGAAATATTTTATGACTTAGTACAAGAATTATTGGCTGAAGACTAAACTTGCTTGTTATAGTAAAGCCATCTGGCTGATTTAGACTAAACCTTTAACCTATGTTTTGATAAGGAACTTTATGTACAAATCATTTCAAGGCTGAAAAGGATGAAGCAAAATGCGGACAAAAACAATAGATTTCCTGTTGCTGCAGTGCTATGACACTTTCATGGCCAATTACCAGAAATAGAAAGTGTGAAAGCAGTTTGCGACTTGCTATCATTAAAGTTACTCTAATTTTAAAGATTATAAGGATCTATTTATCTCACGTCCCCACTTTTCTGCAGATTTTGTTTCTCCTTTTTCTCTCACCCTAACTATGCCTTTAACAGAGGATCTGTCTTAAGCCAAAGAGGAACACAACACTGCTCTATCTGTGGAGACTGCAATGGGAACATGTCCAGCGAAAATGGGTGCAATTAGTGTCTCGGAGATTATACAACAGCTGTAGGACAGAAACATTCTCACAAAGTGGTCTCGCAAAGTGGTCTCGCAAAGCCTGAACACTACCAATCCAAAACACACTGTGAAAAGTATTAACTACTAGTTCAATTGTTGCACCAATAACATTACATTGTGATTATGTCGAAGTGCGTGGATAGCAGTGACAAACAAGAGCTCAGGCACTTGTTAGCAGCATCATCCTGGAGCTGCTCAACTATTCTCTCTGTGTGAAAAATGAAGTCGGCACTCGCTGTGACAGAATCCATTCCATGTTTTTTTTTTTCTAAAGAGGAAAATGAACTTGCTACTTCACAGACAGCAGGGAGACAGAAAATACAATGAACTGTGAAGCACAGCTTGAAATTAGAAGGTAAATGTGAGCTGCCCAGGCCTGAAAAAGAAGTCTCCATTGAGACTTGAAAAAACAAGCCTCAGATAGCTCAGATGTAAGGGTACTTTCATTCAAGATTCAAGGATGATAAAGAGTTTTATCATGGCAGATGTTTGCTGCATATAATTGTAAGCTTATTAGACATTTTATAGACTTTTAATAACAAAATACACAACCATTTCAAGGTTAAAATAATAAGATTCAAAATTTGTCATGAAATATTATACCTGCGTTTTTATGAGTGTGTGTGTAATGAGACTTATAACCACAAAAAAGTCACATAGTGCTTTTCACTTTCACAGGCACAGTAATAATGTGGCTCGCTAACTATATCGAAACAGCCAATGACACCAAACATAGAAAAGAATATACAGTATATGTGCATATTTAATTTAGATTTTTACATAAAAGTACTCTTTTGGTAGAATAGACAATGATTCATGATGTCTGATTCAGTAGAAACGCAGCAGAGAACCCCCCCCCCCCCACACACACACACACACACACACACACACACTCCCCACCCGATCCCTCAGCATAATGGGGATCTTATTAGAAAGAAGAAATTTAAAAAAAAACATTCAGTG
This sequence comes from Macquaria australasica, assembly GCA_005408345.1. Classification (NCBI taxonomy): domain Eukaryota; kingdom Metazoa; phylum Chordata; class Actinopteri; order Centrarchiformes; family Percichthyidae; genus Macquaria; species Macquaria australasica. The sequence continues at coordinate 223,017 of SEMN01000190.1, read as the reverse complement.
TTTTTCTAAGAATTTTGGAACTGAGTAGTCTCCATTTTGCCTCTCCCTCTGTGCACTGGCATCAGATATTCAGAGACCCTGCTCTTGGAGGCAGCTACAAACCAGCTACGAGTGCTGTGAAATATTGTATCATAAATAGTTTTATTTTCATGTTACTGGAAGAATCTGTATTTTATTAAGCTATTTTCAGCAATGAGAAAACCGATGATCGGGCCTTGGTCTGGTACTTTATTAACTCATTTTTTAACTGAAAGCTAATTGTCCCATTATCTTTTCAATTAAAGTGGTTGATATAATGGCAGTGTCTCTGAGGACTACTGAGTAATGCCTAACATAGAGGCACAGCTATTTTACATAATGTATTTGAATATAATCAAATTTAATTACTATTGATCTACAGTCCCAGAAGTGCAGATGTTCTTTTGGGTTTTGGGGCATTTACGATAACAGAAAAAAGTATAATCGTGACATCTTGCAAAAATATGGTGCTAATGCTATACCCTTTTTAGTAAACATGAGAAATCTATATTTATAATATGACCAAGGCTGATAAATCTGACAGTAGTTAGTTAGTAGACACATTGTTATTTAAACCTTACATATACATATACATACATACATATAGCCAGGAGTATATCAACTTGTCATAGAAGGCTGGTTCTCTACAATCATGCCTTTGCCACAGAAAATACTTGTTTCTGATTGGCTGGCAAGTGTTATTATGAGTGAATTAAAATCACCTAACACAACACTTCAGACAAAGATCCGGTCCTCAGTTTAACAACTGTGCTAAATCAGGGCACAAGGTATATTAACCTGCAGGCAACCAGAGCTTTGACAAAATGCTGAACATATTCTACAAATGCAGTGTGGATAACTACTGTCATGAAATCAAAATCTGATTGTTAACAGCTAGTCGGTAACACCAGTAGTTCAGCTTCGACACAGATGCAGAAATTGATCTGACCTATGAGCAGATGTGTGATGGAAGATCGACAGACTTTGAGTAAATTTCAGGAACGAAAATATCCCCTGCTGTCTCAATCAAGCCTGCTGCTGCTCCATTTCAAAGAGAATTGTATCTGATGCTGTGTGTTGCAGACGGGGGTATTATTATCGTCTTTTTGCAGTTTAAAATGGATTCCACGGTCGTACTGTGAAATGTGACCTCAGAAACCACTTGTGAAGACTGTGTCTTTTGATGAGTTGATAAAACACTGGTTGCTCATCTGAGGCCTGCATCTTTAAAAAATATATGGTCTAGGCCCTACAAATGCATCAGTCAGTGTGTTGGACCAAAAAAGAGCGTTATCAGCTGATATGGATATGGTGCTGTAAAATGATTTCCAATTCAAAATCATGTTTTCAGCAGAATTTTAGTGAATCTAAGTACAGCACAAGTAAAGTGAAAAACGCTTCTTTGTGATCGTCACTTTTTGGTTGTTTTATATCAAGTTGTGGTCATTTTGTGTCTCTTTGTAGTTGTTTTGCATCGTTTTGTGGTTGTTTTGTGTTACTTTGCGGTCATTTTGCATCACTTTGTGGTCATTTTGCATCTCATTGTGGTAGTTGTGTGTCTTTGTAGTTGTTTTTGGTTGTTTTGAATCAATGTGTGGTGGTTTTTCTTCTCTTTGTGGTCATTTCGCGTCACTTTGTAGTCAGTTTGCATCATTTTGTGGTCGTTTTGTGTCTCTTTGTAGTTGAGTTGTGTCATTATGTGGTCATTTTACATCTTTTTGTAGTTATTTTGTTTGCAGTTGTTTTGCATGTCTTTGTGGTTTTTTGAGTGACTTTCCAACAAGAAATGTTAACAGGTTCTTCATACAGAGGTTCTGATACTAACAAGCGAACTACATATCACCTTCTTTCTCTGGTTGGGGAGGCCAACCAGATACCAGATTCCTGTGCCACCCCTCTGGCCCCACCTCTGACTAGCACACATTCATTGCTGATTTAGGTTGACCCTTGCACAGAAAAAGTTTATACGATTCCATCAGTTGTGTCTGTGTACTTGCTGTGTGCTCTGAGGGGATTGAGAGAAAGTGGCTCTGGCAGTGGAGTTGTGCATATGTCTAGAATTGTGGGGACTGCTGGTGCCAGGGGCACAATGAGCTACACATTTTAGTCATAGTTTTACTTATTTTAGTAGCTTATGCAGTACACTGAGCTGAAAGAACATTTGCATAATATCTCAGGAGCTAGAAGGGTACAGTTGGGCTGGCATAAGCTCTATGGGAGGAGCTGCCACCCACTCCCACTGTGTAAACCCCAGATACTTTGGCATATATTCAGCTACATCAGAGTAAAAAAAAAAAACCAAAAGGCCATCGAGATGTTTTGGCTTCACGTGTGGGGAGCTGTCATGTCGTCTATCTTTACATACAGTGTATGTTTGTGGCATACAAAATGCAGGACTTTACAAACCCAAAACTGAGGTTTGCATCGTGCATCAGTGTGGTTAGGTTCAGGCAACTAAAACACATGGGTTAAGGGTTAGGTTAGGGAAATATAAATATTTAAAAAGTCCTTCCTCATACTTCAACTTACTGTTGACATTTTTAATATGCCATAATATATATAACCCGTAATTTGTAATCTGCTTTTGGAGACAAGGTTGCTCATAGAGTTTTACAGGCTTGATTAGAGAGTAAGCAAAGACAAGCACTTCAAGCGATAGGAAAAGTCTCCCAAATGAAAGATGAAGAAATTTTGGAGAGGATCACCAGGAGGGAACCCCTCTCCTTAATTTTTATATTAAATGCAAAACAGTGAACAAAAATAAATGCAAAGGCTCTCCACTGTAAGTGTTACTCATCAATGTGCTAATAATTCTAAGCAGCCATTTGGCTAATGGCCAAAATGTGAACACACCAGGATAACTTGGTTAAAAAAAATAAAACAAAAGATGCAACAACTGAGTCAATTTGCTTTCTGTTGGCAAGAAATATACCCTCACCACTCAATGGCGCATATCATTACAGCAATAAAAACAAAACAAAATCTTGGCACATTATTTAGAAAAATTACTTGCTAGAACTGTTTTTACATAATTTAGAATACACACTGTTTTTCACACTTTGTTTGTGCTGTTGTAACCGTAAGAAAACATGATGTACCAAAGGGATGTTCACCAATAGCAAGAGAGTATTATTTCTACAATATACCAGGCTGCTGAAACTCACACTGCAGGCTAGAAATGCCCAGAGGCATCAGACCTGCCTGCGGTAAACTGCACTGATGTCTACATTCACTGGATCATCACAACCACAATGATATAACGACACATACTGCATATTCAGATTTGTAGAAAAGATTTTTTTTTCATCATGTCTAAAACCTAATCTGCATATTATTCAACTGATGAAAAAGAACAATTGTTGAGTGAAATGCCATTACAAAGAATGGCTACTGATTACTTTATAGGTACCAGAAAACAGCTAAATTATTGCAATCTCTGGCCAAGAAGCCATATCATAAAGTACATATCTGCTTTGTAAATCACTTGTCTTGTGTTCTCCTTTGAGAAAACATCAGAAACCAAAAGTGAGAAATTTATATTTTATATTTTTTGGTTTCATGATGGTGCCCCTTAGTTTTGCAATAATTTGACAGAATACCGCTCTGGTATCCGTCTACAAAGGTGGAGACCTTATTGCGATCCAGCCAATCAAATCTTGCATAAAGCAGTCAGCGTTCTATAATAGGCAGAGCTCATATTCACACTGAGCTAGACAGCAGCCTGCTACACAAGAACCACAGACTTTGAACAACAACGCACATTATCTCTCCTGCTAAAGTCTCCTTCTTATTTAACTTACAAACATGCACCTTAGCTTTTTGAATGAGTGGCCAAACAAACATTCACCAGGAATAAGTGCACCGCTAAAGTCAGTTTGCAGGCTAGACAGCAAATTAGCTGCTCAGCTGCAGCACATTAAACAACATGTAAACATACCTGCAAATGTCACTTGGGTCTGGTTAGATGCTGTTATGGTTCCTCACTCTTAAATACCACTAACACCACACTGTCTGCCCATGATATGAAGGCTACAGCGCAGGTTTGTTTACTTGGAGTATTTCTGATATTTCCCCAAAGACTTTTTTCCTACCTTTTAATAATAAAAAACTAACAAAAACACATTTATTACATTATTTTTGACTACAAAAGGGGGTGACTAAAGGTGATTTCAGTTGGATCCTAGAGTAAAGTAACATATCATTACTTTGTCACAATTCTATAACACTATGGGAGGGGGGTCTTTTAGGATCTTACACAAAATCAGAGACGCTTTTCTCCAAGCACTCTCTACACATTAAAAACCTCGAGGCTCTGCCTAAACCTGTTTTTTTCTAACTGTGTACTGTGATTCGCCTCCTGAGTTTCAGGTTCCTTGCTCCCCCTGCATACCGTCTCTCCCTGCATGTCCAGATTGTTCATTTGTGCAGCTCCCAGACTGCTTGGTTTTGGCGAGGCCGTGCTGTCTGGTTCTTCGTCTTCCCCGTGGCTCTGTCTGTCTCCTCCAGGACTCCCAGTGCTCTCTGTCTCTCAGGTGTCCTTCCCAAAAACTTCCTCCTGTTTGTCTACTGCCGCCCTCATTATGGCCGAGTCTCCCAACCTCCTCTACTGTGTGGACCTGGTCTGTATCCCTATTCCATACTACATAGTAATTCAAGCAGGTTTTAAGTATGTATATATTCACATTAGAAATGTGAAAAAAAAAGAAATGTTAGTATGTCTAAATTGGCTTGAATTTTGAGTGTGCTGTAATGATGTCATGACGTAATAACAATTGCTCTGTTGTAATCAAATGTCTCAGTAAGCCATGACAGTAAAGGCCTGGATTTAAAATTGTAAAATTTTGCGGAGAAGTCACTCTGTCAGAGTAAAAACTTTATCCACAAAAAATCCATGATTTGCATACGGTTATATGTCTTTTGAATAAACTGTGTGAAGTTGCTAATTGACCGTTATTCAATAGGTTTTTGTTGAACGAAATGGTGTGCAAAGGTGAAAATGCCAGGGGAAAGTAAATTCAACAGTAGAGAGAAAATAGAGAGGAACTGCAGGAGCTACCGTGACTAAGCTAACGGTTAGCTCACCAGCTACAGCGATTCACCACTAGCCCTGCGAGTAGTCACTCTGACCGCCGCATAACAGCCAGGACCCTGAAACTGAAGCAGCCACGTAAAATTCAGCTATCATTAATTTTATTATTTTCACCTGTGCTTTTCCTACGTCAAAATGTCTCCGGCGAAGAAAGGCCTATTGTACGGTGGCCCTGAGAGCTCAACGCACTGCAGCTTAAGGAAACACACAAGACAAAGACAAAACACAAGCAAATCAAGAAAACATCTTCATCAATTTGTCTATTGTCTATATTTGACTATTGTCTTACAAATCAAATCACAAAGGAAATGTCAAAGAAACGGTTGTAAAAACAGCTGTAAAAGGGTGAGGCAGCTTCAGGAAGTTCTCAGCATTTTTAGGGGGAAAATAATCTGCTCTTTGTTAAGTGGCAGTAGTAGTAGTCAGTCCTAAATGATTAAGCACATTGGTTTATTGTATGTTAACTGCAAAATGATACTAATAACAGTATACTATGAAGATTTATACTTTACATGCTGCATACTATTGGTATGTAGCTCACCTGTTGTTGATTTCCCCATCAGCCATGTTCCCTGCTGCCTGCCTCACCAGCTGTACGTCATCAGCCCGTTAGTCTCTACATAGTCTATATAGTGGGCTTTTCAATTTTGCTTTTTGAGTTGATTTGTCTGTTTTTGCCTTTCTGCCTGCCTACTGACCTGTTTTCTACCCATCTGCTCTTCATGGTTTCCCCTACATTTCATTCCCAGTGAAGTTAATATATCTGAGTCTCTTGTCTAGTGTCCACATTTGCATTCTGCTACCCAAACTGCAAAAGTAAATGCAAACAACTCTAACGTCAGCCTTCAACTTTCTGTAATTTGCGTATTAAAAATACAATATATGAGCTAATTCATTATTTAGGTGGTAGAACATTGAATTTCTTAATTGCAAACCCTGCTAAGCACACATACTGTACAATATTATCAAATATTCATTAGTCCTACCACATGTTTTGTCATGGATGTCAAGTTAAAAACTACTATCCCTTTTTAGAAATATTCAGTGACCTTGGGGGGGAGGGGAGCTATTAAAAATATGGGCTATTCAAATTTCAATTAGTTTGGCTTCCTTCTCTAGTCATAGCTGCACTGCTTCCCTTATAGTGACAACCCAATTTATCAGCCTAAGGGCACAAAGAAGAAAGCAATTACATCATAGGCCAATGAAGATAACACGAAGACATTGATGGGTCTGATATTGTGAAGTGATTACTGCCAGCGTTGGTTTTCACAGTCAGACCTGTGAAGGGTTTTATCAGTTCACTCAACTCATGTTCCCTGCAGGTTCCTCACCTTAATTGGGGTAAAAAAAGGAATAATCAATCTGAGAGTCTTTGGTCTTTTATGAGCACAAAGAAGTAGGGAGTGAGCTTCATCCAATGCAGAGTTTGTAGAGTATGTCAAGGCCATTACATTGGGATCATTTTAACTCTGTTTTACAGCACAAAAGAAGAGAAATTACACCAAATGAACCAAATTTAAAAGCATCCTTGCATTTTTATGAGTTAAATTAGAGAATATGCCAAAGAGGTTATGTTTTTGTTTTTCTTTGTTTGTTCGTCAGCAGGTCATCTAAAATTTGGTATACCTTTAGGGCGTTTTCAGCAAAGAAACCCAACGCACAGAAGACACTTGTTTCTTCCTGTAGTCCCTGTAGTTTTTCCTGTTGTGATTTTAGCAGTATAGGCCACACCTGTTACTGCTTAAAAACATTTCTGAGATTTGTATCTTTTTATTTCTTGCAACACTTTTTTTTATGTCACCAAATCTGGTACATATAGTACAGTTACATAGTTACACACCCCGTTTCCCCATCACTGGTTCCCAAATTCTTGTGGGCTTGGTAAACTACCCTAACTGTGCCTTTGCAACCGGATTTTTATTACACATGCACACATTTTTATACCATGGACCTGAGAGAAACGATATACCATTGTAGCTGTATATATATATATTTTTTTTTTTAAGAGTTGGAATGACAAACTTGACAACATAATTTGATGCCTTTTTTTAGATTTGGTTCCATTGTGTCTATTAGTGGTGCTACAATAACATGACAGATTTGTTTAATTGTTCAAAACTGAAAGATCATGACCCTGACCCTCTTTGCATTTAGCATAAATCATGCTTGTACAAAGCACTAGTGTTCCTGGACAGCATTTAGGTATTATACAAAAATTAGATCTAGATTGTGCAGCCTTGGTGGAGAGTACTCTAAATGTATTGTCACACGTCTGTTTGTGAAACATCATACAAAATGGAAAAAAATGAAAAGAAAATTTTGGTGTCGTGATTAGATATCATGGGTGCTGTTGAAATTATACATAATTCTTAGACGTTTGTTTATATTTCCTGGAATGAGTCTTCTGTGTTTTTGAAATGTTGCCTTCTGGATTTTTCTACTGAAATAATTGCATGTCCTTTTTGGAATTACACCATTTCACTTCACTCTGCACCAAATATATATTTAAGTTGCTTTTGATAACCTTATTGTATTTTTTGTTTTTCAAACTGAAAGCACCTGTCCGAGGTGAAAGTATAAGTCATTAATGTGTGCAGGTTTAATCTGATGCCCAACCACAAAAGCAAGAAGGAACAGCTGTGCCTGTTACTCTATTAATTCCAGAGATTGCTTGTGCAAACGGTGTGAAGAAATATGTTGAAAAGGCTATTACAGCAGTGTTTTCCAAACTTATCAAAATGACAGGAAATGATTGAATATTAGCCCATTCAAGTGAGTCTCTTTGTTCAGCCGTGTGCACTGGTGTACAGCTTTGTCTGACTTATTAGCTTTTTAATACTGTGCATAAATCCATTTACAGAGTGTGTGTGTGTGTGTGTGTGTGAGCAATTCCAGGCCCCTTCACCTCTGCCAGAACCGCAGAGTGTGAGGTGATGGAGCAGAAAAGATCAAAAGTTACAATATGATAAAAAAAAAAAAAAAATTGACCTGAGTCAGCTATGGGAAAAAAGGTATAGAAATCCAGGCCTGTATCCTAATAATTGCGTTCATATCTGACGATTCTGCAGGTCACGTTCAGTGTGTATGTCTAGTGCCAACATTCAGTACCAATGCAGGAAGCGGACAGTAAATGTGTGTGAGGCTGTACTTAGGAACAGTGGTGCTTTGAGCTAAATGCTAACGCTAGCATGGCAACATGCTCACAATGAAAGTACTAACCTGCTTACGTTTGGCAGGTATGACGTTAACTATGTTCACCATCTTAGTTTAGAATCTTAGCATGCTAAAATGATCTAATTTGCTAATTAGCACTCAACACAAAGTATAGCTGAGGCTGATGGGAGTGTTATTGGTTTTACAGGTATTTGGTTATAAAAATAAAAAAATTTAAAAAACTGACCTGATGGCACTAAATCAAAAGTCAGGGGATCACCAAAATCATTATAAAACATTCTCTGGGAACCATGAATGTCTGTACAAAATGTTTTGCCAATTCATCTAGTAGATGTTGAGTCATTAGGATTCATCCTCTTGGCACCATAGAGATCTGTATAAAATTTCATGGCAACCCATCCAGTAGTTATTGAGATATAAGATAACCAACAGACCGACATAAAAAAATAGTTTTGGCATAGGATGTTACAAAATTGTCATTTCTTTTATCTTATACATTGTCTTTTTAATAATTATGTCATATGCTAAGACTTGTTTGTCAGAATTGTTGTCTTGTATGAGGTTGTTGCAGAAATAAAACTCTTGCAAACACCATAAAATCACCGTGTGTGTGTGTGTGTGTGTGTGTGTGTGTGTGTTTGCACAGCCAGAGCACAAGGAAAAAAGCAGTAGCGAAAAGATCATAGGTAACAAATTAACTTTACAAGTACGCAAAAACAAATAAAAACAAAAGACAAAAGGTAATTTGGCAATTTATCCAGCCCTTTTTTAAAGAAGTCAAAGTGAAGTTAGTGAGTAAAGCAAATGGAACAAATAAAAATGCTAATTGCAGTTACAAGAGATGTTTTTTAAATGATTAAATCATGTTTCCTAGAATGACTAATACGTTAAATCAGTGTGAAGATGTGAATATTTGTTGTGTTGTCATCAATTTGAGAAAGGTAATTGTAGTTCTTTGTGCACTGAAAGATAGGGAAGTCAGAGACTCAGTAATACTTGCACTAAATTTTGACTGCTGCAATCCATTCCATCTACAACCTTATTTTATTAACTTTATCTTTTGTAGAGAAGATTTAGTTTTTTGTATTTGTCAAAACAGAGACTTCAACTTACTGACATCTAGACAATAATTTTCCAGCTTATTGCTGAGACATTAAACCCATGACAGCCTGAATTAAGGAACTAATCGTGGAAAAAATAAGATGTTATGCGGGCTGCTTTTACGTCGTTGAGTACCAAACAATCTGTTTAGCAGACCAAAATCACTGTGTCACAAGCTTCATCCTGCTGTTTACTTATTCACGATTCTTGCACATTAACTCAGTTGTGAGATATCTCCTGACTGACTGATTTTAGAGGATGAATCCTCAGAGTTGGCCCAGTTACAAGGCTTAGTTTTCACTGTCAGCTCCTAGACTGCAGCTGAATCTCAATAAATTAGTTGTTTAAATTGCAATAAGATGCCTTTGCCTGAATTGTGAGTTAAGCAAATGTTAAACTTTTTTTTTTTCTAAATTAAAATTGACTGATTTAAATCTGCTGCATATCTGCATTCTCAGAGTACATGAAGATGTGCTCACTCTGAGATGAGTCTGCTTGAACTGAGGAACACCAAAAATTCAGGGTTAGCTACAGTTAAATTAGGTTCTAAAAAAGATTTATTATATCCACTGTCTTCTAATCATCATGGAGAAACATTAGGCTATGTCAGATGCCATCATTCTCATTTTTGTATCTCAAATGCATATGGGGTCATTTATACAGATTTTTGGTACCTAATGATAACAGTGCAGTCATGAAGTGTAATACTAGAGGTCACAAACTCGGAGGTCTGTGGTTTTTGGTCACTGAGGGCTTCCTCAGTGGCCTGCAGCCTGACCAAAAAGGTGAAGAGCCTGAAAGTAAAGCCCTTGCTTTACCAGTTGATCTACGTTCCAAATATAGCCTAAATAAGTTTCCTTCACCAGGTGTCTGGGGCTCACCCTCAGGGACAGGGTGAAAAGCTTAGACATCCAGAGGGAGCTCTGAATTGAACCGCTGCTCCTTTTGAGTTGCGAAGAGACAGATGAGGTACTTCATGACTCCTGGACATCTTCCTATAGAGGTATTTCTGGCTTGTTCAACTGGGAAAAAACCCCAGGGCAAACCCAGAACAAGCTGGAGGGATTACATAACCTCTCTGGCCTGGGAACGCCTTGGGACTCCACAGGAGGAGCTGGAGAACAAAGCTTCGGAGAAGGACGTCTGTTTAGCCTGCTGCTATGATGACCTGGATGACTGCCAATATTTTAAACAAAACTTTTCTTAGAAGAAAAACACAACGGACCCGTGACCAGATATTATAGCTGTAGGTCATGTTTACAATGTTGTTGAGTTGCCGTCACCTTGAATTTAAGATGATCACAGCTTCAGATGGCGTCATGTCACAGTATGACAGCAAGACACAGTGACACTCTCAATTAGGGACTTAATTGTTAATGTCAAGTTCAAAATGTCAAAATCCCGCGAGCGATTACTTCAAGAAATGACTTGCCTTACTCTACAGTGATGATATTCAATTCATGGTCTTTCACTTCCACTACATGATGTGCGTGTGTGTGCGTGCGTGTGTTTGTAGGGTATACCTGTACAAAGAATACATCAGATTTAGTCCCTTAGTGAGTAGATAGATCATTATTCCCTTGCTGATTACATTATTCAACAGGATTAGTCATCTGTTGATGTTTATCATCTGTTTATCCGGATTAATCCTGGACTGGAATGATACCTATTCAAGAGTTCATGAATGGGAGTGAATCGCAGGATTCCTACCTTGGCTCCCAATATTTGGAGCTTTCCACACTGCTAAAGCACATCTTCAAGTGTCATTCGCTTTCTTCTGACCATCCACTTGGCTGCTTCCTGTGCCTTCCTCTCTCATAAGAGACAGGTATATGGGCCATGTTTTGGCACCTCTGGAAGAGATATCTCTCCCTCAGCACCTAAGCCATGTGTGGGGGCATTATTTTGCAGTGGCCTTTTCATCTCTGACCTCCCATGGACAGTTCATCCCGCCTGGGACAGATTGGTGGCAGCGAGGGACAACATACCGTTTCCTATGATCTGCCCTGCAGTTGACTGTTTGCCCCTTGATAGATTTTCATCAGGAGTGGTGGCACTGCAGCATGCTCATGGAGCGGATGTTTGAGCGATCCTTTTCTGAGAGCAGACTGTATGATAACATCAGTGGTTACAAACTGCATATGTGTATGGTCTTGGTCAAGCAAACAAGACAAAGGACACCTCTCTGATTCATTCAGTGATTCAAATAGGTTGAGTGCTTCCTACTTTCTTACAGTGCAGACACTTTGCTGCTTGCTCTCCGCTTTGCTTACATTCTTTTGCTATCTTTTTTTTCTACTAAAAGTTATGGACAGTGGATCCTGCATACTAAAAAACACTGGTACTTTAATTTATGAAAGACATAGAAGGCTACCACCATATTTTTTATCACTTTTATTACCTCGCCAGTACTGCACGAGTGCGGCCTACAAACAGCACAAGCCTTCTGCTGTCTCACTGTACTGAACTAGAGTGACTGGAAACCTGGGATTAGCTGAAGCTAGTTAGCAGCAAGATGCCTCCCTTCTCCACGTACGACTTCCACAAACTTCTCCAGAAAATTGCAGTGCTTGAAACTAAGATCCACCGATATAGAAGTGAATGTGGAGGTGAATGGACCGTGTGGGAATGATACCACTTTACCATGGAGTCAAAGTGGAGAAGAAAATGCTAACACGTGACTAACTAACACCAAGAACACTACTAAGAAACAGCAGGGCTTTCTGTCTGGCAATAAATCTACAAGTTGTAGTCCTCTCTGGAACTCTCTTGGTGTAAAGCCTAAGAATAAATAATTTCCCTGGGAAATGGGAGGACGAGCCAGTACCCAGCGCCCTGAGATTTGCGACGCTATGAGCTGGCCTGCACTACCATCCAGGCAGAGCGCCTCATCAACCCCTGTGCTTAGTAGAACACAGCCGTGGAAAGCTGCAAAAGGAAGAGTTAACAACAAACCTCTCAAACAACAAAGTGTACAACTTGAGAACAGATTTGCACCACTGCCGCAGGAGCCTGGATCTCCATCAGATGACCTGCATAACCTCTCATCCTCCCACAGCAGGGTAAGGACTGAGAGTAATTTTGAAAGCCAAGGGCTAAAGGGAAAGCTAGCAACTGGGCCTCAAACTCTAATTGTGGGTGATTTTGCTGTTAAAGATGTAAAAGGAACGAGCGTTAAGAACACCAAAATATACTGCTTTCCCAAGGATATGGTCTGTGACATGACAGAAAGAATCCCAGATATTCTGGCTGCACTCCCAACTGTGAAAAACATCACAGTGCACACAGGGACCAATGGCACTGTAAAACAGCAATCAGAGATCCTGAAACAAGACTTCTGATCTTCAAGATCTGCTGAACACACTCAGTTCCTTGAATACTGAGGTGTTTATCAGTGGCCCTCTACCACCAGTCAAAAGGGGAGTTGAGAGATTCAGCAGATTATTGGCTCTGAACACTTGGCTGTCAACTGCACGTACCCTCCATTCAGCGCACTTTAGTGCAATTTTAACTTTCTGGGACTGCAGGCATCTTTTTAGGGAAGTTGGAATTTGCCTCAACAAGTCAGGAGTAAAGTTGTTCACCTCTAACCTATTTTACTTCCTGCGTCACGCATCTGCTCCCTCTGCTGAGGACAAGAGACGAGCAATCAAAACAAGGACAAGACATAACACAACATGCCAGAAACCTTGAAAGGGAGCCACCTCAGCCCCTGCCTGAAGAGAGTTTAAAACATGAGGGACATCAGAGCCAAGAGAGGGTCTCCACCCCACATGCCAACCACCACGTGTGAGGATTCACTTTCTTCACCTCCCCCCTCCCCATCCAGTTCTTCTTCCTCTCTAGTCACCCTCTCCCCTCCTGGAGTTCACTGACCACATAAAAGAGCTGGTCACTGCTGGGACCAAACTTACCCCTCGTCCCTTCCACCGCCCAACTCCTATTTTATCTCCCATAACTCCCCCTCGCCATCCTCCTCCACCATTGGCTTTAAGTCCCTGGCCAGCTTTGACACGTCTCAGTTACGACACCCGCCACCTCCTCCCCCTCCTCAGCGGTATAAGAATCATCCTCCCCAGCCTGATGGTGTACAAAAAACATCGAACTCCTGTTGATATCTGTTGGGTCCAGGCCACAAGGACGATGGCACTCATGAATGTTCCAAGGATAAGCCAGGACCCAGTGTGCCGCTAGCTTTCCCTATTCCTGTCTTGACAGACAATAGAAAGAGAATGGAGCACTCTGCTCAGTCATCAAATCTGGCTAACTTGTTACAAATTCCATGCCCTGTTCAATCTGCAAAGGGCCCCCCCTCTAATTCTACAAAGGTAGATTTGTTGAATATTCGATCGCTTAACAACAAGTCATTTTTAATTAATGATCTTATCACTACCTATAACCTTGATTTTATGCTTTTTAACTGAAACCTGGCTAGATAGTAGTAGCAGTGCACCAGTTCTCATTGAGTCAGCCCCTCCAAACTTTAATTTTATGAATGTTTCTCAACCTGACAGGAAAGGTGGAGGTGTTGCTGCTATATTTAAAGACTAATTTCATTGTAAGCAGTTATCATGTGGTGATTTTTCCTCCTTTGAATATCTTTGCACTGTTTTGAAAGGCACACCAAAAATCCTGCTGTTAACAATTTACAGACCTCCACATCCTCTACAAATTTTGTTGACAACTTCACTGAATTGCTTTCTGTTATCTCAACAGATTTTGACTATCTTGTCATAACTGGTGATTTTAACATTCACATTGATAATTAAATTGATAATAAAAGACAAAACTGCCAAGGATTTCTGTGGTCTATTTGAAACTTTACATCTGTTACAAAGATCAAAAGTGTCCTCGGTTGTGTGTAAAAGGGCCCACACACAACCAAGGACACACACTGGATTTAGTTATTAGTAAGGGTGTTGATATTTCTAGCATTGTTGTTAGGGATATAGGCCTCTGACCATTTCTGTGTTTTCTTTGATATGTCGGTTTCTCCTGATACCCAAACCAGATCACTTTCTGTCAAAAAAAGGTATATAAACAAGCGTACTAGTTTTTTCATGGAAGCTATGTCCATGAAAGTAAGCTTAACATCAGACTCTGTTGATTCACTCTTTGATCATTTTGACTGCAAAACCCTGAAAGTTATTGATGCAATTGCTCCTGAAAGGGTTAAAACCATCTCTGGCAAGCAGAAAGCACCATGGGGAAACACTGCAGTTATCACAAGCCAGAGGAGAGAATGCAGGAAAGCTGAGCGCAAATGGAGAAAAAGTAATCTTCAGATTTACTATGACATCTTTAAAAAGAGGCTTCATATTTACAATTCACAAATAAATAAGGCTAGACAAACCTTTTTCTCTAACATCATCAACAAGAATATCAACAATTCCCATGCCTTGTTCACCACTGTTAAACTAACTAATCCCCCAAAAGAACTAGCCCCCAATTTCATATCTCTTAATAAGTGTAATGAGTTTGCATCTTATTTTAGCATAAAAATCAAAAATATCAGAGTGGCCATAAATTCCTCCATGTCAAACAATGGAACCAGACCATTGCTGAAACCACACAGAAACAATTTGGCCAGATTGTCAACATTCAACGCCATCAATACTAAAACTCTGGAGGATGTAGTGAACCATCTTAATTCATCCACCTGCTGTTTTGACACCCTGCCAACCACCTTTTTCAAAAATGTTTTCAGTTGCTTGGAAATGGATGTGCTGAAAATTATGAATGGCTCACTCCTATCAGGAATCTTTCCAAAATCACTGAAACATCAGTTGTTAAGCCCATTCTAAAGAAAGGCAACCTGGAACCTTCAATTTTGAATAATTACAGACTGATCTCCAATCTTCCTTTTTATTGGAAAAATTATTGAGAAAGCTGTTTTTATTAAACTCAATAACTTTTTAAATGTAAATGGCCTTTTGGACAATTTGCATTCTGGCTTCAGGCAACATCACAGCACTGAAACCACACTGATAAAGGTGTTAAATGATATTCGTCTGAATACTGAATGGGGACATCATCTTCCTACATAGCTAGTTCGCTGCCTAGCTACATTCATGAATTATAGTGACACAAAATGGGCCCAAAAATGGTGACATGCTTGGATGAGATTGATGTTGATGTACAGGTTGCTGTAAGTCAACTAACAAAAAACAACTCTTCTATCGGCATATGTCTTTGAATATAGAAAAGAATCGTTAACCTCTCCTAGCAACCAGTACTGCAGCCTCCGTGTCGATTGGAAATTACATGAAATTAAATGGCAAAAGTCTGATTAACAGGCTATTCTTGGCCTTAATAGAACAATATTGTAGATATTAGGACAATTAAATCAGACACCCATACTGCATGGCTAACCAGCCAGGACCAGTTCAAATGAGGATCCCCTATTCAATTAACTTGGTTATGTTAGTTTGGCATAAATCCTACAACCACTATTGCTGGTCATTCCAGTTGTCTGTCTTATCCTTGCAGGAGGTAGGAGCTGCATTATCCTGTGAGATTCAGGAACGGCTGAAAGATGCAGCATCATTGGTTCCCGTGGAGGACAGAGGGGTTTCTACTTGACTATTTCCTGGTTCCCATGAAAGCAAGAGACATGAGAGTCATTCTAGATCTGATGTGAGGTTCTCAAATGCTCACCTCTGGAAATTTGATGTGCCCCTATGAAAGTGCATTGTGTGCCTCCCTACTGTATAGATAAAATTGAATCACTGAAGTGTATGTGCAAACAAGCCCATTGATACTGAAAAGGACAGAGGACCAAATGTTATGGATGCAAAATTCAGCCTCTCAATCCTTATTCTTCCACGTTAGCTTATTGCTCAGTTTAGTCCAGGCCCTTGTTTAGTTTAGTGTAGTTTAGTTTAGTTTAGTTTAGTTTAGTTTAGTCAGAACAACTATGGCCCCCACTACGATGACTCTACAGGTATATGTGTGACAGATGGTAGATTCTGTAGGGTTGTGGAGGGTGGAAAACAGAGGGGCTCACCTGCACACCTATGAGGCAGCACCAGTGAGGTCCAGCCACAGAGTAGAGAGGCGCAGTAAGGAGCAATAATGCTACACGCCATATGGTTTATTATTTATTGCCCTTCCATCTTATTTCCCTGTCTATCAGTTTGTAGTGACAGGCTGATGATGTTGTACAGGGCAGTATCCAGACCCACAGGAGAAAGCCTGCCTGACAAAGACCATCTGGCATCCCATCATTATTCAGAGCAACCCCCAGACCCTCAGGACAGAGCCTGCCTGTCATGTAACACTGAAATCCTAAGACAAAACAATGCTACATACTTAGCATAGCAAATGAGAACAATAATACCCATTAGTACTACAAACCATAGCGATCCTGATAAAATGTCCTATTAAATGTAGTTAAGCACGAGTTCCATATTTCTTACATTCAACCACCACATTCCCCAGCTACCAAAAAGAACATTTGGATCATTTTCATGGATAATATCTGAGATTGCAGTGATACTAGGGCATGAAGGATCCCAGCACCCAACCCAGTTCTCGAAATAGTCATTATTCAGCTTTTGCAGCAAATTATGGTTAGTGATCCTTGCCCACTACACGTAGATATCATGTATCCACATCCTCAGTTTCAGGATTGGTTCCTCTTTACATTCAAGAGTAAGCAGATCCCTCATGAACTTCCTCTGTCCATTTTTATTCCTTTAATTCAGGTTAGAAAGCTAATTTTAATTTAGATGGCACTTTGCACTTTCCTGTCAAAAAATTCAGTTGCATAGCAACAAGACTGACCTAATGCCGCACTCATTCTTTGATTTCCTGCTCTCTCACTTACTTGTAACATTTGCAGCTGTGCTTTGCATTTGAGCTGGAAGGAAAAAAGCCCATACAATCGAAGCCTTATGGTCGCCAGACTCACAAACGGGCACTACGAGGACAGAAAAAGAACCGAAAATTCCATCTGATGGCAGCGTGGGACATCTAAAATCAGATCAGAGATGCAAATAGTGATATTAATAAGATGAAAGTTCATTGCGAGGTGATTTGCAAACTGCCATCTATTGTAGTTTAGTTTATGATCACATATTACAGGATACTCACTGACATTAAAGTATACATTACCTGGCCTACCAATCATGTTATATATAAGTCATATGGAGAAAGCATAGCATGTGTTTTTAACAACTGGATTAACATTAAAACCAATGGAAGCCTATCAATTCAGCTAGGCAGAATACAGGTTGCAAGTAAGAGATTAAAGCACAATCAATGGCCTCCTTCCTCTGTCCATTTTACACAGACAGGTTAATGGTGCTTGGAGGGAGACTTTAGCATTAGTCCCCTCGTTAAAGACTGACCTGCACTGATTTATCTGGAGTGTGCGTGAGGTTGACGAAGCAGCAAGATTTAGAAAAGGATTAATCACTCAGTCAATAATGTTTGTAGAGTTGGCTCCCAAATCTTAAGGGGTCCCCTCTGTCTGAGCTTCATTGTTTTAGAGAACCTTACTATGGGCTGAATATTTAACATAACTGTCTCAAACTTAATATCAACTTTTGCTGTCTTCTGACTTAATTCTCCCATTTCTCATAATTATTCACCAATGTACAAATGAATGTAGTGATGTATTTTCTTATTTTTGTCTTCTAGCCATGCCAGGTTTGTGTTTGTCAAAATTAAAGCAAAAATGAACTATAAATTATAAAACCACTTTTAAAACCACCTTTATATTCACTTTGAATGTTATAATTTAGTGACAGCATTGTGAATGTAGCAAACGTGTGTGAGCATGTGAGAGAGAGAGAGACAGGAGTGGGGAGGTTAGGAAACTAGAATGGGAGTTATTACATTTTTCAGTTTCATAATGTAAGGTTTCCTTGTGTTACTCAAGAGTGACATTCAAAATCAATGAAAAGCCATGGCCTTCAGACAGAGAGGCAGGGAAATGACATGATTCCACTTCATGAAGACAGGTGCTATTGTGTCCCAGTTCTTGGTGTGTATGGCGGATGTGAGATTAAAAGAGCAGAGAAGCCAGAGATGAATCCACTTTGATGTGGGAACGCAGACGTTCTGTAGCAGGCTAGCCATTCGCTTCACCCACCCTCTTTATCTCTCCGCTGTGCGTGGAAGATGTGTGTGTCAAAGATGAAGCGGGTTTTAAGGCAAGAACATCACACCACAGGCACCGATTTTGGAGATTAGACGTTTGTCTAAAGTAGGAGGATCAGTTTGGTTGGACTGAGCTGCCCTCTTGCACTCTTTGTTAACATGCTAGCCACAACAACTTTATAATGTGCTAATGTTGTGTTTACAGCATGTTGTGCTGCCTTCAAGTGGCCAAAACATCAGTTAATGCAGGTTGCATGTATAAATTGTTTGCCAGAATAATTCCTCAATAAGCTAACAGACACACAGCCCTGACTCCACTAAACATCCACACCTGTCTCTGTAGCTGCTAAATGTTCAGCTTTCTTCACCAGCTAGTTGCTAACTTTGTTTTCCATTTGGTGCTGGACAGGTAGCGTAGAGAGCTTGTTTGCTGAAAACAGCTGTGTTGCTGCAGGATTGTTGCAAAAAATTAGACCGAACCATACAGTAAATGTGCTGTCAAACCCAATGAGCTAAAATAAGCTAAAAGCTATGTAGAGCTGCAGAGTTTGGTGAGAATTCGCTGTAGGATCGTCATAACAAGCCACTTTTACATGACATGTTTTCATTTGATTCCTTGTTGGTATAAAAAATGTTGATTACCATGAAAGTGCATTACAGTGTGTCCTACTTTAACTTTATTGTTGCTAAACAAATTATCCTTGCATCCAGGTGAAAGACAAAGCACACCTGAATATATGAAACATATGCAGAACCTACTGTATAAATGCAAAGAAGCACAATGCAAATATATAAAAAATATATATGCCAAAGCTACCTCATAAAATACAGCGCAAACTCACAGTGTACCATGAATCATTTTTTATATGAAGTGCTCATCATCAGCCGCATGTAAGATAAAGCAATTGGTCACCCTGTTGGAGCTTCAGAGGGGAGAAGCTCCAACTCTCCAGAGATGAAGAGGACACTCCAAAATCTTTCAAACCTTGGAAATCACTCTCTCGGTTAAAATGCGAGGCAGCTCAGGCAACACCAATGACCCTACTAGCCACTTTTATTGTCACGCAACATGTCCTTGTCACCTGTGGAGAGATTTCCAAACCATGTACTGATAGAAAAGTAATAGCTGAATCTACCAGGGAGTTGTTTTTCCTTTCCTTCTTTTTTTCTTCAGATTGCAGTGGTGTTGCAAAAATTGCAAAATGTCAATTGATAATGGTACTTGGTTATTACTTTAAACCTCTCAAGTGACCTGTCCTGTGATTACAGTCTTACTGGGAGTATTGGGTTTCTTTCTAAAATCCGCACATGGATTTTTAGTTTTCATTACATTAAGTTGTAAGAAGAAATAAACAAAATACAAATAAATATAAAGAATAACCTACTGCAAGAGAGAAAATATGGCATTCAGTCCTTCTGTTTTGATATTCATCCAGCTTCATAAATCACTTATTCTTACAACTCATAGCTCTTCAACCATGACTGTTTAACATTAAAACTGATCAATAATGTTTTACTCCTCAGTCTATATCACAAGGCTGCGAATCGCAATAAAGATTTGCTTTAATACCGTAGATGTGTAAATAAAATTGAGCCTCACTAAAATCAAACAGCCTGAGGCATGCAGGCATTAAACTCTTTCTGCTTCTATCCATGCTGACATCCCTGCCAGCGGTACTTATTGTGAAATTTAAATGGCAAATTGATTGACAAGTCAATGTGGAAACAGGCAAATTGTTGTTGTAGAATATACTGAGTCATTAGTCTAGTCTGTTAGTCTCTTCTTAAACATGCTACTTACTTGAGAGCTTTCCCTAAATGTCCTTATTGTCTTATACCAAAAAAAAAGGACAATGTATAGAGTTTGTGGAAGTGAAAAACACTTCTATGGAAAGGTGGCTGAATGCGTGAAATATCCCCAGCCCCAATGTCC
The DNA here is from genome assembly GCA_005408345.1 of Macquaria australasica. Classification (NCBI taxonomy): domain Eukaryota; kingdom Metazoa; phylum Chordata; class Actinopteri; order Centrarchiformes; family Percichthyidae; genus Macquaria; species Macquaria australasica. Next base: position 202,594 of record SEMN01000190.1, on the reverse strand, counting down.
AGCCCCACCTGCCCCTTCCTCCACTTGGGTAACTGAGCAGGTGTTCCTGAGATGTGCAAGTGAGGGAAAATGGGGTTGCCCTGTCCTCAACCCGGTGCTGTGAATGATGGATGTTTTCAACGGAGAGGGCAAAGGTCAATGCTGAAGCAGGTCACAGAAGAAGATCAAAGTAGTTCTTGGTAACTACACAGGTTTTCTGTTCATCATTTTACTCTCTTCAACTCACTCTCCAAGTGTAATATGAGGACATTCCTTGATAGATTTCTCTCTCTTTCCCTTACTCCCACTCTCTTTCAATCTTTCTCTAACTCACTTACTCCAATCCATAATATGTGTGAGAGATGTGTTACTGTGTTGCCTTCTCTTCATCACGTCCTCCAAGTAAACATTTGTTACCTGATGGTTTCCTATAATATTTGGTATAGTGTCCTATAGTAATTTGACTGTTGAAATTAGATCCAAGCCTTCCTCCCACAACAGATCAACAACAGCCTCTCTAGCATGAAGAAAATAAAGTTCAAATGCAGCTTTAAATAAATAAGTGTGGTTTAATCATGAGTGACGTTATCATCTTAACTATGCCATTTTCATACTGTCGTATTGTTTGGCTGATATAACGTCTTGTGGTGGTGTCAAGATGTGATTCACAGTATTGCAAGGGCATTATGAAAGTTTTTTTGTATACAGGTAAGTGATAACTGTAATACTGTGGTTTTATTTGCTAAATTACAAATATATTGCATGTATGAACTGCTTACCAAGAAAAGATCTTGCATAAGTGAACTAATTCATCAGTCTGTTCCTGTATTCCATCATAAATAGGAAATCATCAATATCAATGGAAATCAACAATTTTTCTATTATTTCCTTATTTCCTATTATTGTTTTTTTAATGATTGGAAGAAAAGAAAAAAACCCATCTGATTTCCATCCAAGGAATTTTACCTGGTTACGGGACTGCCTTTGTACCAATTTGTTAACCAGCACTGTAAAATCTCAGGTGTCATTTTCTTTTATCAATCTTAGTCTGGATAAACATGTCACAACAGTCTACAGTTGAACAGGAAATGGGAAGTAGAGAGCAGTGTGCAGGCACAAGAAAACGAACATTGCAGTCAACCAAAGACAAAAAAAAAAGACTAACTTTGGTTGCATGCACCCCAGATCTGAGTCCAAAAAGCACACCCCAGTTAATTAGAATGTTCATTTTATTCAGTTTCCCATTTCAAAATTTTGCACAGGGGGAAAAGATTTATAGGTTTGAATGTAGGTACAGAAAAGTGTTAATTCCAGTGCTGTAATGTAATAAATTCATATCTCCTATCCACTGTACATCACAGATGTGTTAGTTTCCAGTGCATGTGGGCCTGTAGAAAAATTGGATTTTGTACATTATTTACATTCACAGCACTTCATTTTCCAATATATTATAATTTATTAAAAATCTTGAGACAGCATCAGTACAAACAGGCACACACTCACTCATACTTAACTCTGCTCAGGATTGTTGAGAGAATGTTAAAGAGAAACTTGCAGGTTGAATTTTTTAATAAATCTATACTTAACCTGCAGGGTTTGATATGTTTCACAAGACATATGGGCAACAATTCAGAGGAAATAGTGGCCGTTTTGAGCAATGCTCTTTTCTTCAACATTGCGTCATATTACTTAACAAAAGGAAGTCATTGTCCCTGACTCTGCCACAGCTCAATGTGCAGTAGTAGTTAGTATTGAGTCTGAGCAGTTGTAATTAAGTGAGTATGTCCTTTTTTCTGTAGTTTTACATTGTATTTCACCATTTTTCATCATGATGAATTATTCTGTAACTAGAAAACCACCGGCACTAGTTCTCGTATCCGGGTGGGTGTTGTGCAGGTGAAGAGACAGGACTGCTGCATATGTAGCAAAAAATGTGGTCATGTGCGGTGCTTATTTTAGACCAGGGGATTATATCCGCATCAGCTTCTGGTTCTGCCGCCAACAGGAGTAATGGTCACGGAGCTGTCAGATATTCAGCTCGACCAAAATGTGGATTGTGCACCGTAAATCTGTTTAACGTTTGTTAACTTCCAAATTAGGGTTAGATAGCTTACAGCACCATAAAATATGGTGTGGGATTATATTTAGCAATACCAGATACAATTGATACAATCTGGTACTTGCACATTAGTTTATGTTGGTATCAATACTCCTGCCAGTATTAGTTTTGTTACAGCCTGATGTGTGATAGCAAGCTTACAATATTGTGACAAGAACGGAGCGTTCTATCATTAGCTAACGCTGGTCACTCACTGTCAGGCTCACTAGACAGAGGACCCACAAAGCAGACTCTGACACAGGGGAAAAGACCAAATACTTTAATGTCCAAAAGTTCGGTACACAGGTTGTCAGTCCAATCAGGCAGAAGTATCCAAAACACAAACAAGGGTTCACAAACACGAGGGACATGCACAAAGGGAAAAAACACTGGAAAGCTCACACGGGGTCAAGACAATCTGGCACAGAAGGGGAGGGGAAACACACCTTAAATACACTGAGGAGGAGGAGACAACAAGACACAGGTGAAACACATTAGGGCAATCACACCGGCGGGAAACTTGACAGGACATGGGGAATGACACAAGACAGACTACCAAAATAAAACAGGAAACAACACGACACAGACTATTTGACTTGACGGACTCTGACACTCACCAGGACACCTGGATTTCTCTACGTTACTTCATCTAATCATGGTCTCATGGACACCTGACAGGCTCATAATTATAAGACTCCCTTTTGTTCCGTCATGTCCAATTCATCTTTTCTGATGCGGAAGGAAAACTCTTCTTGCAAAAACGACTCCAGAAGTTATTGTAGAATATATGTATATATTTTTTGAAAATCTAGTTTCTACATCATTTTCCTACACATTGATTAACTGTGGTCTCCAACCTGCAAGTTGCTCTTTAATGAACACCACACAATGAGGAAGTTGCACATATGTCTTTCTGGCTGTAAAGCATCAGCGATCAATACTGTCCAATCGTTAAAAGGAGGAGTTTAGTTTGTCCTCTCATCAGCAGAACAGATTTAGTTGTACAATCGCAGCGGCTGTTAGAAGCCTTAATTTTGAGTGCTCTCCTATTGTTGAGGGGGAGGACAGCTTTATGGTATACATGTGTTAGATTATGTGTCACTGTCTTTGTGGAAGTGACCATAGACGCACAGGACACTAATGCATATTTCTGTGTTCTGTAATTGTCGTCAATATCACATGTTTTTGACAGCTCTCATTGAACCAGATTAAATATACTTTAGTTATATATTACTTTTTTTTTCTTTAAATCTGAATCAGGTCCTGAAGCCTGTGACCAACATGTGACTGTATCATGAAGCTCAGACCCTAATTCATATCAGCATTGCTATGTCAATGAGCAATGAGGACTGTAGGATGGATGTGACATCCCTTGTCATTCTTACACTGTGCAGGCATGTCTTTCTGACATAGCTGTCAGGTCAGATTGGTACATGAGGTTATGTTCTTGGACAAATGTGGCCAACTATCAAAACAACTTTGATATAAACATAGATTTTGAACTTGGTATGAATGCCCCATGTTGTGAATGTAGCCTTAAAAACTCCAAAGCATAAAAATGATGTGTAGTCAGTCATGTTTTAGACACTGAAAATGACTTAAAGCTATTGACAAAAGGAATTAAAGTATCTCATAGTGGTGCCAGGCAATAAACACCAGAGAGGGACAGTGCAGACAGCGTGTGTCACGGCTGCACACTTTGCTTGTACAACTGCTCTCGATGTTCCATCTCTCTTGAGATTTACACACTCCAGCTCCACTCTTAATGAGAGCGCTAACCATCTAATGCAGTGGACCAGTCAGACAATACTCTATCTGTCCTCGGGGTGCAGACGTGAAAATGATTCATTAACTCACGTGAAGAAGGGTATGTGATTAAATCAGTATTTTTATTACGGCACCCTCCATCTGAACCCTCTATTTAAGAACATGAAGGCCATTTCTTGTCATTGTCATTGAGGATTGTTATTGACATGTCAAAGTGAAAGTTGCCCTTTCATATAGTGTTGTTGTTTTGTTTTTTTACAATCTAGTAAATCATTGTATTAACAAAAATCATGATTATTCTTTCAAATAGCTGGAGAAGACCCTTAACTGGGACTTGAAAAACTGTGCGGATTACCATGGAGTGAGGCACTTTTCACTTTCAAGCCTTTAAACTACTGTAGAGGCAACTTTCATTGCAGCAGTTGCCATTGGTAACATGCACTGAGCTCTTTTCAGACAGTCTGTAACTGAGCTGGATTCATATATCACTTAAAATAATATATCTTGTGCTTTCAAACAACTTGTTTCATAGTGGCTGTATTCCAAAATGATTCTGTTACAGATCTGCAGGGCAGGCTGTTGGATTAAAGGTAACAGAGTGTTCTCCATTCTCTTACGGGCAGCCTCAGCAATTGCTAATCGGTGCAAATTAGCAAATGTTATCATGCAAACAAGCTAAACTAAGATGGTGAACATGCCAAAAATGATACCTGCTCGTCATGTTAGCATTGTCATTGTGAGCAGGTTAGCATGCTGACATTAGCATTTAGCTCAAAGCATTGTTGTGCCCAAGTACAGCCTCACAGAGTTGCTAGCGAGGCGGTGTTGTCTTTCCATCTTTTGCCCCACCCTGCGAGGGAATAAAAAAGAGAATAAAAACACTTCATAGACTGATCTAAAATGAACAAAACTCCTTGATGACTTAAATTTGGCTCATTGGCAGTATGTCATGGTTTATTAAACACATTTTAATTTTCTTTGTGCATAAGAAATGATATTCAAAGGACACATTCATTACAGTTCAGAAGGTGGAACAAGACATGCATTTAATATCTCTCACTGCATATTTAACCTTGTCTGTGTAGTCTTCCCATCACTGTGATGGTATTTGAATCAGACATAATCTGTGCTGGAAGTGTTTCAGAAATGTTACCAGGTCATACCTAGTAAAATTGCGATTGTGACTTTTACAGAAAAGTTACTCAAAGGTTAACATGAGACTAACATCTAAAATTGCAAGCACAATCATGTAACGTAGTCTATGTCTGAAAAGGGGCTTTTCACATATGGATGCAACATGTAACTCTCATGCCATTTAGAAACACAAAAACAGGGAAAGATGGCAGCCCGCGGGACAGCTGCATGGATGAGTGACAAATTTTATGAGGATGTATATGTGAAACTGTCGCTCCCTGCGGTGGAATAACTTAGTGACTCAACGTGAAGCTGTCAGTGAATGACACTACGACGAGGACACAGGAGGAACCCAGTCCACTCCATCACACCTTGGCAAAGCAAACAATCCTGACAGAAGCTTTTCAAGTTTGCTTCAGCTGGCTTTGAAGGATATTTGTCCTGGCGAAGAAGGATACTCGAGAACAAAATCAAGGTGCCAGATATAAACACCTCCAACTGAGTCTGAAGACAGCGTAACTGATCGAGACCTGCCTGAGACAACCGGAGCCTTTGAAATCAAACACTACCTTTATAAACGCAGGGATGCTTAACTGTATGTGATAGACATCTGTATCCACTTCCTTTCTCATGTCACAAGATCCGCAAGCCAGCGCACTAATCAAAGGGAACAGCACTGTGGTTGTGTTTAAACCTGTGAATACGCATTGGATAAAGAGGGAGACATCAGTGGGGGAAATCCATCACTTTGACTGGCCGTGCCCTTGGCCCTTGATGTCTCAGGTACATGGAAGATTGTGCGTGTGTACAAGAAGTGTGTATCTATCAGTCCTACTGCCATTCTCCCTCAGCATCTGTTTAACTCAATGAGGTTTTCCAATTCAAATACAACAATAGTTCATTTTTTATTATCTTAACAGACCAATTATACTTTAGGAACACTTCAGCAAGACAAAAAAATAGCCCTGGATTAAAAAAAAAAATGAACATAATACTTTATTGATCCCAGTTGGGTAATTGTCTGTCTGCTTCCTCCTCCGCAAGCTACTAAGAGGTAAGAATCGGCAGCAGAGCAGAGCTTATGCAGCTGCTAAGGATTCAGTATCTTCCTCAAGGACACCTAAATGGTTTCTGAAAGGATTCTTTTTTTTTTTTAGTCCAAGATTCTCCTTACTCAATTCACCATCCTGCTGTCTTGATCTGCGGGTGTGTTAGTTTACTATTAAGTGCTGTGAAAGTTTTCACCTTTCAAACATCCCTGGACACAGGGTGCCACTCCTGCAACATCACAGGGAGAGTCGAGGCACAGCTGAATAGGTGCACTGACGCTTGGCTCTGTAAAGGGCAACCTTTTAAGGATCACAAGACGTAGCATTTGTCACCACACTCACTATGCATTGCAATGGCTCTCACAGAGGAGCGGGTGTCACCTTGTGATTCTACATGCAGTAATATGTTTTGAAGTAATCAATTTTGTTAACTGTACCTATACTGGTGACATACTGAAATATCCCAACAACTAGGAAACCAGGAAATTTTGTGCAGACATTCATGGTCCACAGAGGTGATCCTCTGACTTTTCCTATAGTGCCACTCTATGGGTTGACATTTTTGGGTTTTACTGTAATGACATGTCTCAAAAACCATTTGACAGATGAAATTTGATACACACATTCATGTTCCCCTAAGAATGAATTCTAATAGCTTTGCTGATCCCTTAACTTTTCATGTATCGCCACCATCAGGTCAAAATGTAATCTTTTTCAATTATTTGATGACCACCTGCAGAGCTAATGACAATCCCATCAGCCTCAGCTATACTTTGTTTACTGCTAACTAGCTAAACTAAGCACACTAACACCCTAATGAACATGGTAAACATCAGCATATTAGCATTGTTAGCATTCAGCTTAAAGAATAGCTGTAGACCTACCCAAGTATAGCCTCACAGAGCTCCTAGCGACACTGTAGACTTGGTCTTGTTTCTTCTATTGAATTCTAAAAGTCTTATTCAATTAATACAATTAAAACATCAGCCAGTGAGGTTTCCAATACAAATAGACATGTCCGAATGTGTAATTTTCTAAATTCTAGTGCAGCGATCTTTCTTATAGTTTTATTTAATGATACTAACATCCAATTCTCAAGTTGTACAGGAATAAGTTGCATTGGCAGATGTTTTCACTTCTTTTACAAAAATACTTTTAGGATTCAATAACGGACAACTTACTTGATCAGGTATAAAAAGCATAGAAACATCTCATTCATATATGCATTTACAAGCTTTGCTGTTAAACTCCACATTGGGCTAAGATGCATCCTGCTTAGTTTGATCAATCTCTACAATGAATTTGGGTAGATCTGTGGCATCTTCATTTGATCATAAACTGCACTTATGCAAATTCCCTTTCTTGGTGCTGAGCCAAACCACAGATACCGTATACAAATAAAGAAAAGTAAAGCTCATAACCCTTCTTACTAAAAAATGTATTCATACAACTTGTCATTAACTGCACATGAAGGGCCTTGGTAAGAAACATAACTGAAAGCCCAATGGACCAGCATGAGAGTTTCTCTGCAGAGATGGCAGAACCTTACAGAAGGACAGCCCTCTCTGCAGCACTCCATCCATCATGCCCTTATGGTACAGTGGCTAGATTGAAGCTGCTGCTGAATCAATGGCATATGACAGCTTGCCTGGGGTTTGCCAAATGGCACCTAAAGGACTCCAACAGCATGAGGAATAAACATTCTCAGGTCTTCTGAGACTAAAATTGAATTCTCTGGCCTGAATGCCAAGCACTACATCTGGCAAAAAATCAGGTAGCATACTTAATGTCACCCCTTTGGTGGCAACTTATTGTGGCATCAACATGCTCCAGGGATGAAAGAGCTTTCAGGATTGATGGAATGATGAAATGCTTGACAAAGACTTTCAGCAAACCAAGACAATTTCTGCGTGGCCTCTAAAGGTCCATGAGTTCCAACAAAAGACCCCACTGAAATCTGTGAGACCTGATGTTCTGTTTATGGACATACCCCTTCAATCTGAAAAAGCCAGCTGACAAAAGGCATACTACAGAACACTTAAAGCAATTTATGAGCGTCTATAAAGTATAGAACGAATGGTATAAATATATATATTTTTAGTAATAATAATAAATATTTATAGTAGTTCATGTTTGCAAAAATGTTCGTTGCTAGTATTAAATCATAGTTGTGATCATAGAAATGTATACATGGACATTACTTTCTTGGCTAAAAAGTGCTATCAAAATATACTGTATATTTTTTTCAGTGATGAGTATTCATGCAAGCAAATTTTGAACTTTCAGTGCTCCTTTTTTAAATGAGTATTCATGCAAGCAAATTTTGAACTTTCGGTGCTCTTTTTTTAAATGAATTATTCCTGATGCATATCAGCTACTGTAAGGTTGAAGCATAGGCAACAAAAAGGGCTTACAGAAAGGTTGTCTTCACAAGCACAAAAAAAACACTCTATATACTGAGAATTAATTGGTACAAAACAGTGATTTGTTCATTTTTGCACGGCACTAGTCCTGATAAGAAAATCTGAATTGGCACCATTGTCTTCATTTTAATCTTTCAGCTTGTCCTCATTTCTCTGTTTGCTTCAGTAATACATATTCCTCCACATCCAACGCAACACTGTGCAGTGGGACAGAGCAATACACCAATATGGAACAAGTTGAGAATTAAGACGTGTTTTCTCTAGGCATTAACTAGCGCATGCATAATGCATTCTTGTTTTAATAAATCCCATGGAGCGCGTGGCTTTCTGCACAATACTTCACACCTGACACATCTTAATACAAATAACTTTGCTTAAAATGAGAGAAATCTGTTCCATTCATACTGTGTGTCAAAGTAATACTGAAGCTGGTTAGCATCCAGGAATATTATGGATACAAAAAAACAAAAGCATTAGTAACTACATAATCATTTAGTTGATACGGGCTACAGTTATTTCAGTAAATGAAAGGGAATATTCCCCTGCCCTGTTTTTAATTAGTTCAGAGGTGGAACAAACAAAACTGTGCGCTGTGCAAATATGCACTGATAGCATTAACTAAATTGAACACCATTTTCTTAATGGTGCTTACTTGGGTTGACATTTCCCTCATGGGTGCATGCCGTGTAGTATAAATACTCAAACAAGATAGAGAATCAGCTATCAGTGAAATTGCAACATAAATTTGATTCATGTGGCTGAGTGCTGGTTTCTTCTGGGACGTCTTGAGAGATTTGGGCCATCCCTGTTTTTATGACTATGCAGCCAGTATATGCTGCAGAACTGTACTTATACTACTATTCAGATTTGATGACGAAAGCAAGCAGCCGTGTTTGAGAAATCTCTTCAATGAAAAAGAAAATGCTTTCCTGCCAATGTTAACACATTAGAAAGGAGGTAAATAATGGGGTGGGTTATCTGTTCCAGTTTTGGGACGATGCAGTGTTTTTCTCCGGAAGCAGCAGGTTGTTTTCTATTCTGTTCTGAGCTGATTCACTGTTAATTGGCTGAAAATGGCCTCCAGAATGTCGGTTTGTGTGCAGTTCATTAAGCTGCATAGATAAGCTCATCATAATTTACACACTGAACGGGGGACCTTTCTGTGCTTCCTCATTTATATTATAGTCTCATAGTGGATGATACCACCTCAGCTCATTTGGTTGAAAACAAAACATACAATCATGACAATAACAGCAGCCCTCAGCAGCCCAGGCAATATGGTATTTTGTTAGGCTCATCAGATTGGCGAACAAACCCATTATACCAACGTTAACCTCATCCTGCTCTGTGAATGGCCAAATGTCCTGTACTGCTTTACAGACCAGCAGCCTGTAAAAAGGTAGGGCCCTTCCAAATATCAATTAAAGGACATCTCATTCGTCCTCCTCCACACTGGACATGACTATTAGCTGTGAAGTAATTAAAAGTGGCACAGACATATGAAAACCTTACTAATGACTCCATAAACCTTTTTATTCTGGGACTATCAGCTGCTCACCCATGTGGAAGGAGTTCATTGTGCCGTACTGTGAGCTCAAGAGCTGGTGAGACGGTCATACCACCACCCAGGAGACAGGGAGGGGATTATTAGCTGTAAACTGAGCTATTCAAAACAGTAATGGAGTCCTGTGTGGATGAAACGAAATCCCTTTGCCTTCCCTTTTGCTGTGTTTACTTTAACTGGCATTAAATTGTTTGAGATTTGACAGAAAAGGCTAAAATATGTCAAACATTTCTTTAACTGCAAATAACCTAAAATTACAAAATGCACACCTGGGATATATAAATTGGGATAGTGTATAACTGGAAATGAGCCAGGTCAAATTTGAATATGTCCTGTATCTTAACCACTCCAATAATGCACCTTGCCATTTCTCTATCCTGAGGCGACATATGCCTCCCACGAAGATGCTGATTGTCTGAGTGTTTCACCAAAGGCCGGATCTTTGTATATAATTATCTAATAACTGGCGAGCTCTCCAGTCCTAACGTGACTCCTAATTAGTGCTTTATTAAAGGCAGGTGCACTGGAAAGGTCAACCACTCAAACCCAGATGTTACTGTAATAACTGTAACATATGGGTGTGTATCAGTGCAGACAGTTTGAGCATGATTTGTAAGACAAAAGTGCAGTATGTGGTCTGGTGCAATATTATATTATATTATAAATGGACATTCATATTTTATACAATATTTCTTAATACATTTCTTTTGCATTTTTGTTAGAGTTCACACATCAGGTTGTATAATACACACTGACAAAATGTTCATAGTGAATGCATCTACAAGCATTCACTGCCATAGTCTATTTTCTTTATTTACTTTTATTTTACTTTTTTTTAATTTACTTTAAACTGCACACACATTGGCCTGCCTAAGCCTTAAACTGTGGCATCGGTCGGCCGGTCCACCACTTTGGTCCAGACTGAAAGACTTTGAGACTCTGAATGAAATGTCTCAACAACTACTGTATGGATTGCCATGACATTTGGTAGCGAGATATCCATATTCTGCACTGAACTTTGGAACTTCCAAGATGATCGCTGCATCACTGTATTTGTATTCTTTGACAGCAATGCATCTGAAAAAATGTAACAAGACTGTAAAACCAAACTAGTTGTAGAGGAATTTACAGCCAGTGAAGACAGGTGTTTGGGGTTTACCTGATTGGAATTCCCTCGCTGTACAGGGCTGTATGAGCAGTTTTCTTGGAAAACACAGTAGCTCAGCAACTACTGCTCTTGCTTCACAAAGGCCTGCAGAGGACCCTGGGTTCAATATTCTCTCCACTCTCTCCACTTCTATATTTACAGCTGTAGCTTTCTCTTCCATATTTACAGCTCAGCCCTGAGCAAACTACATGTACACGTCAAGGTTTTTTTGTACATGGATCTGGTATATCAACACAAGTTGTAGCTTTCTTTTCATCTTCTGAGGAAGTGAGTGATAACCTTCTTCCAGCTTACAACCCCTCAATGGCTCTTCCAGATGATACACAAATTTGCCCGGGAGGTGTGAGAAGTTATCGGAGTAGACGACGAAGTCAGTGGGGTTTATGATTATTTTGCAAAATGCAAATGAGTAGTAGTACCAAATCAAAACTCTTTGGATGTGAGTAACTTGGGGCATGATGTTCTCGTTTATTAAAACCTTTCAATTCACATGCACTTCCCCCTCGCATGGTCAAGTACGGGCCATATTTTGAGCAGGCAACAGTTACTGGAGTTACAGGTCAAGTTATCTTGTAAGTGAAGCATCTTCAATAAACATCTGAAGCTCTTCAGTGGCATGACATCTGCTGCTTTTGCATCCCTTGTGTCAGCAGACCAGTAGTTCACTATATCTCGGAGATTGGCTTCATTAATGATTTTATTTCAGAGCTGTTGGTTTTAATGGTGCATGTGATGAGTGATGAATGGAGTACAAATTTGTCTGGTCAGCTATCATCTCAAAGTGTTTGCTGCCAAAGAATTTGGAGAAGTGCATCATGTCAGTGAAGCATAGAGCTCATATGATCCAGTGGAGGTACTTAGAGTAGCAGTGGACTGCTGCTCAAAATCCATTTTCTTCCCACTAAAGGAAATAGAAAATCAATAATGTAGAAAAGGGATCTTATGTGTACCCACTTCCCGTATTTATTCACTTTACCCCTGACCAAATGTTGTATTCCACTGACACCTGTGTTAGTGTGCAAAGCACACAATACAGTTTTATACCCTACTGACTGCCTCCCCTCCAATCATTCACATAACATCACTGTACAAGCCAATGACTGCAGACAGATGTAATGATAATCTGAGTGATACAACTAGTTTGGAAACCAATCCTGGTCCAATGTGCAAGTTATACATGTATTATATGGAAACCTGAGTCCTCCAGTGCACACTGAGAATTGACTTTTCAGTGAAGTAGTGAAGAGTCTGGTACATAGATAACCGAGTTAACCAGAATGTTGACGATTTGACGTGAGTCTGCATTTTTTTGGTCTTAAAAATCCATTTGGAACTGTTGTCAGAGCCACAAGTCCTTTATCCCAAACCTAAGCAATTTTCAAATACAAATGGCTTGCTTTGAAATAGTGTGGATATAATTATGATTTTAGATGAGAACACGCAGGTTATTGATAGATCATTATGGTGCAATAACCACAATTTAGTTATCATAATGAAGAGTCACCCATACTTACACATGATACAATGCACAACAAAATAAAAGTTTTCTCTCTAAAAATGAACAAAGTCAAATTTAGTTTGTGATACTAAACTAAAACATTCTGACTGTTGAAAGACCAGTGAAGCCAAAACGTGGCATTTCATTTAATCTGTCATTTGAAAGCTAAAACTTTGCTCACTTTTCTGAAAATTGTTGCTGGTTTTAAAGAGATTTTAGTAAGGTTTCATTTCAATAGGTGTCGTACGATTATTACTATCTGTTGCACGTCCAGCGGGACACACCACCATTCATCCACCCAACATCACTCGTAGTCTGACCATATTCACTGATAATATCTAATCTTTAACAGCGATGAAAGTGTGGAAATATTGTTGAACAAAATGACATCAATAACAATGCAGGAACACACAGAAAATGAGACTTGTGTCCATACATCTATTGGGGAGGGTTCCCAACACACCTACCTCGTGCAACTGCAATCAATTATTTCACTGCTGATCATGGTTTCAACTCTGAGTGCAATCAAGATAACTTCATCCAGGATTTACAAATCACTCATCAAACTGCTTTCAAAGAACCAAATTAGCTGGATGACAATAAAGATGATTATTTTAGCCTGATAACAGCATGTTAGCCTGAATTAGTTCAGGCCACATTTGAAGAACAGGGCCCAGGTGTTAAACCACCGAGCCACAAGGATGCTTTGTGTAACACAGTAAAGAAAATTTAAAAAAAAAACTGCTTCCATACAGGGCATGCACTGAATGGTTTGATGTGTGTGAAAATTATAAGAATCATATGCTAAGGCCGTCGCAGTCACCATAGCTCAACCCAATGGGAGATTTTGGACTGACATGTTAGGCAGGGTTCTCCACCAGCTTCATTAAAATACCAAATGAGGATAAATCTTTTGGAAGAATAGTGTGCAATCCCTCCAGTTGAGCCAAACAATAGGACAAGAAATTCTTTTTTGAGAGACATGCCAGACAAGTGCTAAGTATTCATTCACACATAATGCCTAAAATGATTTAGCACCTACTGCGCAGAATGTCAGAAATGCTAATACTGTAATCTTTGCACACCACACTCTCCATTGAGATTCTACCTGTAATCTGTGTCTACTGCATATGTGTTGTGCATGCAAACAATCATTTTGTGAGTGATTGAAATACAAAGTATTGTGTGATACTGGTGTTGTCATAATGTGTGTAAAATAAGGATCACTGCTGCATGAACAGTCAGAATTCAGCCAGGCTCTTTGATCCATAATCCCGTGATTGATCATGGCACTTTTAACCTAGAGGGCCCCGCTGTGTCCTCAATCGACCTGCAGCCATCTCCATCACATTCACTTAAACGGAGGGATCCTCCTGGTGTGAAAAATGGAAGCGTGTCAGAGGGAAGAGAGAGGCAGCCCCTCTGCCACTGCGCCTCACACAGTGCACAGGAGTGGGTGTAGGCCTGTAATGGATGAAAGGGGAAGAAATACATTAAAAAAGGGGAGATATACTGCCGCTGGTGTTGTTCAGTTACTTAATTAGTTGATCAGTGATAAAGATTTTTGCAGAGTTTCCCATCCTGCTTTGTTCTGCTGCAGTGGTAGAACACACCTTTTGTGTGTTATGTTTGTATTATGTGCATGTTCTATGCTAAAGAGCTCATATTATTTCATCAGATCTCTTAAGCATTTTGTGCCCCCATGAAAAGCAGAAAAAATAATTCTTCCTCAAAGGTATGCTAATAGAGATTCCTATGCTGACATGAAGGCCAGTCTAAGACCTAGAGTATATCTTGTTTTTCATGTTCAACAAATAGTGGATTGAATAAGCTTTTAAATATCTCTGTAGGGCTGAGGAGGGCAAATGTCTGTAAAAACCAATTGACAATCTTTTTTTTTTTGATAGAGTGGCTGCTTGAAGCAATATTCCTGTGCTTTACAAACTAATTTGGTTTCGATGGCCACACGGCCGTGGTCAGTGTAATTAGTTTTCAGTGCAGCACGTCAGGTAAGCTCATTTCAACAGATGCAGAATCATCTTTCTCCTCTTCCATCGTGATCTTCAGTCTTACCATGAATAGGATACCAAGCACAGCCTCTGTGCCTATAGTAAGAAGGTATTCATTTTCAAAGAAATACTGTATATAGGCTAATTTACGTATGAAGTACGAGGGTTGAGCAGAACTATGCCAAAGATTGGAGGATTAATATATTCAATAACTTATCTAGTGACCTTGTTACATTGATTCCTTTGCCACAAACTCCTTTTTCTGGGTCATTATTCAGAAGTTCTTTGATTCAGCTCTTTGCTGCTGCTGGTGAAGGAATGTATTTTCTCATTATAGGTGACCCACAGCTTGGCAGGATACAACGGGTCCTCCTTAGATCCCAGTGTAGATCCCAGTGGATCTCATTTCCCTCTTGATTCAAAAAAATTCCCTCCTTCTCTTCCTCACATAGGTGAAGTAATCTGGATAGCAAAAGACTTGGGTGCCCTTGTAAAGAGGATCTTTTTTGTCAGGCATTTTCCTCCTGGCTGCTATATTCTGCTTTCAGAGTTGGCACCGACCAGTCCGGTACCGGCAGTTAGGGGTGGGGGGGGTGGGGGGAAACTTCAAGAACTGCCTTTTTTCATTTACGTAACATTGCAAAAATCAGGCACATCCTATCTCAAAAAGATGCAGAAAAACTAGTCCATGCATTTGTTACGTCTAGGCTGGACTATTGCAACTCTCTATTATCAGGCTGTCCCAATAAATCCCTTAAGACTCTCCAGCTGATTCAGAATGCTGCGGCACGTTTACTGACAAGAACCAGAAAAAGAGAGCATATTTCTCCAATATTAGCTTCTCTACACTGGCTCCCTGTAAAATCCAGAATAGAATTTAAAATCCTTCTCCTCACCTTCAAAGCCCTAAATGGTCAGGCACCATCATATCTTAAAGAGCTCATAGTACCCTATTACCCCCACTAGAGCACTGCGCTCCCAGAATGCAGGGTTCCTTGTGGTTCCTAGAGTCTCTAAAAGTAGAATGGGAGCCAGAGCCTTCAGCTATCAAGCTCCTCTCCTGTGGAACCAGATCCCAGTTTGTGTACGGGAGGCGGACAGCCTCCTCACATTTAAGAGTAGGCTTAAGACTTTCCTCTTTGATAAAGCTTATAGTAGGGCTGACTCAGGTGACCCCTGAGCCCCCCCTTAGTTATGCTGCTATAGGCCTAGACTGCCCGGGGACTTCCTATGATGCACTGAGCTCCTTTCTCCTCCTCTTCCTCTCCATCTGTACGCCCTCATATCCCATCAATGCTTGTTAGTAATTCAACTTCTTCCCGTAGTTGTGTGCTTTCTCTCCTCTCTCTCTCTCCCTCCACTTCTGTTGCTTTCTGCAGGTGTTTCTGCCTCTGGAGCTGTGGAGGTCTGGGTCTGTGGTTGCTGCCGCCTGCTGCCCCCGTGCTCCTGCTCTGCACCAGCTGATGCTATTGCTGTTGTTGCTGTTATTAGTATTGCTATTATAATGTTGCTCTTAGTGTTGTTTCTGTTGGTGTTAACATCAATGCCATTACCATATCTATGCTGTATTGAGCTGCTGTGTGTTCTCTTTCCTCCTGCTCTCTCTCTCCCACTCCCCTCGTCCCCCTTCAACCCAACCGGTCGAGGCAGATGACCGCCCACCTTGAGCCTGGTTCTGCTCGAGGTTTCTACCTGTTAAAAGGGAGTTTTTCCTTGCCACTGTCGCCTAGTGCTTGCTCATGGTGGGAACTGTTGGGTCTCTGTAAATATAAATATAAATATAAAGAGTCGGTCTAGACCTGCTCTATTAGAAAAAGTGCCCTGAGATAACTTTGTTATGATATGGCGCTATATAAATAAAACTGAATTGAATTGAATTGAATAAAAACTGTTAGTTTTAGCTGTTTAGCTGTTAGCCTGTTAGTCCGTGCTTTTAATGACCTGAAACGTCTGCCTGAGGGCAGCAGTTTAAATACCAGATGTCCTGGGTGAGATGGGTCCATGAGAATAGTTTGTGCTTTCCTGAGACAGCGGGAATTGTGCAGATCTTCCAGGGAAGGGAGAGGGCAGCCGATAATCTTTTGGGCTGTGGTGATGACCCGCTGGAGCGCTTTCCTGTCTGCAGCTGTGCAGCTGGAGAACCACACACAGATGCAGTAGGTCAAGATGCTCTCTATGGAGCAACGATAAAAGGACACCAGCAGATTTTGTGTGAGGTGGTTCCTCCTGAGTACTCTCAGGAAATGCAGCCTCTGCTGTGCCTTCTTGATGATGGCAGTGGTGTTGATGCTCCAGGTCAGGTCATCCTCTATGTGAATGCCCAGAAAGCGGAAGTCTGAGACCCTCTCCGCACAGTCCCCGCCGATGAACAGAGGCTGGGTATCCATTTTTTTCCTTCTGAAGTCTACGATCAGCTCCTTAGTCTTGGTAGTGTTTAGTACCAGGTTGTTCTTTATGCACCACACTGACAGCTGCTCCACCTCGTCCCGATATGCAGACTCATCCCCCCCAGAGATGAGCCCCACCACAGTAGTATCATCTGCAAATGTTATGATACTGTTGCTGGAGTGAGTGGGGGTGCAGTCATGTGTGTAGAGGGTGTAGAGCAGGGGACTCAGCACGCAGCCCTGAGGGGATCCAGTGCTGAGGCTGAGAGCTGAAGAGATGTGGGGGCCTACTCTCACCCTCTGGGAGCGATGTGACAGGAAGTCCTTAATCCATAAGCAGATGGAGTGAGATAATCCCAGGTCTGACAGTTTGGTCACCAGTCTGTTTGGGAGGATGGTGTTAAATGCTGAACTGAAGTCCACAAAGAGTAGTCGCACGTAGCTCCCCTGCTGCTCCAGGTGGGACAGTGCAGCATGGAGAGCTGTTGCTATAGCGTCCTCCGTGGACCTGTTAGCTCTGTAGGCAAACTGGTGAGGGTCAAACATGGATGGAAGTTTTGAAATTATATGGGTCCAGACCACCTTCTCGAAGCACTTCATGATGATAGGTGTAAGTGCTACCGGACGGTAGTCGTTCAGGCTACTGATGGGGTTTTTCTTCGGGATTGGGACTATTGTAGAGACCTTCAGGCAGGGGGGGACTACAGCCACAGACAGGGACTGGTTAAAGATCTTGGTGAAGACCCCCACCAGTTGTTACGCGCAGTCCCTTAGCACCTGTCCTGAGACACCGTCGGGTCCCGCAGCTTTCCTCGGGTTCACAGCCCTCAGCGTGCGCCTCACCTCGTGCTCCTCTACTGTGAGGACGTGGCTGCCATGGGCTGGTGGGTGTAGCGGGGCTGCCTCCGGTGACTCTACCTCAAAGCGGGTCAAAGTGGTTTAGCTCCTCTGCGAGTGAGGCGTCGCCGTCAGCAGCAGAGAGGTTGCTGGGTCTGTAGTTTGTGAGGTGCTGGACCCCCTGCCACACCTGCCTGGAGTCGTTGCTCTGAAAGCAGTCCTCTATCCTCCTCCTGTAGTCAGCTTTGGCCCCCCTGATGCCCCTCTTCAGGTTGGCTCTGGCAGCACTGTATAGTGCCCCATCACCAGACCTGAAGGCGGTGTTCCTCTCCCTGAGCAGGCTCTGCACTTCTTTTGTCATCCAGGGCTTCCTATTTGGGTAGACCCGGATGCATTTGTCCACAGTGACAGTATCCGTGCAGAATTTGATGTAATCCAGGACAGCTTTTGTGAACTGCTCCAGGTCCTGATGTTCGAAAACATCCCAGTTAGTTTGCATGAAGCAGTCCTGCAGTTGTTGAGAAGCACCTTCGGGCCACGTTTTCACAGTTCTGGATGTGGTAGGAGCAGTTCTCCTGAGGGGGGTGTATGCTGGTATAAGTTGCAGGGACAAGTGGTCTGACTGGCCCAGGTGTGGTAGTGGCTTAGCCCTGAAGCCCAGCTTGATGTTCGAGTAGACCTTGTCGAGTGTGTTTTCTCCTCTAGTGGCACACTTAACATGCTGGTGGAGTTTAGGGAGCACAGTCTTTAATTCAGCGTGGTTAAAGTCCCCAGCTATGATGTGCACAGCGTCAGGATACATGCTCTGTTGACTGCCGATTGTGTCATGTAAATGTCGGAGGGCCGAGCTAGCATTAGCATCCGGTGGTATGTACACAGCAGTTACCATGACAGCAGTAAACTCCCGAGGCAGATAGAAGGGCCTGCATTTAACAGTCACAAACTCCAGGTCCGGGGAGCAGTGACTGTCTACAGTCTTAGTGTTCGTGCACCAGCTGTTGTTGATATACACGCATAACCCCCCTCCTCTGCTCTTACCGGAGTCTTTCGTCCTGTCATAGCGATGTGCTGTGCGGCCTGCTAGCTCGATAGCTGTGTCCGGGATGGATGAATGAAGCCACATCTGTGAAGAGCAGAACGCAGCTGTCCTTCACCACGTTGTTTGTTGCTGTCTGTAGTCTCAGTTCATCCATCTTGTTAACGAGGGATCTTGCGTTGGTTAGAAAAACACTAGGAAGCGGTGGTTTGTGTGGCCGCCTCTGTAGCCTCTCCAGTACGCCGGCCCTGCAGCCTCGCTTCTGCTTCCGCTCCCTGCGCCGCCGCCGTCGTCTCCCCGCGGGGATGGTAATCCACGGAGAGCCGGGGCGCCTGGCGATATCCACCGGGATGTCGTGGGAGCGGAGAAACTCCGCTGTAACAGCCTGCTCCGTGAGTAATCCTATACCTATGAGATCATGCCTGCCGTAGATGTTGTTCGCCCAGCAGGATGTTCTCAGGATGAGTAACAACACACACACAAACAGCCACAACAAGCACCGAAAAGTAGAGCACCAAACCGCTGCGTCTATGCGCGCCGCCATCTTGCCGCCATAATTAGAATATAAGGCAGATATTCTTGAATCTCACCAGAAAAACAACAACACTTTCCTGACAAGGGACCTCATGTGACAGTATGACTTTTTTATTGTCTAAAACAAGCAGAGGCCTATTGATCACCAAAATGCATTGCGTGTATCCTTGAGGCCTGACAAACACGTTCAATGCATTTCCTTTCTCACAAAGACTTGCAAAGCTGACTTTTTGAAAATGATGTATTCATTACATCTATGTTTACAAGCTAGTAACGTTATCCTTCAGTGCCTTTGCTAGCGCATTGTTACGCTTCTTTGAGCATTACTGCCACCAACTGTCGATCAGCAGAATTACATAAATCCAACGGCAGGACTGTATATCGCGTCACCTGCATGCTCACACACGTATGACAAAACAGGGACCCACTCGTGAAAACTATTTGTCAGAAACTCTACAGCTAACTTTAAGCAAGTAGTTTAGTTGCCTAAACCTGACCAAACTTAACCATATTCGCAGCAGATCAGAAAACACAATCTTTCTAACAGTTATATAGGTTTTTGAAGGAACTAATATACAATGGTGCCCTGCTGGGGTGCAATTTAAGAAAACACTTGTATTGGAAGTCAGTGACAAACAGAAATGGAGAACATGTTGAATTTCATTGAATTTAATCTGGTCCTTTTTGTTCTTTGCTGAAAAACTTTTCTTTGGACACAATCTTTGTTAGCACTCAGTGTAGCTTGAACCTCCTTCATTTGTTTGTTCCACATGAGTTTGGTTTCAAAATTGTGATCGATGAGGTTGACTTCTTCTCATTTAGCAGGTTTGTCACACTTTAAGTCTATTGTTTGGTTCTGGTAAAGCTGCATCTGTGAGGTCGAACTCCCAAATTACTGACTGCCACATTGGGGTGGGGGGGGGGGGGTCAGTCCTTGTAACACTCCTTTGGAAATCAAATGTCTTAATTCATGGTTTTAACTTTAAAGGCTGGGCTTGCATACCACATTCATGCACTGACAGCAATCCCAGAGAGGAGGGTGTAAAGGGAAAATACATTCTCTGGGAGTGCAGTGACAGGCAGAGATTTTCTAAATGTCTCTATTTTTTCTGCCCGCTTTCTCTCTCCTTCCCATGCTCTAAGTACAAATGAATGTTTCCTTTTCACTGCTTTATCCGATTTGTCTGACAGTGAATTCCCATAAGAAGGGCCCTCTTGTATGATAATGATGGCTCCGTTATCCAAAGACCACACTAACATTCCAGGAAAGGAGCCAGGATGATGTTGTAAAATAAAAGTGGAGTTAAGGCCCTCTTTCTTGCTTATCATTTCACTTGGACAATCGAAGTACCCCCTGTTAGATGTGTTGATGAAATGTTGATGCCACTTTACTGTAATGCTGTCCCACAGGGAAACTTGTAAGCAGCATGTTCACCATGGGTGCAGGCCAACAGCCCACTGCCAGTGACACTTTTATGCAGTTTTTTTTTTAATTTTCCCTGGCGCTCAACAAGTTGATATGGGCAAATCGAGTTTTCTTCATGGAAACATATAACTATAATGGCTTCTCTGAGAGCTGTTACCATGGTAATTTTGCTTCACACCAAGGCTCTTGCCAGGAGCACTTGGGCATGGAGTAAGATATGTGATATCAGATACTGCATTTAACAAATGGAAAATCTTAGGTTAGCCTAGCCAATCAGAGTGAATAAATTACCATGATTTACCTTCACAGGAAGGAACATTTAAATTAATTTAAACTGGCATTCCTGTAGGCTGCCTGCAGAAACGTATGTAAGTACAGGCCTATAAGCTTACTCAGTGAACCAAAAAGTTTGTATGGTTAAGTCTGAAATTTTAAATATATGTAAATTTGGTAAATTAACTCCATCCATACTCACATACTTCGCTTGTATGTTTACACATTAAGCAGTTAGTCAATCACAAGTACAAAATTGGTTTTCATCATGTTGGTATTGTATCTAGAAATCACCAAATGGCTCATAAAAGGTCTTTGAGAGGACTTGTTTAGTCCATTACCCAGTCTAATGCATAGTGCTTGGCTGAAATGTTATATGTACTCAGTCCTGACCAGGTCTGGAAAGTTTGAACGAAAAATAAATATCTTGACTCAGCAGCTGACATGTTTGAAAGATTGTTTCTCAGATTGTTCAGATAGTCATGCACATACACACATTTCACATTTACACTTACCTGTGTGTGTTTCACAAGCTTCAGAATTTGAGCCATGTATAGAGTTATTGGAACTATTACCTGGAGAGCAGCCAGTGCCGGAGTCAATAGGCAAGACAGATAGACCCCAATTTGTCTTTGAATGTTTTATTCCGCTTACTCATTGTTTTTAATTCATCTTGTTAAAAGAATCACTAATTAATTCTCTAGTTTGTGAATCATCACTCACATAAGATAGCTCTTTGGCATTGTGCACCCTATTGTACTTACTTATGCAACTGCGCAGAGATTTGTAAAAGATCAGGTGCTTATATGGAAATAAAAATCAATATTTATACCATGTTCACAGAGAAATCTTGATTCTGATTGGCCAGCAGGTTTGGATTCATTTATAGTAAATCACATGGGTGTTTGTTTGCAGTTCTTAATTAAAGGTTTCCTGTGGAGTTTTTGACCTATAGTAGCGCTATAGAGCTGTTTTTCTATGAGTGGGTCCCCGTTTTGTTAATGTGGTGTGTGTGTGTGGTGTACTAGCCTTTCTTCCCGCTGCTGGACGGCGTTGTAGCTGCCTCTGAAGCCTGGGGCGCTCTGCTCTGCAGCTGCGAAGTGCTGGAGGGGCGTCTTTGAGAAAACAAGTCACGGCAGGAGGGACCGCGGTCTCGGTGAGGCTCACGCCGTGGAGAGCGAGCCCTACGAGGGATACAGTTTCACTGGGGAACCGACTCCTTCTGCTGCCGGTCGAAGTTGTGGGTTTGGTGGGAGGGGCTTAGCGGAGTGATACGAGGCAGCAGAGAGAGAGGCGGAAGGTTTTGCCTAGGTTGCACAGATTCTGCCTACCTGCTTTAAAGGTTTTTTGAAGCATATTCCAGATATATGGGGGCACAGTAACAAAAAGTAGATCTTCCAAACTCTGTACAAATTTTTGGCACCTGCAGGGTGAGGTGCCTGGCCAAGGATACACATAATGCGTTTTGGTCAGTAACACTGAATGTAAACAGAACTTTTCTTTGTTTACAAGAAAACTCCACAGGGCCCCTTTTTAAAGAGTTTGTGACTAGTATTATTTGTGTAACCAATAAGGGCAGCTGTGGTTCAGGAGGGGATCGTCCATGAATAGCAGGGTTAGTTCAATCCCCAGCTCCTTCTGTGCACATGGCAAAGTGTCCTTGAGCAAGACACTAAACCCCAACTTACTCCAGATGGTCAAGCCCTTGCATGGTGGCTCGCTCGTGTGTGAATGGGTGAATGAGAAGCAAGTTGTAAAATGCTTTGGATAAAAGAGCTATGTAAATATAGTCAATTTACCAATATTTTACCAAATTTAATTCAAAACATGTTTGATATTTGCAAGAACCCTGGAATCAGCTAAAATGGTCAACACTATTAAGATGGTTTGCTATTGATAAACATGCAAATGTGTG
This sequence comes from Macquaria australasica, assembly GCA_005408345.1. Taxonomy (NCBI): domain Eukaryota; kingdom Metazoa; phylum Chordata; class Actinopteri; order Centrarchiformes; family Percichthyidae; genus Macquaria; species Macquaria australasica. The sequence continues at coordinate 179,497 of SEMN01000190.1, read as the reverse complement.
CTGCTGACCAAGTTGAACCTGAGGCGAATGCTCCAGGCAGGTTTGAAAATGTAAGTAAATATTGATCCTTGTTCCATTCAGTTAACTGGATTCTGTGTGAAATATTGCTGTCATAAACACAGGTGTGACCAGGCCTTTACTCTGTTGTTAACTGAAATATAGACTGAGCTGAACCCTGCAAAAATAAAAAACAAAACAAAAACACTTTCTGTGGTTGCAGAAGAACCACAAATTTTAACTCAACCATGGCTCTATGAAACAGCCTTTGAAACAGAGGGGTTTCTATCCCACTGCTCGTCTGTGATAAGTAATTGTCTGTCATTACTGAGACCCACCCCTAAGCAGCTCCCTGTGTCCCTTCAGATAACACTGACAGGTGAAGCAGGGGAGAACACCAATACCAAACCAGTAACTACACAATACACTACACACCACAGCCCACTACACATCTGCACTACACCTAAAAGTCCTTATCAGGATGCTCCAGCCAGCCCTCAGAGGCTTGTTAAACACGTATCACGGAATACTGAATTGGTACACATGGGAGTACACACATGCGCGCAAACTAACCAACACCACTAATGTACATTTGTATGGTGGAGGTTTTCCAATTTGCATTTAGATTTCAGAATACTATTCCCTAATTTTATTCCAGTTACCCAGAGTCCTTATGCCCCATCAGCACTTTTAAGAATCCTTCCACTCACATTGGAGCGAAGTCTGACCCACCAGGTACCCAGGTGATGCCAGGTGTTGTGTAATGTAATGGACTGCACATCATTTCCTTAAGTTAAACTCTGAACAAGAACATTTAGACTTCATGCATAAATGTCAACAACAGTTCCCTCAAACAGATACAGCGTTACTGCAAATGAGCAGTGATGATGATAAAAGCCATTAAATAAATAAAAAAACTACAACACATAAATAAAAAATAAAATGTGAAGTAATTGATATGATTATTTAAATGATATAAAACTATTTAACCCAAGCTATAAATTAACCTTTTGAAGCCAGAAATAACAAACAAATGAGTGATTTTGCCTCTAAAGTAATAAATTGAAAAATATGATACTGCTGCTTACCGATGTGTAACTGACAACAGATATTAATAACTCACCAAAATGAGATCCTGCCTCACACACTTTACCTCTGTGTATTCTTGCACAAAAGAAATGATGTTGCAAGCTGCAATTTTTGTTTTTGTAGAATAACCACAGACAAGGGTTCTCACAGGGGAATGTACAGTAGGCAGTATATATTGCCATTAGAAAGTAGTAGCTGTACACTGTACAGACAGTGTTGTTCATTTGTGTGCTTTCCAATAATCAACACACAATAGCCCATAATTAATCTCTGTCTGAAAATCTCAGACTTGCAGATTTGGTTTAAAAACACTTCTTGAAGGGATCTGTTCAGTTGTGTAGAATTTTACCATCTTTCCTATACTTTCATCAAAGTCATGAATGTATTTTTAGCCATGCTAGCAGCATGGCTCAAGGGATGGCAGTGTTTGTCTGTCGGCCAATCGTTCTCGTTCCACCTTTTTGGCCCAGACAGAAATATCTCAACAACTATTGAATGGATTGCTATGACATGTTGTACAGACATTTGTGGTCTCCAGACAAAGACTCCTACTGACTTTGGTGATCCCTTGATGTTTCCTGTAGTGCCATCATGACGTTCACATTTTTGGCTTTAAGTGACATGTCTTGATGTGGATTGGATGGATTGCCATGTAATTTCTAATGATATCCGTGGTGCCCAGAGGACTTTGCTGAGGGTTTGTGTGAAAGGTCTCGACAACTATTGGATAGATTGCCATTAAATTTGGTTCAGACGTTCCTCTTCCCAACAGGATGAACTGTAATCACTTTGGTGACCCCTTAACTTTTCATCTTGCGCCACCATCAGGTCAAAATTTCAAATTGTCCATTACTTTTATTTATAACAAAATACTTGCAAAAACATTCCTGTCTGTATGAGCTTAACTTTATGGTTAGTGCTAATAAGCAAATATTAGCATGCTAACATGGTAAACTACGATTGTTATCCACCAAACATTAGCATTAACATTACAACAATTAACAATGTCATTGTGAGCATGTTAGCATTTAACTGAGAGCACCACTTTAGCCATGCTATTGGCTCTGGTTGTACTTGGGCAAAGACTCTTGTTTGTCTTTGTGTGTAGGTACTGTAGGTTTAATTTAGCCTTCCTTAGATCAGTTTTTGAGAGTAGTCACTAACTCTCTCAAATAAAAGGACGCATGGTTTTAAAGTATGGTTAGGTCTCACCTTTCTAATCAACCTCATTTACCAGGATGCAGTTTTTATCAAAAAAGCTTTTTTAAAAAGTCACCAGCAGACAAACTACTAGCTTTGTCTGTAGCTATAGCTTGTGAAGAAAGTGGAATATCTAGCAGCTTAAGAGCCAGACACTTTTCTCAGGAGTTGGTGGAGACCAAGCAAGAGCCAAAAGCAGAGTGAATATAGGACTAACATTCATCAGGGGGACAGCAACACAATTCACAATGAATTATAACGTTGCTTATGTGTCTGCTGGATACGTCAGTAGACAATTGTTTGCTAAGGCATAAACAACCTAATACTAAAAGGTGAAAATATGTTAGGGCTGTGGGTTGGTCAGGTTGTTATGGAGTTCTTCTGCTCCCTAGTGTTTAAAAATGGATCAAATGTAGCTTCAAATAAACCAGGTAATAATTGAAAGGAGGATGCAGGGTGCCTCATCTGCACCAAACTTTTCTCTACATCTCAGATGAACCCTGGTTTCATGATCGCAAACTTTCCAGAACAGTATAGACTTACACATGCTTACCCATTTTTCTTAGCACTGATAACAAATAACTGTGGCCAAAATAATTTACCATGTTATTTTGCCAATTTATAAACACCCTCTCGTCAAATAAACTGTCCATGGCTCACCTAGGAAATAAAGTGAAGAGCATACACTTTAAATGGAGCGCGCAGTAGTTCAGGGAAACACGGAAGTCATTTCATAGTCACTCAATCATGTACATCCACAACCTATCTCTCTTAATAGGCGATAAACATTTGACGCTCATTCTTTCTACATACAACAACGTTGAGCTCTACATCCATGCTGCTACAATGCTACCTGCTTTAAGAAATTTAAATCCTCCACCTCCAAAACCTCCTCCTGTATTAGCATTTACATGAATTTTGAATGTTTAGCATGAGTTCATGTAAATTAAATGTTCAATTCAATTCAGTTTTATTTATATAGCGCCATATCATAACAAAGTTATCTCAGGGCACTTTTTCGAATAGAGCAAGTCTAGACCGACTCTTTATATTTACAGAGACCCAACAGTTCCCACCATGAGCAAGCACTATGCGACAGTGGCAAGGAAAAACTCCCTTTTAACAGGTAGAAACCTCGAGCAGAACCAGGCTCTGGGTGGGCGGTCATCTGCCTCGACCGGTTGCGTTGAAGGGGGAGGGGTATCTCAGGCTCTGCCAGGGGGCTTCTAAGCTCATGGACAGTCTGTGTCAAGTTTGCTCAGATGTGTTCCAGAGCATCACATGAGCAGAGTCACGCAGCCAAACTAAAATCCATATTGGTGCAATAAATGCTTAAAAACCTTGACATGAGTGTCCTGACAGAAATGGAGTTAAAATATTCCTGACAGTAAATCTTACAGACTCAAAGAAGCATCTTGTGTTGCTGAGACCCAGGTCTGTCCGCAGATAGACAGAACAGTTCCACAGATCCACGCCTGCAGGCTGGGATACTGCCAGCGCCGATTGAAATCTTTGACTCAGATCCTGGCCCTGTTTGAAGTTGCATGCCCTCTCACTGTGCTCGCATATTCTCTGGGTTGCAGGCGTCTGGTTATGATACCACCCTAGGAACGTGAAAGCTGATAAAATGAACTATTACCCACAATTTGATTGAACTGTCAGCTCCAGTACTGTTCTTTTTTTTTTGACAAACCTGACAGTGTTGTGTTTCTTTCAGTCCATTTTATGTTCCAACAATAGACTGCTCTTGCTATAATAGCCTCAGGAATATAATAAAAACAAGGTTGATTCCTGTGTCCTCTATTATCTATTCATTATGAAAACATGATTTAGGAGCCTTGCTGTTCGTCTGTAGTGATAATGTCTTGTCTTTTTTGTGTAACCCTTGAGAAACAAGTAAAGCTGCTGGATCAAAACCTCCTTGCCCTGCTTTAGTTAGTTCAAGTGTAATCATTTTTCAAATAAGCAGTGATCTGTAACAAGACTTAGGAGTGAAAATGTTTCACAGAATTTAAAAACAGACCATCACATGAGCTTGGAAGGGGTAATGCTACAAGGAAAAGGAAATTGTGTTGAAGAGGGTTACAAGACCAAACATGCATTTGTCTCCCCAGCAAGGTGTTTGCACTGAAGTTTGAAGCAAAGCCTGAAGGCAAACAGATCAACATTTTACATATTCAGGTGCTGTGTGGTGTTTAGGCCATTAGTGTAGATCAAACAGCCAGTTTTCTCACAGTGGAGATGTTCCCTTAGGTCCGTCCTTTGGACTGCAAGCAGAACCTCCGGAAAGAGTTTTCACCTCTGGACACGTGGAGTGAATCAATGTTCTTGTCTATCCGGATAGAGTTTGCTCTGTTTTGGTTCCCCACAGCAGGTAGGTGTGTTTCAGTGCTTGTCAAAGTGTGCGCCCGTGTGTGTGTGTGTGTACTCAAACAGCTCATTTAGTACAGACAGCTCCATTCATCTTCATTCTCAATTCAGACCTGGTGCTCTGTTTTTCCATCCTTTCATCTGTAAACATCACAGTAAATATGGACACCCTCTCGTGAGAGAATGGATTTTTACAATCTGTGCAGCTTCGTACAGCAACCTCCAAAATACAATGTGATATTGCACAACTAATTTAGTCATCAAGGTCATGTGGTAATGAAATTCCTTGATTGGCATTTAATATTTCTAAGGAGTGACATTACAGTAACAGTGTTGCCCTTGTTTAATACTAAGTTCTGTACTGTTCTAAATTCTGTACTCAACTTGTCAAAGCAGACATGCCATAATTTAAAATCCATCCCTCCAAAAGTGCTAAGATTGTAGCAGCAGGGAGCTAGGAAGAGCAGTACACTGCAGCTACGTATAACCAAACATCTCCCCAGGAAGGAGAACACTTGAGTCAAGTTTCAAAAATAAAGCACCACCTCAAGCACCACATAATTTAAATCCAACTGAGTGCCACAGATTTAAGACGATATCACTCTGAGATGGGTATACTTGCAACTACACACATGCCATAAAACCCATCCAACAGATGTGAGCAAGCAGTTTAATTCACTCACTTATGTGCAGGATAACAAAGAGGGAAAAAAATCAATGCATCGTTTAAATTGTCGTGCACAAAACACGACAATTTAAAGGATTTAAAGGACTGTCCTCATAACATTTCTTAAGAATCTCTGCAGGTCAAGGAATATAAGAATGTCTGAAACTTCTGCTTCTATTAATTATTTTTTGACAGCTTATTTCTTACATGACATCTGTTGTCCAAAAACACATGGCAAATGGAAAAGTCATACCCAAGCTTTCTTATATTGGAGTAAGTTTTGGTGTCTTTAAGTTCAATTTTGGGGCCGCTTGTGTGTCTGCAAAGGTCTTACAGCTGTTCTTTGGCCTAGGTTTGATCAGTATAAATCTGATAAGTTGCTCTAGTTCATACCACTATTGAAATCTCTTTCATTAAAAGTAAACACTCTCCCCTTTTTTTTCTTTGTCTTTGATTCTCTCAAGATTTGTCAATCAAAGGTCTCTTTCCTCCCAACTCTGTTGTAGCATGCATTCATCTTTATTCACATAAGGGCGGATAAACACCTGTTGAAAACACTCTTTCAAGCCCTTATGAAGCTCTCACTGTCCATACCAGAAGGTGTTCTCTGAATACTTAGGCCTCTTGGGATCATCTTATTTCTGATGTATTCTGAAAGAGTAATGGCATGCCATCTGTTTTGAATCTTATGTAGCTCTTCCCACTTCTCCGGAGAGTCCATGGTCTCTTTATGGATATTGTGTTTATTAGTGTATTCAGAAAGTATTTAACAATAAAGTTCTGACTTTTAGCTTTCATTTGAGTCTATTTACATCTACATTGCATGAACAGCACAGAGCATTCCTATTATAGGTCACAGAAACTAATTGGAATTAATTAAAGGATTAGTCTGGTCATATTCTATATTTTTGTTGTCAACAAATCCCATGGAAAGACCAAAACCAGCATCGTATTGGTCCGTCTCCCAATGCTTTTCAAGTTCCAGTGCAACACTGCACTTGTGTTTTTAATAGTTTTTGGACAACAATGGAGCTCTACGGCACAGAAGAATAAGATATATAAGGCTTTGGCGATGCAGGCAATACTTGTTTACTACTTGGATTAATTCATCATTGGTTTTTGGTCTTTTCATGAGATTTGTTAACAATATGTTGAAAAATATAGAATATCACCAGACTTCTTTTATCATATAAACTTAGATAAAGTAATCTCATTTAATATGTGCTTGTGAGTCCTTTACAGTCAGTGTCAGCAGACAGTTATCCTGTTTAAGCTCTGCCAGGCCTGTACTGCAGCCATCTTCACTTGTTGCTTCAGTTTGGTCTTTAGCACGTAAAATGCATGATCAGTTTGAGCGAGGAATGGTTGCAATTAATTACTATTTTCATTATTAATTTATCTGTCAATCATTTTTTTAATTATAGATTAGTTGTTTAGGCTATGAAATGTCAGCGAAGAAGTGACACAATTTCACAATTTCCCAGAGCCCAGGGGGATGAATGCAAATAGCTTGTTGTGTCCATTTAAATGGCAATGATATAAAACTTTTCATTTAATTAATACATTGAGGTCAGATGACTGACTTGGCAAGTCCAGAATTCTCCACTGTGTGGCCATAAACAAATGGTTTACTTTGTATGTGTAGGATCAATGTTCATTGTCCTAAATGTGGGGAACTATGTATTGAAAGTGCTATGAGTTCCATATTGTTTTTCCAATATGGATGTAAACACCCTGAAAGTCAGCACTTTAACTTCACAGCCATTTGAAATACAATGTGCTAAATCAATGAAAACGATGTCACAATCTTACTACTTTCTGACTGCACTGTAATTTCGTATTGCACATTGTAACATTAGAATATTCAGACACATTGTCACAAGTATAACATATTCTGATATATATATATATACATATATATATATATATATATATATATATATATATGTATATATGTGTGTGTATGTGTATATATATGTATGTATGTATGTATGTATGTATGTATGTATGTATATATATATATATATATATATATAATGTTGTATTACCATCTCATCCATATGGGGCCGAATCAATATCTGACTGAATTGAAAAACTTACAATCAAAATCTAATCAGACTGTGAAATCCTGCCAGATCCCAACCATGTAGTCACTTATATAGATAAGGACCCACTTGGACAGGCAGCAGTCAACATCCCTGAATTATTTTAGGCAAAGGCTCCTTTGCTCCTCTTCAACTTGTGTCTAATCCCCACTGGAGCTTTGCCTAAACCCCCTGATCTAATAGAAACAGAGCTCTGCCTGACACAGGGGGCTGACCACTCTTTTTAAAGTTAATTGAATGCTGCAATTATAATACCACAGTGCCTTACCTCTCTGCCCAACAAATACACACAATTATGCTTGTGCGCACACACAGACACACATCTGCATGCAGGTATTAACTGGTTAGAAATATAATTAAGGATACACTCGTTCATGATTCTCATAGGTAAAGTATCTACATGGACACAGAATCTCATACAGTTTCAGTGAACAAAACCACCTGGTCATTTACGCACACTTCTGTTGGTCGTGCAAAAAACTGCTGTTCTCCAAACCTCTGCACATCCTTAGTTGAACATGTGAAAACAGTTCTGAGGTTAAACGTTCCTGTGGCTGTTTTTAATAAGTTAGGGAAAATCTGAAAACGTGCCTGAGGGTAGAAATTATGATTTCCTTTTTTCAGGGAAGGAATTTTATCAAACTCGTCCAGCAATCTGTGTTGTAATTGGCTTCAAGATACAAAAAAACTCCAAACACATCTCCGGGAGAGAGAGGCAGTCTTCATGGAACTCACTTGTTAAGTATATCCAGAGGGTGTATTGAAATCCCGAAACCATGCAATATTGTGTCTGTTGGATATGGTGATGGCAATATGAAATGCAGTTTATCAAATACTTACATGAACTATTTTGATGTTCCTCTGATTGGACATGCTGCACATGTAGACCCTGATAAAGAACAGCCTATTAGCCTGTAGAAAATAAAATTAATTATCTGCAATGAGTTTAGCACTGTTGAAATAGTGGTCATATATAGCTGGGCAATAACATATTTTCAATAACAACCTTTCATTTTGCAGCCAAATGCAGCCTTGTCATTGCCTAAAGAGATAAAAGAGATAAAACTTGATCCCACAGTGGGGAAAGTTCACCGTTATAGCAGCTCAAAAGACAGAGATAAAACAACAATTAAAGAAAGAGAAATTAAATAACAGAAACATTATATACACAATACAATAAATATAAGAATCATTATGTACACAGCCTCACCCAGCTAGATGTGCCAGTGGAGGAGATTTGATTGCACAGATGTCCATGGATTGGTTGCACAGATTGGTTACAAAGGTGTCGATGAAATTGCACATAAGACTACCATATTAGTAGTACTAATAGTAGTACTACTACTCCCAATAAATAAAATTAAAAGGACCCTAAAGTGCATGATTAAACATCAGTAAACATCAGTCATACTGTGATGTGAGTGGTGGTTACAATGACGCAGCAGATTATAATGCAGCATTATACAGTCTGATTGCAGTGGGAATGAAGGACCTGCGGAAGCGCTCCTTCTTACACTTAGGGTGTAGGAGTCTATCACTGAAGGAGCTGTCCACAGTCTGATGCAGAGGTTGGGAGGTGTTGTCCATGATGGCGGACAGTTTGGCCAGAACCATCCTCTCCCCCACCACCTCGATGGAGTCCAGGGGGCAGCCACAGACTGAGCTAGCTCTTTTTATCAGTCTGTTGAGTCTGTTCTTGTCCCGCTCAGAACACCCCCCTCCCCAACACACCACTGCATAAGAGACCACAGATGCCACCACAGTCTCATAAAAAGCTCTCAACAGTTGCCTGCACACACCGAAGGATCCTAGCCTCCTCAGCAGGTATAGATGACACTGACCCTCCTTATAAAGAGAGTCGGTGTTATCTGTCCAGTCCAGTTTGTTATTTAGGTGAACACCCAGGTACCTGTATGTCCTCACTCTCTCGATGTCAAGTCCCTGGATGTTTACCGATGCAGTGTTGGAGGAGGGTTTTCTGTGGAAGTCGACCACCATCTCCTTTGTCTTGCTGGCATTTACTTGAAGGTGATTCTGCTCACACCAGTCGACAGAGTCCTTGATGACCTTCCTGTACTCACAGTTGTTCCATTCTGACACACATTCCACGATGGCAGTGTCATCGGAGAACTTCTGGAGGTGACAACTGTCCGTGGAGTATCTGAAGTCTGATGTGTACAGGATGAAGAGGAAAGTGGGTGCTAAAGTACAGCAAAAACATTACATCTCTTGCTTCTTGACACATGAAAGTGCACATATGCATCATTTTTTTGGACACAAAAAAATGAAATAAATGAATAAAAACTTACTTGCAAACTCCTCCTGGCCAGTTGATCTAATCTTAGTCAAAGCAGCATGTGTGGATTTACATGACTAATATATTTCCATCAGTCATTTGCACCCTGCTGAGTGCTGCTGGCGGCTGTATTGTTTGTTGTGCACTTTTCTTCTGTTACTACTTCTTCCGCCTAGAAATGATCTGGAGCTCTGAAACCAAGTCCTACAGCAACTGAACTTGGTAGATAGCTTTCAAATCTCCCTCACTACTCAGCTGGAAAAGCAAACAAAAGACACAAATCTGTTGCATGATGGAACACTGACAATCTACTACTAAGCGAGTCACTCCAGGATTTAAGAACAAAAAACTTCCATTTCAAGACAAATTCACTGTGCATTGTTATGATTCTGTCTTGGATGTTAATAGCTTTATCCACAACTTCATATTTCATTCCTTCCATTTTGTGCTACTCACATTTTTGACTGTTTTGAAAATGGCTATTACATGTTTGGGCTTACAAAGCATTTGCTATTCCACCGATCAACAGTTTGACAAAGCTGTTAATGAAAGCGGATGAAGTTTGCTTACCCCAATCGCTGATGAAGACTGTGAGATGCGGTTGAAAGCTCTAAAAAAAAAAAAAAAAAGTTAGTAAGTGGGCCTAGAGTTAAGATTATTTTGTCAAACCTCTATATCCAAGATTAAAAATGAACTTTCCTGTTCAAACCCAAAATGGTTGTGTGGAGGTAATGTACCAAGAAATGTTGCCATTCGCTAGTAAACACCATAGAAGAAGACTGCCAGCTGGCATTCATGGACATAAACAATGCAGCTTTCCTTATATTAAAAAACTTGGCTTTGGAAATGTGTCATCTTGAAGGAATTGCATATACACAATACATTTAGGGAGAAAAACTGAATGTAAACATAACTGTGTTGGTTTACAAGAAAACTCCAGTGGGTACCTTTTTTAAGTCAGATGACATCCATGTTTGTTTTGTATAAGTCGCCTATGTTTTCTTTCAGTCATCATCAGGACGGAAGCTGTGAACAGATTTTGTAGAGGAAAATGGCAGGATGTGCTTGGGGAATCAGCAGGAATTGACAACTATAATAGAGACCGTTTGAGAACCAGTGAACCTCTCATGGGAATAGTGTTTCATTATAGCAGTCATCAGTGTATCATGATGTGATCTTGTCTTGTAGCTTTCTCGAAGCTGAGGCTGAGACTGCGTGGAGACGTCCATCTGGGGAATTAAGTTAGGCCTCGACTTGGCTGTGTGAGAGGAAAGCATAAAAAGGTAGACTGTCAGGTGTATAGAAACTGAGGGAGAAGCTATGTGCTGTACTGATATAGGCCACAAACAGAGAGCAAGTCAGGATTTCACTGATGCTGATTCATGTGTGAAATATGATTATCAGCCGATAATGTTTATCTCTTGACAGTATGTTAAGGGGAAGAGACCTCCAGGATCCCTGCTAACAGAAATCAGTCATGTAGAAGGCTATGCGCAAGGATCTAGACCCCAGCAATCCACAGGTCATTAACAATGGCACCGAGCATCTGGTGGTTCATAATACTGAAGGCAGGAGACAATTAGGATCAAGAAGTAGTGTGAAGTCTAATTGATTAGAGAACAAACTCAAGACTTTTTCTGTTTTAAAGGGACAGGGATATGTAGATGAGAGTTCTATATAGATCTTGTTAAATACTACTCAACCTTCCAGCAGAAACAAACAGTATTAACAGCATCAGATTACCAGGGCCTGGCAGGGCAGTGTCTTTATATCGTTAGATACTTTGATTGTATTATCTGTTGATTAGGGAACAATATAGTATATAGTACCTATTATTTGGATATGTTTTAATATTGTTTAGTTCACATATTTTCATGGATAAGTAATTTTGGAGTGGAGTTTTGAGTGTGAACACATTTTTTAGCAATGCTAGCAGCTTGGCTCTAATGATGAAGATGTGTGTGCTTGTTGGTCCATCACTTTGGTCCACACTGAAATATCTGAACAACTTTTGGATGGACTGCAATGAAATTTTGTACATACATCCACGGTGCCCAGAGGATGAACCCTAATGATATTGTTGATTCCCTTACTGTTCCTCCTCCTCTAGCGCTAATTAGCAAATGTTAGCATGCTAACACACTAAACTAAAATGTGAACATGGTAAATGTTAAACCTGGTAAATATCTGCATTTTAGGATTGTCATTGTGAGCATGTTAGCATACTTACATTAGCATTTAGCTCAAAGCACCTTTGTACAGCCCCACAGACTCTTAAGCTCTGTCCAAATTCCATACTACACACTAAATGTATACAGTAAATACTGCACTACATACTAATCTTTAGAGGATACTGTTTTTTGCCATTAGTATACAAGAAAATAACATACTTAATAACTTTATACTAACAGGAAATTATGCAGTCAAACTGTGACTTTTGGAAGACACTGCCAATCAAACCTAACAAAGACACAGCAAGCAAGCAGATGCTCATGACATTTTATCCACACTAGCTGTGCGGCTCTGGGGATGGCAATGTCGGTCTGTCAGTTTACCCATCACAGACTGAAATATCTCACCAACTATTCGATGGACTGCCATTTTGTACAGACATTCGGGGTTCCCAGATGATGAAGCCTACTTTCTTTCTACTTTGGCGATTCCTGGACTTTTCCTCTAGTGCCAACACAAGGTTGATATTCTTGGTTCTTAGTTGAAATGCCTCGGCAATTGTTGCTTTGATTGCCATGAAATTTAGTACAGATATTCATGGTGCCCGGATGATGAATCCTAATTTATTTGGTGATCCCCTGTCTGTTTATCTAATGACACCAGCAGTTATCTAGTGACATATTTCTACATCTAAATGGTAGACATGAACCCCAATGAATTTGGTAATCCACTGATTTTTCCTCTATACCCACCAGCAGGTTGACATTTGTGGTTCAGAGCCAAATGTCTTAACAACTGTGGATGGATGGATTACGATGCATTTCTTTTTACAGACAGGTATTTGTGAAATTACGATGCATTTCTTTTTACAGACAGGTATTTATGAAATTTAGTGATCCCCTAACTTTTCATCTCACACCATTATCAAGTCAAAAGTTCAACTCATCAAATGCTTTGATTAATCTAACAGTTTAGTTTTCTTTACAGTGAGTATTGTAGCCTCACAGAGCCACTGGCGAGGTGTTGACTCTAAAAGTCTTGGTCTTTTATATAATTTGAATGAAGTTTGCCTGTCTTTCTTAGGCTATTTTTCAAGGATTTCTAGTTATATTTGAGTTAGACTATAGATCAACCGTCATCTGTGAAAGGAAAATAGACTATTGGACTATAGATCAGCATTCATCTGTAGAAGAAAAATAAAGACAGTACTTTCAAAACTCTTCTGTTATGATTGACTTCATTATTGTCTATCAGTGCCCACTGTAGCTTTTGAATTTTGAATCACTAGAAGCTATTGCAGTTCAGATATTACTTTTTGACAAAGGAGGAGTTGTCTGTATTTTCTGGAAAAAAACAAAAACATAACATAGCTGGCTTGAAATAGATGACGCACTGCCTGTAACATCACGGAGGAAATTGAAAGTGAGAGAAATCCTCTGACAAGGCTGGTTTGTTCTTTTCATTGCCTGGAGCCTTGTTCTATTGAAACAAACAGGTTCAAAAATCCAAGGGGTAAGTGGGGCCAGACAGACAGGAAAAAGAAAACTAAGAAGGTCAAAGGAAGATGAGACATAAACACAAGTCTAGCAGTCACAGAGTAAGTATATGCAAAGGGAAATTGAGGTAGATATGTAAGTAGTAAAATCAGGCTGATCTTATTGTGCTTCATGCGGGGAAATAAACATGGTATGACATTGAAATTGAAATAGTAATGCACAAGCAGCATATTTTCTGGAGCTGTAACTTTGCATTTCCTTGTAAGATACAACATCAGTTAGATAAGTGACAGTGAGTCCTTCCAAAAGATAAATTCACAGGTGAGCGCGCAAAGCAGTTCACTCCCACTGAGACAAAATGGTCAGCTGTCATGATGTGAAAAGAGCAAGCTTTGAAACATTTTCACTTTTTTAATGACATAAATTATGCAGTGATCCTTGATCTCCCATAATGACATCTTTTTATAGGTATCTTTGGGCCCTGTGTGATTTTTCAGGCCAGGATTCTCACAGGGTCATAATTACAAATGCAACATAGCTATTTTCAAAAAATGTTGCCTTCAATTAACATTTCAGGAAATATAACATAACATGTACTTATTTGAAGCAAGTGAGTACATATTTGATTTTTACTTCCATATTTGAGCATTATTTCCATGGTAGCTTAACTCTTAACTTTCTCCTTCTTCTTCATTCTGTCTCAGTTTGAAATGTTCATGTCCTGAGCTGAGCCTCTCACTGGGTTTTCACATCAGAAATGAAACTGTGTGCAGTGTGAGGTCGAGCTCAAGCTTAGAGCTACAAATCATTGTACAAAGCTTAATCACTCAACTACAAGCTATCTGGCTTCATTTGAATCAAAATGGGGAATATGGCCTACAGTAAATGCAATTTAAAATTTCAACTTATTTCCATCCTTACAAATGTTTTATGCTACACTTGTGACTTTTCTAGGTTCAGTTATGATTGTTTTTCAAAGCTATGTAACCCTGGATCCAATACACACAGAATTATTCCTCTGTTCTTAGCTGTCAAATGTGTCTGCATCTACAGAAATTCCACTCCTGTCAAGGCCAGAGGGCATTGCAGCAGCGGGAGCAACCAGGTGCTTTAAAAATGGAGTCACGGACCTCTAGCCCGTATTTCACATTGGGGAACAGACCTAATCATGGTGCAGATCGTCCACTGGGTCACAGATCACAGGACAACACTTTTACATTGACACTCAACGTGCATCCCAAGTGGGCCGAGAGCTTGGTGTAAAGAGAGATACAATTCAAAGTAATTCTGTATTTGCAGTCTATTTGAGCTTATGCAAATAGAGAGAGGCCTGCAAAATAAGTGCTTATAAATGAATTATATTTTGGTTTTGATTTAGTTTTAGTGTGTAATAGTGATATAGTATTAATAGGTGAGTTATAATATAGCAATAATTATTGCTATATTACTGTAAGTATTGTATGTAGTGGGCCCGTTAGGACATTTCTAGGGAGTCACTGCTCCCTCCAATAAACAATACAGTAAACACTGTCCTGATGAGTACTACATAATTAAATAAAAATGATATGGGAATTTATATTAGACACATTAGACACTGTTACAATAAAGAGAGAAGAATTTCTAGACATTTTATGACAAATGATATGAATGAAAAAGGTCCTCATAAGTACATATTTTGTTTTGCCAGAGCTTAAACTGTGACACTGACACATATTTTGTCAGTAAGTTCATGTGTACATAGACCAAAACTGGACCAATTTCTTAATAATGGCTACATTACTAGGATACGTAAAATTACTTGATCTCAAAACTAATCATTACATTCAAAAGTGGCATTATATTTAATGGTGACTGCTATGTCATTTTCCACTCATGGTAACTCATGACAAACTGTCTGACAAAAATATCTGGAAATAACAATATCATCTAAATTCATCCTGTTGAGATTTCTGTCTTGGCTGCTAAGCTAACTAACTTACACAGTTTCACATACTGACAGATAAAGGTGCAAGATGTTGATGTGATGATGTGCTTAAAAGATAACAGAGATTCTGACTTGTTAATATTAGCTGTTGGTCAGTACTCGAGTCTACTAGACGACTGTCTATACCTGCGCAGTTAGCTAAAGCTAAAGTGTTTTACAGCCAAAAGATTCCCCAATTTGTTGGTGTTTTTAAACAGCACAAAGAATCTACTCACTAACTTTTAAATAACAAAACAAAATACAAATAACAATACAAACCGATTGATTAGATGACTGATTAAATCTAAAAATGAGAAGCCTTTAGTGTTGATCGTGCATTTGATATTATGGGGACAGTTGGGCGCAGGGAGGTTGCAGTGCCAGGACATTTTATGTTTTAACCTTGCATGTAGCATTATGGGAATATTAACCTAACGATATAAATACAATTTTATGCTCTTTAACAAGTCTCACTATAGAGGTATATGCACATTTGCTCTACTGCTGTTTAAAGTAACTGGGTGACATGTTGGTTAATTGTAGGGCATGATATACAGTATCAGGGTGGAGCAAATGATAAATGTCACAGTATTTGTAGCAATTAGTTGATTGCAAAGCAAGCACATCATGACATAAGCATTCAGAGGGGAGAATTAAGTGCATCAGGCATGTTGTTAATGCAATTGGTATTCAGCTTGTTTCGTCTGATAGATTTTTAATGCACTGATCAATTAAGGATACCAATCATGTTGTCCTTCTGTCAGGACGGGCTTCTGTGACAGGGTCATGTAAATGCTGGTAAATAGACATTGATTAACAGGATTGTCCGTAAATTCATTCTTAATGGTGTTATATTTTACCAAGACAAGCAAGTACCCTATTGTTATATTAAAATACAATTCAATAAAGTGTTTCCCTTTTGTTCCAATTTGCTCTTTTGAGTTCTTCCACACACGAAGTCGTAGATACAAAATAAGTCTATTTCACTCAGATTGACTGCTATTGTCGCAGCTCATTGGGCTATAACATTTTGTCATTTTGTACCAGCATTGCTGCCAACATCACAGCTGCTTTAATGGCAGAATTTGTATTCTGAGGCATAACTTGTCATACTGAATGTTTTCCTCAGAACCAAAAGCAAATGTGACATGAGAGAAGTAACCTTTAAAGAAAGTATTTCAAGATTCCACACCTCTGATATGACAAAATGCAGTAATGCAGTTATATCTGAATGCATGTATTATTCCTTATAGTTTATGTTTTAATTTTGGAGTAAGTGGTAATAATTTCATGTGTGCCATTGCACTGAAACGCAACATAACATTTTGCTTTCAAAGATACAGTGGCAAGAAAAAGTAAGTGAACCCTTTTGAATTACCTGCATTTATGTATAAATTTGTCTTAAAATATGGTCTGATCTTTATCTGAGTTACAATAATGAACAAACACAATCCGTTTTAACTAATAACACACAAATTATTGTAATGTTCTTGTCCATATTGAATACATCATTCAAACATTCACAGTGTAGGTTGGAAAAAGTATGTGAACCCCTAGACAACAAAAGCTAACTGGAGTCAGGAGTTAGCAAACCTGGAGTCCAATCAGTGAAATGAGATTGGAGTTACTTTGACTTATAAAAAGCACTCAAACATTTTGAGTTTGCTATTCACAAGAAGCATCTGCTGATGTGAACCAAAAATGAATTCCCAAGTTTATCAAGATATCCTACAGGATAACGTCAGAGTGGCTGTCCGCCAGCTGAAGCTCAGTAGAAGTTGGGTGATGCAGCAGAACAATGACCTTAAACATCGAAGTAAATCTACTACAGAATGGCTTAAAAAAAAAGAAAAACCACCTTTTGGAGTGGCCAGTCAGAGCCCAGACCTAACCCAATAGAGATGCTCTGGAATGACCTCAAGAGAGCTGTTCATACCAGACATCCTAAGAATATGGCTGAGCTGAAGCAGTTCAGTAAGGAAGAATGGTCCAAAATTCCTCCTGAACGTTGTGCAGGTCTGAGCCAGAGCTACTGAAAGTGCTTGTTTGAGGTTATTGCTGCCAAAGGAGGTTCGACCAGTTATTAAATCCAATCCACTTACTTTTTCCACCAGCACTGCGAATGTTTAATGGGTGTGTTCAATAAAGAAATGAAAGATTATAATTGTTTGTGTGTTATTAGCTTAAGCACATTGTGTTTGTCTATACTTGTGACTTAGATGAAGATCAGATGACATTTTATGACCAATTAATGCAGAAAACCAGGAAATTCCAAAGGCTTCACTTACTTTTTCTTGCCACTGTATTTTCTACAGCTTATTTCAATGCCAATTCTGTTTGTATCTTAAGTCGATACAAAAGCATTCAGCATACAGCATTCATGACTCCTCGCCTACCTCATCAACAGCAATACTCACAGACCGACCCACACAGAATACAGCAAAGCAGCATTTGGATACACAAACCCAGATCTGCGACACAGAAGACACAGTGGAGGCAGATTTCTTACATCTGTATAATGCTGTTCTTATGTGGAGTCCGCCTGCAATGCTGGAAAAATGCTGACACTGTATCAAAGACTAAATAGCTACACAATACGTAATGCAGGTTCTGCCTTGCTGTCTGAACCACGTATTGTGTTATTTCATTGTGTCACACTGTGTTGTTTGATCATCAGTTCTGCTGTGTGCACATGAAGAGAGGTAAAGTGCTTTGTTTGTGAATACCTTTTTTATTAACAAGTGTAAAGGTGCAGCAAATGTCATGTTTCAATGATGAATTCCTCCCAAAAGCAAAAACCCCATTAAGCCCTTCCCAGAAGGTAACATTTTCCATGGAAGGGGCCGGAAGGAGAAATCAAATTCCAGGATACTGGATCCCATAGGTCCTGTGGAGACTGTCACCTACTGATTAGTTCTTGTGTCTCTGTCCTTAGTGCCAGACAATAGCCTCCCTGCTGTGAATAATTAAGGTTTGCGGGCACTCTGCTCCCTTGTTCCCAGTGCAGGATCACAGGACGTGCCTCTAAAGACGAGCTCCTCTGCACGTCGTTAGAGGCTTTACTTGCTGAGATCAGACATGTTGAAAAACTTACTTCCTTCCCACCATGCTGACTTTCCTGTAATGCTACCATATTTTCACTTAGCAGATTTGGCAGAGGTCCCCACCTGAGTCATGCAGGGATCTTATGCTGCTCTGACTGACTGGATGAACAGAATGAGCAAAGCAAAGACGGGCAAAACCTTACATCAGTACGTTTAAAATATGCCACGTCCTTGCTAGAACACAGACACCTTCAAAGACCTTGTTTAAGATTCATGTATGAAAAATCTAAATGTGATCATATGAAGTATTCATGATTCCTGAGGATTCTTATATTTTAAATGTATCCTACTTTTCTGTAGTATTTGCGAAATCCTGTGGAATTTATATATCAACTGTTATGGTACCAAAGCTATATTAAGTAATTTTGATTATGAAATGGTACTAAGTATTCTTTCCAGAAAACTGTCACTTATTACAGCAGGTTTTTAATGCACTTAATATGGTGCATAGCTTTACCAATGACATTGAATATAATTAGGCTGGTAGGTGGTATAGGGAAATGGGGACATATACTGGCTCAGTCTGTAAAGCATTTACTGCAAAGGCACCCTGAGCATCTTACTTTTTATTCGCTCTGCGCACCTTGCATTTTTTTTAAAAGAAAAGCCCTTAGCACTCTGTTTAAAAATGTACAAGTCAGAGCAGAGAGATGCCTTCAGTCATTGCACCTTTTCCCGTTGCTGTACAGTCAGATGAGGCCTTTCTCCTGTTAGATTTGTAAAATGGAAGACAAGTTGGTAATGGTGGCATTCTTCCTAACCCTTTTCACAACCGACATGATAAATATAAACAGCTTTGACTGAAATAGATGAAAAGGACTGTATTTTTCTCCCGAATAATTTTAGCAAGCGCATTAGCTATGCCGGCTAAGTGATTGACAGCAGTTTACTTTGTCGTTGCCAGATGATAGAAAAACGTTTCCAGCACTTCTGCCTGTGCTATCTTCTCAAAACTAAATGCAGAGTGGTGCACCTCCATGTTTTCAAGCCACCACTGTAAAGACTGTAGTGATATCACCCCCTAATGTTAAAACTTTGCTAGGCTATCCTAGACCAAATTTATCCTTTCTCACCCAATGTTACTTGCTTTTCAACATGACAAACGGTTTTTGAATACATTGCTTGGAAGCGCGGAGAGTGCTGACCAAAAGTCTAACTGATTCCCATGTTATCTGAGCTCTGAGGCTTCTTGTCAAATACAGAGATGATGGGAGTCTTTGATCTGCGACACCTCTTATACAGTAAACAATGTACACATACAGTATAATATATCAATGTCTTCACTGAAGTCTCTGGCCGCTCATAGCATTTGTTCAATATGACTTGTACTTGTCCCATGATACGTTTTGGTTTAGAGGCTGTTGTCTGCCTGTGGATACAGAGTGGTATATGTGTATCTCTCCTCATTGGCGCCCCCTGCCCCGGGGGGCTGCAATCACCATAGCAACCAATGACTCTGCAGTTGCTGGGCAGAAATGGACAAAGCTGACTGTGATTGGCTAATTTCACTGCTTAACTTTCATCTAATCTCTCTTTCCATCCTCTCACGCAGCCATTTTTAACGTCACAAGTGTTACTAATTTTGTTAACAATGCCTTGATACCTGTAATACCTGACAATGGCTTTTGCTCAACCATTGTGTTCCTTGGATGTATTAAGGAGAACTGGATACCGCCTTCAAAGACGGCGCCCCATTCAGTCCTATGAAAGTTGCTCACTGGGCGCATTCACCAAAAAAGCCTCCGCAGGCTTCCTTATGCTTCGGCGTTTTGGGGCCCATAGAGCATGCACACTAGAGTCCTGGATGAATGGGTCGTGAGATGACTTATTGGGTCAGAACAACCACAAAACAGTTCTGCTACATACATTTGGATTCATTTTTCAGACGTTTCTCTACCCTTTGTCATTTTTTGGGAAATATAGGGGAGTTTTACCTCTTCGGGCCTCAAAACAGTTGTTCAGCCATCTGAGAATTGTAGAGGGGAAATGTCTCTTTGGTCAAACTGCTAACAACTCAGCCTCAACTAGGCACCACGTTTTTGTACAAGGTCAAAAGCCAAAAAGGTTGGGAAGCACTGGTTTAATCTTCCACAGTTTGTTGTATTTTATAAACGGACCATAAAGGATGTGTTTTCCTGTAATCTCTTAATCTGAAAAGCAACTAATATCTGTCAGATGCTGTACATGTATTGGAGTAAAAAGTACAATATTTGAAATGTAGTGGAGTAGAAGTTTAAAGTAGTAGAAACTGAAAATACTCAAGTATATAATAAGAAGACTGTTTTATAGTAACTGGTGTTTTCACACATGCAGCTTTTATCATAAACTTGAGGGCAGCTTGCAATTAAGGGGCAATTAAGGGGCATTAGAGTGTTGCATGAACACTCTAATGTACAATTCCTGTAATTTCTAGGACTGGAGCACTTTTGAGTGTTGGCAGTGGTGTTGTGGTGTGAATGGCAGAAGCTGTTGTCAGAACACTTGAGGAAATATAACAGATACAGCTGGTTGAGTCATTGTAGTGCATTGGTGGAAAGTAATTTTGCACATTATTTGTCGTTAAAAACTGTTTCATGTCACCAAAAACAGGTTCCAGTATTGTTGCATTCCATTTTCCCTCTGCTCACCACACTCACATAAATCAGTCTTACGATTTTATTTTATTTATTTATTTTTTTGTATTTTTAAAATGGGGTGAAGCAGCTCTCTTTTCAAACCTTCAAAGGCTTGCTGTATGTGCAAGTATAAGTCATGCGTCAGACGAGGAGAATCAAAGCACGCTGTCCGTAAAAGCTGTTCCGTGGTTCGTGGTCTTGTTTCGATTGTCCTACAGTACAGCACAACTGCTCCTCAGACATCAAAAGGTAGAAAGTGCCGGGGTGAATCATGCTAGAATGAGGATGGGTAGGGCTTTGTTTTTACCCCAGACCGAGGAGAGGAGGATGTCAAAGTCACGGGAGATTTACGAGCCGGTGTTCACTGCTCTTTAAGAGGATGCATAAGGGGATGTGCTTAATGATTTATTACCTCATGCCACTGTGGAAATCAAAATGGATTTAAAAATCTGCTCAACTCTTAAATCCAGACCTGGAGGAACGTGATTTATGAAAATGACACCAGGAGCCCTGTGTGTTCCACTGTGTGTCTTAGCAAGCATGTGTGAAACGGCGTCTTGGCCTCATTAGGCACATTCAGGTTATGTACAGTGCATTGCATTTTTTTTTAATGCAAGTGTTTCATGAAATGCTGTTTTCACGACTGTCATATCGGCCTGTCTCATTATGCTATTTAATAAGGATGAATCACAGACACATATCCATTCATAGAATCAGTTATGCAAACGTATAACATGGCATAGCATAATAAAGATGAAGGCAGCCTGTGTAAAAAGGTTGCAGGCCATGGTTGGTTGCAATGATGGTGTTTGTTATGAGCATGCAAAACACAAGCAATATTTTATATTGCCAGATCTAGTGTTAGATTTGGTGTTTCTTACAACTTGATTGGCAGTATTACGATTTAAACTAACAAATAAATAATAGAAATATCTGTTTAGGTCCAAAGAAAAACTGTAAAGAAAAAAAATAAAATTCATTCATGTAATGTAACTACTGAGTGGGGAAAAAATCTAAACATGAGAGCCGCTGAGACAATGCAGTCTGGGGCACATCTACCTCTTATAAAGAATTAAACATTTAATAAACACAGCGATTTCATCTGAGAGGGGCTAAGTGTAGAAATGTGGAGGTGGAGAGCAGTTTCCTTTAAGTCCCCCTCCCTTTGAAGTAAACATCCTCCTGCTGGTGTTCAGACGCTCACTTCAAAACACAATTCAGGCAGGAAATTGTTTCTGAACGCCAGAACTCTCAGCAACACAGTCAAGCGTTTGGCTGGGTTACTCTTATTGATCAAAAACTCTGTCGACCCCCTGCAGATATATAACTGCCTTTCCACTGGAATTGAAGTTGTAATTTTACCTTAAAAGGCCCTACACCCCCCGTGGCCCACCCACACGTGTGTTCTCACTTATTCTGCCCGATTAGAGGTCCCAGGATGGGGTGAGCATGATCAGACTGTGCCCGATTGACACTTTACCTCACACGCGATTTACTCCTTCGTCATTCCTATTGGTGCATGTAGTTTGGTGACCTCACTTAATCCCCCTGAATAGCTCTGCCCAACTTCAACGGAGGTCTAATCAGCCACAATAAGTGAAAACACCTGTTCTGTATTCTCTTTAATAGACTTTGTTTCATTTATGTTTTAGTTGCAACAGCTCCCCTCTGTGGTCAGTAACGGTAGTGCTATAATTCCATTCACTCTTGGTTTACACGTAGCAGTGTCACCGATCCTTGTTTACAACGTTTACAAGAGCAATGGCTGTAAGTTGTTTTTTACTCCGTACATGTCATAGATGCTTTACTGATAAGTGTTATGATTGTGTATGTTCTCAGAGTAATCCGTTTGTTTAGACTGTTAAGATTATGCTAGCAGTTAGCACGAACTTAGTAAACACTGTTAGCATAGTTAACATCATATTCCAGAAGAAGAATGTTAATTTATGTTATGCAGCTATATTTCTTATAGAGTAATTGGGTGAATATTCTGTAAGGAAGGCAGTTTGTGATTTGTGTATTTTATTTCTTTTGCAGTTTTACTCTAATTCATTGTAGAGCCAATATGTCTGCATCTACTCTGTACGACAGAAATAAATGGCGGAAAATGATTTTAATGGATGGAGTTTAGCTTGCTGTCTAACTTCGTACATCATTAAACAAGGAAAACAGTATAACACCTGTGCAGGTGTGTATACTGTATACACACACACACAAACACACACACACACAAATAAATAGATCCCCGATATACTACAAAAAGAAACCAAATTCAATTCAGTATGGGTTCTGTATCTATGAAAAAAATAAAATACAGGGTTCGTAAAGCTTTTTAAAAGCAGAATTCAAGCACTTTTCAAGCACTTTCAAGGTTCCTAAACCACAAATCTCCAGAGTCTCGAAGCCTTTAATTGTTACTATTAATGCCAGGAGACAACAAACAAATATGATGATAGGATCGTTTCATTTCAAATATTAAAAGATTTTCGGTTTACATGAGTGATGTAGATGAAACACTAGATTATGTTGAAAATCAAACATTTTTCAAAGACTATATTTGATTTCAAGCACATTCCTAACCTTGAAAACTTGGCGGTTAAAATTAAGCATTTTCAAAACTTTGAAGACTTTGTACGAACCCTGCAAATAATAATTCACGAGATAATTCAAAAGTTCTTGGTGCTATATTATGTGATTTAGGTAACCATGAGTGAAGACAAAGCGTAAACCAAAGGCCTACATTGTGAGTGTTGCCCTTGACAGTGTCCTGAGTAGAAGAGAGGATAAATGCACACTGGGCCTCATTCACAAATGTTTTCTTATTTTCTTTCTCTTAGATTTGTTTGTGAAAAGTGAGCGAGAAAGAAATAAGAAAACTCTCAGAGCAGACCTCTGATTTGTTCTTACCGATGTGAATCAAGATTGCTCCAAAATTGAATGTCCGCTCCAGTCAATCAGTCATAAGGAAACACCCAAATCATCCTAAGGGCAGTCATCTTTAGTGCCATGTGCAAACCATTTACCAGTTAGAGCAAACAAGGGCAATAATAATAATGTCAAAAACAGAGTCATATAATATAAGAACACTAAAGGATTGCATTGCCCAGCTGGTCTGGGAGCGCATGAAGATTCCCCACGGCATGCTGGAGAAAGTTGCTGTGAAACGGTTGTATTTGCTGCTGCATTGTCACCACAACCCTGACCCTGATAAAGTATTTTGATGGACGGATGGTTAAAGAACACGGGCGAGAAACTGCTGAATCCACATGTACTGTACATCACATCTATGGTTGTGAAAATAGAAGTTGTGTGATTTAAAATTAATAAATGTGATTGACTGACACCTCCCAGATGTAGAGAACACCCGACTGCAGGTATCAAGCATCCAGGTCAGGCAGGCCTACAGTGATTAGCAACTCAAATGATATCTGTGCTGGACTCTGTCATTCAAGCATCCCAAAATACAGTGATGTATTTTACAGCACGGAGCATCATCTAAGTACAAGAAAATCACTGGGATGTTTTTGTATAATGCAGGAAGAAACTACTTTGGAAACATGATAACAAATGTCAAAGAAAAACATTACCTCTATTAGAATATTTATTTGGTATTTTCCTGACGCCAGTAGCATTTTATTTTATCTATTTATTTATCTTTAATTTATCTTTTATTTTAAGGTCTCTTGACCTTAAACTCAATAACCCTAATAATCTATGAGCATCAGTTTATGAGCGGTCCCGAACCATCGTAAATGTTGTTTTTGCCTATGAACACTCTGATTGATTGATTGATATTTCCAATCAATCAATCAATCAAAATGTAATTATATAGAACCTTTCAAACAAATCAAATGCAATTCAAAGTGCTTTACAAGCACTTGACAAAACGTAGGATGTTAAAAATGGATTTACCATTGTACCATTGGTTGAAATGTTGGTGGCAATAAAATCAGTAAAAAGTGAAAAGTCATTGCCACTGACTGCTCACAGGAAGAATGGAGAAAATGCATGCAGTGAGATCTTCAGGATTCTACAGACAGACGTAGAAAGTGATGGAAGCAGCTGTGTGATCACTCTGTGCAAAGCATAAAGAAATATATAGGACGGTGTACGGAGTGGTGCTGCTGTGCAGAATGCTGAGCGACCAGTCATCCAGCAACTGGAAGAAAGGTTGTCTGACTCTATTAAGCATCGGGCAACAGAATAAAATTTCATGGTGCGGTTTATTCAGTCTCATCAGTACCTGAAAACGGCCACAACAAAACAATGTTAGTGTTCCTTTTTATTTGCTGATTGTACTTGCATCGTCCAACTGCGGAGGAAGAGGAGCTGTATGAGGAGAAGTGGCAGGACAGTTAGCAGCCATCCACTCTTTCATCACTTCCATCTTCCATGCCATCCATCTTCTCACACATCTCGTTCTCCCAGAGGGGAAGAGAGAAAACTGAACGCACCTGATGAGGCCATTGTTGGGTGAGAATCTCTTCTAACACCCCCTGGATCCGGGAAGGAAATGCTGCAAACTGTAACAATATGTGCGTCACTTGCAATTACCTGCACACTATCCTCAAAACAAATGACACTTAATGACCCTTTCCTTATGACGGGACATAAAGACGCTCATGAACAAAATTAGATGCTGAGGAAACATCAGCATCTTATGTTTGTAATTTATTTATTTATTTCCCCATTTACTTCTGGCAGGAGAAAGCAGAGGGATGTCTTATGTAATTCTCACAATGTGTATACAGCAATTATGCATTGCAGCTAAGTAAAGCAGCCAGTGTTTATGTAGGGCAACAGGAACATGTCTGTGTTTGGAAACACTACAGCTTTGTTTATGCACAACAGAAGGAACAGATGATGTTTGGAACTGCAGTTTCTGGTTTGCTACTGAAAAACCAACCGGATGTATAATGAGAGATGACTCATGGATATCAAATTCATACAGTTATTGAAATTGCTAAATTCTATTTGACACAAATGCAACAGACATCACACAATATCAGTTGCTTGTAACAAAAATAAAGCCATCATGTGACATTAATAATGTGGTGATATCAGAGGAAAAGCAAACTCCCATCACTGCACAGTCCCTCTGGCAACTCTTTTATTAGGCTTTATTTATCAGACTCTGTCAAGATAAAGTCCTTTAGCTGCTCCTGATCACACCAAGATAGTCGTGTTGTTCTCTCTCTTTGTAATGAGACCTTCAAATACCTGGATTGCCCTTCAACTGTTCAGCCTCCAGTGTCCTGGTAGGACTTCTCCTCGTGGGCAATGGTGTCCCCAACACTGGCCTCACATCTGGCCGGCTGAACCATGACAATATTTGTACTTTCAAACAACACAAACCAGAGGTGGGACCAAGTCATTGTTTTAGTATGTAAGTCTCTTTGTCTTTGCACTCAAGTCCCAAGTCAAGACTGACAAGTCCCAAGTTAAGTCCCAAGTCAAGACAAGTAAGTCCCGAGTCAAGTCTCAAGTCAAGACTGACAAGTCCCGAGTCAAGTCCCAAGTCAAGACAAGCAAGTCTCGAGTCAAGTCCCAAGTCAAGACTGACAAGTCCCGAGTCAAGTCCCAAGTCAAGACAAGCAAGTCTCGAGTCAAGTCCCAAGTCAAGACTGACAAGTCCCGAGTCAAGTCCCAAGTCAAGACAAGTAAGTCTCGAGTCAAGTCCCAAGTCAAGACTGACAAGTCCGGAGTCAAGTCCCAAGTCAAGACAAGCAAGTCTCGAGTCAAGTCCCAAGTCAAGACTGACAAGTCCCGAGTCAAGTCCCAAGTCAAGACAAGCAAGTCTCGAGTCAAGTCCCAAGTCAAGACTGACAAGTCCCGAGTCAAGTCCCAAGTCAAGACAAGCAAGTCTCGAGTCAAGTCCCAAGTCAAGACTGACAAGTCCCGAGTCAGGTTCCAAGTCCTAAACTTTGAGTTCCGAGTTCTAAACAAGTCATAATGTGCTCTTCACCAAATTTAATGACATTTTAACAACAGAGTAATAATATATTGCATGTAAACAAATCATGAATGCTTTTTATTTGTTAAAACAAGTGCAACTGAACTTAATCATAAAAAATGTAGTGCTGTCGTTGCATATAGCATATAGCACTATTAAACAGCACCACAACAGAATGAATTTGTTACGAACTGTGGCACAGGAAGCAGGACTCAAATGCACGACTCACTACTCAGTAGTTTCAAAACTTAAACTCTTTACTGAAAAAACAAGAACAACAAAAAGACGCTTTCAATCTAAGACAAAGTACAACTAAAACCGCTCACAAGGAGGATAATACAAAGTACAACAAAAAATCACTCTTGCAGAGGTAACTATACAAAGTACAAACTCAAAACGCTCCAGAAAGGAGGAACACCAAAGTACAACGAAAAACACAAAACCTGACAGTAGCTTGAGGCATGGGGGTACGCTGGCTCGCTTGGACCGACTGACATACAAACTGAACAAGACGAACTGGCACAGGACAAGGGGAGACCAGGACTCTATATACAAAAGGTGAGGGAGAACAGGTGAAACCAATCCGGGGCGGGGCAGACAATCAACACGGTGGAAAAACACAAGGGAAGGGAGTCAGGAACAGACACAAAAGGAAACTACACAATAACAGGAAGTGCCAAACAAGACTATGTGAATAACTTGACAACAAATAAACATGACACACTTAAACTTCTCAGCAGATCTGCCGCGACACCACAGAATTGTGTATGTTTCCGTCCTGTCTTGTTGTATTTAAACAACATAGGTTTTAATCTTTGGGCTTTGGGGGAAGGTATCAAGTATTTTCAAGTCAAAAGGCTCAAGTCCAAGTGAAGTAACTTGGTGTTAAAGTCCAAGTCGAGTTGCAAGTCTTCTTTGATTTTGTCAAGTCGTATCTAAAGTCATCAAGTCTGTGACTCGAGTCCAAGTCACATGACTCGAGTCCACACCTCTGACACAATACACACGCAAAAAAGACAGTAGCAAAAAGAAAACAGGCTATAAATAGTAACAAAAACATAATAATAATTCCATTTCCATTTACTAGCCTTTTTTCAGAGCTTTCCACTGCCTATCGCAGTCCTCATTATCAGTGGGAGTTAGCTTAGTTTTCATGGAGATGGCTCAGTTGTCATCACTTTGGTCAGGTGATAGCAGGTGGTTGTATAACAACTCCTGGAAACAAACTATACTACAAAATATTAAATTATTAAGATTATAAAACCATTTGTCCCTTTCAAGGTCAACTCACTTTCAAAACCTGAAACCAACACTCAAACTACACCCACAGTATTTATAAGTGTGAAATAACCTCAATCCAACACTTCAAGGTCAGCCAAAAGCAGCACTTCACTAACAAGCCCACCTTCTATCAGTAAAGGTATTTTTGTTCAGAGGAATATATGACAGGAGAAGAGAGGAGGAGGATGTTGTTGCAGGTTAACTGCAAATTTGAAGAGCCATTCACATAATGCAAATGCACTCAAGATTTGACTGTGACTGTGTATTCTTGGAAGGCCCGCTGTAAACAACTAATTGATAAGCAAATTGCTCCACATCAGGGAATTGGGAATCTAACACACTTCTGGAGTCATTTATCATTCTCACTCATCACCCACCATTCAGTACAAATGAAAAGTAGTTTGAAGAGTTTGCTGGTGCTCGTTAGCTTGGATGCTCAGGGTTCTCGAAGTAATCCGCTCCTTCACAATGGAAAGTTAGCATCCAAAAATTGTCTTCCATTGTCCCTTTTATAAGAAAATGACAAACTGTGGCTCCTAGGGCCTCCAAATGGACTGGCACACCTGTATTACAATAGTGCACACTGTAATAGAGGCCAGCTTGTATAGAGAGCACCCAATGTACCAGTTTCCAATTAGCTCAGCCTGACAATTATTGTGTGACAGGTGCAATACAGTAGAGGAGGTTTTCAACTGTGATTCCTAACATGCACAAATATTGGAAGTGTCTCTTTTTATCCACTTGCTGCGTCATCTTGCACTTGCACGTGGACACATCTACCAACTTCTATTCATTGTTTTTGTTTTATGACGAAAGAGAATGTTAAAAAAAAATCCTCCATAGTTAGTTTATTGACGTAAATATGGCAACACAAAAATGTATAACAAGATACAAACAGAATTTAGGCATCACATCGTCTTTGCTTCCCCTACTGTATGTAGATGGTTGTATTTATAATCATAGGCCATAATGATAAATGCAATTGATATGTAAGGTCACAGCTTGCGCATACCATGCATTTAAACTAAAAATACAACAAGTCCTCCTTATTTAAATAAATGTAAATATGGGTCGTAATAAGCTGCTGCACAGACGACCTATATAGCCGTATTTTTGCGGAGGACGGTCACTAAAAATACACTGTTGGATGTCACGAGGCATAAATACAATACTGATGATAAAGAAATATAAATGACTGTAGGAATATTTTGAAATATTATTCTGATGTTACTATGTAAGTATGTTAAGCTCACTGTAAAGTCACTAAACCCTAACAGATATGTTATAGGCATGTGCAATACAGAATTGTATAGGGTTTACTTATTTATTTTTTTAAACAAAATAGTAAGCCAAAGGATAGTTAGGATACTTCTACAATTCTCCAGGACATGTCGAGAAGTATATCTTCACGAGGATACAAGGAGCAACTTGGCTTTAATGGACTTGTCTCTGTTTTTGTGTCAATAATTAAGAATTCCAAAGGCAGGAATTTAGTAGAGTCTGCAGGCTACATTAGCTCTGACTGCACCACACGCTCCATTTGTACCTCCCTGCATCCATAATTTACTCATTTTTCCTACAGACTGTTCTTGTGTTGCCTTGGACACTAATATCCACTCACAGGTGTGTGAAGACTCACACATTAGCCCACACAGATGCACATGCTCTGGCTCAAAAGTTTCTAATGCCCTTGTTTTCTCTGTTTGCTTTTTTATTTTTCTATTTTACTCTTTTATGTCTGCTGTGTTTTGGCCACTTATCTCTGTGTGAAGCACGTTGTGACAAATGGGTTAAATTTTCATATTCTCCTCTGCTGCCACCTCTTTCTGAATTTTCTGAACACTGTCTTAACATTATAATCTAACCTCAGGGGACCTTATTACATACTCTGTCACTTCATACACAGAATGAATTAATTATTACATGAAATCTTACAAAATCATTCAAGGGCTTTATCATGTTGCAAGGAAAGGGAGAGATCATTACAGGCTATGATGTAGGTACAGGAAAAATGTTTTAAAAGCCAAAGTTTTTGTATGGTTTCTTGTGTTTAACATTTGTTAATTTCTTTCTTTTGTAAATGAAAAAAATATTCTCAAAAAATTGCTTTGGTTTCGGCCCTGAAACTCTTTCGAATGTCTGATATTGTACCAACATTTCAAATGATCCCCAGCTCTGATGTAACACTGGTTTCATCATCTTTTATCTTTCAATGCTCCATTGTTGTTTTGTCATACGGGAGCAGTAGATGTATTGAACACTTACCTTGTCTGTGGATTAAAGGTCAACCCCACCTGCACTGAAGTAAAAAAAAAAAAGGTTCCACATTTGCATTGGGCCTCTATCTGGACTATCTTGTTTCAGCCTTTCAATACAAAGAGTAAACAAAGTTGAAATCACAGTCTCGATTAGTAAACAAGCCACCCTGGATGCCATCTGGCTCCCTACTTACCACTAGCTACAAATTTCTACCAGTTAATTCCCAGGAAGCAAAATGAATCACTGGTTACATCAGTTGAGCAGATACCAGTGAGCACTAAGCCTACAAATATCCTGCAGTGGCAAATCAGCAACAAGCAGCAGCAGGATGTTACATACATCGGACAACAGCAACAAACAATAGGATTTGCTGCAGGAAGTAAATAATATTCAGATTACAGTACAATTACACACAGAGCGCACACAAATCAAGCAGAGCCACAAACACAAGGTAAGGCAGAAACAGCAGATGAGCCGTCTTAATTATCCTCCAACTAAACTGATGATTGGATTAAAAGCAAACGTGAAATAACTCACGGTGGCATTTAAGAACCACAAAAAGGTAGTTTTACATTTTGTTTGTGCTTTTTAATAAAACAAACAGCAATACATTAAAGGCAGCTGACATACAAGTTCTGAGGAACTGCTGGCACAGAATCCATTTGGTAGCAAAAAAGAGCCCATGGCTGAACCCATGGCTTTTCCTGTATTGTATGAGTTGGTGTACAGAGGATAGACTTGTTCTAGCGTCATAGGGGCAAGTCCAGGTTGCATGTATTTTGTGACGCTAAATTGCTCTAAACTTGGGTTAAATAGGCCACATATTGTATTTTATCTGCATTTGGAAGGTGATAGCCTTGTCGACTGTCACCTGGTAGTCACGGCAACAAAGGGAAACTGGATGTGTAACCCTCACATTGTGTAATACAAAGTGTACCCTTTTAGAGCTCCAACACATGATTATTATCACTTATCTTTGTGATTAACCAATTATGTGAGAAAAGAGTGAAAAATGACCAAGGAAACATCTTTTTTCAAATAGCTTTTTTGTCCAACCAACAGCCCAAAATATACAGTTTACAATGGTATAAATTGTTATATAAAACATAGAGAAAGATCACATCCTCACATTTGTTAAGTTGGAAGCAGGACATGTTTGATATTTTTGCACTATATAATCAATAATTCAATAATTAATCAATTATCAGATTGTTGTTAGTACTTTTCTGTCAAATGACAAATCAATTAATCAACCAATTGTTTCATCTCTAGTCATCTCTACTTTAAATTATCTGCTCAATAACCTTACACCCTGCAGTTATGACACAAATTACATACAATACCTCTGAGTTCATGCACTGTAATAGGCTTTCATTGACAAAATCAAAGCCTTGTTCTGCCGTTGCATAAGATTCACATTGCATTCTCATGGCTTTGGTCACTTCATTTAAGTTGCACTCAAAGCTAGTGTTGGTGGTTTACACCCTCTGGGTGCAAGCATTAAATTACAACTGAAAGGCCATTACAGGATATCATCTCCGATCACCAAATGTGGACAAGGCACATTAATCACTACAAAATGGTATACAGCACACATACGGAAGCACACATGCATGCAGATGTGAACACAAAGGTATGTGTGTGCAACCAGACAACCAACCATAGATAAACTATAACACTATTGCATCACAAAAATCATAGATAAATGTTTTTAGCATGTGCAGTACAGAGTACAGTACAGTACAGAGTGGTAAGAAAGCCTGTAGTGTTTTGCTGTCGTGAAAATGCAAGCTAGTCCTTTCCTGTGCCTGCATGAAAATGACAAATTGCTCTTGGTGGCAGTGTTCAAATCCATCCACACATACCCTCAAAAGCCATTGTATCTGAACATGTATTTCATTTAAAATGACTCATAGTATTGACCTTCGTGCCTGTGCTTTGTAACTGAAGATTAACTAATGACTACTTGTTAAATATCCCCCAATTTTTCTTGGCAGGATAATTAATGAAGTAATTAAGCACACAGTATAAGTGCAGAATCATCAAAACAGTGTGTCCTGTCTGGAGATATTTTTCACTTATCTCTTTCTCTGTCCTCTCCTTTATTGTCTATTGGCGGTAGTATTGAGCTCACACTCACCAACTGTGCTATTACTGCCCAACAGATGATTCATTTTGCGAAATCATTCTAAAAAATAAAAACAGCCCAGCACAGACCAGCTATTAAAATGCATATGAAACACATGAAAAAAACTAGTATTACCTTCTCCTTTTCCTTTTCCAGTTTGAAAATGACCAGAGGACATTTGCCTGAGGTGAGACAGAGCCTTACTTCACTACAAGCATCCACTGCTGAACTGCATAAATCAGGCAGCTCTGCTACTATCTTATAGTCCATGATACACATATTGTATAATTTAAGTTGTACCCAATGAATATATGGTTAGAAAGCAGTAAAATCTTCAGGTTTGTGTGAGGTAAGCCTTGAACTGAAGTTACCATAGAACAGCTTTATTTTTTACTATAGTAGGGGTTAAGGGTCAAAGCCATTGCAAAGATTCTTGTTTTTTTCACCTCATATAAAAAAAAAAAACTAAATTCCATGGGACTTGTAATAAGGCACAGATTCACTCTCATTAAAGATAACAACCTTGAGCAATGTTTACAAAGGCTGTATGAACACTAGGTCAGGCTGAGAGGTATGTTTAGCCATAAACTAATTTGCCATTAACACCTGGACTAAAATGCAATCTGTATCTGGATACTTTATCTGGATAAGACAAACCAAACGTTAATGCCGGGTGTAAATGCACGCGGAACGCATTGGGATCAGAATGAGAAAAGTTGTGTGTTCGTGCCATCTAAAACAACTATGGGTGCTTTCGGACGTAACACAAATTTGAATACAAAGGTAAAGGATCATTCTGGTTTGTTAACTTGGGTCTTATTTTTGTCATTTTGGTCGTCATTCCCACCCACTTACTGGTTCATTTTTGACCTACAGCATCTGTTGTAGTAGTGGGCACAAACAGTTTTCCCTTGAAATGAGACATGGCATTCTGAGTGCACTCACTTAAGTTTTATCTCCAAATAAAATAGTGTAAATACTCTGGCTAAAGTTTACTAGCTTGTAGGTTGTATACCTGTCTGATTGTTCGTACATTGTAGCGATTACTTTGGTGAGTACAATGTCCTTATAACTAACAGAAACGAGCCAAAGACCCAATCTGAAATATAGCAGAATTATTCTTAGATGTAGAGACACAAAGTAGATGCAAACAGACATGGAATCCCTCTTGGTGGCGCAAATTATGGCGAAGATACATTTCGATCTACTCAAGTTTGAAGTATTTCTAAAAGCAGGAAATAAGCTCTTCTTCTGACCTGTATTGCTCCATGAAGCGGAGACACAGGAAAATGAGAACGTCTGGAGGAAAAAATTAATTTCAGTGTTATTACCTTTCTATTATTTGTTAACTGAAAATTATTAACCTATTGTTTGTTAAAAGTAATCACAATCTTGGGTCTGACTTAGCTCTTTGGAAAAACAATAATTGCTGTGTTTAAAACCATGCCATCACAGCACAGGTAATAACATAATTTCACCATATCAGGAAACCATACAAATTACAGCTGTTATTATGTCTCATCTTGTATGCCATTGGAAGGAAGCTTAATTCTAGGTACATTTCTCAGTCATGTATTTGCATAATAAAAAAAATTAAAATTTTAAACAGATATTGTATATGACTGACTTTTTTTTATTGCTTCTAAGGCCTAATATCAATTAGAATTAGATATGAGTGTTAGTATGTAGATAACTTATTGGACTTTTAACATTATAATGTGCCTTTGAAGCAGTTATACCTGGACAAAGCATTTTCTTTAGCCACAGTCACTGACGCCCTGTGTAATTATGAAGTTAAGACTGCTGACTTTATGTAAAGTGATGAGAAATGAGCTTGTGATGAAGACCTTGCCTGGGGCAGCTTTGTGGATTTATGTCCTCTCCCATAAGTGAAACACCCCCTCTACCTGTACGTACAGTTAGACAAGGTAGAAGAGGGAACAGAGGGAAAAGACAGGATAGAGAGGAGTGGAGGGGGAAAGGACTAACATGCTAGATGTTAATAAGGAGTTGTCACAGCAGATAGTCAGGCTTTATATCAGCTGTGCAGAGGCTTTGGGAAATCTGCCAACAGGCCTGAATAAAGCCCTGGTCAACTGGGGCTCTTTGAGGTCTCATGGCCACAATACTAAACGTATCTTCTGCTAGGGCACTTTCCTCTTCTAGCACAACAAACACTATCTCTACACTATCTCTACTGAGACCCTGTCCACTAAAACTATCATAAATCTCTTATTTTCAATGGCTAGTACAAACCCTGACAGTAGGTAAATTTACTTTTCTCCTGTTTTATACACATTTTCAGTTTGCACAGAAAAAGTGACTGAAAGTTACCAGAAAATTTAAAAAACAAATTTAATTTTCTGGTTTAAAAAAAAACAAAAAAACTCAAAGACAAATTCGCTCCACAGTCTTAACTCCATATATCACCATATTGATAAAGAGAAGAGCTAATTGATTTTTTAAAATAAGCAATGACATTGCTGCACCTGCTTCTGCATTTTCCACTGTGTACAAAGCACTAGTGTCTGACTCCGACTTCCTGTTAACTTGCCCCTGCTCCACCAGAAAGACCAACAATTAAGACTAAAGATTTATGAGCAAAGGCGTCAGGTAAGTCAGTGTTGTGGGATGCATTAAGGCAATGTCACTGGGTTGGGACCCTTGTTTGCCCTTTGTGTGGCTGACAAAGATTTCTAGCTAGTTGTAGCTGTAGCTAGCTGTTTGTAAGTTTAACTTAGCCTAGTTATAACGTTTGTGCTTACTGAGTGGACATTTACGCATCGTAGATTATTACACCAAAGAAACTAGTTCTTGTGAAAAGATTAGTTGTTGCTAAATATTTACATCCAGTCACTGCCAGATGTAACTGTTGCGTAGCTAACTGAACAGACGTAAAAAATAATGTTAGCTTGCTAATACATGACCCTTTTAGATTGAAGTATAAATAAGTAAAATGGAATATGGTCGACATATCTGACCTTGCAGTAAAGACAATAAAAGCATTCCCAAACCAGAAAGCCTGAATAAATGGAGAGGTGAGGGCTCTATCCAGAGCCAAAAAAAAAAACCTTTCAGTCAGGTGACAAGGAAGCATACAGCACTGCCAAAGCGAGAATGAAAGCTGGCATCAAGGAGGCAAAGCGGAGGCATCAGGAGAGACTGGAGAGAATCCTCAACACCAGCAACACCAAAGACACATGGCAGGCAATCCAGACCATCACAGGCTACAAAGGCAGGAGCGCCCCCATCATGTGTGAGGCCACGTTGCCAGATGAACTTAACACCTTTTTTGCTCGCTTTGATCTCCTCAACAAAGAGTCAGCTGCAAAGTCTACTCCTCCTCCAGAGGACCGGCTGTCAGTATCCACAGCAGATGTGAGAAGAACCCTGCTGAGAGTGAATGTGAGTAAAGCTACTGGGCCTGATAACATCCCTGGCCGTGTACTAAGAACATGTGCCAGAATCCCTTCATTTCCAAACAAAACGTTTATTGTGAAACATTTGCAGGACCACGGTGTTGAAAATTCAGTGACTTGCACGGTTCTTATACAGTACTTCAAATTTAGCTATTATCATCTTGTGGCACTTGCATGTTACTTGCATGGAACATTAACACACATACACTGGCAGTGACCAGAATGCGACAGTAATACAAGATGAGTAACTCAGAACAACAAAGTGTTGAAAATAGCATGATTATATTGTTGAATTTATTAAAGCAATGGAAATGTACATTCTGCTTAGTTTGCATGCACAATATGACAGGCACCAGGACTTTATCCACCCTTAATTTTTTCCCCCGGCCTGTATTTGGGAATGGCCTTTACTTCTTCGTGTCGACCACACCCCAGCTATTTCACTACCAGCTTTTATTTGAGAAAACACAGTATTTTTGTGAAATGTAATTTAACATTTCCTGATTCACATCATTAGCAAACAATATTTTCTGCAGTTGATGGATTTGCATGTAATTGTAATATGCTAACTTTTTGGAAACTTGCATAAACCACGTTCTATTGTCAGTTCTGTAAATACACACAAACCCTAATATCTGGCCGCTCCCACCAAACCACTGTCCATTCTCTACAGATTAATGTCCTGCTTCTGTTATTTCTTAAACGCGCTAATACTAACTGAGGTTGAGGTATTTGGAGTAGACTGCCTTAAATAAAATAAATTGTCTCTATTATTTATGCATGTAGGGACATTTTTGTGTGCTATCTGTTGTGATGGACCCCTTACCTCCTCCATAGACCTCTGGTATTAGCTCATTGATCATCAGGAAGTTATCAGTTTGTAGTAATGCCTTTTTGAATAAAACACCATCCTGCAGTCCCAGAGATATTCCCACTTGCTTCAGTGACATTTTGGAGGCTACCAACCTCAGCTTGCTCTGTGTGAAAAGTTCACTCTTCTCTGTTGGAGTAAAAAAAGATTTTAAAGTGTTAACCCTCCCTTGATCTAGACTTCTTAGTATCTAGAGACCTGGTTCTTTAGCTACTGAAGGAAGAAAGTGGCATTAAAAGGTTGTCTTGAAGTGTTAGACAGAAATCCTTTTGTAACATTAAAAGATTTTAGCAATGATAGACCTAAAAGTACCCTCCAGTGAAGATTTCTTTTTGAATTGTGCTTAGTTTTAATGGCGCTACACTAAAGAGCAGCTTTTTATATACGTAGAGCTATAATGCTGTTTCAAGTGAAAGACTGAGGAGTTTGGATGGTATCTTTGTAAATGTCCTGGACTGATCCTCAAATCTTACCTGTCGTAGTGGTGCTATTATTTATCTCTTGAGGAAAAATGGTATGGTGCCCATTTATCCATCCATACATCTATCCATCTACCAATCACTATACATGCAGGATCCAAGTCAGCATAGTTCTTGTTGTCCTCTCTAAACTCACTGAAAAATATATTTAGAGCTTAATTTCTGCCAGATCCAGACTGCTCCAGAATGTCCCACTTTGAGATCACCACCTGGTTTGTAAGGCACTTCCTCTGTCAACACATTTTCTGAAACATTAGATGTCATTCGTTTTTTATTTCACACTGATGTTAAATCACTTAATTAAGCATGGCAACTTATGCTGTCAGGAAGTCAGTCAGTGAGACGCAATGCAGGCCAAACGTGCTTTGATGGATTGACGGAGTGGCAACAGTAGCAGCAGGCGGAATGAGAGGAGGATGAGAAGAAACTCAAATCAGAGGGAGAGGATGGTGAAGGAGATTATGTGGGGGGGTAGTAGGTGCTGAGCATAGAGTGTTGCTATTTGTTATGTACATTGAAAAAAGTTAAAAAAACATTTTTTTGTCAGAATTCTATGCTTTAGTAATAATAAATAATTGATAACTGGTTGTAACGGTGGTGATTAGTGTAATATCAGGCCAATGAATGCCTAACAAGCATAGTTTTGGTAATGTGCAAGTTGTCACGGCAAAGGTAGTACTGGTAAAAAGAAGTGTTGTTTGGTCTAAGGGATTACTAACCACTAAGCCTTGTGGCTGTGACAGCTACTAACTGACCACAACATACTGTATGCTAAATGCCTTTATTGCCAACACAAGAGATGATGCAGGCCTTACCTGAAACCCCGATGAGTTCGACTAGCTCACCGTCGTCACTTCACTCATTCCCTCCATCCCTGGCGTTGGTTTCAGTTCATTTAGGTTAACAAATACATGCAAACACAAACTAACAAAAATACTTCAGGGATGAGGGATCATTCACTGTCCATCACGGGCTCAACAAAAAGTTGCTTCTTTTTTTTATATCTTTATCTGCAGCAAAGTAGCATTTCCTCTCCCTCTCTCCCTCTCTCCCTCTGGCGGCTCACATTACGTAAGACCTGCCCTCTTGAGGTTGGCAACCAATCAGAATGACAAATAACAACCTGTGACCGTGAAGGTGAAAACACATACAATGTCTAAGATCAAATTTGGCAATATTTCATTGAAAATGGACATTGAAAAGTTTTAAGATGTCTACATTGTTTCAACAGCATATTAATAGCTTTATATGTACCAGATGGATTATAGGGCATGCTACAGTGAAATGTAGGTTTTGAAATGCTGTTGAAAAAACAGCTATATGTGACCTAGACTTCTAACTAGACTTCTATGTTTTTTTTTTATTCCACGTGCAAATCAATAAAAGCAAGCTTACTGGATGAGGAAACTCAAGCCCCACATGCTGTATCTGGGTGCACTATATTCTGACGAGTGGTTTGTTATTTTTTCCAGTCTAAATATTTTGGCATGTTATTGCTGAAGCCAAGACAGTGAAACAAGTGGGTGTTGAGCTGTGTGGTAAAATGAGAATGACTCATGGAATCTTCTGAGTGGGCAAAATATGGGCATCTGTAGTGAAGGCCGGATTGCATCACATATGCTATTCTACCTATAGAGCAGATTTTCCCAGTTAAGATATCCTTTTTTTTTTTTTTTTTTTAGTTTTAGCACATACAGTAGGTGTTATCCAGTGCGCTTCAGGTAAAAGTATTTTTGATCAATACTATTACTTGTTCTTTCCACCTGACCAGTCAGATCAGCATCCTCTGAGGGGTCTACAGGTTTATAAATTACATGGGTTTTTTATTAACTATCTTTGCATCTGCAGTAAGTGCTATTTTATCATAATCTTACTCATAGTGTCACTTCAAACCAAAATGTGGACAAACTGATTTATACGTGTTTACTCTCCACTGCATTTTTCCATTGCACACACACACACACACACATCCAGTCCCTGCCTGGCAGACCTCCCCGGTTAACTGGGCTTGTAAATCATCTGCACAACATCAATGGAGAAACATTTGTCACCTCCAACGCCCGCCTGACTCAGCATTTCCTTAACTGTCCTCAAGGAACAACGGCAAGGCACACGGGATGCCGTAGGGGGTCAAGGGGTGAATTTTGACAAGAATGATCAAACTACCAATTCTGCTGCTTGCTAGATTGGATGTTATATGAAGAGAGGTGATTCGCTATGTCAAATGAAGAGATCTTGAACCAGGGCCCAGAGAATAGTGTCTTTGTTTGTTTTTGAGGGGGGTTTCTACCAGAAATACCCAGATTTTGTTTTTTTAAAGATGATTTTTCTAGACTGATTTTTCACTCAGTTTCCGTGTCCATAAAACGCACACAAAAGGTATATTTTTTGCTGTAAGAGGATACTGATCATCACATAGAAAATGTAAATATGCTGAGATTTTAGTTAAAAACAATAAGTGATGAAGCTGCAAATGGTATTTTAAAAAAAATACTTTATCCAAAGAATTGTTGCTGCGTTTTTGTTTTATCAAAATAAACAATGAAATTCCTGCTTTTTTAATTTTTTTGTATTACTGAAAATGATGCACCATAAGTATTTACCCATTTCCAGTGTCAGGATCTATGCAAAGGGTTTTGGTCCAAACTATTTTACTAACCTTTTCTACTTCTGTAAACAGGCTCCTGCAGGAGGTGGACCGGTGTTTTACAGGCACAGTTTAAAGTTGTGATGTTGAGTGACCAAGATTGATTCTCTGAGTGGACGCTGTACAAAAGCCAGTGACTAAGGGATCACAACAATACGACCCACATGGTTATGTTCATCTATAACCCAGACTGGTGAGCCAAGTGCCTCTATGATAATATGTCCAGTATGTCCATTCTGACCCCACAGTCATTCCCCATGATAAATCCAAAGATGCCCTCCTCTATGCCTGTGCAATTATCCTGTGTCAGTTTGCCTGGGGCAACTTGAATGTTTAACACATAGGGATCTCAGGTAAATTGTCCCTACTCAGCACATGAAGACCACTATTGAATCCCATGGGACCGATATAGACGTGCTGGCTGGGATGCTGGTTGTCTGCCTGTAATAAAAACTAGGCAATGAAGTGGAAAATTGCGA
This sequence comes from Macquaria australasica, assembly GCA_005408345.1. Classification (NCBI taxonomy): domain Eukaryota; kingdom Metazoa; phylum Chordata; class Actinopteri; order Centrarchiformes; family Percichthyidae; genus Macquaria; species Macquaria australasica. The sequence goes on along the minus strand of SEMN01000190.1, from coordinate 138,907 downwards.
TGTGTAAATAATAGTCAGGCTGAGTAATGAAGCTTGATGAAAGATTTAAAATAATAAAAACCACCACATGCCATTGTTTATGGATTGTCTGTGAAAAGTAGCACAGCTGTGTAGATGACATAAGATGAAACTTTATTGATCACCATATTAGCTGCGTTTTGCCTGTTAGGATATGCGGTCTTGCCAATTATTAGATTTTTACTCAGTTTGTGATTGGGTGTATGAAGATAATGAGCTGTAATTTATCATAAATGATCTAATTCGAAGGTGGAGGAATGAAAAATACGAGAACCCAGTAATGTTCAGGGAAGATAACTACAAAAGGCAAAATTGTATGAAAAACATTTATGTGTGCTTGCTCAACATTTAAAACTGTTTCAGTGTCTTAACATGATTCATCTTAGAAAATGTTTTTATTTGGCAGTAAGTGCTTAAATTAAAGGCATGACATGAAGTTGATGCACTGAAAATAAAATTATTAAAAGATTTAATTAAAGAATTTAAGTTATTAACCTACATAGACGTTTAAAAGTACAATTAAATAAGTGCACAGAAAACACATTAAATAGAATATAATCAATCATGCAGTCATAGAGACATTATTAATTTAGCTATATATATTTTGTTTTTCATTTTCTTTAAGGAATTTTACCCCAAAGGACAACATCATCCACCATTGTCTGCACAGAACTGTACTTTGAGAACAGCAGAAAGGAGCCACATATTTAAATGTCAGATATGTAAATGTTAAAAGATTGTGACAGACAAAGAAATAGAACAGGTGAAAGTCGCACACTTGTTTAGCTCTGATGCATAATTTTTCTACAAGGCTTTCTTCGTCACATAGAACAGACAGCCTTGTCAGACTGTTGGTTTTATTCTAATACATAATTCATTTAAGCTGAAAGAGTTTGCAGCTTCACCTCTTTTTCTTTTTCTTGCAACCCACCACCTCACCACGCAGGTGTATGTGCGTTTTCACCTCACTTTATTTTCCAGAGCTGGTTCACTGCCATCATGTGGTTTGTGAGATCATCTGCACGCAGAGGTCACGTTTGCCACCTTTCTGCTCGGCCCTGCCCCACATTGTTTATCTGTGATGTTCAGTCTGCTCGTTTCTGTCATGGCCCCCCCTCCCTACCTGACCGTCAGCAGCATCCGCAACAACCAGGGTGGGATGTCTTTAATTAAACACTGGTAATGATGAGAGTGTGTATGGGGGGGGGATCTGTTCTCATTACACTGAGAACAGATGCTCTCAACAACCCCTGCCAGCCTTGCTTGATGCCCACAGTATGAATACATACATATAGACCTCTCTCCTGCTTTTAGGCGTAGTGCTCAATGCCAAGGCAGCCCACACTTGGCTGCCGCACATTAATTTTTTCCTCTCTCACTCATTGAAATCACAGTTTCTAGGTTTTGCATCAAAAACGATCAGGAGTCTGCCTTTTCTCTCCCACTGTGTCTCGCGCTCATTATTATTCCTAACAATATTCAATGCCAGCCCACACTTGGTCAGGGCACCCTTTTTTTCCACACCTACATTGTGTTCTGCTCATGCATTCAAATGTGAGTTTAGGTTGGGAAGTAGAACACAACATCAGCAGTCAATGCAACAAAATAAGGTCAGGTTAAATATGAAAATTAATTGAACCTCAGAAGGAGTGTTGCAGAGGGTACAGCATGTATTTGTGTTAAGTGGGTAGGTGAACGACTGAGTCAGGCTGAATCGACAGCGGTGGAACGAAAATATCTTTCAGTTCATTATAAAATCTCATCCTCAACACTCACTGGATTCAGTTTTCTGTTGTTTGTTAGCAGACTGAAATGAAAAGGAGGCACCTTCACGCAATACAAAGTCAATGGAGAGCGATGAACTGTTTTCCCCTCTGGTGTGGGCGGGACTTAATTGCGCTCTGCCTCTATGATTTCTATCAGTTATGATAACATGGTGCTAACCAAAGTAATTGCTGAGATCTGGGAATATGGTGACATCAGTACAACAAAGTCCAAAGGGCAAAAAAGAAGCAGTCTGACAGATTGTAAACGAGCCAACAGTTTAGCCAGATTATCTACACACCTTTGTTTAGAGGTAAAACTGAAAGTGGGCGCACCAAAATGTTGGTAATAATCCTGCATTGCACAGGAAAACTGTCGGCATGTCCCAAATCCATACTACATACTAATCCTAAGCATGTTTTGAGTGTGTGTGTTCACAGTGGATAAGTGAAATGATGATGTATACTCAAACCGGACAGTATGCTTACTGCTGTTGATCTATACTGTACTCCCACAATGCAATGCACAAAGGAAACGGAGGAGCTGCTCACAGTTCACACTCCGTCAGTTTGATTGACATCCAGCATGTATTATATATTTACCTGTTAGTGTAAAAAAGTATACTAACCACTTAAACAGTCTACTATGATATAGTATGTGTAGTTCATCCTTTAAAGAATTATTGTGTGCTATGGATTTGGGACACACCACATGTGTGGCAAGTATGATAGGCCGAAGTTGAACCAGGAAGTCTGTACAATGTGATGGATGTTTTTTGATTGATTCAGTTGGTCAATTTAAAACATTTCTGCCTGAGTCAACACTTTAGGTAGATCGCCGCTTCTTGGGCTGATAGTTGTTCAAGCCCAGTGAAGTGTAATGAAGAGGGAGGCAATGTTTGGCTTAAATGTAATGTTTGGCTATAGTGTGCTCCATATCATCTGTGCAAATTGCTGTCTTATGTTTTTTAAACCAAAATACATTTTAAATTGATGGCATGATGTTTGCCACAAGCATAGGCAGCATGCTACTTACATTTGTGGAATTGCAATTGATAAACTGTGTCAGTAAACGGTTTGGGGAAAATGGTGACACAGTACACATTGGCTGCACACTGATAATTGCTTTTGAGTGATGTCTGACAAACTGTACTGTATTTCCCATCAATTATTTTTTTTTATATGAAAATATTTACTGATTTATCTGACTGAAAAATGGAGGCAAACTGGAGGCATTATCGAGGGTAAATGGAGACGTACAGTAAGTTCAGGTACCACTTCAGCACCAATGGTGGAAGCTGCACATAGTGCTCTTATCATCCCCTGTGTTGCTTGCATTATAAATTCTCACAGTTAGCATCTGAGCTTTAATTTATAGCTTAATGTTGTCATCAAGGGGCCATGGTCTGCGCTGGCCTCTGCCATCAATCTGATAGCCTGCAGGTAATGGCCAAGTTGCATATTGTCACAATTCCAATACATTATTTACTATGAGACATTAAAAAGTAATGCGTATTAATAAACAGGCCCAAGGCCAGAGGGTACACGTTCAGTCCAGTCGTATTTCTCCTTGCTTTCATCAAGGAGACACTTTATAATAAATGTATGGCCAAACCAACACTCAAGGGCCTTTTCTTTTGCCAACGCTGCTTATGTGAATTACTATAGTGGCCACTGTAAACATATTTAATACTGAGGAATCGTTTAATTATATAGTAGTAGTAATAGTTTTTTGTCATTGCCAATTCATATTCCTGTTAAACTGATTTTCCATTATCTTCATAAGTTAGTTAACACCAATCAGATCTCAATTACCATTTTCATCCTCCTCCTCCTCAATCATGTTTCCCACTGGATGCATCCCGGGTACAACCTCACTTCTCAACAGGTGAGTTACATTTGTCAAATTGTAGTCGTCACCTGAACATTGTTGGGGGGAAACAAGGAATTGAAAACACCATCTTTTTCTTATTTATTTAATCCTTAGTTAAACAGGTAGTCTCATTGAGATTGGGATCTCTTTTTCAGGAGAGGCTTGTGTACAAAAAATATATATACACATACAGTTTAAGCATAGACAGATGCACAGATAATTCACAGACACACATTATACATTTTCACAATTGGTTGTGCTGAGCTATATCAGCTACACCTGGGCCCCGTGTGCTCTGCTCTATAAATACTTCCCTCCTTCCGCAGTCTTCTGCTCTCTGGAATATCTCTGCTCCCTCTGCAGGCATGGCGGCGGCATCTGGTTTTGTTTTAAGTTGTATTAGTTCACTTGTGTTTTGTACAATAAATTACTTTTCTTAGCCGCAAGCTTGTGTTGTCTCCCTACTTTGTCACAGTTTTTGAGCCAGGCTGTGACAAAATACACAAGTGCAACCTTTTAAAATGTTAAAGGGAAGTAAGAGAATATAACATATTTTTAGCATAGCGTTTGAACCCACTTTTTCCAAATTCAGTGTGAACAAGAGGTACAGCTAATGCTGAAATGTCCTGTGACCTGACATTGTAAGTACTGTATTTTAATGTCACCAGAGATCAGAGGTTTTGCAGTAGAGCCTTATAAATAAACAACATGCAATGCTGCATCATGGCAAAGTGAAGCCTTGCAAGCAAATCACAAAAAGAATTAGACTGTAAATACTCTGATAATTCACTTCTTCTGTCACAGCTATTAATGTCCACAGGCTACTCCTGACATTACGTTAGCGGCATGAAATTATGTTACAGAAATTGAAATTTTAGTAACACCTCAACTCTGTGTTAATTGCATATAGTACATGGTTTGAATATTGATATCTAAACCATGTAAATGCTACTGGCACACACTTGTGACTCTGTCTTTACAAACCCATGCTGTTCAAACTCACAGTACTTCATTTAAAATCCTACTGGGGATCCCAAAGCTTCCAAATGTACAAAATATGTCTTTTTGTACAATATACATATCGTGGAGAAATGTGTATGAAACTATGGAAAGCACATCTAGAATATTTCAGTTTAATGCAACAGTGCAGTGTTATGGAGTCCTGTCTGTTCCATCATAGCGCTTCATTGAACAAACAGTTATGGATTATATATGTAACACTAACATACTTTCTATTTCCAGACAAACATCAAGGGGCAAATCAAAAGTTTAGGATTTTAATTACTTCTTGGGCTAACAGTGCTCTCTTTTCTGCGCTCAACACCCTCTACATCACTCGCCTCTGGCAAGTGTGCCAGCTTAAAACCCCCTGTGTTCCTTGGATCAATATCAAAATAATGAAATAGACCACATCATTGGGTTTCACCACCCTTTTCATCACATTTGAATTTCAGTAGTGATAAATTGTTTTTGAATCAGCACATTAATATGCATCAGAGCATATTGGGAATACAAATACAATTTGGGTTATTTGCTATTTCCATTGGCAAATCTGGTATAAATATAGTTCTCAAGTTTGGAACAGCCCTAAATTAAATGAAAGAAAGAATAGTTATCAAATACCAAATATGATGACTGAGATGTTAACGTGCAGTCTGATGATAACATGGAAACATTGGTGGTGCAGTAAGTGAAGCAAACAGAAACAGATGCTTTCTTCCATCAAAAAGGAAACATCTGTGCCCTTGTTACCCTCAGCTTTATGTCATTTTTATGCTGGTCAAGTGCTGTAAGTGCTCCCACATCTGCTATAGTTTATATAAGATGCAGATGCATCATCTGCTGAAGGAGATGATGCATACAGTATACAGTACTTTCCTCAAGGGATTTCTTTTACTCCTAGTCTTTTTTTTTCATTTTTCCAAATCAAACATCAAAACAGAAACACAAAAATAAACACCAACAGACACACACACACCCGTGCCCCACAAAAACAGATACACCAAGCCATCAAAGTGCAGAAAAAATTGTTAGGCAGAACTATCTGCTACAGAAACTTTGCAAAAACAAAATGCACTTTGCAGCCATTATAATGACTTATTATTTTAAGTCCATCGCTTCTGGGGCCAGTTTCTCCAAATTCACAGCCTACAAGCTGCAATTTCCTCTTGCATTAATTTTGAATCAACACAAACGGCACACTTGCAACCCATGCAGGAGCATACGAGCGCCGTGTAGGATTGACCCACAATTTGCAAATGACAATCATTTGTGAAATAGTCCAGGTCATTTTCAGGTGTTGCTAGTGGTGCTGTCAATCCTGATTGATCGAGCAAATGTGTCATCACATCGCAACATGGACAACAACAACAAATCCAAATCATAACTACCACTTACCTCCTCATCTGATATGACAACATTTTTTTAAGAAACAAAAGCATTGGAATATATATATCTTGGGCCTCCAAGCCCTGAGAAGGGAGGGGGAGGAGGGAGCTAAAATTGTCTGGAGGAAACGAAAAGGTGTATCGCAGGATATAGCAGCATTGCCACTTGGGGATACACTACACAGCAAAACAGGAAAAGGAAAAAATAGAGAGTATAAAAACCATAAAAACAATCATAGAAAAATCAAATGACACGTGGAAAACAACAAAGTGTTTCAACACGCTAGATGAGGTCATAGAAAGTGTCAGGTCAGAAGCTGTTATATTCCAGCAATGGAAAACAGACATATGTGCTGCTGCTGTTCTCTGCCTCTCACTGTGCTGCTGCATGAAATATGCAATAAAAACGTTGTATAAACGTTGTAGAAATGTATTTATCAATCTGCCCTTAAATAATTTCTGTCCTCTTTCTTTAGCCTCCTTTTCAGGCTATTTTCCAAGGTCTCCGGAGTACAAAATTTGGAGTTGTATATCAAGGCATTATGAGGAAGCCAAAGTGAAATATGTCAAAAACCGGCTTTCAGTTGGAGTTGAATTCAGATTGACAGCGAGAAAGCTGCAGCTGAGGTTGCAGAGGTTATCCAGAGAGTTCAGTTCCTGTGGAGATGCTGGCTGGTGATGCGTAGCTGCAGTGGCAGTGCAGGTGAGTGCGTCTGGGTGCTCTGTGAAGTGTGACACACCTTGCTCCTGAGGCGATGCAGGGAAGATAGGAGGGTGGGGGGTGGCGGTGAGGACGGAGTAGCATCGCCTTCTGTCTTGTCACACACTGTTGCACTGCTGCGCACAGACAGCGTGAGGGTCTCTTCATGTATGGTCCATTTATGGGGTTAAAGGGTTTCCACCGCGTGAATTATTCATTATTTAGCCTTGTTGAGAAATCGATGCACACAAACAGCACTTCAAACACATAAAAAAATACATGCTTGCATCTGAGAAAGAGCACAAAACCTTTAACCACAGAAGAAAACTGGCGTCTTCTGCCTTCATCTATGTTGAACCGCATTGCATCATGTTGTGCAATGTCCCTCTTGTGGTTACCAGTTAGCTAAAAAGCAGCTCCTCCTGCCACACCATCACCAGGATGAGACTTTATTGTGACAGTGAGTGGAGGTCCCAAGTGACTTCCTGTCCACTGATGTGTTTCCTGCAAGTATCATGAGTAACTGCGCTCAATTTCCATGTTTTGACATAAGAGGGGACATTTGATAAATAGTTGGAGGACCTGAGCACATAAATGTGGCATAAATAATGCATAAATTAAGTGCCATTTTATGGAGAGATGTCAGTGCGTTTATCCAATAACGGGAAGATTAATGACCTGACTGTGGAGGGGGAAATACTGCATAGGAGAGCGGCAGAAAGATCAAAGGGATGAGTCCACACTCTGACTGTTTTCAATCAATATACCCGTGTATTTACAGAGACTGGATGGGTGATGCAAGCCAAGCAAACCTGAGCTGAAGTTTCAGGGAGGAAGAAAAAGTAGGCATTTATTATGATGGCTTTATCTGGAGAAACAGCTCTCTTCCTCTCCAGTAGCATTAGATATTTTCGAGGGTTGTGGGACCTGACATACCAAGGCCAGTGTATAGAACTGGTGTGTTGCCTCACATCGCCTCACGTTATCTGTTAAAAGTTGCACTTTAACACGATGCAAGGTTAAAAAAGCCAACAGCCAACTGATCGCCAACATGCATGTACATTCTGCATCGGCGTGAGAGGAAATAACCAGTGCGTAACCTGCACTCTAGAGATCATGATGGTGAGATGAACAAAACAAACAGTTTCAACATTACCACTGCTTGAGAAAAATTGTAACTGGCAGTACAGGGTTTTGCTTCGCACTGGTTGTCAGCAGTAGTCATTTGCTTGTAAAAGAAGAAAAGAGAGGTCAAAGGCAAAAAAAAGAAGACAAAACTGCATTAGATGGGTAAAATTGTTGATTCCACAGGATGACTGCCTCTGCCACAGATTCAGCATAGTCAATTTGGCCAAAAGAGCCACTGATAATGACGGCAATGGTGCCAGATACAGTGTGGCAGAGTCAGCCTTTCTGCCAGTTTGCCCCAGTGGCCAACTGCAGTACTGCAACAATAAATAATATGGGGCCCAGAAAGCATTTTCCCAAAGACTGCCATTATATATAATAACGGGAAGACAAATCTGTAAAACTGTGGACAGGTTATATTGAATGGCAGACAAGATCAGTTGTTACTCTTTGTATTGAGAATTGTATGCTTCTAGGGATGGCAGTGTTGGTCAGTCAGTTGGTCCACCACTTTGGTCCAGACTGAAATATCTCAACAACTACAGGATGGATTGCCAGGAAATTGAGTATTTTAGCATGCTGGTGTTAGCATTTAGCTCAAAACACTGCTGTGCCTAAGTGCAGCCTAACAGATTTGCATGGCTGTAGCCTCTTAGTCCAACTGTAAAGTCAATGGGAAAGAGACCCTAGGATCATGGCTGCACAATGTGGAAGCCACTCAGGAAGAGACAAAAAACTCCTTTTGGTAAAGGTGCTGCGAGACCAACTTTTATTGGAATGAATGAGCGCCACCTTAGATCACTGTATCAGTTCTTATCATTACTGTATTAAAAAAAGTAGAGAAAATGCTCCAAGATGGTTCCCAATTCATCCACATTTGAACACACAGCACAAGTGCATTAGAGTCCCTCTCTGATGAAGCCGGCTGAATCCCGGCACACACAAATGGCACCAAGTAATTCCTTGATTGTGGCCACACCGAAAATCAGCACAAAGCGCAGCGCTGTTCTTGTGGGCTTGGTTCTTATAATAGCATAATACATCCATGGTCAGTGATTCACATCTACTACTGTAGACACATCACCTTCCCGAGGCCACGGTTGCCTTAAGTGTCTGTATCACCTACCTGTAGTTCAGTATCATTTCCTCTTTGACATGGAGATGCATGTCCGTGCGACTCTGAAGGTGGTAAGACTGTCACTCATACTAATGCCAGCAGACAGTTATGTGTGTGTCTCTTAGCCATTTCCTGTGTGCCGGGGCATTCAGACATCGGCAGCTGTCCGCTTTGGTTTCGGTCCCTGGAGCTCGGAGAGGACTTGACACTGTGCCTTCTTGAAACAGAAACCTCCTGCGCCCCTGGGCCGCTCTATTCTGACCCAAGAAAGAACCAAAAAAAATAATAATAATAAAGAGATATCACCAGTGGAAGGTCATGAAGAATATCCCCACCATCACTCAGAGCTGATCTAATGTTCACTGTGGCATAACTGATGACTGATGTAATTGACATTGCATAACTAATCTTACATATTCCGCTGAGGCTGATGATAGTTTCCCGGCAGATGAGCTAAAGACTTTAGAAAGTCTGAACACTGGAAAAGGTGACCTGCGGCTCATCTAATCTAAATAGGGGGAATGACACTTAAAATTCATGGGGACAATCTCTGCAGTCTTGTTCATTTGGAGTTCTCTCTAATTCGCCAAGGAGAAAGGGGATGATGGCAAATTGAAAATAATTGCGGTGATTATGGCAACATCTGTAATGTTCAATAAATGTAGGTCAAGGGCAAATATCTTCTTTGGAGGAAAACTATCTTTGGCGCCACCATCTTTCCCCATTAACTTTAGGGTGTCTGAGCATATTTTAAACTGATTTACCAGTGTAATCCATACCAATCATTTGAGGAAAAAAACAGTATGACAATTCTTCAGATTGTTATTTAAATCTTTGCACATTTATGTTGGGCATCATTATGCAATTAGATTTTTATACGAATACCACAAAACATGAGGATTTCAGAATTGTAACAGCAAAAGATGTGGGGTTTAATTTTAACAGATTTTTTTTCCCTCCAGTTTTTTCCCATAATGCTACCTTTTTATTTCTTGATACTGATCAATATTCAGCTTACTAGGTGACCTGCCAAGTGACTGAGTGGCTCCTTGCATGCTTTTCAACAAGAAATGTTATTCTTCCTGCCTAACAGCCAACAACTAAAGAAAGAAACAAGAAAAAACAATCCAAGCAGGAGCCACACATTGTAATTTGAAGTGTTTTTCCGTGGGGTTCTGATTAGTAGATGCATGTGTGCAAAAACACTCAGCAATTGGAGTATATTCATTTGAATTCATATTTAATATTCTAACAGTATAATGCATTATTTCAAAATAGCACTTAGAAAAGGTCACATGTTTAGAAAAAAAGACAGCAAACTCACTGTGTTTCTACTTGTCAGGGTATAGGAAAGAAAATATATATTGATGTTATATATTCAATATAATAACATAACTAGAACATAAATAGGATGTAGAACAGGCACAGCCTCACAGATGAGCAACACTGACCATTAGCCATAGTCCTTGCTATCTATCTACTGATGTATTACCTACTTTTTCTTTTAGTTATGAGAACTTGTTGGAAAAAACAAGCACTTCCTCCATATAGATGTTCAGCTGCTCCCTCAATGACATTTCCCCTTTGAAAACCACTGTTAAACATTATAAAAGTTATTGAAGACCACTCACAGCCCTCTGCTACAAGAAGCGAGGCAGACAGCAGAAGGAGAGAGAGCGGTCACTTAAGAACCTGACACTGAAGCAAAGGCCATTCCATTCCATTAAGCGGAAAGACAGCTGCTTTTTACTCGGGGATGACAGTGTCAGATTTGTGACTGAAAAATATGGCACATTGATCTGTGATGTCATTCAGTGGCATAAAAACCTTCAACGTCTTTAACAAGGAGTGCCACTCAGAGCTTTTAAACAGTGCATTTGTGGGCTATGTCTGCTGTTTCCTGCTTCTGAACTATAACAGAACCCGTGTGAACAGACACACACCTGGAGGTCTGATGTGCATTTTTTGCTCCTGGCATGATACAAGCTAGCGTTCCAGGACTTGTTTGATGCATTCAGAATCTTTAAGTACAGCATAATAATCAGAAGTCTTTTCAGGAGCTCTTTCTATGACCTCACACTGAATTTGAGATTTTATCACAAAAGCAAGACCCTCTGAAACCCTCTGAGAGTGTTGTGACTTTTAGTGCACTGACAACAGATCTTTCCCATGTAAAGTTAAAATGTAAGTAACATCCAGATATTGCCCTGCTCTCATTTGTGAGCTTGATGTTTACAGCATTTTACGCTATTCAAAGTGTAAATTGGAGCAGCTGTTTCAATACCCAGAGCGACAAAAAGCTCATTTTCACTGCTGCGAGTGTCATCACACTATTGAGAATGCCGCTTGTACAGAATTGAGCTTCTACAGCAAGTGGCTGAAGGACAGTGCATTGTTTTGAACACCACAATTGTCGGGGTGGACAACGGTCAAATCCGGTTTCTATTCATCTAACTTTACTGCAATAGCGAGCTTTTTCTCATGGTATAATGTTGTTGAGAGATAACCTGATTGAATTGAATTGAATGCTCTTTTTAGCATACAGTTTGTAGTGTACAATATAATTTAAGGGAAAAACACAACCACTTAAACACCACATGATCTCTCCCTAATGGCTCTCACTTGTAATACATTTTACATACATGGAAAATGCATGAATGCAAATTACAGGATATGGAATAAGCCTGGCAGGAATCGGGGTTTATCTATGTAGTTACAAACCATGATCACAACTGTGAATGCTACAGGTCAATATTTATCTGGATCAACAGGAAATGTGCTGCACCATCCGAATATTGTTGAAGAATGGAAGTGTACCAACAAACAATGAGTTCAGTTTGCAGGAAGAAGCCTGTGTGGCAGCAAAAGCAAGCTGAATTTGTGGTATAGCTGGAGATAAGCTGGGGTGGTATTTCTCTGTTTGCTATAAGTGCTGGGAAATTAAGGGATATCTGAGAGGAGCGCCGGGCTGCTGGGAAGTCATAATGTGATCATATCCCACACCTTAAACTATAGAAGCAAACCCTGCCTGTGGGGATTGATGATACTACAATTCGCATACAAAGCCTGACATGGTGGAATTATGTCTGGCTGCAAGACAGCATTTATGAATTTCTCATTATGAACAAATTTCATACAGAGGATTATATTTTCAGGTGCTTTATCACTTCCAATCCCTGTTGTGCATTGTCAGAGTTTAAGCAAGTTTTTAGGTGCCGACATTTTTATCAGGAACCCTGGATTCTCCTGGTCGTAATGAAGATTTCCCTGCGTCTTTAAATCCTTCTTCCAGGGGTTCTCTCTCTGATGTCGATTTAGCCTCTGGGGGCAACGGCCAATGTTTCGGGGGCTTCCGGTGTAGCCAGCGATATCTGGGCCAAGCCTTCCTCTTCCGTGCACCAGTCATTGTTTACAGTCCTATTAGCAATCTCGGAACCCATAGGCTATTGTCTGACGCGATTTGAATGCAGAACAATTAAAAACAAGCTAATAAAAAGCTAAATCATCGTCAGACGGTAGCCGATGGTTCCAAGGTTGCATGTCGGCCAATGCGTTCCGTCTCTTTTGCTCTCTACACAGACTGTTTACCTACATACAACCAAAGCCTGGTCAAACGTGATTGGTCAATACTACACGGACTACAAACGGAAACCAGAACGCTTCCGATACCAAAATCTTGTCCCTTGCCTACAGATTCGGCATTCATTTGCAGATATCTCTTTTAGAGATTACTGGGGGCATGATCAATGTACAAGTGTGGAATCACAGGGGTGCCCTGGTAGCTCACTTGGTAGCGCACCTACCTCTAATGCTGAATCCTTGTGGTAGCAGCCTGGGTTTGATTCCAGCCCAAGCCCTTTGCTGCATGTTATCCCCTCTTTCTCTCCCACCTGTCCTATCTCTCTCTGCAGCTGTCACTATACAAAAAAAAAAAGGCAAAAATGTGTGGAGTCCAGACACTACAATTAATAGATTATACAGGAAATATGGCTCATTGTTAAAATCTTTTACTGATTAATTCCACATTTTTAGATGAAGCAGATCAGCCTAACTTGATTTTTATGTCTCAACACATCAAAAAGTTTTTGTTTTCTGCTGCAAGAAGACACATATTTTATATACCATAAATATAACCATATATAAATCATGACTTGACACAATAAAAAGTCAAAAGAAAAATGCAGAGAAAAGGCAATGCTGCTAAACGTTTCTCAATTAATATTAAACATTAAATATTTTATAAAAACATTATAAAAAATGAACTATTTTTTTCAGATTTTCACCCTAGTTATTCTATTTCATGTTTTTCGACTTTTTATAAACTAAAAAACAAACATAAGGAGGCTCAAATAGACTGTGAAGTAAGGGCGAGCTGAAGAGTAAATCAAAGTATCACAAATCCTGGCTTTCAGATGCAGACACACTCAGTTCAGTCCTGCTAACATACTGTATCTCTCTCTTTCTTTTTACAACTTTGTCTCTGCTGTTGAAATGGGCAAGAAACTGAAAGCAAGGTATGAATGAATGGGCTGTCTCCTGCATAATTGGAAGCATTCATTGATTAATGATTTTGTGCATGCAGGCGTCAGAATTAGCAGCTCCTGCTGAGAGGGAGGATTCTCTATAATCAGCCGATTTGCTCTCATTCTCATCCTTGATAAGCGGCACGCTTGTCAGGTTGCCGCAAACTCACATTGTTTAATGTGAGGCAATTATTCCAGCCGTGGTCTGCTCATCAGAAGTAAAATGCCCCCACATGTTACATAAAACTGAATCTTTCCCAATGCAAGATGGATGTGAAGCTTCTCTGTTTTGCAGCAGAACTCATTTAGATCTCCCCGAGGCATCGTAGTAACAGACTAATGTCAGTTTTCTATCACGGGAAATTTGTGTGAAAAGGAGAGGACTGTGTGAACTCAAGCAGGGCCCTTTTTCTTTAAAAAAAAAATGTAACCATACCATCACCTACCATTTGTATTAATTATAGGAAACAATATAATTTTTCATAACGTATGATGCACAAAAATGTTGCATATATATTTAAGAATTCTTTTCACATTTTAGATAGGACATTGCATGGTCTATAAATTAACAGTATATTTAAACTTATAAAGATAAGTTAAGTTAAGATTTCAGTCCTGGTTGATTTAGTAACACGTGGTTTACTGGTGGCAATGGAATGGAAAGTGTGTTTTAGGTCCCAGAGTTCCGTTCGAAATCATCATCCCAATTATCACATTTTAGTGGTGACTGGCAGTTAACCTCTGTGAAAAATACATTGTATTTTCTGTGGCTGCTTCACAATAGAAGCAACTTCATGGTTCACCAGTTGAAAGCTTTTAATGGGAAGCAAGAGCAGTGGAAAACACAGTTCTGATATTACTGTATGAGAGCTATCTGGACACAGGGAAGCTTTTGTCATTGAAATGAAATCACGAATATTAATGTTGAAAATGCATACATCATTTCCTGCCATTTGACAAGGCAAACTACTTTACCTGTATAGAGAGAACTAATTGCAGTATGTGGGTGTTTCTGCAACTACGGTCACTTTTGACTCTCCCCAGTTGAAAAAAATCAGCCTCTGTGAATTTTAATTTTAACCATCAGAGTCGGTAATACATATAAACAGGTACACAAAATTGCATATAGTCGTTAAGATTTTAATCTGGAACATGTTAATTTTTTATGGTTTTCATCACTTGTTATCACAAAATGTCCTTACCGCAACATTACAATAATGTTCATTTTATACATTTTCCTTTTTGAATTTCTATAAAATTTTAAGACATTTAAATTCATTTTCATCTAGCTTTGTGGATTATTGTAAATACTAATGTAAAAATAATTTTTAAAAATAGGGGATTTTATGGTTTTCCTCTATGCATGGAAAATTTAGACAGTAACCTTAGATGTCAATTGTCTTCATACACACAAAAAATAAAATATTTTGCTTTTTATGGCAAATATTGCAATTTTAATGTGTAAATCATCTCCATTTAAGTGTTAAAATATTTTTTGCAAATAAAAATCATTATAATAATTGAAATAAAGAATTGCTGCGGTAATGACATCTTGTGTCGGTAAGGACACAATGTTAATTGTAAATGTTAATAATGTAACCTTAACAATAGGCTACTATAGAGAACAACAGTAACAGACAAAAACAGAAGGTATTAGATGTGTCAAAGATAATAGAGGTATTGCAGTAAAGACTGGGTAAAACTGATTTTCAGGTTTCAAAAATATTATGGCCTAAAGCTGGTGTGGCACGAACAAATACTAATATACTAACATAAACCCATAACACTAAGAGCATCTCATCACATTACATTTGTGTACCAAGTCCAGCTATTTCTCATTTCAGCCTGAGGAGTAAACTCATTGCAACTTTGAGGCTTTTGGTACATGTACAGGTAACTAATTACAACAAGAGCAGAGTTCCTACCACACCGAGTCAGTAAGCATCATGTGCCTTGATGTCACTGGTTTTGGTTCTGGCACAGGTCCAACCACACTCTCATGTGTGTACCAGATCACATCATCCCTCATTGGCCAATAAAATCTATTGACCCTGACCCTGTGCATTGTTTTGACCAAAGCACAACCCTCTGCATCAACATCTTGAATGATGCCTGGATAGGGTCATTGTCATACAGAACGACACACCATTTACCAATCAGCTCTTTGTTAACATCAGAAATTGGTAGTATTGCCTTGGTATTCTGGAATATCTGAGGATGCTGATGGAGGGCACCCATGGAAAGCTCTGATGCAGGAGCAAAGGTGACGCACTGTGTGCACAGCAACAAACTGATTTGAGGCCTCCAGTATTTTGTGTTTTGCCCTCTGGTTTCTTTTATTTATCTTCCACTGTTGTCAGATTTCTCTCTCTTTTTGTTAGTTGGGAGACACTCTGTATCTGCCCATTCTCCTTTTTTTTGTAACGCTCTTTTTCCTTCCGGAGATATGCTTCCTATCTGTCCAGGTCTTTTCTCATTTCCTCTCTGCATTTCCGTGATCTTATTGTAGATGAATTTGGTCTCATCTCGGGTTGCAAAAATGATATGTTTATGTTTCATTTACAATAGACTTAATATTTGCAATATAATACATAACTCGCCTTGAATTTGTACATGTTGCGGAAATGACATTTTTGCTAATATTACAAATAAATGGCAGCTAGCAAGGTCTGCTACGTTAGCTTTGACTCTTAGCACCTAATACACATGAATGCAACAGTAATAAAAAGTTATTTTTAAAATGTAGTTCAAAATACACAATTACTGAGCTGTATGGTAAGGACACACAATAAATACTTCAGAAGAAAAGATGATCTTTAACTAGTTTTTCTTGATCTTGAGGGTCACCTAGCATCGGTAGCCCAACCTGTCATCCATGTGCTCACTGGCTAACTTCTGTTTCCACAGAAACTAGATTTGTTTGGTTTTGAAAAAAACTTTCACTATGGCATTTCTTCAGCGTCGCAGTAAGGACTCAAAAATGTGGGACAGGCACATTTAGATGAAAAAATCATATAAATGATCAGTAAACCAAAAAAATAATTTTAATATGGTGTAAAGTTATATTTATACGAAACAATTTAATTTGAAATAATGTCATATTTTAATTGAATTAGCTAATTTTACGTATCTCAACATTGAGAACACAGTTGTGGGACATGAACAAAAGTGGTGTTTGGACCCATAAAATGCTTCATAAAATTGTATTAAATCACATTATTTAGTTATTATTTTTTATGTCCAGATGTGTAATAACACTGTGTATGTATTTATCAAAAATCATATGACAAATTTGAACATAAATCCAATATTTCACTGCTGGGACTTAAAAATGCCCATAGTTGCAGAAATACCCATGTACGTGCAGTGAATGGCTATTGCAGAAAAAAAGGATGACCATAAATCAAAAATTGACTTTGAAATAATAAGACTAAGATTCTACAGCCATGCTAGCGGCCCTGTCAGGTTAAATGCTAACACCCCCTAGTTTAGTGTGTTAGCATGCTATCATTTGCTATTTAGCACTAAACAAATACAGCTAGAGATGATGGGAATGTCATTATTTTTGCTGATATTTGGTCATAAATCAAATTATTTGGTTTCCTCCTCCTCAGGGAGACATAAATATTCAATAGTTGTTGAGCCATTTTACTCAAAACCACAAATATGAGCCTGTTGGTGGAGCTAGAAGAAATGTCTTGGGATCACCAAGAGTGCTAGATATTTCTACTTTGCCACATTACGTGAAAATATAATAGACTTGTTCATCTTTTGCAGCACTAATGATGATGATAATCTTGGTTTAAAAAGTACTGTACAGTAGTATTATGAGGCTTAATTCCTCCTTTATGTCCATCTTAGGGTAGCTCATCTATATGTACCCAGGTGAAATATATGCAGTCTAATGGTATCAACCATTCTCATCATTTAGAGGCAGTCTGTGACTCTTACTCACCTGGCCTGTCTCCTTCTGCTCCTACTTGTCCTGCATCATTAACTGTCCTGCAGCCAAATCTTCACAACAGCAACACCCACCCACCCCCTGCCTCATAGGAGAGGAAGACGCTGGTCCTCAAGCTAGAATATGAATTCAGGCTAATCACCGTTTACTGTGTAGAACACAAACTCGCTGGAATATAGTCTACTTTATCCAAGGTCCCTTCAGCAATATTCAGCATAAGGCCACTAATGCAATAAGATGAAGTTGCAAAGCGATCCAGAAAGTGTTCTTCTCCGTGTTTCGGTCCGATGAGAATCTGCTGGCAGGTATTCTGTGTCACATTGCTAAAGTGCTGTTGTGGGAAATTCTGCATAATACCATCTGCCAAACACAACAGTGACTTGTACGGATGTGTACTAAGATTTTGTCCCGTTAAGCATCTATTAGCAGTGCGGGCATGTGTGTGGTTGGTCTTTGTGTTTGGATGTGTACATTATGTTCACATTGAAAAACCATGCATCGTGTTTGTCAAGTTAAAGACCCCCAAGCTCAACAGAAATAGAGCACAAAATTTACCACAGGCCAATTCACAGTTAACACCAAGGTAGCTATGAGCGCATTTACACATCTATCCCCCCTCATTCTACACACACACACACACACACACACACACACACATAGTCCTTAAGGCTGTTTATGACTCAAGTTGAGTGTAAACTGTAACATCCTCATTTGTGTCTAAGCTTCTGTAATACAAAACAAGTGTTGATGCTTATGCTGCTGTCTCCATATGTTTAACATCCCCATTTGTTACTGTAGTCAATATTTAGACCACACTAGAACAGATGTGAGGATCCATAGATTTGAGCTAAAGCTTCTGGCTTATAGATAAAGCTAATGTATATCAATTCAAACTGCTTGTGTCAAACTGAGTTTAGGAAATTAAATATAAAATATAAATGCATCTATCTATCTATCTCTAGTGTAGATTTTAGTTCTGGTTGACTTGCTGACACCTGTGGTTACCATGGCAACGGCAAGAGCAGGTTAACACTATAGCAAACACTCCTAGAGCAGCTACTTTGTTTACAGCCAAACAAACTCATGTTGTTTTAATAAATATCGGTCAAGAATCTGCGTTTTCCATCATGCCATGAGCAATCCGCAATCTGATTTCATGCTCCAAACAGCACGGGTAGTTTTTTCACACAAGTTGGTTACCTTGCTGAGGAGTTGGGAGGCGGGCAGCTCACTGTGGCTGCTCCTTTTTGTTCCATTCCTCCCTGCAATATTTAAAACTGAGCCCGCGGTCCAAAAATGCAGAAAGTGGTTGGTGGTTAGCGCTAACCGTGATGACAAATACATTGCGTTTCCTGTGGCTTCTTCACCCCATGTTTGAACGCTTTTAATGTGAAGCTGCAGTAGGAGGATTGTCACGGTCCCACCCCTGTGAGCCCCTGTGTGAGTGTGGGTTCTATTTATTTTTTAAGTCTCCTTTTAGTATGAATGCTGTGTGCCTGGTGTGTTTTGTCTCTCTCTCTCTCTCTCTCTCTCTCTCGTTGACTGCCTTCCATGGGAGGAGTAGCACACCTGCGTGCAATGTCGTCAGTGGACTCCTGCTGAGAGCACACCTTTGGAGGATGCTGACAGAATGTCGTGTATATATATGTGTGTGTGTGTGTGTGTGTGTGTGTGTGTGTGTGTGTGTGTGTGTTAATAAAATAATACACACACACACACACACACACACACACACAGTATATGCTGTATTCTTTGCTGTAGACCCACAGTTCCTAGTTGTTTTAGTTTTCTGCAGCTTCTATTCTGCATTGAGAGAGATCTGTTTCTTTTGTACTTAGTTTGTAAATTCTAAAATAGAGAATTTCCACTCGCTTTCTCCTGTGTCTCCTGAGTCTGCATCTGGGTCCTCCCACCTACCTCGAGTATACAACAGTGAGGCTGAGCCTGTGAATTCCTAGTGCGTATGAAGGCAACACAAATCCATCTTGGGAATGGCGGACTCCACCAGCAACAATTAAAACTACATGAAATACATTAAATGGCTATTTACAATCATAAATAGTATCACAAATGAATGGGGGTTGATTTGAAAACCATGAAAAAAGAATTATAACTTTACTTCAGTGGTAATTTCCTGGTTACAGTAAATTCCAACCCTTTCTCCTAAATCACAATGATATACAACTAAGTTTTCTTATCAGACCACATATTTCATTTGTTTTCCACCAGAACATTCGATCTAGCAATACAATACATGCTTGTAGCAACTAAAGCATGATTCAACTTTTTTAGACTTATTTAGGCAACTCACAACTCCTGGTTTAAGGTTAGGGAAAGATCACGGTCTTGTTTTAATAAAGAAAATAGCCAGCAGTTACTTGAAGGAGGTGTTAAAGTCCTGCGTGGTGCATAAGTGTAGCGCTTTATTCACTCGATTAAAACGTTGCCTCTGAACATAATCCAGGCAGTGATTATATTTGTCTTCACAATGTAACGGAAAACAAATTAGTTGTATTTAAATATAATTTCTAGGAGACAGGGCTGTTAATTCCAACTACACCAGAATGCATGAAGTTCAAAACTTCAACCACTGCTGTGTTACAGAAATATTTGCATCTCTGAAAGGGATTTGCACAGCCAGAGACCCCCTTTTTTTGTGTAAAACAACATATTTGTTTCACATTGTTAACAGAAAATATCTCATTACAGAAATGCATCATTAATAAACGGTTTCTTGTTTGAAAGCATTATTTACAGTTGACTAATTTTCATGTTTTATGAATGAGATCCAAATAGGATGTTACCACCCTTCTCTCTCTCTCCCTCCCCCATTACTACAGTGAGTACATGTATACCAATTAGGATTTCCTCTTGCAAGCAGTCACATGTTATTAGAGCTACAAAGAAACATGTTCAGAATATTGCATCACATTGTACTGAGTAGTATCATCTTGCACCACATCATACTGCAGGGAGCCATCAGGGCTGAATCAAATCATATCGATCTGTTGTCTACTTGGAAACGTCTCAGTAGATGAGGCGTACGCCCTCAGACATTAGCAATACCTCACAGCTAAGGGCAAAGGTTTCATCGCAACTTTAGGTGGGGGGGGGGCAAAGTTATCAATCTCTCTTAGTATATCAGATGGGTTGAAAAAAAACATACAGTAGATAGATTCTGGTCAGTTTAAAATGCTGATTTAAAGTGAAAACAACATTTAACTACAAACTGAGCAGCAATAACTGCTCTATAGAACAGTGTTTTATATTTTACAATTGTTTTTTATTCCACTGTATATGTCATAGCTCTGTCTGATTGTGATGGGTCTTGGTGAGCTTAAGACAATTTTCCGCCCTGGTGCCCGATAAAGAAAGTAAACAGTCCAAACAATAAACACATCAATCTGTGGGATTGGAGGCATGCCCTCATCTCTCCCAATATCTCTACCTATATTGTGAAAGGCAACAATACCTGTGAAAAAGTTTCTCATTCCACAATATACTGTATAAACTGGAGGGTAGCGAGGAGCGAAGCAGCTCCGAATCAAACGCAAAGTGATGAAAAGGAAATCTGAAGAGCTTCAGATGGACTAAAAAAAAAAAAAATTAAAAAAATAGCTTCATACAAATCCGCAGAACTCAAACCTGAAGCAGAAACAAGGCCAGAAGAAAGCAAGAGCTGGGTGTGTGGTGTCCCTCCCTCCCCTCTCTCTCTCTCTTTAATCTTTCCTGTTGCTTTATACTCCGGCCTTTGTAAATGAAAAGGAATGTCATAAAAAAATCACCTCAAAAAGCCATCTTTTCCAATGTCATAACATCAACTATTCTTTTAATCTGTTCAGCTGTTCTATTTTCAAGCATCAGGTTGACCCATGAGAAGCTGCTTGCCTGTATGCAGTACCTCTTTACGCACTGCTTTTTTGTTGTTTCTGCCAATCTTATTCATAGAATCTTTTCCATTTCTGTCGCCCTCCACCATGACTG
This sequence comes from Macquaria australasica, assembly GCA_005408345.1. Lineage (NCBI taxonomy): Eukaryota > Metazoa > Chordata > Actinopteri > Centrarchiformes > Percichthyidae > Macquaria > Macquaria australasica. The sequence goes on along the minus strand of SEMN01000190.1, from coordinate 117,453 downwards.
ACCTCAAAAGCACAGAGAATCTGTAGCTACTGATGCTAAACGCCTGGGAGCTACTGTAGCAGCCCCTGATTAGCAGCTCTGCAGGCCCAGGGGATGATCTGTCACTACACGTAAGATGTGAACACACTGTTATGCTTTACTGCATTCATTATTTACATGTTACCTTTTGTCAGCCAATGCAAAAGGGCATTTAATTACCGTTTCAAAACAAAAGCCCCAGTTAGAATTAACTAATTATTTCAGAAATGCATTTATTGATGAGGGATCGTTTCACCTGCTGTCTTCCAGCATGCTAATTGTTTATGCTATAAATGTTTATATGGAGAGAGACAACACCAGATTTCAAAAGCTGTGATATACTGTACTGATGGCGCTTCTGACATGCCTGAAGTGTGATGGGCAGAACCCCCAACAGCCACACAGAGAAAGCCTTTGCCTAGCGACTACACATGAAAACTGTGGATTAAAGACAATGGTGCCATTCATGTCTGTCAGAGCATTTTTTTTTCTACACTGCCAAAAGTCAGTATTTTCTTCTCACCAAGTTCTATCATCCATATCCACAAGCAAACTGAGCACGCTGACAAATCAACCGAGTTCTGCAAGTTCTGTGGGTGTTCTTGCATGGACGGCTTTTCTTTGGATTGCGCTCACTGATGCTATCTCTGCCAATCACTGTTGCCTCTCCGTGGTTGTATGTACAAGAGAAACTATGTGAAGCAATGCTACAGTACTATATCTTAAAAGAGCGTGCAGGAATAAAACTGAATATGGTGCATACAGCATTGTATTATTTTGACATATGAATCGGGCCATGGTGGCAGAACGCTGAACACAGAGAAGATACAAGAACAATCCCAAGTTGGCAGCTAGGGAATTTTTAAACTAGGACATAGAACAAGACATCTAATTAAAGCCCCTATCTGTAATTGCAGTATACTGTTCCTGTTGTTTCTCTGTTGTCTTTGTGTATGTTCTGATTCACTGAATTTGGAGATGTTTTCTGATCTTTAAATAGCTGGGTGAATATTTGATACAACAAATGAGGGTGATACTTCGAGTCCTGCACCATTGAGAGCATCCTGGTATTGAAATGGCGCCAAACAGGAACACAAGGCCCTGCAAAGATTGGTTCATTCTGCTGAACATACAATAGGCGGTTCTCTACCCTGCCTAAAGGATCATTTACACCAGGTGCCACAAGAATAAGACTAGGAGGATCATTAAGGATCCCAACCACCCGGATAACGGCCTTTTCTCCCTGCTGTGGTCAGGAAGAAGATACCAGATACACCAGGCCAGCTATGAGAGGCTCAGGAAGAGCATCTACCCTCAGCGTGTGTTAAGTCTAGCAGGCCCAAATAGCAGCAAGATCAAAGTTTATTATAGAAATTATATCTTTGTACAGGCCACTACATGCATTATTTAGACATCCAGTGCGTGTTGGTGGTCTTTGTAGTCCAGACTATAATCAGGGGTTTCACACAGCTGACCTCAGACCACCTTGGGATCCCCCATGAACAGCTGGGGAAAAATATGTGGGGGCTGCCAAGATTGCCCCGTTACCCCTGTGCACCTGACCTGGATAACTGGCAAGATAATGCATGCACAGATGCCAGCAATGTTATGTTTTTGCATAAAGAGCCCTTGCTTGCTCTAATTCCCATTCATACAGCCCCAAATTATTTTCCTGTCAGACTTTATAAATTATACTACTGTGGCTGTTATTAATTATGCATAATAATCCACATTGCAATAGCATCAGAGAATGTAATTCAGAGAAGAAAGGCCTGCGGACGGCACTAAGCCCAAAGGAATCATTTTCTGTCTCCCAGGCTGCAAGAAATTCAATCTGTGAAGTTTTGACCAAATTAGAAAATGGAGTGAATAAAATATTTATTTACATTGCACTCATCTATTCTGGATGCCTTCCAGTATTATATAGATTTTTTCAAAGTCAGCAGCCCCAAGACTAAATAAATCCTAATACTATTAATCTTTGCCTTTTACTGACAATCTAAAAACAGTTTCTGTGTCATGTCCAGTTTTAAAATAGCTGCTATTGTGCAGTTGCACTGTCTGTCAAGTGCCATACGAGTTTCCACCCAACATATCATTTTTATTCTAATGTGTATGCGGGCCACCAGTCATGCATTTTTCTAAAATACAGATCCTCTCACTTATTCAGCATTCTGTCAGGGAGAGCTGCGTGGCAGAATTCAATTTACTGCTCTGCACAGCCTGCTGAAGGCAAAGAATGCTGCCTGGCTGTCGCTTATAAATATGGATTTGGCCCACACTAACTGCTATCAGAGTATTTTGGAAAGCCCCAGTTTCTCTTAAATGTAGAAAGTGTCATGTATGTTTGCTCATAGAGAGTCTTGGCACGTGAGAAAGCTCAGATTGCTCTCACACATTTGGTCACACTTTCCCTCATGCGGAGGGCATTTTTCCCCTGCACATGAGCATTAAAAGGCCATGCCAAAAATACTGAATCACTGACAGGAGGAAGTTAACACGTAAAGTTGTTCCGGGCATCGTGCCTATCTGCCACACGAGCTCTAGCCAGTTTGGCGGCCCCCGAGCAGATGGAACCGGAGACTTGCACGGATACGCTCCTACTGCGTTTCTTGAAAGCATCATGGATCAGACACAACAGGTCACAAGACAATGCAACTGTGCTGCGCAGCATTTTTCGGAGACTTGAGACGTAGTGTGCAGAAGGTCAAAAGGTCACGAGAGCTTGTGTTGAGGAAGGGTCCGGAGAGTCGGGTGGAGACAGAGAGAGTGCCAGGCAGATACAGACAGGTCATTTCCCATCCATGCAGGGGGCCGAAGCTACGGACTCAGCAGTCCTGGAATCAAATGATAACGGCAGCTATGGATGCACCCACAAGGCCATTCCTTCTCATCAGCCTCTCAGAGGGAGAGTTCAGCCGAGTCAGCACAACATTGATAAAAAATGTCGCCATGTGGCCTGGGCTATACTTTGATACTTTATTCTTTGTTGTGGAACAAAATACATGGGTTCTGTTTCGTTCAAAACCAACGTATCTCCTCTCACTCAAAATATGTAAATGCACATCTCTATTTGCGAGTCTCTGCAGGTATGTACTGTATACTCGCAGTGAACAAAGACACGGTGCCATACTCTCAAACACAGTAAGCATGCTGTGTTTCTCTGGCTTGAGGGTTTCTTTGAAATACTGTCAACATAAACGCAGCAAACCTCCATTTTTGTGCCTCCTGATTAATGATGTGCACACAGAAACTATGCCTGTAGAGGAACTGTTTGCTCTACTTTGTTTGGCCAAGAGCTGAAAAAAGTGCACTAGTCTAGAATTTCTCCCCCCCACCCCCCCTCCTCCCTTCCCTTCAGCCCACTCCAAATAAGACATATCTAATATCTGCAGATTAGATTATTCATTTCCTTTTTATTAAGGGGAGATGGGCTCGTTTTCTGAATGACAAGGATGATAGAGGTCTGACATGATTGTTTGAGCTAAAGACAAATCTGGCCATAACACAATATTAAATGGATGAGCAGCCCAGTTTTGGTGCCTTGATTTGACATTTGATATGAATGAGGAGTTGATTAGCTGTCAGTGCATGAGGCTGCTACTTCTGTGTCTTGGATTCTGAATCTGATTAATGAGAGGAAATTAACCATCAGGGTGTCAGAGGCCTCTCCTCTGACTTCATGATCTTTACCAACTTCTCTTCTCTTCTCCTCCTCTCTCCTCTTCCACACCACTCCATCCCCCCAAGGTGCTGCTCACATCGCCGGACAGAGCCCTTGACTTGAGTTACACAGGAGGGTGATGGAGCAAGACACGTCCGTATTTGATCCAGCCTGATTGGCAGATTAGTGCCACAGAACAGGGCTTCTAGTTACAGGTGAGTGATGCTGGCTCGGTATTGGCTGCACCTGTCACACAGTCTAATGACTCATGTTAAAGCACTTTTTGACTAACGGGATCTATCAAAGATATGCCACTTCAAGCGCTTTTCCATTCCTCCAGCCCTAATGATTGGTCTCTGAATGAAATCACTGTCTACTAAAGCTTGATTCATTGGGAAGTTCACTAAAAGTTTGTGGAACGGGATTTTGTGTAGGTTAGTCACTTAAAGACAGAGACCTTTCATAGAATCCATAAAAAACAGCCTTTTATCAAGTTGTTTAGGGATTTCATTTGAGAACCACAGCAATATGGGGCTGGACACATGTTCGACTTCACCCACACCTGCATCACCTATGTTGTTGGATCAGGAGGGGCAAGAGGAGCGCGACATGAAGAAATTTCAGCCTTTTAGACTGTGATACTTTTGGAAATGTAAACAAAGTTTCCACCAAACTGACGTCCAGACACACACCTCCAATGATGTCACACTGCTACCTACTATGACCCACAAGCAGATTAAATGATGGGACGGATTAGCTGGTCACAAGAGTATTTGATTGGACAAAATGGATGTGTAAGAGTAAGATATTCTGTGTATTAGCCATGCTAGCAGCTTGGTTTTAGGGATGGAAATGTTAGTCTGGTGGTCGGTCGGTCAGTCCTCCACTTTAGTTCAGACTGAAATATCGCAACCTAGGTTCTAGGGTCTGTGGAGAACCGTGGCTTAGTCCTGAAATCTTTGAATCAGCCTGGGGTCATGCTTCGATCAATAAATATTGTAATATCAATACGTATTATATAAATATACCATTCTTCTTCTTATTATCATTATTATTATTATTATTATTATTATTATTATAACAACTTTTGCCTACTTTAACATATGAAACAAGTTAAAACACAATTTAAACAATGTATAAGAAACTCATCCTGCCTGTAATTTGACTGAATTTTCACTTCATTGATTTAAGGTAGCGTACCTTATGGAACAATACATTGAAGAAGCTAACTCAACATGATTAAAAGAAGCCACCAAAGAGCACAATAGAATAAGTCAAATCTGCCTCAGCTGTATGTTATGTTAATTATTATTATTGCTAATTATCAAACGTTAGCATCTTAACAGGCTAAACTACAGTGGTGAACCTGGTAAATATTACCTGCTAAGCAGCATGTCAGCATTATAACTGTGACATTTAAGACAAACCTTGTCTCCTCCAAAAATATGTTAGAGGAAACACATAGGTAATTCCTGCCTGGATAACATTCTCTAAAAAGAGTTCCTCTCCAGGAATTGTGACGTTCTTATACTGCACATAGGTCATAGGGAGGAGGTCGAGGGTGGATGACTGGATGGTTTAATTGCTGGGTGTAGCAGAAAAATTCAGTATGAACATTTTACATTGGCAGTGAACAGTTTGCAGATATGTAAAATATAAAATGTTACCTGTTAGTGTTGATTTAAAAAAAAGGTGACATTACTTCCCTACAAAACTTACCCGCTAATGAGGAGTTGTTGTACAGTAAATTTATTTTATTTCAGGGGACAGGGTTGATCTGACAGATACAAAGAAATAGACTGAAAAATGAATGCAGGGACATAAGGTAAGAACTCTGAAAAGTTATTTTTCACTGCAGTCTTTAATATCTGGGTTACTGTGTTTACTGAAACAGTAATTTATACTCAATAATAATGTTGTATCTTAAATTTTACAGTATACCACATAAGCAGAGAAAATAAACAGATGTTTTTGTTATGCTGACTGAACTGTTCTTCTCTGACCTCGGCTGCCATCTTGACTTAACAGTAGGCTTTATGTGCGGGAGGAGAAAGAGAATCTCGCCCACATCAAGTCAGGTTCGACATCTGCAACACCATCCCTGTGGACCATGGATGTATATAAGTCATTATTACGCCAACAAGACTTGATGAACTCTATATGCTGCTTTTAAGCTCTTCATCTCAGCTGATCATATTTGATGATGGAAGATGGGGGTGGTGGCGGTGGGATATTGCTGGTAACACAAAACTATAAATTACCCTTTAATTGCTAGTGAGAGTACATTTACAGTCCAATTTTACAGTGGCGCTCTTAACATCTCTTATGGCGCTACGTGGAGCACTGTGAATTTAGGTGAGTTAACGGAGATAATAAATGTGATTTGTTTTGCCCCTTTCATGTCTACAGTGCACTTCTTTAAGTGGCAGAGTAAGAGGAATGACCTCTCATAAAATCCTAATTAAGGTAATGTGTGAATGAGCAGCGGAGCCTCGTGGATGGCTGATGGTGATAAATGCCTGTCCCTTCAAAGCCACGCTGAAGGTGAAAGTTGCTCTTGACTTCAGGTAGCCCACTGTGCCTTATTATTCCACAGACAATAAGGAGACACTAAGCTGATGCTTCTCCCGTGGAAAAAAACCCAGTAATGAGCTACCAAAATGGTTTCCTTTGCAGCCAATCTTCTTCTGTGGAGAAACAGAACAGTGCCAAGCATTTGATGAGATTCAGAGGAATACACTAAAGCAGTCACTTTGACAATTCATTCCCTTTAAGCCAAAAGTAATGTTTCCATTTGTGTCGAAGAAAGACTATCAGCTTTGACATTTGAGCTGCAGTTCCCACAGAACAGCTTGTCTATTCGCATCAAGGGCATGAAAAGGATCGACTTTCAAAGAACGATGTGCTTTAATTTGACAATTCCAAACATTTTCAATGCAAAAAAAACAAAAAAACAACAAAAAAAAAACAAAAGCGGGACAGTGTGGGGATCTGACAGGTTTATTTCCTCTCTTCACACATCCTGGAAAGGCCTGAATATGTGCTTTTGTTCGTGATGCCGAATCTAGGCTTCTGCAATTTATCACAAAGCTGAGATTTCCGGCTGGCCTATTTAGTACTGTCCAGGTTTCAGAACATTCAGAATAGATTTATCAACATCCACATTCACGCAGGACTGGTGATTTAGGAATATACTCACTCATCCATGTCATCCATGTCATTATCTTTCAAGATTTTATTCTTTTGATGGATGTGAGCTTGCCCCTTGCCTGAATGGTCTCCATGCTGCGCAGCTAGATGAGCCCGCATTTGCACTCAAAATGCTATCAAAACTCTCATTAATTATTTCTATGGCAGCCTCAATAATTCTCGATCCAGAAGAGGAAGGGGGAAAAAAGTCTAAGAAATCTAAGAAATCATAGAGAAAAAATAAGCAAAAAGGGAAACACACATGGGACATATATTATCAGATTATCAGGCCCGTGTGTTTAAGGGAAATGTGGCAGGTAATTTACGGTGGAATTTTTTACTTTACAGATGAAAAACATGACGGATTCGCATGGGAACAATAAAGCAGATGAATTCAGCAATTAAACAAATCACACAAGGACCTCAGGTACAACCAATAAGTCCTGTGTGAACAGGGCTTTAATTGTTGCAGAGGAAGAGAAAGACATACCAAGTAGAACTGATGGAGGACTTTTTAGAAAGAAAGGAAAAAACACTGTCAGTAATTTATCAAACTCATTCAGCAATAATTATTATAATAAGAAGAATCTGAGTGCAAATATGAAAACCAAATAACATTGATAATAAAATGAATGTCTGTCTCTGAATTAATTATTCAAAGTAAATATTGTACTTCTTTCAAAGCAATTTCTCTTTGCAATGCCAAATAGATTTGGCATTTCAGATTTATTTGCACTGCTGATATTTACTAAAACATCTGGCTCAATTTTTATAAAGATTCTATGAAATCACTATTAATGAATGCTCAAAGGTTGCTTCACATTATCCACCTTTCTGTTACTTTGTGTTGTCACTTTTTTTTTTTCTTCACTGCCAAAGAACCATCACCCACAGCTGATCATTGTTTCCTCCAGGGCAAGAAAACGGCTGTCAACCTCAGTGTTCTTCCTTCACTCCCTCCTCTTTGTTCACTTCTAATTAACTGAGATTTTGCTTGGCTGAACTTCAAAAGGCCATTGGAGAAAACAGCTCTGCTTGGCTGTGAGTCATTCAATCTTTCATCTGAATTATAGGTTTTTAAAAGTCAAGGCATTACGAGATTGCCAAATGGTGAGGATAAAATACAACAATGTACCAATTGTGTGAAAATTTGAAAGTCACATGATATGAGTTCACAGCTATAAGGACAATTCAAGTGCAACTCATGTTGATTATACCTGCTTTGTTATGGTGGAAAATTTTCTTCATACTTTTCTCCCAACAGAAGACAAAGCTATACCACTTGATATCAGCTAATAGGACCAAAACCAAAATATAACTCTGTCTCTTTCAACCAGGCTGCTACACACATGATAAGGTGTACTCACCGGATCATATATTTAATGCACCCTTTAATAAGGGGCTTCATCCAAGTTGTCAATGCCCTGCCCACTGTATTTCTCTGTCAATGCCACTACTGTCCTGCTCATTTTTAAACTCTGCTGTTAACACTTGCTGCTAATTCTGCTGCTGCAGTAGCATTGAATAAGGAAGCCAGCTGCCTGCCAACAGTGTGTGATCATGTCACTTCAGCAGTGTCAGGCTGGACCATCAGGGCCATCCAGCAACGGGCTGCTTGACTGATCAGAATGCATTATTGCACTAATTTAGAGGAGAAAAATAAAAAAAAGCTTGCAATTTGGCTCCTTGTTATGGAAGCTCATTTCCGCCGGTAAAAAAAAAAAAAGATGAAAAAAAGTCGAAATTAAATCTCATAATTATGACTTTTTATCTCAGAATTTCGACTTTTTATCTCATTATGACTTTTTTATCTCATAATTTTGAAACTTCTTTTTTTTTTACTGGCGGAAATGGGCTTCCATACCTTGTAATGTAGCGAGCTAGCTAGTAGAAATATAAAGAGAGTATGCAGAAAGTTGAAGTCCAGTGAGCCAAAAAGAAAACGAATCAGGGTAACATTACAAAGCAAGCAAAAGAGGGATAAGAAGGTAAAAAACCAAAAAAAACCAAGTGTGAAATTGTACTGTTGGAAGCAGCAGTTACTAGTTACAGCACTGCTAGCCAGCGATAGTGAGCATTGCCTTAGGCCTTTTTACCACTGCAGACACTGACTTGTCATAGCAGGAAAAGCACAGGTGGAGCTAATTCATTTAACGATGGCTCTGTTCCATTTGTGCCTGAGTAAGCCAGGCCGGTGAGCAAACATGCACACTAACTGGATCTTGCAAGTGACACATCTAAGTGGAGCGCAGCCATCATTTAATGTTATTAGTTGCCCCCGCGCCTCCTTTCCTGCTATGAGATATCAAAAGGTCTGCAGTGAGAAAAGGCCTATGGGGCGGCCGTTAAACTTGGGAGTGAAAGGACATTTTCAAACTGAAGTTTATAGAGCATTGTCTGAGAAGTGGTTTATCACAGAACAATGAATATAGGCATCCAAATGAAGCTAACAATGTGATAACAAACATATTTGTAGATTGCTAATGTTCTTTTTTGTGCTATGTTTCAGTGAAACATAGCACATATTTGTGTTAAATGTGCTTTAGTTTAGTAGTGTATCATGCTGTCGGTATGTATCAGTGGTTTCTCTCAAACTGTGCAACTCGTTGGCATTTAAGTATTTAGCTAATGCTCGTGAGTGTTTGCCCCCTGGTCAGTCTAAATAGCTTTTATTTTTACCAATGGGGCTGGCACTGGGTTTTTAATTTAGAGCCACTGGGATGGTGACAACATCGCTGTGAATGTGCCACAGTTAGCCAAAAGGCTGTTTTTCATCCATAGTTCCTGGACAGACAAACAAAGTCATGTTTCATGTTCACAGGTTGCGACCACGGCAACTCCCTGCTTCACTTCACCAAGGTAGGCTATTTGCTGTTTGCACTAACATGTCTATTGCTAATATAGCTATGAGGCTACCTATTCTGCTGGCTGTTTGATGGGTACGGGTCTGCTGACTGCTGATTTCTGCTCTTATGCTGCTTTGTGCTGTGTTTGTACTGCTATTGAGAGATTGCTACATTCTTGCTGTGCAGCTGAAGTAATTTTTCTTTTGGTAGTTTGACACATGCACTGTGATGCTTCCATGCTGTTTATATAGTCTTAAATATGAATACTCATAAGTATTTAGAGTGTCATGGCTAAATTTGGTTTTGCTGGCTGTTGTTTTAGGGAATTTCCTATAAACACAAGTCTCTAGTTAAAGGTAGTATTGTATATTGACTTCATTGATATACATCTAACTGTTGTCTTGCACACAGCCCATCGCTTGAAACTTAAATGGCTATTGTCATACATGGTATACTCATATGTTCACCACACGCTTAATATTGAGCTACTCTTTAGACAACATTTCAACTTCAAGCAATGTGTTTATGTGACAGCTTGCTTTATTTTTCTTCAGCTCCTATTTTAGATAACTACTGAGGTCTTGTTTTATTGTTTATGCTGTTGCTACTGGTGCTGATGTGGCATGTGTGGATTTCACATAACAGCTGGTGTCGGGCTCTGTATATATTGTGGCTTTGGCGTTAAATCACCACTCTTCACTGTCCGCTGTGCTGAGCTTGGTGTTTGCTTGCGGGGAGTGATAAGGTCAGAGCCTAGACACTGAATATCAACTCTGTGCATACTCTGCATTCACATAAATAAGTCGGTTCCGCGTGCGTCGGCCGACTGAACCAACTCCCTTCCACTTTTGTGACATCGTAATTAAGGTATTGTTAACTTGCTCCCACGCTCATGGCATGATTAAGTGACAATCAGTAATTGTTTTCTGCTTGTGCTCCTTCTATGATTTCCCCGTTTATTTTCAGTTTTGTTTTGTCACAGCTCATTAAATATTTACGGAAATCAGAACAAGACAGTGCACTGCAAAAACTCTATTTCCAACTAAGTGAGAGAACCTTAATGATTACACATGTGCCGAGCACAGACAAAATGATGTAGACACCACATGTAAAAGGACAAACTTTGATGTGCATTATGTAAACATTGGTTCATACCATCAGTTCTACGAATCAGGAGAAATGCTAAAAATATCTTTTCTATAGATCAGAGGTTTTCAAACTGTGAGAAGATGTGAAGGAGGGGCACGGAGGGAGGGACACGACGCACAAATACTGCGTGAGGTGAAAGGGACAGCTGCACACCGGTGTTCTAGTTAGTTTTTGTTGTTTGCCCCATTGATTTGGCCCACTTACAATACTGCAGCAGGCAATTAAAACCCTTAGCACCAGATTACCGATATTTGTGTCAAAAATCGTACTCCTTCTCTGGGTCTTAACTCAAATCAAAGCTCATTATCTCCAATGTCCATTGTGAATAAACGTCCATAAATCTGCCTAGAAATCATAGAAAAGAGACACTCCTTTTTATAAGTGTCTCTCTAGACCCTTTTACGGCTCATTTTGGCAACGGAAGTGGCGTTTTGCCCCAACCACCGAGACGAGTTAGCAAGTTTTAAACATTGAATTAAAAGTGTTACCAGCATCAAAATGTCTTACTGTTGCCTGTTCAGTTGTCAGACTTTATATTCCAACAGCGGACTCAAGTTCTACAGAATTTTGACAGGATCACAACCGTTTCAGAGCAACCAGCGGCGTCTATGGCTGCAAGCTATTAAACGTGTTGACTACAACTGGACTGAGGACACGATAAAAAATGCTCGTGTTTGTATAGTGCCCATTTTAGATCTAGAATATGTTTTAATGTTATGACCAGGGCTTGAAATTAACACTTGCGCTCAGCCAAATTTTGTCTGTGGCTAAGAAGCCTGTAAATTCTTGACATTTTAGCATGTATCCAACCGAAACTCAATCAGGTTTTGACTGCAAATAAATAATATTGCCACTGTGTGTAATTCATGAAAAAGTTAGTATACATCACAGTGACCAAACGCAACAAGGCTGTAATGATCCCACATGGACACTGTGTGTGTTTGGTCTTGTGTCCAGTTGTATTTTGTATTCCCAGGTCTTGTCTCTTGCGTGTTGTTTATTTCCTGTTTTATTTTGAAATTCTTCCTGTTTTGTTTCTTCAGTTCCTGCCCTCATGTCTCTCTGATTATCCTCACCTGCTCCCAAGTGCTCACCTGCCCCTGATTTGCTTGTTAACCCCTTCTCTATATATACCGGTCCTCTCCCTTTGTTCTCTGTCGGTTCATTGTTGGTTGTCTGTCCTTGTCGTGTGCCTGCAGTTTCCCTGTGTTGTTCTTGCCTTCTTGCATTTCCTCGTGTTGTCTCCTGTCTGTGTTCCTGCACTTCAGTTTTTGAGCGTAAACTACTTTTGTTAATAAATCATTCATCTGCACCAGTCTGCATTATTTCTGTCCAAGTAGGTATCTTCGAAGATGTAACTTAATTTGCATCTAACATATGCTTGTGTTTATGTTTGTTGCGTTCGACATCAAACTCAGTGGGACCAGTCAATCACAGGGCTCACACATAGTGACGGACAACTCTTCACGCTCACATTGACATATATGGGCAATTACTATGCTTCATTTTATAGACCCCGCTTCCCTCTAGCTCCTAATTTAATGGTGCAGAGTAAACTGCTATGTTGCACAGCAGAGCTACACTGTGGCAGCAGTAGTTTGGGTGTCAGGTGTGTTTTCTCAATCACATAAAGACAGCAAAAATGCCTTATGTATACTTTATAGCACTATTTAATGATTAGCCTACAAGTGTCTATGAATACATGTGCAATGATATAAATGTTAGCTAAAACGGCATAGATATATATATTTATTGAGAGTTCCCAGAGGCAGAGAGATTAATCACAGACTTTACCTTCAGTTTTCAAAACAGACTGCCATAGCTGACAACAATAATACACAGATGACTAGCAATGTTATAGACATGGCACTCGTTTGGATAATACATGGTATGGGGTTGAAAGTCAGTGTGTCAAGTGTGCCTTCAAGTGCCTTTCTCAGCAGTGGTTATTGACCATGGGAAAAGTGTTACCCGGTCACTCTCTTCAGGTGTTTTGGGGACTTGAGCTGCTGACCTTCCAATCAGAACTGTACTCTCTCAGCCTTTAGGCTACCACTGCCTGCATTTTGTATAACACACTGTAATTTCTCCTTCTTAGCTACAGCCATGTCCATATCCCTCAGCAAGTGCTTCATCCAGCCACCACAGCGCTCTCATCTTGCCTACAGGGCTAAATCAATGAATCAAGTGAAAGGACGACAGGTGGGGAGGGAGAGTGTGTGTGAGATAGACATCAGGAGGAAAACGGAGAATGAGAGGTCAATCCCCACAGCTCAGTATTATTTCATATCTGCTGCAGAGCATGGTCAAGGAAACCCAGTCACCCTTTCTATTAAGGCCATGTCAGGACACATGGTGCAGCTTTAGCTGTGGCCTGTCATTGAAGGTCATTCAGCTAATGCCTTTACACATATTTGTCCCCTGCTGTCAGTGCCTCTTGCACTGTGCCATTTATCTTAAAACTCAACAGATCACTTCAACATGCTCTCCGTTCTGCTGCCATCACTAACAAACCAAAAAAACCAAGAGTCCATAAGAGCAATGACATACAGGCAAATATTCAACTAAGACAATCAGCACATAATCATTGCAACACTGGCATGTGGCACTGCATTGAACATGTGTTCTCATTGCTAATGTATTATCAAGAATGTAAGTTGTGTTTTCACTATAGCTAGAGTGACTGAATTTCCCAATTTGCCCAATTCTGCTCCTTCTGGCAATTTGTGCAAACAGAGAAATAATTATCATACCAGCTATTTCCCTACATGTAGATGATATTAATTTTCACTCGACCACTAATGATATTCAAACTAAATGTAATCCACAGGGATTTGTAGCTCGTGAGGCATCAACAAATAAAACATTAAATTACAATATGTTGTGAATGAATCATGGACAAATGGAACAAGGTCTGGAACACAGCTCATCGAATTTTTCTACTGACGTTTAACTGAAATTTACACAGCTCAACACAGTGTATCGGTATTGCTCGATTCCAGCTAAATTACAGAGGGTCAGTCTCAGACCAGCTGGTACTTGCTGCAAATGTTCGTCTAAGGAAGCATCATGGCTACATATGGTATGGGAATGTGTAACAGTTCAAAGGTTTTGGGTTCATGTTTTCCACAAAATTAAACCTTGAGGCAGATCCAGCATTATAGTGTTCTCTCCAGACTGACTAATCAGCATTATAATAAGTGGTTGGCTGGAGCTTTTGCAGTTTTTTTGTATGAGGAATATTTCTGTATCCATTTATTCAAAACAGGAGGAATGCATTGTGGAAAATTGCTAAACCTGAAACGGTAATCTTCATTATACGTGCCAAGTGGCGTTTTCTTGTAAACAAACACATTTTCTTAAGGTCTAAAAAACATGTAGAATGCATTTCCTTCCCCATGAAACGTTTGCAAAGAAGATTTTCCGTAGAAGCCTGACACCTGCATTGTTTCAATCCAGGTTGAGTTGCTATCTTCTTCTTCCCTGCTTTTGCAATGCTGGTGCATTACCGCCTGTAGATCAGTGGAACATTGCTCCATAGTACTTCTAGTGGTATGTTTAACATAGGCTTTCTTACTATCGCCCTTCTTACTATCCTTATGTTTATTATATTCTGCATGTCTCAGCAGTGTATTTCTATAAATGTATTGGTTACTGCGCATATATATATATATATATATATATATATATATATAAATACAGTTTTTCTATATTTTTATGAGTGTGGATGGTCAGTCTGTTGGTAGGTCGGTCGGGCCACCACTTGGGTGCAGACTGAAACATCTTGACAATTATCTGATGGATTGCGATGCAGTTCTGTGCAGACGTGCCCAGAGGATGAATCCTACCAATTTTGCTAATCCCCTGACCTTTTCCCTTGTGCTGCCATGAAGTTGACATTTGTGATTCAAAGTGAAATATTTCAACAACCATTAAATGGATAGCTATAAAGTCTGAAGTAAATATTCAAGGTCCTTTGAGGATAAATTCTAATGACTTTGGTGATCCTCTGACTTTTCCTCTAGCACCACCAGCAGGTCAGTGATAGTTTCTTTTGTACAGACATTCATGGTTCCTGGATTATGTATCCTAATGACGTTGGTGATCCCCTGAGTTTTCCTCTAGTGCCACCATGAGTTTGACATTTGTTTTTTTTTAACTGAAATATCTTGATCTATTGAATGAATTGCCATGCAATTTGGTACAGACACCCGGTGTCCCCAGAGGATGTTTAGTTAAAACTTTCATTCTGTGACCTTTCATCTTGCGCCATCTTCAGGTTTCTGTTCAGTTCTGTTCAATGCTTTGGTTTCTGACCAAATATATGTAAAGCTAATTAATATAGCTAATATCCCTACCAGCCTCAGCTGTATATTGTATTTATTACTAATTTGCAAATGTTAGCATGCTGACACATAAACTTGTCTTAAACTACATATATCTGCTAAACATCAGCATGTTAGCATTATCATTGTGAACATGTTAGTATACTGACATTAGCATTTAGCTCAAAGCACAGCTGTGCTTAAACCGCTTGCATGGCTATAGAGTCGTAGTTCAGAAATGAACATGCGATCATAAATGACAGGCAGTCTGGCAGGAAGTCATGTGTCACATGTCGTGTCAGCTGACATTTAGCCTACAAAAGACTGATGTGTTGATTAAATATCTCAGTTTGTTTTCAGTTGTCTGAATGAATTAGAGTTGTAGTGTTTGTTTAAACATCCAGTATGAGGAGTTTGGTCTCATGTAATGCATATTGGTGGAACACAGTTTATTTTTATTTTTTTTGTATTCATTTGTCATATTGTGACAAATTTTACGTCATTGTGATATATCAGAAAATATTCCTATTGATATTGTATAATGATTTCAACCATATCATCCATCCCCAGTGAACGTTGATGTTTGCTTGCTTCTGTTGCAGCTGTTCCAGGTAAAAGCCTGCTCCACCTCAGCCCCCACCTGCTGTGGTTACGCTCTATGTGCATCTTGGATAGTGTTCGTTTCTACTTTACACCCATGGGGGGATTTGTTTATAACATTTCCTGCATGTTGCTATGTATTCCATGCTGATGTGCTTTATTGCCGCAGCAGGGAGCAACCCCAAGAATAGACTTTCACTGGCAAATCAAACTATAGTGCCGTCTCTACTTGCTGTTTGACGTCAATGCTCTTGACAGAACTCTGGCGTGTGTGTGTGTGAATAGTGCGTTAATGCCTGTAACAATTTCAATCCCAGAGGGTGACATTTTTGTAAGTTTATAAAGAAAATTAAAATTAAGTAGATGGACTCATAAATTAAATGCAAAACATTTCCCAGGGTTGCAATTCAGCTCCACTTGAGAACATTTGTTTTGGCATCATTTACTCATAAAATTGTATTTGTTGTGTTTATTAATAGAGAGCATTGTAAAACTTACGCAGTATGAGTCATTACAGAAACTTATGCAGAAATAAAAGAGATGGAATTAAATAAAAGACACACAGACACATTTGCAGGAGGCAGACATGACCCAACAGAGCAACTGATTCAGCAGACGTGTTTAACAGAACTAGAAAGTGAGTATATGGCACTGTCTGCGTGTCCTGAGAATCACAAGGTAACTGCAGCTACAAGAGGCAAAAAAAAAAAGGATGACCATACAAATGCAGAATACACACCTCCAGTTATCTAAACAACCTCACCGCCTACATATGCTGCCATAGAAGATTACATCCAGGGGTTAGGTTATGGTCAAGGTCAGGGTCACAATGTCTGTATAAATGCAAAAGATTTGTTGTTGAATATTAACTTTTTTTAAATCACCTAGCAGCTACTTGCAAGTGAAGGTTGATTTCAACAGGTCTGTTCACTGGATTACTCACAACGGGCAGAAAGAAAAACATTTCCTTATGCTCAAGAAGCACTTTTAAGCAAAACACTAAACGCTCTCTTGTAAATGTTTGAACCCATCCTTGCGGTGAAGGTCTGATGTTGAATGTGTGTGTGCGTGTGTGTGTGGGAATAATGCTGCTTTTCCTGTGTGGGTGTACGTTTTTGTCACATTAGTTTACTCCCACACACTGCGGCAGATAAACATCCTTATACATGACTTAACTGACTGCAGTGCAATTCTACTTCATACTGTTTCATTCACATGTTTGTATTGATTTACCGAGTACCCACTTGTCTGTGCTACAAGATGAGAGGAAACAAATATGTTCTGCCACAACTATATATGGTTAAGGGAAAGATGTTTTTTAATTGATCTAATCTTAGATTAGATTAAACGTTTTCTAGCAGAAACTGATGATCTAATACTTCACTGCATTTGTCAGGAATGGTTGACAAACATCCTTCAAGAGTATTTCTCTCATATCAGTTAAGGTAAACATTGTTGTGATGTTCTTCGCTCACTAATCTCTTGATACAATACAATTCCTAAGGTGGCAATTTTTTAAGTACTCTAAATATGTAATATTACAGATTGATATTGGAATTTTTGTGATATCCTGTTGCATTTTTAATGCTGGACATTGTAGAACAGTTGTTTGAGACTGTCGTGATATTGAAAGTCACAAGTCACAATTTTTACGAAGAAAGAAAGGCACAGTCGAAGTGTCTGTTAGTTAGGTGAAGCAAGTCATCAAGTGTGATGAGTGATGTGTGTGATGTGTTGCTGTATTGCAAAATTCAAGAAGTGTAAGCTTATTGTTGAATCTCATCCTATATGGTTGCTTTCGCTTTCCATCTTGAACTGTGTTTTATCAGACCCCATCTTGCTGATCATCAGGATTCCACCTCTGGGAACCATGGGTATCGGTACCAAATTTCATCCAATAGTTGCCAAGACATTTCACACACACAAAAAAAGGGGAAACCTCATGGTTGCACCAGAAGTCAGGGGATCACGGAAGTCAGTAGGATTCATCCTCTGGGGACCTTGAATGTCTGTGCAAAATTTCATGAATACTATTTGATGTCTATTGGACATACAGGAGACTGCAGTTCATGGGGGCAGCATAGGTCCCAGTCCAGAATCAAACCTTGGACGTTGTGATCGCAGTATATGACACGAAACTAGATGCCCATGTTCTTGTTAATTTTTAAAACAAAGTGCACAATGTTGAACAGATGAGAACTAGATGTAAAAACATGTAAAGGATTTGAAAAGTCTTTGGCAGAAGAAACTTGTACTTAACTTGGTGTTAAACACTTTTCTGAAGTGACCTCACATTACTGAGGAAAGAGGCAGTTCACTGTGACCTTGTTGTTCAGACCTCAGCCATGTGATGAAAATCAAAGCTTTGGTTAATGTACAGCACTAAAATAACTAGACATCACATTCATTAGATAAACTGGCACTCTGATATGCTAGAATATCCTCGCCACTTTGTTCATAATGTCAGGGTTCACAGTGTGTGTCTCAAAGTTGTTAGCAGCCTGGTGGAAGGGATACCACCTGCTGTGGTGAAGATGTTTTATAGTGTGAAAATCAGGTGGTGTGCTTATTAGCCCTGCCCACATGAAGCAGAAAATAGTTCCCCTCTGTAATAAGTGCTCAATTCTGTAAACAACTAGGTAGGAACATTCAAAAACGTTAATCTTCTCTGTTTGCATGAAATGTCCTCCTAACTATTATAAAAGGTTACAATTTCCACACTGTCCTTAAAGTATCATGATCTTCTATCACCAATGTCCTTATGATTTTGAAAATAGGGTTAATATATGGTCGTCTCACTGAAATAGTTGGAGTGCTTCAAAGAGGTGTCAACATCATTTTTTCAGTTTTCGTATTTGTCTGTTTTCGGGGGGGCTGTAGAAAACATGAAGAAAAAAGTGACTGATGTTTTATTGAGTCTGTTTGCCTTTTAGATTTGTCTGACTCTGTCTGTTTCCTGTTGCATTTCTTTTTGTCTTCACTTCAGATCTGACTGCCAGTCAGCCCTTCTGATTTTCAAAGGCTGCAGAGCATGAAACAGAGACTCTGAACATGGACGAGATTTTCATTCTCTGATCTTCCCTTCTCACTTCCCTCTATCTCAGTAAGCCTCTCCGTTTTTGTCTCTTATTTCCTGATAGTCAGAGTGGCAGACAGGCATGCAACTATGGAATCATGGTACCACTGAGAACTTCAAGGGTTTTTACTGCTTTATACTAATGATACATTGTGTTGACTGATAGCTTCCTTCACAACAGTAAATACAACTTTGTTATGGTTTAGGGAAAGATCATGGTTTGGGTTAAAATAACTACATGTAAGGTTTAGGGAAACATCATGGTTTGGGTTAAAATTACTACTTCGTTAAGGTTAAAGGACCTTCGTCATCATATGATAACTACTTGGTTACGGTAAGGGAACGACCGCGGTCTTGATTAAAAGAAATCAAGGTTGACTGTCGGGTGGAAATGGGAAACGAACAGCTGTCTCTTGTTAAAGCTGGAGTGCAGAACTTTCTCCTCCTTCAGGCGGTGAGAGTAATTACACAAACACTGTCTGCATGCTCATGATGTATGCCTATACGGGAGCTTGCTCAAATTTCCACAGTTCAAGGATAATCCATTATTTAGGGAGAGTCAATGTAATAGCTACATAGCCTACTCCGAATACTTTACAACCTGTACAAGAGCAGTAACCTGACATCCTGTCTGCCCTAGGCTTAATCAGCATTGTGTGAACTAGTCTGGCAACTGACATTAATGTATATACACATGTACTTACTCTAGTTTTTAAATTCACATGTTTTGTCATTCTTTAGCTAATACATATTATGAAGTGTTGTCAGTGCCTAAACTTAACCATAATGAAGTTTAATCATGCATCAGTTGTTGCTACGAATAGATATTGTAGGAAAGCAAATTAAATTTGGTGTCAGTGGAAACACATTTGCGACTTGCCAGATATGTTAATTCACAATGTTTCCTCATTTGCTTATATAAAATGTAATCCAGGTGGCATTACATTTGCTGTTGCAAATTAGTAGTGTATAAACATAATATCTAGGAGACGGGGTTGATGCACTAGTTATTTTTGGATGGAGAATTAAGAAATAGTGTCTGCTTAGCCTACTGACAGATGTCTGATATGGGAATGTTACATTTGATGACTAATTTGCTATTTGCTTATAATGAACATATCCAGGAACCGATAACCATTGCTGACTGATTTCAGGTGTGTTTGATTTAACTGCAGATGTTGCCATTAATAACAATCAATGTAAACAGGGTTTGCTTTGTTACTATGAATAACTGTGAATCATGACACCAACAGTCTGATGATTCAGTTAATATAGTTCTATTCTCTAGTCTTGTTTGTTTCAGTGTAGTTTTTTTTTTACATCTTTTACTATAGTAAAACTAGCAAAATGTCAAGGTAAAAATACTCCATTAAAAGTAAAAGTCCTACATTTGAAAAGTACAGAAGTATTCGCTGCAAAATGTACTTTAATGAAAAGTAGCTGGTTAAAGTCATTTTAACTGCTTTATACTGTTGGGTAGTTTAATACAGTACAGTGTAACAGTGTATCATATTTTATAAACTGATCAGTTTGTATGTAAAACCTTGATCTTCAAACTAGAAGCATAAAGTAATAGAAATACTCAAATAAAGTACAAGTATTTAAAAATTGTATTTAAGTACAGTACTTACTAACTTTCCATCACCGACTATATCACCATGAAGACCTTCTTCATCTGTGTCCCAAAAGCTTAAGTGTTTCAGGTAAAAGTGCTAGAACATTTTAACACTTACACACATGCTGAAAAATCTGTTTAGTCCTTGTTTATGCATTGCATATTAACGTGAGCAGTCGGAAAAAGGCCCAAGTGCAGACAGACACAGAGGCTCCAGCAGTTCCAAGGTTTTATTGAACACAAAAAAAAAAAAAAAAAAAACAACAATGAACTGTCTCTCTGTGTGTGTGTGTGTGTGTGTGTGTGTGTGTGTGTGTGTGTGTGAGATGAGGGAAATAGAAACAGGTGTGGGGAATGAGACACAAGGAGAGGAAGTAAATAAAACAGGAAACAAGACTAAAAACAGAGTCCCTAGTGGATCATGACACATGTTGCCACCAAGGAATCTTTCAAGACCCAAAACAAAGTAATAAAAAGATAATAAAATTCTTGAGTTTCCAATAATTAACAGTATATTGTAAATGAATGTAAAACAACGTTTGAGAAGTACAACAGATTGTTACACCAATAACTACTTTTCTTTTACTTCTTGGAACAAACACCAAGCTCCTGATGAAACATGTCAGAGGTGATGGTTGGGATTGTATTCCAAACAAGACACTGACAAAAAAAGGTTTTAAAATGTATTTTGTTGTGTGTTATTAGTCAAGATTAAATGCACATCAATAAGGTAGTCTGCTTTGTTAAAGTCCTGGTGTGTCCTGTGTGACACCTCATTCTTTTGAAATGTATTGCCTGCTCTTTTGCTTATCACCAGTTGTTACTCTGGGGAGTATGAAAACAGGGGGTTGAAAACAGACATCAAACAGCCGGAGAGGTGTCTGGCCCTATCTTCCTGTGTGTTCTTCCATGAGCAAGACCCGCACTATCATGGCAAGGTCTATCTTTCAGTGCTCTGAGTGAGCTAACCTGCAGAAGGAAGATAAAGAAAAATGGATTCAATTTCTTCCATCTGAGAAAGTGTGCTTGTTAGAGCGGAGAATCCATTCCCGTTTCCCTGGGACCTTTGATCTGGGATTACACAGGAAGCTCTAAGATGAGAGCTCTACGTTTGGCCTGGGAGAGCTCATGATAGAGCAGCCCGAGGTGGTTGTGGCCTCTGAAGTGAAAACTGCTGCTGAGTCTGCTGTGAAGCAAGCTTGCACGCTCATAAGTGGATTATTACATGATTGCCAATTTTCATCAGTAGAGAGCAAGAATAGAAGAAAAAAGGTCTATCCAAATTGCTCGTAGCAACAACGAATCCAAGAAGAGACTGTTATATATTTTACCTGAAATCAACTGGATGAAACGTGTTCATTTGGTTCTTTAGACCAGAATATCTTTTCCTTATATCAAGGACTTCCCCCATATTGCTGCTGTCTGCAGCAGTGTGTTGTGGACGGTTATGTGGAAGCCTGCTGTTCATTTGAATAAGCTATTACAAAAATGTGCCAAGAAAGTGTGATTGATTTTGATGTTTTTCCACTATGCTTGCTCTGTTTTTGAACTGGCTTTTGGCATTTTCAGGCAACTCAGGTGCGACCCAACAAACTATGACCAGCTGATTAACATTTCTCAGTAACGGTGTTGTGAGCGTCTCATTCATGACATTCCACCACACTAATGGAAATAGAGTGCTGTAGGAATGAGTTGGCATTTTTGCACTTCCGGTTCCCTCATCTCAAAGTCAATGGGGTTTCTTGAATGGGTTTTTGGTTAGATGCCTGACATAAGGTCTGTGGTTGACACAAGCTTAAGAGATTTTCACATTTTGTTCTACAACAAGATACATCAGTAAATACACTTGTGGATTTTGAATTTTTTACATTTTTAAAAAAAGGCAGTTGCTAACACGTTGCTAAATGAGACTACAGAGGTTGTCGGGGTCATTAAACGTCACCACGCCGAACACAGAAACTCGTACTCACTCGTCCACCTTCACAGCCTCGCTTTTTATACTCGCGTTCTTGCAAACTATTCTAACTCAAACTTTCCCAAAGGCTTTTGAAGAAGTAAGTGAATTCAAATTACAAGTTGGAAGCTTAGTGGTGGTAGCTGGTGATTGCATTTACACTTTTAAAGTCACAAAAGTGGTGTTCATTTGTGAATATCTTGCTGAACAAAACATGCAAGTATCAAACTTTTGTTTGCCACAGATTATTTTTCTGCAATAAGCCAAAGGAAAAACCCCATTGGCTTTTTGTCAAGGGAATCGGGGGGTTTGTTAACTTCCGGGTTGGCCTACAAAAATACGTCATCCCTGCAGCGCTCTATATAAATGAATAGGAACGTCCAGAGCTAATCCGAAGGATCGGGGTTTGACATAGTCCAGGCATTCTTTGGATGGATTGGTATTGGTCATGTAAAGCCTGGTCAATTCAATGCTGGCATCATTGCCCCAATGAACCACAGAGCACACAAAATAAACTGCAGCAATTAGCACACACAGGCTTGCATCAGTGATGCGGGTAGAGCCACTTTGCATAAAGAGAGAAGAAAAAAAAAAAAAATGTGTCCTGTATTAGTGACATTTTACTATTACACACTTAAATGTTGCTGTTGCTCACGTTTTGGCTTCTGAAGGGGGGCATGACAGAAAAAGTTTGAGAGCCACTGGTCTAACATAACCATAAAAACATCAATCTTGTTTAGTTTGCTATTGAGAAAGCACATAACTGTACATTGTCTGTTAACTAGGCAAGAGGACCCCAGAAGCAGAACATGAAAACAAACTGCATTAATTTTCGAGCTAGAGAGTGGACTGGGCTGGCTGAGGCAGGACCGAGCAGAGTGGCAGCGTGGAGAAGAAAAGCGAGCTGGGCAGATGGATGGCCTGAAGCACAGGGAGACAGAAGTCCGTATTGCAGAAAACACTGGAGAACTTAATCAACAGACTAAGCAGCCAATAAGTTGTTACCACGGAGGGAAATGGAACGATCTGGCGGAAACCGGAGAATAGAGCCAGGTATTTGAACACTACTGAGATGAAAGCGGGCTGGAGGATACAGGCTTTAGCTGAGAAACATGAAGTGGGATGAATCTTCATAGACCTGGGGAGCTTCAGTCTGACAGCAACGGGGTTGATGATACAGTCAATGGTGAACAGGCCAATGTAACCTCCTGGTTAGCCTGTTCAGTCTGACCATTGGACTGCGGATGAAAACCTGAAGTTAAGCTCACTGCTGCTCCCAACCCCTGACAGAAAGCTTTCCATACCTGAGATATGAACTGGGGTCCCCGATCTGACACAATATCCAAAGGAATCCTGTGCAGGCGAAAAACATTGTGAGTAACCAGCTCAGCTGTCTCTTTAGGGAGAGCCACCAGGTGTATGGCCTTGGAAAACTGATCAACAATGGTAAGGAGAACTGTATTACCTCTAGAAGGAGGCAGACCGGTAACAAAGTCCAACACGATGTGAGACCATGGATGGCCGGGAACCGGCAGAGGTTGGAGCAGGCCGGCGGTTGGTTGATGGGAGGCTTTACTTTTAGCGCAGTGCAGGCAGCAACGTAAGAGCCAACATCCACCTCCATGGTGGGCCACCAGAAATGTCACCTCAGGAGGGACAGGGTGCGGCTCATCCCTGGATGAAAGGCGAAACGGGATGTGTGGACCCACTGAAGCACCTGCGAACGGACAGTCAGGCACAAATAGTCAGGAGGGCCATTACCTGGGTCCGGTTGACATTGCTGTGCCTCTTTCACCGACTCAATCTCCCATGTCACTGCTGCCACCACACAGGAGGAGGGGAGGATAGTTTCTGGACGAGACTCGGTAGAATGTATGCGGGACAAAGCATCCGGTTTCATGTTGAGAGCCGGTATGGTACATTAACACAAAATTGAACCTGCCAAAGAATAGAGCCCAACGAGCTTGTCGGGGGTTAAGGCGTTTAGTCGTTTGAATGTAGGCCAGGTTCTTGTGGTCCGTCCAGATTACAAAGAAAAGCTCAGAACCCTCCAGCAGATTTCTCCACTCCTCCAGGGCCATCTTGACTGCCAGAAGCTCGGTTACCAACATCGTAATTGCGTTCCGCTGTGGAAAGTCTGCGGGAGAAAAGGTACATGGGTGAAGCTTATTATCCGGACCAGAACGTTGGGAGAGAACTGCCCCAACGATGCTATCGGACGTGTCGACCTCTACAATGTACTGGCGAGTGGTATCAGGTTGGACGAGCACAGGAGCAGTGGTAAACGGTCTTTAATTCCGTGAAGGCCTGATTGGCCTCCTCAGTCCAACGGAACTGCACCTTGGGGGAGGTTAGTCAGGTTAAGGGGGCTGCCACTCGGCTGAAATTCCTTATGAAGCGCCTGTAGAAGTTTGCAAAACCTAAAAACCTTTGTAGGCGTTTGTGTGGTGGGCTGGGGCCAGTCAGCGACAGCCTTTTCTTCTCCAGGATCCGCCTGCACCTGCCCTTGCCCAATGATATAGCCCAGGAAGCTGATGGTGAATGGAACTCACATTTCTCTGCCTTGACATAGTTGATTCTCCAACAGTCTCTGAAGTACATGAAGGGTGTGCTCAGACAGGGACCTGGGGGGGGGAATCAGAATGTCATCTAGATAGACGACAACAAAACGGTTAAAGTCTCTCAAAACGTCATTTACAAGGGACTGAAAAACTGCTGGAGCATTAGTCAAGCCAAAGGGCATCACCAAATACTCAAAATGGCCCAGGGGTGTATTGAAGGCCGTCTTCCACTCATCTCCCTCCCGAATGTGGACTAGATGGTAGGCATTGCAGAGATAGTTTGGAAAAGATGGTGGCTTCCTGTAACGGTTCAAAAGCAGAACTGATTAAAGGGATAGTTATTCTTTATGGTGATGTTATTTAACCCTCAGAAATCAATACACGGACGTAGGGTCTTGTCTTTGACACAAAGAAAAATCCCACTCCCAGAGGGGAGGATGAGGGGCGGATAATCCCAGCCGCCAGAGAATCACAAATATAGATCTCCATTGCCTCCCTCTCAGGCCGTGACAAGTTATACAATCGGCTGGTGGGAAGAGGTGCCCCGGGGAGGAGATCAATAGCACAGTCATATGGCCTATGTGGTGGCAGGGACAAAGCTCTCCCTTTACTAAAAGATGACCAAGCACTAAGGGAGTGTCAGGGGCCGAAATGATCTTAAACTGAATCTGTTCAGTGATTTCCGGAAATAATTGCAGTCACTGGGGTGGCGCATTCTTTAACTTTAGCGAACTGCCTACCATCTGACGCGTATGCAGACAATGAGGATTCTAGCGCCTCAAGGGGAACACCAGACTGAACAGCAAGCTCTTCATCCAAAAAAAAAAAATTGTCCTCCGCACCTGAGTCAAAGCCAAAAGGGGAAGAGTGACATCCTTATGACAAATCTTTGTGTGAGCTAGTAATCTCAAACCGGCCTGGACTGGCAAGGGGTATTGTCCCGACAGTACGCCCACTGCTACTGCCGGGCCCGTTCTTTTGGCCTCACGGGACAGACGGCAATGAAATGGCCTGACTGGCCACAATACAAACACTCACCCGACCTCATTCTCTCTGTTCGTTCTGCGGGGGATAGGCGAGCTCGACCCAGCTGCATGGGCTCCTCCTCTGGGGGGGGGGGGAGCACGGCTGCAAGTCTCCGAAGATTGTCGTGCCCCCACTCCCGAGCCGAATACCGAGTTGACCTCTCTCTCTCTCCGACACTCAGAGGCGATTGTCCAGTCGGATAGCTAGGGAGACGAGTGATTCCAAATTAGCTGGGTCATCCCGAGAAGCTAACTCATCCTTCACCTGCTAATTCAATCCCTTGATGAATACTCCCCGGAGCGCTTTCTCGTTCCAGCCGGCGTCGGCGGCCAGCGTCCAAAACTCCACGGAGTAGTCCGCCACCCTTCTGATACCCTGCCGAAGACTCAACAGACGATTTAGTAGCGTTCCCCGTGAAAATCAGGATGGTCAAAAACAGACTTCAAACGGGAAACAAAAGTATCATACGACAGTGGTGCTTCAGCAAAACTAGAGAAGAGGGCCTCCACCCATGTCAGTGCCTGTCCCCGCAGCAGTCCCATCACATAATGTACCTTGGTTTGATCAGAGGAGAAGGCAAGGGGCCGTTGCTGGAACACCAGGGAACACTGGAGAAGGAACCCCCAGCACTTGTCCAGATCCCCGGAGAAAGGCTCTGGAGTCGTCACAGGGGCATCTGTGGAAACAGGTGATGCGAGCCGAGGACCTGACGGGAGAGAACTGGGGGACGGAGCCGGGGCTGCTGAGGAGGCAAGTCGAGTAGTTGATGAGACTTGACTTGAGAACTTAATCAACAGACTAAGCAGCCGATGAGTTACCACAGTGGGAAACGGAACGAACTAGCGGAGACTGGAGAGTAGAGCCAGGTATTTGAACACTGCTGAGATGATTACTGACGAGCCGCAGCTGCTCCGAGGATTGGCGGGCAGGGAGTCTGCCAGCCCTGCCCAGGCATAGACATACAACACATAGAACACAAGACAAGACAAACAGGAACACAGGGAGGGGGGGAAACCAGGAGAACATAGGGAAGGTGGAGGGGAACAACCCTAATCATAACATTGTCAGTCTATGTTTTGCAGATATGTTCAAACATTTTCTCATTATGTTGATTAAAAAAAAGTAATCTGTCGCCTGTCAATATTTCTGTGAAATGCATTTACATTGTGAGATGAGAGATGCATTCAACACAGTTCCATCTATTGTTTGACTTCCATTCTCAAAGTTTCAGTTGTGTTGAAAATTGGTAAACAGACAGGACTGCCAGAGACCGATCTGCCGTGGAAGACAGAGCGTGCTGCCATTCCTCGATATGAACCAGCCTACCCCGAGAGAGCTGTTGTCTGCAGACAAGGTGGTGCAGGGGATGCGAGGCTGTGTTGTGTAAATGGGCTAAAACCACTAGGAATCTGGAGCTTCACTGACAGCAACCCTTCAACACCAAAATTACTCCTTTTCAAAATCTTTTTCCTCATTGCCTAACAGGGCAGCAGAATAATGCCTCAAAAGACTATATTCCAACTACAAAGTTTATACATTCATTTATTCAATTGGTACCCTTGTGCCTCTGTCTCTCTCTCTTTCCCTCCCCCATGCACTCCCCTCTGTAGATTCATGTTGTGATCTTAACATTATAAATGGGTTCTCTGGCAGCGCTTAGATTAGATTTGTTTCTATGAGATTCATTCCAGCTCTAACTCCGGTCTCGGTGCTCATGTGGCTTGTTTTCTTGATGAATGCCCCCTGCCCTGTCAACAGTCATTTGCAAGATCCCTTCTCATAAACTCCTCCACAGAGGGAGGCCAAAATCCTCCCTCCTGAATCCATACCGCGTTCCCTCTGTAAGCCTCCAACCTTTACTAAGGTCATTCAAGCATTCACAAACAAAATATACATGTCTGAATTCTAAATAATTAGATTAACACAATTAAGATTAAAAAATGTTCTATCCCATGGGACAGCTGGCATGTATCCTCAGGGTATGTGTGTATAGATTGGGTGTGGGTGATTGGGTTGTGATTGATATGTTTGCTCTTTTCCTTGGGGAGCAGAAAGAGGAGTATTTAATGCCTATTGCCTCATACAGACTGAAATATTGATCGTCAGGGCCTCCATCTTGCCTATGTCACATACCCTTAGGCCTGACGGCTCCCAGTGCTTGAATAAGATGTCATTATTTCTCTGTCAGCAGGGGTCATTTTTAAATTTGATAGTAGCATTTTGGTCTGGTTTGCACAGTGGTATGATTACGCTTAAAGGGTAAAACTGGGGTTATTTTGTCTTTTTATTAACAAATCCCCTGAAGAGACCAAAACCAACAATGAATTTATCCTGCTAACAAGTATGGCCTGTGTAACCACAGCTTGATATAGCTTCTGTGCCACAGAACTGCATTGTTATCCGAAAGCTATTAAAAAGACATTATAGAGCCATACTTCTGCATTGGGTGACATAGGCTTTTATTACGATGCGCACGGCCAGTGTAGTTTACCCTGAAACAACTGATTGCAGTTTGGGTCTCTATAGAGTAGCTCCATGGAAGACGTCAGTGAGCATACTCTGGGACACAGTTCTCTGTTTGCATTGCATAGAGCGTGTAATTGTTTTGCATTTAAGAGCACAGGGACGGACTTTAATTATGGCTCTCATCCAACACTTAGTAAAGTTGTCTAGTTCTAGGCTATCTTATGTGGGACTCATTTGCAATGCATTTTGGGTAAATTGTATCTTTTTAAACTAGAAACATGGCCAACTGAGCCACAGCTTCAAGCGGTTAAGCAGTTCACTGTAGCAGAACGCTTTGTGCCTTGTGGAGGATTTTAATGGAGAAATGTTTTACTGGAGAAAATACCAAAGGGCTAATGTGGATCTTTCTCATGTGTCTGTCTGGTTTTACAGACACGCATCATAGTTGAGTGGCTAACTTTTAATGGGTAAAATTAGTCAACATGTATTATTGTGAAACTCATCGCAGAAGAGCAAAACCAAGAATGGCATAAAGATACTTTGACATCGTTTAAATAGGCCCATTTCAGATTTTCACAGCAGGAAAAGCACTGGGGTAACTAATAACGGTTCTATTCAAGTGTCCCATTGAGCCATGATAGTGTGGCAGTGAGCCAGCATGCACATTACCAGGACCCTGAAACTAAAGCAGCTAAATGGAATTCAGCCGTCATTAATTTTATTATTTACACACTTGTGCTTTTCCTTCTGTGACATGTCAAAATGTCTTTGGTGAAAAAAGCCTACGTAAAACAAATTGCCAGGCTTAAATTTGACCTGTTTGCACACCACTGTTTAATTCTAAATTATAATAAATTGGTCTATTTTGCGGTGGACTCTGGGCCAACTTTTATGACACTTTGGTGACGAGTGAAGAAACAGCAGGGAAAAACAAGTTTTTCAAGAGATCACTAAGACATTCTCTAAAATCTCTTCTCCCTGCTCACTCACAACAATGTCAGCAAACTACAAATTGAGCCATGTTTTCCTCTTTTTGACAGTTCAGAGCAGGTGGGATTGTTTGTCAGTAACTTGTCAGCAAGTGACATTGATTGTTACAACAGAAACACAGCTCTTAGCTCTGAGAGATACTTTTTTTTTTTTTTTTTTTTTTTTAGCTTGAATTTAGTCAATTATTATTATTGTGAACCGTTAAACTTGCTTTAGTCGGGTTTAACTATTTAAATCCTTTCCTTTTGTTATTTTTGACTGGTCTTTGTCCTTTCTGTGTGTATATTGTATATTAAGGATGTCTTAATAGTAGCTGATAACATCTGCTCTGCTTTCATACCATCAAATAAGTGTCAAGTAAACTTTGAGATAATTGGTGCAACAAACGTATGACAGTTACAAGCAAGGACAAAGACAACAAAGTGGGGAATGAAGGAAGAAAAGAATAGACAACGACTACAAAAAGCTCTCAGACAGTTGTGTGGGGGGGGGGAGTCTCTTTCTAGCACCATGGCAACTAGCAGACAATGTCATTACATCTTGCTCAAACACAAATCCAATACACATAACAAAGAGGCAATTCTATGGTCTGCCTGCTTTAATGTTCCCCTAAGAAAGATAAAGAATTCAAACCTTAAGGTGAGAAATGGCATCCTTTGGGGGGGGGCTGAAAAAAAGATAAGCACGTGTTTGTGGCCACGGAGGTGTGATTCAATCAAACTCGCAGAGCATAACGCTTCTAAAAGATGACAATGTGTTTTAATTTTATAGAAAAACCTGTTCAGTGTGAGGTAGCCTGATGTGAGGCTGTGCTGTTGTGGGAAATGATGGGTATTATTAACACGAGAACAAGTTATACTTACACAGGACAATCTGCACAGCACTGATTGACACCTTTTATTAAATAACTGAAGCTGTGCTGCTGTTACGGTGGTCAGCCATTGTCACAATTACACCTGTCAGAGTGCAGATTAGCCAGTCATTACATAAGAGGAGGTAAACGTGTGAGAAAACTTCAATAGCCCATCTTTCTCAACTAATCTATAACCGCTAGAAAGTTTTTTTTCCACTCTAGTTGATTACGTTATACCGCCACGTGTGGGACCAGAGTCATTTGATCTTAAACATTTATTCATATTGTTTTTTTTCTTTGTAGTTGTTTCTTTGAAACTGCACGCAGTTGAGCAGCCAAAAAGAAGAAAAGTTAATTCTTTAAAAGAAGTTCACTCATAGTCCTGTCCTGATAGCAGGAAAATTTAGACCTTCTCCCTCTGATCAATGCTATCACCCTTGTGAGACTTGCCAGCTTCTTTTTTTTCTTTTAGTTTTTGACCCTATTTTTTTTTTTTTTGGCATGTGGTTTAGCCTTTAAGTTCATATTCTCTGCAACATAACACAGAAATTAACAACTTTCATTCTTTAGACAAATCGTCACTTACAGGATATCATGTTTGAGTAATGATGCTCCTGATTGTAATCAGAGGGTATTTATCACAAATGGCTCTATGGTGGTCATTAACTTTACAGATCATGAACTCCAAGTGAAAAATAAGTGATAAAACAAATCAGCTTCACTCAGCAGTTTGGATGGAAACTGTGGGATCTATCAAAGTGAGATTATGTTCTGTGATGTTGGCTCTTATCTGAAAAAAATGTTGAAAATATGTTTGGAATATCATTTTGATATTTCTCGCTGCTTTGTGATCATTTAGAGAGACATCCAGGGGACGGAAACCTCTCTAGAATTGGAATAAGAGGACACAAAAGCTTTTGGAAGGTGTTAAAGGATGTAACAAGTAAGATAAGATTTTGCTTTTGAAATAAGTAACTAGTAGGAACAGAATCAGATATTTTGAATAGTTGGACTACTTGGCCTCATGTTAAAATGACGTGATCCTAAGTAGCCTCTAATGCTAGAACAGTGCAGTGATCAGTATCAGACTGACAATCCCAGTGACATTGCATTGATTTTTATAGGCCCTAAAAACCCTTTTAAACCATCCCTAATAGTTACTATAACGTGAATGTCATGATTCAGTATTTTTTACAGTCTCTCCACCATGTTGTTATAATGTTGTCATGATACATGGATTCCTATACAGAAAAATGAACAAGCCATATTAGAATTTGTGTCCGGAGGGTAAAACGCAAAACGTTAATCAGCTTAGTTGTTCTTTCTCTTCTCCTTCTCCTATTGAGATATTAATTAAAAAAAGGAACACAATGTTCAATTTGGGAAAGTTAGTTTCTAATCAATGTAATTTTCAGCACCATGTAATTGGTCCCTCAGCAAGTTAAAAGGCACTCAGGGTTCATTTCAAACAGTCAAGAGATGTATATAAAAAAAGTACAATCAAGGTAATGTGTTAACATGAGTAATTGTTCACTGTCTGTTCAGAATGAAACGGTGATATGACACCGTTGCTTATAAAAACAAAGAATGTGACAGTGCATACATACTGTATGTAGGACAATCTGTAGCTAGGAAGCAACTAATTCATTCAACCTGGACATGTATTGATGTCTGTTGAAACAGTTCCAACTGTTGGTACTTCTGGACATGGTTGGTACTTCTCTTCCCTTATTCTTTTTACCTTGAATCTGATCTTGTGCCCGTCTTGTTGGAAAGTTACTTAATCTTTGTGTTGGCAAATATTTCTGTGCCCATATAGTACTTATCTAGTATGCATTGGTGAATGAATTTTCATTTAGGATTGCAGATCCAACTCTATTCTACAACAGCTCTGGATGCCTTCATGCTGTGTGCTTAGACGTGTTTCAGCAGTGCTCACTGCCTAATACACAATCACAGTTGCGTGCGTAAGGAAGTATTGATTAAAATAGAAATGTATCCGTTCTGTCAGACAGCCATGAAACAAAAACACGGCTGAATCAGGTCCGCTGTTGACTGCCTGTATGGCTGTGTTCAAATTGACAATATTACCATATCTAACAATCCAGCCTCATTCATTTCAGTGACACCAGTGTGTTGGCATGAGAGTGAAAAAAAATGCTGGTTCGTCCAGCAAAAGTTGATCCTGGCTCAAGTTTTGCTAAAGTTTAATGCAACATGATCAACAAAACACAAAATTTGTGGAACTTTATCTTGGCAGTATTAATTAATTAATTAATTAATTAATTAATTAATGTAAAATCCTAATATCCTATCATAAACCACTGTACAGTATGTTGTTATCTGATAAATCTTTAAACTTATGGATGTTTTATTCAAACTGACCTTCCTGAATTCAGTTTCTTTTTCTCACCATTCTAAGTCATTTTCTCCACTCCAACCAGTCCCAGCTCTTCCTTGCTTCTCCCTACAGTCATGATTGTATTCCAGTCATTTTGTTGCTGTTTGCCACTGTCGGTGAAGACTAGCCATTAACCACAGAACAGGATAGGATTGCACTGCTGCCTCTAAGTGTCTTTATTAGTTTGCTCAAATAAGGAGTGAGGCCAGGGAGGTCACCTATCAACATGGGGAAAGCAAGCCAGACCAAGATAGTAACACCGAGGGTGAAACCCTTTAGAGAGTGAAGAAATCAAGGACTAATATGGTTGCAGTGTCCCCAGGCCAAAGCCATCTGGCAGCCTGAGAGTGATAGGCAATCATACATCACTTTTCACCTGTATCAAACCAATTGGCTGGCCTTCTATGGACAGCTGCTCCCTTGCACAGTGTTTGACACATTGATGGATAATGGATAGACATAGCCTCCATATGGCAGATATGGAGCAGATTTAGCCCATATAATCCTAAATCCTTTTCTCAACCCTCAACAAATGACTTGGAGAGCATGTCATATACACAGGATAATCCATGCACAGACTAGGGAGAAGAAAGTAGCAAATATAATCCTTCAAATCCAGTCTACGGTGAATTTTCTGCAACTATAAAGATCCCAACTGTCAAGTGGGCTATTATTCTAATCACCTCCAACTTTGCCACAGTACCTACTGATTGGTTGTAATGATAGCTAGTTTGTGGTGAAAGCATAGTTCTCATGTGACACCTGGATGCTTATAACTTTGCACTTGAGTTGTATCAGACTTTCTCTGCATGCTGATTATGCTATACGCACTGGCATCAGGGACAGACAGCCAAGATAAGGGTAAAAAGGAGTGTTACAGCCGTAGTGCCCATTTGGTACCCATTCTAAGAATTCACGTTTCTGTGCAGTTTTGTACAGTTAAGTGTTTGTGAACATGCATTGCGATCACCCATTTCCTTAAAGCTAGAAATCATGAAGTCCTAATATTTCTTGAGACTTCCTCAAACCAAAATAGTCAGGGCTCCAGTTTCTTGCTAGCTAGCTTGTTAGCACACAGTCACCTACTTACACAATAGGCATAGTGCAACATTATCCCATTGTAGTCATTATTCTATCCACCTTTGGCCTTGTAGCTCTGTTTTCGTTTCAGCCAACTCCTGAGAGAAATATCTGCCTCTAACGGCTACATGTACAACTTTTTTCATTAGCTAGTCGCTAACTTTGTCTCTCTGCTATTTGGTGCTGGACAGGTAACGTACAGTGGGTGTATCAGATGTTTTTTGCCACAGATTTTACATTCAGTGTTGTGTAAAACCAAAACAATGTGCTAAAAGAGGTTAAAAAAAGCTCCAGAGCTGCAAATTTTGGTGATAATTCTCCTGTGGGTTTGATACTTAAGAACGAACCCTTTGACATTACATGTCATTTGAGTCAGTGTTTTTGAAACGGCTTTATTTCTTAACTGTATAAAATATTCCAACAGTTCATTACATAGTTAAGTCAGGTTGCAAATACAGAAAACATACAGTAGTAAAAGCTGTGAGGTCAGTCAGTTCATCTAAAGCGGGTGGTCTCTATTGACCTGTCTGTTTCATACATTATGAAAGAGAGCCATGCAATATTTAATCACTTCTGGGAATTGAGCTACCGATGATCATCTTGCCTTTCTCAAGAACCTTTGATTAGTGGGACTTAAGTTGATATAATTTGTCTGATAAGCAAAATCCTCCTCCAAACTGGTACCACATTCATAATGTCATAACACATGTACACAGAAACAAATGGCCGTAATTGTTTGCCCTTTCAGAGAAGTGTTTTCCAGTTTGGCGTAGATGATGCAAAGTGAATGTCCTAAATGAAAATGAATCATTACAGAATGCTTACTGTGTGTGTGTGTGTGTGTGTGTGTTATGAGTGTAGTGTCACTAAGGTGGGCTGTTTCTATTAACCCTTACCTGTGCCATAAACAGGTCAACTCTCTAGGGAGATGATTATTCTCTAGCCTGGTTAATGGTCCTTCCTGACAGCACTTAATGAAAATTAATGACCACCTTCAGGACGTCGTGCACACAAACAGGAAGGCTACTTCCTTCATCAATATGCATTTTTTTGCCATTGTCTAACATTCATTGTGAGGAAAACGATGATCCATACTATAGGGCAAAAATGAATCATGAGGATTCAATTGCAACTCTGAAATGCTATCTGAGGTTTTCTATGTTTTGTGTTTTGTCTTTAGTGATGAACATAGCACTACCTCTGTTTAGGAGTTGCCTCTGTTTAATGTGTGGGAATAGAATATAAGGACATTTAATACACTTCATTAGGTTTCCATTATATTTTGCTTTGGGTGATCGGCTGAAATGAGCAATCAGATTTGCTTTTTTCTGTCAGTGATATACAGACAGCAGAATGACATGATTAAGAGGTCATTTGGTTAATTGCACAATGGTGCCAGTATGTCACAGTCTTGGAAATGAAATAGGTGCCAGGGGCACAGTAATCCATGCAAGTCACACCATTTAAAAACAAGCTGAGCAAGTTATGATTGCTTAGCCTCTTGTTTTTGTTTTTTTCTGTATGCAAATGATTATAAATGTACATGAAGAGATTTGCATTAGTTTGCATGCTATCTGCTGTGTCTCACACAGTGAGTGAGGGGGTGACAGGAGAGAGAGAGAGAGAGAGAGAGAGAGAGGCTCGGGGCATGAGATGAGGCGTATACTATAAGAATTTATCACACATTTTCACAGTGACTGGTTTGATTTTGGTAAACAATCAAGCACACCACCTGGGCAAAGGGCACAGAGGTTGCGGGCGCATGATTGTGTGACATTCGCAATGTAATCAAAAGGCATTAATAAGGCAATTAAATTGAATTCCCATGTAAGCCTGTGGATAAAGTGGTCCAAGGCAGGGGTACAGAAATATGCCCACCTGCCCCTTGCTGCATCATCATCTGTATGAAACCAGCCCTCTGCCGCTATCCCCTCTCTCTCATGTGTTCCAGCCCCTTTAATCTCTGTCGTTCACACACTCTGCCCTTCTGTCCGACCTCCAACCCTTATTCCCACTTCATCCCTCTGACACCCCATTCTTTCCATTCCTCTCATTCTCCCCAGTCTGAGCCAACGCTGTGGCAAGACTGCCATCTCTGGTCGTGACATCATTTTCTCGTTGCCATCGTCTTCCCATGTGTCTGATGATGGAGTCCTCCGCATCCCCCGGAGTGTCTTCAAAATCAGCCAACCAAGAGTGTAATGAAGCTAGACTGCCATCTACTGCCCGCTGGGATTTTACCTCTTTCTCACTGTCATGCCCTCCTGCAGCAAAGACAGAGCAACATTGCCATCTGCTGTGGCTGCAGATCCAATTAACCAGTTCCTTTTTAGTTTAGTAGCAGCTTCTTTTTGTGTAGCTGTAGTGTTTTTTGTTTTTGTTTTTTTACTTTTTGTTGTCATTTTCCCTCTGCAAAAGATTCTGATCTTGTGGTTTATTGTGATTGTGTCTGCCAGCTGAGGATAAAGCATTACTAAAGACAGCTCTAATTAAGTCCTGATTGTCTATGCCTCACCCCTGTCATTTATTGTAATTTTTTGTCATCATCAAACAGCACAACCTCTCTTAATATCAGCATCCATTTGTGCCAGGCACAGTAGAATGGATGGGAGTAAATGCTGCTTCTGGCTCGACATGGCGCTGCAGGATAATGGAAAATACATTGACATCAAACCAAGAGGCATCAATCAATTTTTGTATTGTTTATTGAAGATAAATGAGGTTTTAGGTGCATAATCAATTAGCTGGTCTTGCCATTTGCGCTACAAGATTATTTCACAGTGCATGCCAATCGATACTGCAATAAATCCTCCAGGATAGTGGATACCATTAATACATGTCAAATACTCACACATCGTCTATATCTCAAAGCATGTCAACTTGAATCTTTTGATATTTCTTTCTTCAACAATTGTTGCGTTCGCCAAAGAAACTTTTGTGCCCGAGTTTTTGATGCATTGCTGTGATACAGAAGTTTTCACCGGGTTATTCATCTTCTATCACAATGATAAAGTGCGGTTTGTGCTGCTACGGTTACATGCGAAGGCAGGGCTCTGAGGCCAATCACCGACACAACCCCTTCCCTCTGTGTCTCTTTTATTAAAAACAACTTCTTGTCTTCAGCCTACACAAGCACCGACACTACCTTTGCACAATCACACAGATGATTCAGCCATATAACAGAGAAGTCAAGGTGCCTCTAGTGACTTGAGACTGATCAAAATGTTGCCGTGGAGCTACGTATTTTCCTAAAAACATTAGATCTGACTGATATTAACATTCACCTCATATCTGTTGTGGTGTTAGATTTTATGATTTATACCTGGCATTCAAATTGCCCTGTCACTTTTCTCTGTAAAAGGGGTGTCAGACAACAACTACGCCACAGGGAGAAGCGGAGGAAAAGGCAGATTTAAGCAATGATTGTCAATATTATTACTACTTTCATCAGACCAAAATGTCAGCCTCCACCTGGGGTGCATGAAATAGTTATGACATTTCTCTGGTTAAATTATATGTTTCCTTCTAATGGCACACAACATTTGGCAACAGCATTTTTAAATACGGTTGCCGCCATTTGATGGGTGCATCTGAGTAATGACATATTAACTCCGCTGCCTTCCAAGCAGCAATCAGTGCATCATATTGGCTTTTACGATGTTAAACAAATATTCAAACCTTCGGCAGTAATGTCGCCACACACACGAGATTTAAAAACTCTGGTATACTGTGAAATACAGAGAGATTTACCTGGCGGTGATAGGCTTAATTAGCATTGTGTGATTTATCTGGCAACGGCTTGAATGTAACGGGCGTTACGTTAAGTCACGAACTCAAGCTTTAAGGTTAGACCTTCATCGTCAAACAATAATAACTTGGTTAAGGTTACAGAACGTAAGTAACAGGACATGAACTGCTGTCTCCTGTGTTAAAGTCTGATGTTTTGTTCACCTGTCCATCCACCCCGACCTCCTACCAATGCAGACTTTGTCGCCCTTTAACAATGTAACCTGATTTCCTCCTTTTCTCCTGTTGGCTGCTGGAGCTTTGTAACTTGAACGTAAATGCATGTCATTTTGGGGCACTCGCTGATACGACTGATGCTGTTGTTCATGTTGGGGGGAGTAGCTCTGAATAGCTGCCGAACTTTGCTGATAATTCTCCGTGGGATCATTACTGCGAGTGACCCCCTTTCACATCACAGGTAGTCATTTGATTCATTGTTAACAAAGGGAAAAAAAATGAATGCAGCTTTAATACACATTCACTACCATTTTGAATTATTACCTGGTTTGCACAAACACTTCCTGTGTGAGCTTTGTGGTTGTGCTTGTATTTGCACTTTGCCTCTGCATCTCTGAAAATCCAATCCTCCGAACCACTCCCGAGGTGATCAATGCATGCGAGCAGAATTTACACTTAGATTTTTATGCAGGTAAGCACCATGCAATCCAACCCAATCACCCAACATGCATTTTAATTGCAGATGTGCCAGGGGTTCATTTTGTGAGTTCTTCAGTTCTTCAACCATTATGATGCCAGCAATGTGTGGTTATAGTATCACTTTGTATTCATGAGTGTTAAGGAAAGAATATATATTATGTACAGTATGTGTTTCTGTCAGTGCTTTAGCATAATCGTTAGTGCTTATTCTCCTGTTTGACAACCAGATAATCAATACGTTTCTGTATTTCTTTTTATCCTTTTGAGTTCATAATTGCAGTAATTATTTCTGTTGCCACACAAACAGATTACCTTGTATGTTATGTACGGCATATACGCCTTCCTTCCATTATTTCCATTTATCCATTTTCTGCTATGTCTTGCTTTTTGAGGGCATCACTCAATATGATTCAAACTTGTCACTGCAAATTCTAATGTTTATTATCATTTTGTTACACAGTAAGACTCAAAAATACATTTTAAAATCAGGAGAGAAAAAAAAGACCAGTGTTCAGTGGTTCAGCTACCATCTCATATACCACATCTGCTATTACAGCTGTGTCCCCTAATGGTACACGTGCAGCATTTATACCCGAGTGGCTTATTGCAGCTGGCCGCAGCTAAAACTGACATAGAAAATGGCAGCAAAATGGCAAATAGTGTAAATTGCTAACACATTCAGTTTTTCTGTTTGTGCACACTGCCTACATTAGCAAACAACAGTGGCTGTTACAGGCCCAGTGCTTGTGACAAAGCAGTCTGTCATCTCACAAAGGGAGATGAAATCCAAAATGATGCTTTATGAGGTCTTCCTGAATTACGTGACTGACTTCAGTCATTTCTATACAGCACAGTCAACGTAAACCAGGACAGAGAGGACAGAAAGTACAGTCGTTGCAGAATGTCTTCTACAAATTTGATTTTAAAAAAACTTGCATGTAAGATTTGTCCCCTCATATATGGGCACGACATCTCAATGTTATGCGTCATGCTAGTATTCTTTTATCGGTGTCAAATGCAAGAAACTGCAGTACAGAAATGCAGATTTGCAGATATGTTTGAGGTAGAAAAAGTGTCACCATTACATAGTTTGTCCACCAGAAATGACTGAAATGTTGTATTTTTGTTACTGTAACATGTCCTGTTCAGTACAAATGAGAGAGACAACGCAAAGTGTTTGAACACCCCCAGACACAGCTGGGACATGCTTGTTGTCACCAAAAAAACCTACATTTAGCTCATTTTCCAATACCACTTATGGATAGCCAACTTCAGTAACTTCATGAGTCACACGTTGTATAATGAACAAATTGTAAAGTTAACCATCCAGGCAATGCCAACCCTGCAGTGTTTTCTTCTAAATAGAATATAAAAGAATGCAGTGCAGGCTGTGCCCAAAAGAGGGTGCAAGTGTATCATCAGACTTTAAACATTCAGTCCCTCCCGTTGACAAATGGAGCAATGGCTCTAGTGCACAGTTCATCCCTGGGTCCTGTTGACTTGGATCAAAAAGCACTGAATTCAGTTGACAGTTTCACCAGGTAGTATTTTGAGTGGGGTGAGATCTCACAAATATCTCACAAATAAAGGGGACATGGAGTAACACTGGATTTGGCTCTTAACAGAAATTTGATGCTATAAATGACTGAGGATATTGAGGATACATATCACATATCACTGCCCATCCTCCCAGATGGATGAAAGTAAGACTACTCCAGTGTAGCTTCTCTATTGGGCAGCTGTGGGTGTGAAGCTCTGTAAGGTAGGGTGTTGCTCAAAAAAAAAAAAAAGATCATTTGTGTGAGCAAACCTTTCCCTAGTTCGAAAGAATAAAAAGTAATATGGTGTCTGTTTGTTTCAACCATCTGCCATCACCATATCCCTCCAGTTGCAGTATCATGCAGGTTAACTTTGCATGATGATCCAAACCATGTGCTTAATAAACATGGCCACAAGATGGCTCTCTTTACCAATTAAAAAAAAAAAAGGTATTACTCAACTTCTAAAACTGTTGAATTTAGAGTTTGGACCTATATAGTAACACATACAGGACCTGAATCAGACCTGAGTCATTCAGATCAAAGTTATGTTGCTAAATGACCCTGCATGGTGAAACATTTCCTTTTTAGGGGATAGTAATGAATCATCATCATCATCATGGAGAGAAAGTTGCTGAAAGAGTGTGACTGTGAGAGGGAAGCGTATAGGAGACGGAAGAAGAAGAAGAAAGGAGGAACAATAAATATGGGGCCTCCATTAATGTTCTTTTTATTATTTATGTAAAAGGCAGAGAGGAGTGAGTTGATAGGCAGCAGCTCTGTCAGCTGAGCAGAGAACAGAGGATTTTCAGCGACTTGCAACAGTAAAATAAATCTCAGGGACATGTGGGAAAAGTATCAATTGAAGATTGCTGTAAAAATTTATGACTGACTTACTGTAAAATGTTCATGTTTCCATTCCCAGCAAGGCATAATGTGAACAGCGCCATGAGCTTAGTTTAACACTCACCCACAGTCTGTCCAGCCTCCCCACTGCCCCCCCATTTCCCTCCCCTTGCCCCATATTTTGGAGCCCGACTGTGAGTCTGTGGCGCCACACTCACAACTGACAGCTTAATACTGCTGCAGAAATTGGTTTCATGGAGTGGGCAAAAATGAGATGGGATTTTCAAAAGGCTTCTTTTCGGGTGGGCTTTGCTGTGCTGTCTTCCTCATCATCTGTCATATTTGCCTGTCTAATGATGTTTAATAACAGAGTGAGGCACAGCGCACAGAGCAAAATACACTGCCAGCCATTGTGCTGTCGTCCTCCTGATGATGACTTGAGGTAAATGTTATGACGCAGAGGAGTATTTCCATTCACAGGCAATATTCTCTCCAGCCAAGTTAGCTGTCTGTCAAACAGATCCCGGTCAGGACTTGGCTTCTCATCAGTGAAAGTATAGATTTTATAGGTTAGTTATATTTCTGCACCCTGTATTTGTGTGTGTGTGTGTGTGAAACTCTGTGCTACTGCATAAATGCTGTGTTAATGCAAAAACCTTCAAGCCTGGTTAAACTGAAAAAGTCAGCTAAAGTCACGCTAAAAACAAAGTTGCTTTTCTTACTTTATTGGAAAGTTGACATTATGGAGATACAAGGTTCCCCTCCTCAGAAAGCACAACTGTTTTTACTCTGTGTGTGTGTGTGTGTGTGTGCTCACGCACGTGTGCATACATGTGTGATGTCCTCGTACGCAGGCCTGTGTATATGATATATGGATGTGTGTCTAAGAGAGAGAGCACATGTGAATTCATGCCCCTCAACACTCTCACAGTTGGCTCTTTCATTGTACACAGCTTGCGTCACAGAGCCATACAAACCCTTCACTTTTCTTTCCACAATATAGCCAGGAGCCAGAGCCTAGTTACAGTTGAAGCCTTTTAATTAAAGCGAGTCACTCTGTGCTGTCCTGGATGAGGCCTGTGGGTGCATTAATCATATTACCTAAAACTGATCCAAGACCAGTCCTATCTTGTAAATAAAAGCAGCTTTGCACAAGTCAGGAAGTGTGCAGACAGGTAGAGCTTCCACATCATATTGTCTTTGGCAGCCGGGCAGCTCCGTACACAAAAGCCTCTTTGTCTTACTCACAGAAATGCTACTTGAGTGGAAAGTGGTGTTTGCTCAAAGGCAATAATGATGTAGTATCTGTGTTTTCCATCAATGTGAAATAACGTCGAGGGGTAGCTTGCTGCAGATTGTGATCTTTATAATTTAAACTACATTTTTTACTGTTTGTGTTCACGTGGAGGTGCTTACAACCTCTCTCTAATTTCTTCAGGTCACAATTGTTGTTTTGTATGATGCATGCTGTAGGGACTGCCTGAAGGCAAAAAGTTTTGACAGCAAAGGCACTTGTGACTGTCAGTATCTGGCATCTGGATTGTCACATGGCTCCATACTGTAAAAACTAGGAAAACAATGGAATTGAGTGTAACAATTTGTCTTTACAGATTATGTGACAATCAGTTCTCTAAATTGTAGATTTTGGAGTCAAAAAATGGAATGTGGTCTCCCATAAAACATCATGAGCAAAAATAAAATTTGTAAAATCATATTAAGTAACTTGTTACAACTGAATTCTCAATGGCAGTGTTTTTTAAAGCTGTTTGAGGATGACCCTGTACAACACAGCCTTGTCTGTCTTGTAGGCTACCTCCAATTACAGGCTGCAACAAGGTGAAAAGATTTTTTCATTTGATTGAGAGGGGCTGAAAGGCTGAAACTGTTGGACATTTTACATAAAAGAACAACACCTGAATATATATAGAGGGAACAAGAGGGCAGCATATTTGTGGCTACATTTGCTAGTGGGGAAAAAACAAAACATAACCAGCCTCTCCTGTATTCTGTCCCCACATCATTTTTCAGTAAACCGTTCTCATGGTTAAAAATAGTCCAATAAATGTTTCCTTGTAATTCAGTTCTAATCATTCTCTGTAGCTGATTGCCATCACTGTCTGTCTGGTTGTTGCTGTTGTTTTCAATCTATTGTTAATACTCTGTTCTGACTGCTTAAATGGCATCCTTTGCTGGCATGAAGAGCTAAAATCAAAGATGTGTTAAGAAGATGCATCTATGTATAATAATGCAACCCCATGCTCCTTTCAGGTTTGAGATCAAAGAGAGTATTGAAGGTATAAAAAAAATGCACTGGGATACTGCAGCAGACAGCAATGATAGTACACAGATTTAAAAAACAAAAAAACAAAAACTGAAGGTGAGAAACATTATTTTTCCTTCTGTGTTCAGCTGAGTGAAGCACAACACACATCTGCTCTCAACTCCAATATAATAAAATAAACTGTCAACAGCAGGGTGTCTGAGCTCTGCAGGTGGTAGTATATTCTGATCCTGTATCGAGCTGCTAATGCCATCAGATTATTTATATTTCACTGCTTCATTTCATTCGGTGTTATTTTATTTTCCCTTCCTTCTTGCCAATAAGATCTGACAAACGGCAGAATAACACAATGAAACTCTAACAGGGTCATGTTTTAATTCATTTTCAAATTGAGGTTTGAAATGGAAATGAGGCTTTGTCAGAGTGGCTTCATCATTTATGGGCCTCCCTGTCAGAGATACTGTGCACAAATGCCTTGTACTGATTAAATAGGGACATAACCAGCCTTTTACCAATAAATACAAAGTAGAAGTAAACTACAAAACTTAGCAAGCCAAACTGAAATTCTCCAAACGTTTTGTGTAAGGAAATATCCTAAAAAGAAAATGCTGCAATTGCAGCTATATCAACAGGATAAAAACGTTTTTGGACATTTGTGGGAACAGTGTCCAAGCTTTAAGCCTCTGGGTGGAGATTTCCCAAGGTGGTGTTTGACATTTGAGGTGCTGCTTATTTCCATGGTGCTGTACTGACTGGAGCACGTCATGGTGCTACGGACGTTGATACAAGATGTGTGTTTACATGCCCCAAAGCATTTAATCAGAATATAACTTTTTTTGACATACGCAAAGTGGTTCCACCCACTGTGAAGCGTCTAATCTGCCAACTTTATTGAACAAGTATTGTGATATTGAAGAACCACACTTTATTGAACAACTCGTTATTTGAGTCTTTCAGCCATCAGGGTTTTATCATTGTTAGCCCAGTTAAACTAAACTGTGACTCTAATTTCAGTTTAAGTCAATCCTTGTAACATTGTTTTATGAATTCATATAATTCTACTTCATATTTCAGGTTTTATTGCTCATCTTTACCTGTATTCTGTTAATATCCTCTGAATGCAAATCCTATGTAGCTCTTAGGTCAGATCAAAGTTAAACACTGCAAACTGATGCACATGTTCCAATCATTTGAAGACTGCAGCAGACCTCCATCCTGCATTTCTTTTATTTTCAGACTACTTGGGCAGAAATCCATTTCAGTTTTGCCATAACAACAACAACTCTCAGCTCCTCTCCTCTTTAGAGAAGGCAGCAGGTCGGAGATAGAGATAGTCAAAGAGATCTGTAACCAAGGTAACTAGCTGTTTCCCTGGTACCAACCTGGATCAACAGGCTTGTAGTCTCACATCATTAGACCCACAGTGTGTCCACACTGTACTGCATGGGTTATTTGGATTTTCAAGGATGGGCATGAACTGTGTGGTTAGCTCACTGGTTGATAATATAATGCTGAAAGGGGTGCAGAATTTCCTAAACCACTTCAAAATGTCCAAAATGTTTCCCAGTAGTTGCCCCATCATTAGCATGTAGCTCTTTAGC
Source organism: Macquaria australasica (assembly GCA_005408345.1). Classification (NCBI taxonomy): domain Eukaryota; kingdom Metazoa; phylum Chordata; class Actinopteri; order Centrarchiformes; family Percichthyidae; genus Macquaria; species Macquaria australasica. The sequence continues at coordinate 72,931 of SEMN01000190.1, read as the reverse complement.
TTGTACAAAGGTCTGTTGTTGATGTTTAAAAAACCACAGCAAAGACCAGAAGAGAGAGTGGAAAGAAGCAGAATGCAATAGCCGTCCAGTGGGAGGGCTTATCTCAGCACTCCACATCCGTTGAGTCAGACTGACAGGCCTGTAACTCTTGTGGCAGGCTGCTGGCTGTGGGGTTAACCTGAGGTGGCAGCTAGCCAAATGCTCTGGAGCAGATGGGTTCAAGTTTAGGCCCCGCGACCCTAAAATGATAAGGTGAGGGGTCGTGGAGAAGTCAGGAAACCATTGTTTTTAGAAATTCCAATTATTTGGTTATTTAAGTCGACTGGGGCTTGTTTCCCCCCCCCCACCTCGCCTCCCCTTACTGCACTGAGAGATCTGCACACCATCATCCCATTAACCACATGTGTGCTGGTCAGAACTGCACACTGAGGGAGAACAGGGAAGGAAATAGAATGATACATGTAGAGAGTGGAGGAGGTAATGAAAGGGTGTTTGAGATTTAACTTAGGCCTGGAACATAAGTTATCAATTACACAATACAACATGGAAACTGTAATAATTGAGTCAATGTTTGTGAAAGGCACAAGTGAAGTGATTTTGTCAATGTCTTCCATGCAGGATCATTTCCCTCATGTTCCTAAGAACAAAAATCTCCATTCGTGGGGCCACTATGTAACTTGATAGTGGAGGATTTCAATGTTACGGCCTTTTTCTACAATCATTTTGTGTTCTGTTGGCTTAGTAGAAAGTGTACAGTGTAAACAGACCTTGGCAGTCCTGTGAGAGGCTAACAGTGTGTTTATTTCAGCTCGGGTTATTCTACTTTTCTGTTACAGAAGACTCGGCCGAGGCTGGCTTAGTCCAAGCACAAAGCACTCTCCTCTGAATCCATTATCTTCCCTAAATGAGCAGTTTAAGATGCTAGCCTCTGTCTGACCTCCTCCTGTCCTGAGTTCCATACGTGCTGATAAACCAGGCATGTGAGCACTGAACAGACATCTCTTTAAAGATCTGCAAGTATTCAACATTGAAACAGGCAGTTCACCAGACAGACAGAACTCAATTGAATTTGCAGGCGAATGCATCTATTAACATTTGACTTTTGATTGACTTCACTGACTCACATGAAGACGTTCAGACACAATTCGCTGTGTTTCTATAATTGACACTAATTTTAGCAAGGATTCATTGCTTTATGTGCAGCGTGCCAATAATAAGAGGACACTCCAACACTACAGTGTCTATATAATCAAAAGATTTGTTTATGTACCTGTTGTGGCTCATCCGGTGTGTATATTCAGAGAGGCGAGGACTCATTACCACCATAAAGTACCAAAAATCAAAAACATAAGAAATGAACAGAGGGAGGCAGTAAAGCAGAGAAAATAAAAGGTAGTGCACATAAAGGGAGTCTGATGAAGGGGCTGTGATGGGCATATAGGTGCAGCAGAACAAACAGCACAAGAGTACAGATCTACAAACATCAGTGTTTATCAAAGAGCTCGGCTCGCCCCCGTGGGTGCAGTGCCAAACTTGGCCCGACTGCTTGCCTCCCTGCCTCTTTGGCAGCTGCGCTGGGTTTTCTGTGTGATTCTGACCTTCTGCTGTCGCACAGAGAGCTCAGTACCAGGGGCTCATTTACACACAATAAGTCTCAAACAAAAAGTAGGAGAGCATTAATGCAAGAAGGATGCTTTCTCATCTGGAAAACTATTTTATCTCTGTCCCTTTTAGTGCAGCAACAATCCAAGCGTCTAGTGTTTTTTTTGTTTTTTTTTACTACAGCTTTTCATGTAATTCCTGAGGCCACATTATGAAGTGGGCCTCTTGTTGGAAACGCATGCTTTTCAGTGTTTTTTACCCCTGGCTTTTGGACAGCCAGTTCCCTTATATACCCCTTTCTTTACTCTGCCAATACCGCAGAAACCTTTTCCTTCCATTTAGATGCCTGAAGTCAATACAAACCAAAGAGAAAGAAGCCTACGCCAAAAGTAAGGGTTTGCAAAAAAAAAACAAAAAAAACAAAACGTAGCATCTGACACTAGAGGAAACTATAAAAGCATGCATATTTTGATCATAGGAATGATGAACGCAGCATGACTCTATCCTCATGAATCTCTTTTTATAGCACGCATTTCACTGTCATATCCCATAACGATTATGCGCATTAGTTCCATTCTTATTGTTCAATTTATCAATAAAGTCATCTATCACATTACAACGACTGAACCGGGGCTGTGTGGTACTCTTGAGAGGTGCTTTGCCATGTTTTTTTCTCCTCTGCCAGCGTGATCAATTGTGCCGTATGTGGCTTACTCTTATCCACAGCCGTGATGAATGGAAAAGGGATTCTGCTGCATGTCATTTTCAGTCAAATCAATACTGCATGTGAAGGAATAAGGGAGAGAGGGTCTCTTCTCTCACACTCTCCCACTTTTTCCTCTCTTCTCATAAAAACTCTTGTGGATAGTAAGTAGTATCAGTCGGATGTATAGTATGTATATCATAAAATAAGGTACCCTGGAGTACACTTCATCTACATCACTACAGCAAGGCGAACACTGTAGTTAAAGCATTGGAGGACAGCAAAAATAAGATTTTCAGAGGGTCTTAAGTTGCCCTTTGATGAGATTTAACCAGGCTTTAAATGCCAAATAACAGAAACACTTCACATCATGTAAATCCAGCATGAACAATTTTTTTTTTTGTGATTGACTCATCTATCAATTATTATTTTTGAATAATTGTTAATCATAAGAACAGTCTCCAAAACCCAAATATATTAAAGTTTTAATTGTATAAAACTGACAAAAGCACCAAATCCTGAGAAGCTGGAACGAAAAAATGTATGGCATTTTTTCTTGATAAATGCCCTGAAAACAATTCTCTCAATGAGCTTCTTCCTATGAGTGTTGGGGTCCTACGTGAAGACAAACGTTTCTGCCAAAGTTACAACGGTTTTGGTTATTTCAATTAAAAGATTTTTGTATTTGTGTTTTTGTGTTTTCTCATTAGTTTGAAGTGGGCGGGGCTCAGTTGGAAAAATGTGATGTCATGTACTTCTTTATATACAGTCTATGTCAAGATCTGGTGACAGTGGGTGGGTTGTTTGTGTATGTTGCCAGGCCACTGTCAACCAAATCTCTTCAACTTTGATTATTGCACTTTCATTCTAAACATGAAATATTTCTATATTTAAGGTTATAGAGAAAAGATAAAAATTACATTTGATAATAACATGCTAGGTTCAAGACCTTTATTTTGCATTCTAGCTTATTTATGTGTTCTAGCTTACAACATCACAAAGGAATTGTACAAAATAGTACAATGTTAATGTAAATTAGATCACGTGGGGATAGTTGAGCAAGTTGTGGACCCACCAACAGGATTGTGAAGATCACAAGACAGAAATAGAAACTTTCAAGATACTGCGAACATTTGCCTCTGCTTTGTACTTTTACTTCTAGTACCCAGAATTATTTCAAATACTGTGACTGGAAAAAATGTGTGTGTGTGTATGTATATGTGTGTGTGTGTGTGTGTATATATATATATATATATATATATATATATATATATATATATATATATATATATATATATATATATATATAGAGAGAGAGAGATCTCTCTCTCTATATATATATATATATATATAGAGAGAGAGAGATCTCTCTCTCTATATATATATCTATAACGACGCACTACGTACAGTTGGTCTTAAAGTTGGTACAGAACTGTGTTGGTCAGGATGTGGGGCATGCACAGGCCCTGTTTACACTACCGAAAAAAATGGGGCATTTTATCTTTGGCTTTCTTTGATGAAACATTTTATTAAAGTAAACACAAAAATGGCAACCAAGCAGCATTTCAGCAGACCTAAGCTGGATTTAAAGCTACATCCCATTTATTTACACAGGTTGTTTACACTGGACTAATGGACCATCGGTCACTAAAGTTCCCTGCACAGCTGTATGTAGCACTGCTAAAACACAGACAGCTGTGGGATGATACATGTATAAATTAGTAGGGTGCTCTGTGCTGTATACTCTATATTTCTTCCTCCTCAACATGCTTATGTGTCAGTGTTAACTAGTTGGTTAAAGTTCAGGGAAAATCATGTTCAGTGGCAAATAAGTTATGGTTAGGTTTAGACAGCTGAAACAAATGGCTTTGGTTTGTGCTAATAGGAGCAAATAGACAAAACACAAAACATTTGTTACATTTGGATTAAGAACGTCATGCAGCAAGAAGCATTTAGTTAGGCAAATCTATCCATATTGTAGCTGTGGAACCTGATTGGCCAAATTATATCCATGATAACTGGGGACTGTGCACTATAATATCCTCACAGCAGCTTCCTCTTTCTGTAAGCTCTCAAGAAAGATGCATACTGAGCAGAGACCAAACAATACATAATTATTCACTTACACACACTGACAATACATGTTGCTATGTGATGTCATCATACCTGGGGTCTCAAACAAATCTGAAGTTATTTATAGCTAGTCTATAAAAGTCTATAAAAAGTAGAAAAAGTAAATATATATACGTACAGGTTTGTGTCTGTGGTTATCTTAAAAACTGTCTTACACTAAACTTTAATATTTCATTCTTCAGATATACCGTACAGTATTTTAAGCCCTTTTGGTGCCATGGTTTGACAAACAGATATGTGGAGAAAAAAGAACAAGATGACGCATCAAAAAACCAGGTCATTTTCAATAACAGGAGGTCAGTTATATGATGTAGAAGTGCAGTATACATATGAATTCTGTCCATATTGGACAATTCTGCACCTCTCGATGTACATCCAAGTGTGCCCTTTATGTAGCGAGGAGCAAAGTAAAGGTGCAGAGGTCGAGGTGGTAGACACTTTAATGCAGGAGACCAGAGTTTGTCTGCTGTAATTAATGTTACTTTAAATTAACTCAAACTATGATTTTTCCCTAACCTTATCCAAGTGTTTTAATTGCCTAACCCTAACCATATTGTAACTATATTTTATTTGCCATAACCACGATCTTTCCTTAACCTTGATCAAACAATAGTTGCCATGAGTAGATATTGTGCGAAGCGAGAATTTTAAAAACACTTGCACTGGACTTAATCCAGGGTTTTGCAGAATCGCCCAATATTGACGTTCTCGTCTGGCTATAGTGTTTCATGTCAGCCTCAGCTGACTGAGCATCGTTCTGTATCTGTCGTCTGTGTCCTGTTCTCCCTCTCACTTACTCAGTTCCATTTCCATCTAATTGGTTTTCTGCCCGTCCTGAATTTGCACATTAAAAAAAAAAAAACTTTATGGAAACAGCAGAAATTCAAAAAGGAAAAAAAAGGGGGGGCCGAAATATTGTATAAAAAGTTTTTTCGCTTGGCAGAGATGGAAACGTTGGCGTATAAAAAAAAAAAAAAAAGAGAGGATGTGATGAAGGCTAATGGAAACAGATTCCGCATCCCCTTGTTGCACGTCATCCCACTCTTTATTACCATAGCAGCTGATCAAAACACAACAGGGTGCGCATGAATCGGAAGAGATACATTCATTCATGAAAACAGGTGGGAAGCAGCGGTGGTGCTTGAAGTAATCTTGTCGTGCTTTTCAGTATATTGGCATAAAGGCAGCTTGATGGACACTTGTACTGATGTTATTCTGCTAAAACTTCAGAAGTTCACTAAAAGCTTCAAACAAAATCTTAATATAAACATGACAACTGACTCACTCTCTCATTTACTCACTCACTAACTCAAAAACACAGAGCACAGTGCAGGGTTATGAGACACACATCATGGTGCCAGACACACTCTTGATTTCTATGAATGCTAAGTATCCATGCTCCTCCTCAAGAGGCTTAGCGGGATCTCATTTTTGAATGTACCCCCCCACCCACCCCCTTCTCAATAATGTGTCATGTATTTGATTCCAGTTCTTGTAAGTGCAGCTCCTTAGGGGGCGTCTGCCACACAGGGGGGCGGATGTCAGCTTCCCAACACTCTGCCCTACATTTGTTGGGAAAACAAACATTTACTATGGGGAGAGGGGGAGCTGTCAGGGGGGGTATCGGAGGGTGGGACGGGTAAAGGAGAATGATGATAACTTCATCAGCGTCTAGCAGGTTGGTTGCTGTAAGAGGATGGATGGAAGTTAAATGAGATGAAAATGGATTGTGAGGATGGGAGAGAAATGGGATTTATTTTTAAAAGAAGAACGCAGTGGGACATGATTAGTGAGGTCGTTCAGTGCTGTTATCCGTGGTCAGAACAGTCATACTAAAAATAACTTTATGAGCTTGTTGAACGTTGTAATGTTATAACGTTACCGTGCACACACATAGCTTGCCATTGTAGCACGTCGTAGCAAGCTAGATCGATATTGAAATATCATATGATTTAATTAGGCCTCTACTGGTTTACTGTGTTGCAAAATGGCATGCGATTTAATGAAAAACGTATGTTGTGCGGCAGAAAAAATGCTGTATTACTGTAACGGAGTATAATTCTGTGACATTGTATTCCTTCCTTGCTCACTCTGACATAACCCTTTCACCCAGGAGTCCGCTGTTTGTGTCCGCATGAAACCAAAAGTCAACGTTGACTTATTTTAACTTACGTAGCCTACGTGACTTAAGTTACGTATGTAGTTATTTTAACCCAAACCATGATTTTTTCCTAAACCTAACCAAGTAGTTTTGGTGTCTAAACCTAACCAAATTGTGACCGTTTCACAACGTTAACCACGTGTTGTTGTTGTTATGACGACGAAGGTCCTGTATGCCTATATATGTTGTTTTGGGAGTCATTGGAAAACAATCTATTCTGTCGTTTAGGTTGGAGGACTTGTTGTTGTAAAGGGCATATGATGCCACTGACAGGCGACAAAATGAAACGGACAGTTACCTTGAATCAAATTACAGATTTCTCTGTTTGAAGATCGCTGGAAATATTTGGGATGATGTAAGTACAACTCAACAAAATATATAACATAGGTCCAGTCGTTTTTAGACATTTTAATACAGAAATATTATGTCTTTAATTCATTTATTAAGAAAAAGTGCCCAAAAAGTTGCTGGCTCCAGCTTCTCAAAAAAGAGGATTTGTGGCTTTTTCTGTTTTCTATCATTGTAAATTGAATTCTTAGGCCCTGGGAAATTATTTTCTAACATTTTCTACAACAAAGGACCAATCAAATAACAGACAGAGAGAGAGATTAATCGATAATAAGAATAATCAGTGGTTGCGAACTTAAATTGGCTACAGATTGTCTTTGTCTCCCTGTCTGCTCCGCCTCTTTTTCTGCATTATAATTTCTTTTGATCTGCTCTGCTCCTCTGTTCTGCACCAGATGTTTTTGCTTCCTACAGTGAGACAGTGTTGGCTAGCTGTGAGAATGATCAAATTAAAACCAACAAGGACAAAATAGCCTCGTTCTGGACAAGATAGCAATTAATCTCTATTTAAGATAAAAAATGATAACTGGGAAAAAACAAATACACTGTGAAAGTGAAAAGTGCTCAACGGTCTGTGAAAACTGCTCTGTGAGGTTTTGCTTAGACATTCTGCTTTCTGCCTGGATTGTGAATTTAAAGTTTAATATGTGGGGGTGTTTATGCACGCGTTCTCCTGTGCACCTTTTTATGAATTTAAATATAGGGCTAGAATACAGAGAACGTGTAGCTCTTTCACTAAAACATTCAGTTCTCATGGTCAGTTAATGCTTTTTCAGCAGAATTGTTGAAGTCAAATTTTCCAACAACCTCATTGTAAACTCTTTGTAGTGACAACTTTAAGCAGCCATGTGTACTGAAGGCACAGAAACTGCAAAACAAGTCATTTTTAGTTGTTGTGTAACACTACATGAATCATTTTATTTGCATGATTCATGTAAGCACAAACCCCTGCCCTAGCCCACATCTCTGATACAAAATCAGCATGCTAAACCAATAATGACTTGTATAACACTCCATGATGAAAAAAATACAAAGTTTACTTTTCTCAAACCATTTTGCCAAAGTCTAAAACAAATCATTATTAGCTCACCCGTAACGTGTCTTCAAAGTATTAAAGTACTTGATATATCATTAAAATTATATAACTCCTAACAAAAGTGCGGATAATTTACTATGTTCATCTATTAAATTTGTCTGTACATCAATGTGAGGATATAGGTTGAAGAGAGACTTGTTTAAACCCTGAGAAAAGGGTCATGGATTGTTTAAAATAGCATTAAGATGTCAGTGTTCATTTTCTTACATGAAAGTATTGTAGCACTACGACCCTCCTCCATCTGATTGTTATGCTATATTGATTGTATTCTATCAAGACCTACAACCAGAAACTGCACTAAAAGAGATGCAGGTGATGGTACAGTGGGTGATAGGCTGCAGACATCAGTCCTTTGTCGTCCTGGATCCTTATCTACTTTCAGGTAAGATCCTGTATAAAAGAGGTAGAGTATGAAAGGCAGAGGAGGAGAGCATATGCACCCAAGTGAGTTAGCTCTTTTTTCACATTTTCACCCCACCCCCTCAACTCCCTTTTTTAATGTATTTTTGCAATCACTCTAGGGTCCTCAGCCTGTCACAGCAACTGTATGGTAGGAATGAGGTTTTTCTTGGCAGCTTTTCTCATCCTTCTCAGCACATTGGTCTCACCCTGCCATCACCTGCTCCAGCTTGTTGGCCTTCTTTATGTCTGTCATTCAATACCACTCCATGTACACATATTCAACCTTCGATATCATGCGCCTCCAGAAGCACAGCCTGGACTTTTCCTAACATTTGTAGAGAGAAATCTCCAGCATGGGACACATTCAAACAAATTAAAGCTTAGAACTGATCTCCTTTTATAAATCGTCCACAGAATAACAACAGATACTTTGCTCCAATTATTCTCCCATCTTCTAATTACAATCATCTCTCTAGTTCACCTCCTTTTGTGTCTCTTCTTTTTTGATGTGCTACCTCTCTCTTCCTTGAATGCATTCATTATCTAACATATTTATTTTCCATGATTCATCATTCATCAACCACAACAAAATTACAGGCTTTCAACAGTGCTCCTAACCCACTCGACATTGTAAAATGAAAATGACACTGTTATTAATGTGCATGAGAATAAACAAGACTAAAAGTCTACAGCCACGCAAGGGGCTCTGTGAGCCATACTGAGGTACAGCAGTGCTCTGAGCTCAATGCTAACATGCTCACAATGATAATGCAAACATCTTAGTTTAGTGTGTTTAGCATGCTAGCATTTTCTAATTTGCACTAAACACAAAGTACAGCTGAGGCTGATGGGAATGTCAGGCCATAAACAGAAATGTTGACCTGACTGTGGTGCTAGAGAAAAATTCAAAGGATCACCAAAGTCTTCATTGTCTGGGGACCATGAATATCTGTACAAAATGTTGTGCCAATCCATGTTATAGATAAGTGAAAACTTTGACCTGCTGATGACACTAGAGGAAAAGTCAGGGCATCACAAAAGTTGGTAGGGTTTGTTCTCTGGGGACAACGAATGTCTGTACAAAATTTCATGGTAACACATCTAATACTGGCTTAGATATTTCCATCAGGACCAGAGTGATGGACTGGCCAACCAAAATACACAAAAAATAAGAAACGGCACTAAACCAATAACCAAGTTTCCATTCAAATTAGGCCACATTTAAAACAAAATTCAAGAAAATCTGCAAAATAAAATATAAATGAATCAGCGTTTCCATCCACTGGTATTATGCAACTATTAGAAGTTGGGAGCATTGAGAAACAGTTGGTGGTGCTAATTCATCAGTCATCAGATGCCATTAAACCATTGGAGAAGAAGAGGTCACAATGAGATGACGTGATTCCTCAAACCTCAAATGAACGAAAAAGATGTGGAAACCCTGATGGAAACGTTTCCACCTCAGCCAAGTGTAAAAACCTTTTTGCAATATTTAGACTTTTTGAAAAATTTTGGGCATTTCCACTCCTATGCTCAAATTAGAAACAAGTGGATAGAAACACACTTATTGAGATTAACTGTGCCAATACACAACAGGTAGAAACCAGATCCAACTTATGGCCATGGTTATGTGTTGACCCTAGAATACATTGTTAACAAATCAAAAGAATGAACTATGTTCAGAAACTCAAATGTGGCAAATGTGTTTCAGGACTTGTCTATATGAATATTAAAATCGCCAGCTAAAATAATTATGCCACAATGAGTATAATGGAGAACAGAAATGTTGAGAATTCAAATAAAAATTCCAAATTAAATCTGGGAGGACAATAGATAACCAGACAGACAGAGGGTGGGGTTGCATGTTCAATCCAGAAGGCAAGCATCGCAAAACTACCAGCATCAGTCACTGCTGTGGGGTATTTAATACATTTACGGAAAACAGCAGCTACTCCTCCACCACAACGTTTACTCAGCACTTTAGTCAGTGTTTTCTTATTAATAGACAATGGATCGAGGTAGCACTTTGGAGGAGAGACCGGATGAATTATAGCATGATGATTACCTCTTTACCTCTGTCCTACATTCGTATTTTGTCATCCCTCTGTCATTTTCTCCCTCTGCCCAGAACTGGAGAGAGTCCAAACCCTCTAGAAAGCTGCCTGCCTCACACTGTTGGGATGTTTGGAAAACAGCTAACTGGTGACGGATTAAGAGATTTTAGAAGTAATCTTCCAAAGAGGAAGCGCCCCTAGTCATGGATATGCTGTCATCACTGTTATTAATAAAGACATAAGGGATTAAATCAGCAAAAGTTTAGCTAGGTTTTACTGTACAAAGCTAGCAGTTGTTCGAACAGCATCCCCACCCTGAACACAGGGAACCATTGTGTGTTATGTTTTTGTTCTCCAAAAGAGAGATGGAAAAAATATGCCATATAAATTTTGTTTCTTCCAGTTTAGTCATAGCAGAGTGTTGATAATGTGTCACAGATCCCAAGTATTCTTCCTTATAACTGTACCAGTCACTAGAATGTCAGTTTTTTGCTTTTTACATATCACTCTGTAACCATATAAACTAATAATGTTTAATTGTTTTGATGTTTTTTTTTTCTAGTTGAGATGAATCTAAGGACACAGGAAGCAGCGTAGGAACCAGACCATTTGGAGAGCTATTTGTAGCTCATTATATGTTCATTAGTGTTCACTAGACTCATCATGGTGTGCCCCAGAGGAAAATGAAAGATTCACAGAACTTTGGCAGATGTTAAATTTTAATCAGAGAGGTCTAGACTTAGACCATGCAAGAGTCCTGAGCTTGAAGAGGAAGAACTTAGTCTGTATGGTTTTGGTGAATAAGCATAGCAGTTGGGATTGGAAGCAACCCTTTCACATTAGAGGGATGAATTTGTTTAAACGTTAATCAAAATTTCTCTTAAAAGACCTTTAATGTACTATGTAGGCATAACTAAATTGTTTTATGCATTGTTTCAAATGGTTCTAAGCAGATCAACAAAGCATAAGTAAATATGGGTACTGGTACAGATGCATTCAAATCACATACTGTATTCTTTCAACATATGATCCAAACTGTGGGATGCTGTAGTGCACATCCTTTCCTCTGATGGAACTCCACTACCTCCTCTTTCTCTTTGCATTGTCTATCTGTTCTGGCTTGAAGCATACAGATTGGGAATGACAGGTGATTGTGCCCCGTCTTGAAGTCAAGGATGAGGGCCATTACCCAGCTGTCCTTGGGTGGGTGACATCCATCTCCCGTAAGAGGCGTGACATGGCCAAGTGAAGGTGATGATGTTATGAATGAGGCTGGCTGGCAGCACAAGGTAAGGCTGGCCACTCTGTCACTCGGGGCTAGAGTTGACAGGGTCTTTGCACAGACAAGGAGACAGGCCTTGGGAATGCAGGCAAGGTTAACCTGAGTGATATCTGGAACTGATAGGAAAGTGACCATACTCAGAAAGGACATGATAGATGAATGAGTAGCATGAGGGTGCCGCGATAAGTCCTGTATGAAGAAACTATGTGGAATCCTTGCAATGTGTGTGTACCTGCATGGTAGAGTAACTCACTGACAGGTCAATGCTTGTTTCACATTTCATACCCTGGCTATCAACTATCACAGATAATTGGCATGTGAGAGAGACAGTAAGCAGGGAGATATCCCTCAGCAGAAAATCCTATTTTGCTTTGATGCCTCACAGGAAAGGAGATTTTAGTCACAGCTAAGCAGCGTTTGATCTGCTATGTCCATTTGTTTCATTGCTGCTTCTGCCAGGGGAGCTTAGATGAGCTAAACTGGTGATGATGCCACAGCAGGCCAGCGTTTTTCACCAGCCTGTCCTGGAGAAAACTGCCCAGCGATGGAAGCCATCTGGACAAGAACAGGGTAGTTCACTTCACCAGCAATTTACACCTAAAGCTGTATATTTAGGTCATATGGCAGAAGGAATTAGATGTCAAGAGTCTGCACTGTCAGACACTCAGAGGACATGCTTTTCCTTCTTTCCCCTTCCCGTCAGATGTCCAGCACTGGGGTCCTTTTAGGTTGCGTTGTAACAAATGAATGGCTATCACGTGTTGGGTGTGGTGGACAGAGGCTCGTCTGAAGCAAAACGGGCAGACGCTGTATGATTCTCTTTTCAGAGAGCCTGTGGCTGATGTAATTGAAGTGGGCAGAGTGAGGACGGGATGATCCCCCCTCACAGAAACATACTCATCTTCCCAGCTCTCCTTCCCTCCGCTGGCCTGCCAGGCAATAGAGCTGTCGAGTAGTGAGTCTACTAATGGAACACCCAGCTGGCTAGAGACTTCATCATGCTGCAGTGAATTATTCAGCTTCCAAAGGGCTCTCCCCAAATTATTTAAAAGCTCGCTTTAGCATTCAGATGAACAAGGCAGGGCCCCAAAGAAGTACTCAAGAATTTGTCTTTTAGGTTTCCATGAGTTTTACCCATCTCCTTTAAGGCCCCAAGCCTGGAAGATAAACGACTCTGCAAGTCTGCCCTCAGCGAAAATGATCTGATGATTCAAGCCTGTTTAATGAAGCTGCTCAGAATTCAGATTGCTGAGTAAACCACCACTATGAATATTAGTGTGTTGACTTCTACACATGAGATCATGTAGTTGGCACTGTCTGAAAAGTTTAGCACTTATCATTTCAACAAGCGCAGTTGCTTGTTGAAATGATACAGAAAAAAAGCTGTGCATGGCAGTTGAACCCTAATTACAGATTCGCTACTGTCTTAGCCTTCAAGTCATTGGTTTTGAATGATGTAAGACACTATGGGTGAGGACAGAAACCAATCTGCATATACAGCCTTTCATAGTGAAATCCCTTTTCTAACGCAGGATGTGAGGCACAGTTTCACCCTGTTGCAGAAGACTCAGCCCAGATTCGTCAGTCCTTCTGGGTAGGTGTCCTGGCAAGGATGACTGATTGGAATTCCATGTCCATATACATCACACTCGATCCTCATCCACTCAGCAAAGAGTGGATAAATCACTCCGTCTGGGCCGTCCCTCAGCAGGCCCCAGAAAGCCTTTAATAACAGGCTCAAGCTGCCTGCAGTGCCGGCCCCTGATTGTTTTGAGTGAAAACAGATGTGGTTGCTTGCTTCACAGTGCAGCCTGCTTGACGGAGGCTCTGAACAGACCTCTGTCACAAGCCTCTCTCCGCCATGTTGTCTTACTAAAACATCCGGCACCAATAGCAGGCCACCTGAATTCCCTCCCCACTCCCTATGGCCTCCGTTTTTCCAGCACCTCTCCATTGCCGTGCCCCATTGCAAAAAACAAAACAAAACAACAAGGTGGAAACAGGCTTCCCTCTCCACCCTCGTAAAGCCCACTTGAGAGCCTGGGTGAACACATTTATGCCCCGAGGCCCTGATGAAATAAAACACCAGCGCCATGCCCTTTATGTGAGCCAAAAAAACTGGCCATGTTTATTGCATCTGACCATCTGGGTTTTACATGTGCAAGTCTGCTGAACACAGCTCCACACAGCCGTGCACTCACACATAGGTCAGAGGTCGTGCAGACAGCCGATAGCTTATTAGCTGCATTCGACTCAAATGCCAGCAACACATGATTGCTATAATTTTGCCAGAATGCTTTTATGCTTAGAGCAATCATGCAGGTACTCACTCTCTTCTTGCATTTAGAAACATCTCTCTTTCTTTCGGTCTCTCCACCGATGACAAAATGGTCTCTCAAGGGGAGACAAATGCCTCTGCAGCAGGGGAACAAACCAACAGCATCTCCTGCAGGGTCCTCTGTGACTGATATTCTTCACTGATTTGTTTAAACAGTCTCAAATGTCCCCCCCACCCCCCACACCCCCCACAGCAGTCCCCATCCCACCCCAATCTCCTACATCCACCCTCCCCCAGTTGCACATGTGGTGTGTGTCCTGCCGGAGCCCTGAGCGGTGGTCGAGTTCCCCTTCAGGCCAGAAGTTCTAATTAAAGCAGGATGGACCCACATACTAACCCTGCCTTTTAAGATGATAGACGCGTAGAGGCCTGGCTTGCCCTAATCGCCCCTCCCCCTGACACACATAAACCCACCAGCCAGCCTGTATTTCCCCTTTATTCTCTTCTTGTCTAATTTGTTTCTCACACCACGTCTTTCTTTCTGACTTATCCACTGGAATCCATAGCCAGGTTGTCCCACCCAGCTCAGTGTGTTGTGTTGAACCAGGAAGGAAATATTTACCCAGTGCTGGTGTGAAGGGGTTGTGACCTCCAGGTCAAACTGGAGGTCAGGATGTGGGCGGCATAGGTATGGAAATGTTTAAATGTGTCACTCACTGGATGGCATAATCTGAGCAACAGGTTTGTGTGGGGATTAATAGCATTCTTTGTGGAATTCTGAGTCACTGTACTTATGGTAATTTTATGGTGATTCACGTCATGGGGTGAATTGAGAACTGGCAACAGACGCTCTTCTAAAAAAAGACCCTGAGACAGCCGAGAGAATTTACCTATCAGCTAGTGAAATGTATGTATTAATTTGCCGAAATAAGCCAATAAAATAAAATAAACCTATCAGTAAATTGGCAAGCCATGATGATGATATGGTGAAAAGAATATTCATTTTGCAGCAGTCCATCTTAATTTTATTTGTTTTTTAATTCTATTTAATTTTGGTGTCATATTTAAAGTCCTAATTCATTCAGATTAAGGCATTATGACTGATGACGAGTGTTTTTTCCTTCTGCAGAGAAAGACAGACTATCTGTACTTGACTTGTACAACAGATCTAGACCACTCGTGAATTTCATTCGCACCTAAGAGACATTTCAAAGTAGGAGAAAATTGGTGACTGCCAAAAGTTCTCTTGAATCACTCATACATGCCACTTAAGAACAAATCTTTTCGTACGAGTGGTTCTTGCATGAGGTCCGCTGAGCCTGTTTAACAAAGGAGATTATGTAATTATATTGACAGTTCAGACATGCAGGGTCAGAAATACAATTCCACATGTGAATATGACAGTTATGGTAACATAAGAATTTTCAACTCTAAGCTAATTCTTGTCCTTGTTTCTTAGGTGTCCTAGAGATCTGACCAATGACACAAAAGGAGATTGTTTAAGACAGCATGATCATCCTGGTAGACATTTGTGGCTGTGGAAGATATGGTACCAGTTCTACCTTTTTGTTTTTTCTCCTATGTTTTGGTGTGCCAATACACCATAACTAAAATGGACATGAAATGAGCCAAATAGGTGACACATTGTTGGACGTCATAGTTTCTAGAAGTAATATCGCTGGATAAAGTATGAATTCTTTTGGGGTTCTGAGAGGACCTCATTCAGTGTAAACTGTGAAACAACCAGGACAACTTTTGGATGTGGACATTAAATCCCAGTATGTTTGGAACATATTTTTTTCAAAAAAATCCCACTTCTGTTGTACAAAATGTTGCAGCTCACTGGTTACCTGAGATGTTAAGTGAGTGGAAGATTTTAACAATTCAAGTCCATTATAAAGATAATTGGTCAGCAGAAAATGGTCATGACCAAAAGGTTAGCACAACCGAACCAAGCTTTTTTTTTTCCTTTCGTAAATGAGTTATGGAAACACATTTCTCCCTCAATACAGAAAATAACTTGGTTCTGAAAGTGAACAGTATAGCAATGAGCATGACCTCCAAAAAGACATCAAGAACTCACTGAATTGGCCTTTGACAGTCCAGATACTTGACCGCTAACCCTGAAACGTCTAAATATCAAATAGGTTCATATATGTCCATGGCCTCATGTCACAGTGTATGTGATGGAATTATGTTATAGATCTTTCCTAGCCTGCAAATTTATCTGACAAATGTCCTGCCCAGAGGCTCAACGCACTGGCAGTTGACTTTTGTCAGTATTAGCTGTGGCTTTTGGTGTGGAAGTGATACTAGCAATTTAATTTTTGTTGATTTTTGTAAGGCAGAGACTAACTTAAAAGTGGTAGAATGATACGTGAGAAGTGGATGGGTGAATGTCAGTAAGTGTGTGTGAGGAACAAAGACAGTTCCAAGAGAGGCTGTAATGTTTCACTGATGTGATGTGATTGTCACACCACCACTCCTTTCTACAAGTATTATTTTGCTGAGGTGGTTAACAGCATCATGTATGGGTTAAAAACTGCACTACATGCCATATACAGTATGTGCCTCTAATGAGTGTCCATTGGTTTTGCTGCTGTTTTTCTAATATATAACTAAAGACAGAAAATTAAGCAAACTAAATCAGCTTTTGTAATGGCTGTTGTGTAATGTGGCTACTGCTTATTTACAATCTTTACTAAAATGTTAGAAGAACCATTGGAATTCACAGTGAAGATTAGAGATTTATGTGGTGCTTGATGGCTTTTCCACTATGATTTTAAATATACTAAAGCTATAAACTGTACCTGTAATTATATTTGCCAAGCAGTGACAGGGCTTGCTGGCTTAAATTATGATAATTATGACATCTGTATAGTACTTTTCATTAGAACAAACAAAAGAGAAAATAATGGTGCTCAGTCAATAAAAATTCAAAATGAAGCATAGTGCATACAGGATTTATGCTCTGGTTAGGCTAATTTAGCATGTGCTACCTGTGTGAAGCCCTGATAATATTTATATTCCAGCTCTTGAATGATACCCTGCAAATCACAGCCATGAAACAAAGTGGTGTTGAAGCTCCCCAAGTAGTGAAAACAACCAGAAAACAAACCCCTACCAGCAGTGGCATTGTCCTGGAAGGTACCAGCGGCATGAGAAAGTCCTGTTTCAGAGTTCAGCCATGCACTGCTCTCTTTCGATTGCCTTAGAACTAAAGAAAGCCAGGATTTCCTAATGCCCAGAATGGGGAGCTCTCAACAGATTGATCTGCAACAGGGGACTGTCCATTCTTTTGGACGTGAGCTGGCCAGAAAGAGGAAAAAGACTTTGGTGGGAGAACAGTCTGAAATAGACCTCGTCTGATCTCCAGGGCAAGTTGCACCTGATAGTGGAAAACATAAATCTTTGGATCTGTCTGTCTGCCAGAGGTAGCTCAAGATGGACCCCTTCTGTCTGGACGTTAGCATGGGTGAGTCAAACACGTGTTATTGTGAAATCAAAAATAATATACTGTATATTAACCTTGGTGGACAGATGTGCATATTATGTTAATAGTATTTTATTTTGACATTTCTGGCTTGACAAATTTGCTTGTGATTTGCTTGTTTTTGCTTGTGACCTGAAGGAGTATCATCATTACATTATTACCAAAATGAGACTCTTATTTTGTTAATTTGCTTAATAGATGGCAGCTTTGTAACTTTGTATGTTAAAGGCTTACAGTACAGAGCACAAGTGCTAAATTGTGGAGTATCTATAATCTATAATTTTGCCTCAGTTCAAAAATATTTCTGTTACTGAAATCACTTAATGATTTGATAGTTTTTATAATTGACAGCACACATTTGTTTTGGCATTAAACCATACACTGTTTATGTAGTTTAAAGGTGATTGGTGTTGTAAAGATTTGCAGCTACTACAGTATATCTGCACTATATTCATGTTTGTTTGAGATGGCTGAGGTCTGGTGCCATACAAAGGCCCTGTAAGCAAACTCTTGGATTTCAGACATCTAAAAAAAAAAGCGATTAAACTTGATTCAGTTTTGTACACAAGTTTCAGACCGAGACTTGGCAGGATGGAAAACCCTCATACCACAGAGAAGCTCTGGTGTGTTTGTTTGTCAAGCGGGACTGAAGATTATTGATTTTGCAAGTGTGTGTTGTCTAAGCGTAGTGTGTCTGTGTGTGCGTGTATGTTTAAAGGGAGAGCTGGCACATACCCCTGGAATGCAAGCAGTTTCTGTTGCAACAGCTATGGCGATTTAGAAGGCAGGCTAGACTACACCCACCAACTTTCATGATTGTACTTTAGATTGCTTCATACATATTAAGACCCTGCAGACATTTTGTACTGTAGGTCAAAGGTCTTTTTTCCCACTGTTTTGCATTAACTTTCATCCATATATGTACTGTTAGAGGTGGATCCACGTAAACCAGCTCCAGTAAAAGCCTCTTTTACCTTTTTTGCCATTCATTTCCATCTTCATTTTTCACTGTTAATCCTTATATTTTAAATATTCACATCTTCAGATTCTAAAAATCGTGATCTTATCTCATCGGAATATCTTACTCATTGATCACTCAAAGTTCTGCCTTACCCATATGGGCTTTGTGAAAACAATCAATAGAGTGGTGAGGGCTCAACTCTGCTCCAACGGTCCCTGCAGAGAAGGAGATACCAGCACTTTAAAATGAAAACAGGGTTTTAATACTGATTTGGTGAGTTGGTCCCAGGCAGGATGGTTTCATTAACTTATAAATCATTCAGAATAAACTTGACTTGGCTTTGTTTGGCAATGTTTGGTTCTTTTCAGAGAAAAAGAGAAATATGTAGCTCAAAATAAGCCACAAAAATAGTCCAAAATACTGTACAAGTCATGTACAGCGTTAAAGGATCTGCAAATTTACAGCTTTCAGTATAGCATGGCTCATTTGCATGGACACATCAATGCAACAATTAATAAAAGCACTGTAGTGCCGTGTGTGTAGCGTGATTGTATAGACTCTGTGCCAGTGTTTCCTAAGTTGAGCTGTATTTCAAAACTGTTTGGAAAGCCTCAAGCGTTCAGGTTCCATGTTATAAATCATGATCTGTGCAAGAATTGCTGCAAGAACTTGTAACATTTGCAAAATACCGCTGCTTGCCACTTCAGCTGATGAGAGAAAATAAATGTTCCATTTATGTGGCGTCATAGCTGAGAGGCATTTTTTAATTCTAAATGGTGGGAATTTATGGAAGAAATTCATTGAATGGTGCACTATACTGTTACAGAACTAGTCTATTTTAAGTCCAACATACTGTAATGAGACATAAATATGTACATTGTCACTAAAAACAAACGTTTGCTCTTTGCTTCCTTTCTCTGTGGCTTTTTCCGGTTAAGACTAAGAGAGAAAGAGGAGTGTGTTGCGCTAACACACTCTGTCAGGAGGTTGTAAGGTATTGATTGCAGGAGTGTATGATGATGATGGACTTTGACAGCCCGCTGCATGGACCTGAGCTGAGTCAGACAAAAGCCTGCTCCGTCTTCTGTCTGCAAGGACCCAGGGTCACGTTGGCGAAAGCCTGCATCCCTCTGTGCGCATGAATGCCCTGGAACACGGGCTGCGAGGCGGCAAGGAGACAAGAGCAGAGGAGAAAAATGGTTCCAATCTTTAACATTTGAATAAGAGCATCAGCTAAATGTCGACCCTGCAGAGTGACTTGCAGTGAGGATAATTTACCCTCAAATAGTCTCACACTCGGATATCAGCTTTAGATTTTCAAATAGAGAATGGTGATGAAATGTTGTTTACTTTCCCTGCATAATCAACTTCTTTTGGTCAAAATCTAGGAAACAAAGGAAACTTTTTCCTTTTTCCTACATCTCCCAGTATGCTTTTCAACAATCCTTACTGAAAAAGACTGGGCCTGTTGATTCAAATATAGTGCATGTCAAAAAATTGTGAAAATGACATAATTTCCCAGATCCCAAGGTGATGTCTTCAAATTGCTTCCTTGTGTCCAGCCAACAGATATTCAATTTTCAATTATCTGAAACAGACACATTTGAGATGAGGAAACATTTTCTGCCTTGAAAATCCATTGTAGCTTCCCTGGAAATGTCTCAACCTGATGATTTCATGTTGTCTCTGTTTGTCCATGTTATGTATGGGAATAAGGAGAAAGCGCCACAAAATAACTCGGTGCACCCAGACTTTGCCGCTGTAAACAGTTTTAATGGATTTTCAGAACATTGGGAGCCCTCAGTTTCTTGGAAATTATGAATAACCTGCTGTTGAGCGGACGTTAATAGCTTCTGACTGTAGTAAATGCATTTGGGTTTAGGCTTTTTCGTGGGCATTAATGGTAACAGTAAAAAAGCACTGCCGTCATTTGTTAGGGCACAGTGTCCCTACAATGACCATGTATAGGCAGCACCAATGTCAGGAAGGAGACAGTCTTCAAGCTTCTATGTTGGCAAACGTCTGCCCTGAAGAGGTGTCTTTGAGCAAGACACTGAAATGCTTAATTCAAGTTAAAAGAAACTTTCCCTATGAGGATTTGGGTGTCACTGTCATAATGATGCCATCATTGTGAAAAAAGGACTGGTAGCTGAAGTAGCAAGCAACAGAATGATCTATTGTCTTGTAGCAGGCAGGCATTCATCGATGTTGGATTAAATTGTGCGTTTTGATGAGCCCTATTACTGTAGTTTGTGAACAAGCTCTTATCCACAATTTTCTGTTTTTGCTCCTTACAAAGTACATTAGTTCTGTATTAATTACAATTCACATAACATCCCCTTCTTTGTTCACCACAGTACTTTTCACACTAATAGAAAATTGCTCATGCCTGTTCCTGCTTTTTGCTCTCCATATTGGAAAACCATTATGTTCACTGCACACCGTTTCTTTTAATTTTTAAGAGGCATAGCAAAATGGGGAAAATATAACAAAATATTTTAAAAGTGCTGTCAGAGTCTACCATGCTGGTTCCTGAATTAATTTCCATGTACTGTTCCCTTCAGAACATATTTTGAAATTGTGTTCATGTATTATCTCTTAAACAGATGATGTTGTGGACATGTGCACTGCTTTCTTGACATATTGGGTGTTCTGCTTTGTGTTTCTACTGAGTGATTTATGTAGAAATAAATGAAAAGCAAACCTCCTGGCATTGGCACCTCTGTGCAGGCCCACAGTGAGTAATCTCAGAATGTGTACTATCCAAGTCTCAAACTAATGAGCTGGACTGAATGAAAGCTTTCATCAAATCCACTTTAAACACTGTAAGCAGTGTTTCAGCCTGTAGGAGTCACTCAGCATGACTGGCTCTGTAATGACCTCCAAATGTGTTTTGTGTGATTGCTGCCTTGCGGTCTCAGTCACCCTCCATCATTTCTCTCACACCAACCTAATCTCACAGGACATTTGTACTTATTTGTATGAAGATAAATGCTTTTGGGTTTTCTGATTGATAGGTTCAAAAAGAAGTGTGCCCGACCAGGATGCACTTTTACATATACAGCTGAATGTGAAACCAAGTCCAAAACCTTACTTTAACCCTAACAGAAACAATTTAAGCTGGCTTTGTTTCCAAGTAATCCTGAGCTTAAACAGTTTGTAAATTAATGACAAAAAGTGAAATGTAAAATCTTTTTCAAACACTTCTAACATGCTGTTGTTAAGCAGGTATAATGTAATCCTTGTTCACTATCTTAGTTTAGAATGTTGTATTTTAACATTAGCTAATTAGCACTAAATGCAAATTACAGCTGAGGATGATGGGACTGTTTTGCAGGTATTTGGTCATAAACCAAAGTATTGGACAAATTTAAATTTTGACCTGATGATGGCGCTAGTCAGAGGATCACCAAAGTTATTACAATTCATCCTAAGGAGGATGTGGATGTCTATACCAAATTTCATGGCAATGCATCCATGAAATGCTGTACTTCACTCAAAACCACAAATGTCAAACTCGTGGTGGTGTCAGATGAAAAATTTTAGGGGATCACCAACGTCATTAGGATACATCGCCTGGTAACCATGAACGTCTAAACAAACGTTTGTGCGAATCCATTCAGTAGATGCTGACATATTTTACTGGAAAGTGAAAATTTTTACCCACAGAGAGTGCTAGATGAAATGTCAGGGGATCACTGAAGTCAGTGGGCTTCATCCTCTTGGGATCATGAATGTCTGTACAGAATTTCATGACAATCCATCTAAAAGTTTTTGAGATGTTTCACTAAAAATCAGAAAATGTCAACCTTATGGTGGTGCTAGAAGACAAGTTAGAGTATCACCAAAGTCAGTAGGATTCAACCTCTGATGACCATGAATATCTGTAGAAAGTTTCATGGCAACCCATCCAATAGCTGTTGAGATATTTCAGTGGCTAAGCATATACATATATATTATTATTATATACACATTACATATATTTAAATCATGTAATACTTATCCAGAGCTGCATGTAGATCAACTTCATCTACTCTTGCTGGCCTTTATTGAAGAATACATGCATGCTCCACTGTACATGGTCAGTGGTGAGTTCATTGTAACTCCTTGATGATAAAAATCTGGTGGATTAGTTGAACGAGGTATAGCATTTCAAGAAAGGAATGCAAAAAGAAGTAGCAGCCACAGTTAAATGGCTGCACATTATCAAGGTCTGCAACACCTTTTTACATGACATTCCTGCTGTGTGGAATACCATGCTCGGCCTCATCATCTCATAACATAATGAAGGCTGCAACTAATGATTATTATCATTATTAATGTATCTGCGGATTCTTTTTTTCAGTTAGTCTATTAATTGTTTGGTCTACAAAATGTCAGAAAATAGTAAAAAGAATCACTCGACCCTTTGCAGTTCAAACTTCACCATTAATTGATTGTGTGAGTTCACATTCAGCAAGGTACAAGTGCAAGCAACTCGGGAAGCAGGTTTTTGAACACAACAAAGTGAGTTTAGTCTTAGAATAAACAAAATGGCCCTTTCAATAAAGATGCTCACTCAAGCAGGGTGTTTGTCGCTGACATGGTGTTATTGATCCATGAGAAGCCATCACAGCTCAGACAAAACATACTGTAGCTAGCTCTGCTCAAACGACCACCTCAAGGCTAAAAGACGCCTGCTCATGCTGTAAGTGATCATAAGCAGCCGTGGCAAGTCGAGCAGAGGAAAATAGAATATCATTCCAAACTGACAGCAATCAATAGCAATAATGGACATGAGGAGAAGTGAAGGACAGGCAGTAAATCCTGCCAATCAGCTTGATGAGGGGGATGTTTATGAGCTGATTTATAGTCTTTTTGTCTTTTGGTATTTTTATTGAAATAGTAATAAATAATGCATTTTAGAAAATTAGACTTTGTCTTTGGTTTCTTGAATGCCACTTTTAGCCAGCTGGCAGCCATGGCCACTGCTTACAAAAATTCTATATCCGTTTGCAGCTATAGACAGAGATAGGGTCATTAACATAGACTTTGTCCTGGCAGTCACTGACCCAGTATTTGACGTATTGTTTGTCTAAACAGATTTTCTGCAGAACCAAGGGTTCTTTCCCCCAGCAACATACAAATTTAGCTCTCTGTGGAAATGCAATATTATACACCTAACCAAGGATGATACATGTCTTTTAATGACAAAACCTGAAGGGTGGGAAACGGGTTTTCCTAATTTATCTCTCTTTGCATAACAGCTGTATGCAGTAAGGGAGGTGGGCTTTAAACCTTGAAGAGAGATAGAAATAGAGAGGCATGAGGGTTGTTTGAAGGGGGAAACTTAGCATTGAACAAGTCCCATAGAGATTCACTGTATTCCCACAGAACCACAGAGCAATTAGTCACTGCTCATTAATGACTACAAGTCCCACACGGCACGCCCCAGCTGCCGCTATACCACTGATCCAATCTTTATTTGATTTAATATCCTGACACTGGAGGAACGTTGAAAATTCACAGAGCATAGCAAGGTGGAGAATTTTCTAAGGGAATAACGTGTGGCAGCGTGAGAAGGGAGGAAAGAGAGAGAAGACGGAGAAGAGGAGGAGAATTTTTCTGCTTTCATTTCAGTTTTCAGTTATCCTTTATTTAATCTGACAGTTGCTTTAAAGGCACAATCCATGATACAAATATAAAGTCAAGTCAAGTTTATTTATAAAGAACATTTAAAAACAACAGCAGTTGACCAAAGTGCTGTACAATCAAAGTAGCAAAAACACAATAAAAGTTTTAAAAAAATTAAAAGAGCAACTCTCATACTAAATTAAAAGCCAAGGAATAAAAATGTGTTTTAAGACGAGATTTAAAAACAGGCAATGTAGGGGCCAGCCTGACATGCAGAGGCAACTCGTTCCAAAGTTTGGGGGCTACAACTGTAAAAGCCCAATCTCCCCTGTGCTTCAATCTTGATCTTGGCACAACCAGAAGGAGTTGGTCAGCGGACCTGAGTGACCTTGATAAGAATAGTGTGACGCCACCACCAAAATTCAAAGCACAGAACTGGAACCTGCTATCATTCCTAAATGGATTGATTTTAGGTTTTTAATAGACTGACTAACTTTCAACAACCATTTAAGGTCCAATTTTTTCAAGTCTGTCTTAACAGAATGCCATACATGCCATAACATGCCATACAGTATAACATGCCATACAGTTGAGTCATATGTTGAGAAAGGTCACTGTAATCATTCCTCCTATCCATTATTGCCATGAAGTGATAAAAATACAGGACACATTCTCAGTCCTTGTTATGTGCATAAATATGTTCTAAAGTTCAGCGAAAGCTAATATGAGGCTTCAGGAGTCTAAATTATCCTCATCCTGGTTATTGTGTGCAGTTATTGTCGGTATTGTGCCCAGCAACAGACCTATATGCGACTGTCTCACGATGAATGACGATTCCGCCCCTCACAATTCCCGTCCAATGCTGACGTTCAGTGCCAAAGTAGGAGGTTGTGTTTGTATGTAGCGAAGTGGAAAGTAAGGGTGTCTGGAGTTTGGGGTGGTGAATGGGCCTGTACAGAAGCAAGTCAAATTTTCATGCAAGAGCCTGGAGTTTGAGTCCGGTCACAGACCTATGGTAAACCTTTGCCTTTTTAATGAATCATAATCACAGTTTCCCCCCAACCTTAAGCAAGTGTTTTCGTTGCCTAACCCTAACCATATCTTAATCATAGTTAAATTATCATAACCATGATCTTCCCCTAACCTCAACCATACAGTAGTTGCCATGCACAGGTTTTGCAAAAGGTGCAAAGGTTAGTGCATAGACAGCAGTATTTGTTTTGCTAATGAGCACTTTGTCTAAACTTTTGTACCAGATAACACCAATTTTGCACCTTATCCAATCTTCTGTGAATGAGAAGATCTAAACCACGGACAACAAAACAGAAACACAAATTTGACCTGGCAGCAAGCTATACAAGCCGCAAAATTTGCAGCTTCCTGCAGGGCTTTATTCCTGTTTCATCTGCTGCTTGACAGTACACCATGTAGGACCACTTCTGTTAAACAAAGCAGTCCAAGCACTCTCTCTTAATAAATGGGTCACCTTGAAAGTTTCTAGTTTTGTTACTTTCCCTTTTCTGCTCGGTCTCATGAGTCCTCGCGGCCTTTTCCTTTGAGAATGGAGCAGGCAGTAGGACACATGAGCAGCTCTCCAGAGATGTACCCGCGGCGCTCTCAGGTGATCTGCCCGCGTGGATCCATTTACCAGCTGAGCAGCTGCCATGGGAGGTTTGAGCCCTCTTAAAAGTCCACGTCAGGCTATGGTTACATTCTGCAAAGTCTGAGGCAGTGGTGGAGAGAAGGGACAGCTTAGGGCCAGGGGGTGATGTGGACCTCCTACCATGAGTTCAAAGAGAGGTCCCCAACAGCTGTGGCTCTCAGGGGAGGTTCAGAGGGCTGCTCGGGCATTGAGGTATGGGGGCTTAGGGTCACATGGCAACTCAATCTGACCTTAAAAACCAAGTTGCTGTGTTTGTCTTGATTTCCACATTTTTGCGAGAAATATACACTCCTTAGATTTCATCACAGGAGAAATACAGTAAGGCCCTTTCTCGTGTTTTCCTAGGACACAATGTATTTACTTCACAAAGGTGTTTGCTTTGTGAGGCTCTATAGGGTACATGTATTCAATACAACAACTGGCACAGTTAAAGGCTGCAAAACAATCATTGTGCTCCAGTCCCCTTTTTTCCCTTGACTATACAAAAATCTCTATAGCATAAAAGAATGCAGTTTGCTTTGGAAGGAAGCTAGGACCTTGCATTTTCTTTGTAAGTGCTTTAATACTGAGAAAACCTTGGGGAGGAAGTTGCACAGAAACCAGATTGAATCATAAACGTGTACAATTTTCTTCATGCCTTCTTGAAATCTAAAGCCTGAACAGTTCAGGATTTGACACAAGTATGAGGATTTGCTCTGACATTTATCGAATTGATGATACTGAGTTAGAAAGTTAAGGCTGGAATTGATATACAGCATTCGCTTTTAAATGAGTGCAGGCACTGAAATGCAACCTGGTAGGATTCAAGGTTAGTTTAGCAGAAATGGGGACAGACTATAGATGTGGTGCTGTTAGTGGTCCAGCAGTTCTACAGAAAATGTTAATCAGAAACTGGGAACACAGCAGAGTTACAACAGCCCAGTCTTAAGGGAAAGTTAATACTTGCCAATATTCTCAATATTGCTATATCGAGCTGTATCAAGGCTAGTTTACTTCTGCCATCCTCTGACATAAGCTAAACAATTCTTACTTGATAGTATCTTTTCAGAGTTAAATTGGATTTGTATGAGCTGGGCCACAAATGCCAACCAAACTTCAGTCACTATTCTGCAGTTTGTTTTACTGCACACTGTTTTTGTTGGATTCTGTTGCCGGTCACAGAGACTGCCAGTGAATGTGCACGGCAAAGACCGGCTTAAAGCTGTCTTGGGAGGTAAACTGAAAGAAATTACTCCTAATGCCAACAGGAATAAGACAACGCCTATACAGACAGGTAAAACAATTAAAGGAAAAGCCTGAATAAATGAGTGGAAAAAACGTATCAAATGCAGATGCTTCCATACAAGGAAAGAGGGTTGGTTTGATGAGCCTGACACTGATGTGAATCACAGTCTACTGAACACCTATGGGAGGTTTTGGAGCAATGTGTTGAATAGAGCTCTCTACCACCATAATCAAAAGACCAATGGAGGGAATATCTTTGGGAAGAATGCTGTTCATACCTCCAGTAGAGTTTCACAGACTCTAATCTTTGGAGCACTGAAGCTGTTCTGGAGACTCAAGGTGGACCAACACCTTACTAAGACTTTATGTTGAATTTTCCTTTAATTTGTCCTCCACCTGTAATTTGGGATATACCACATTATGTATCAACACATTATTTGCTGTAGTTAAGTATTAAATGTATTTAGCTAGTAAGATTAACTAACATGGAGATGTTTCACTTTGCCCTCTCCAGATGCATAAAACAAGCCATTGTTCAGTTGTTGGCAGACATGATCAAAAGCTTACATCCAAGTAAACACACCTGTCCTCAGTGTGGATTTGCTGTTGAGAACTTAAAACAAAATTTGTACTGGTACATGCAGCCACTATGGGACAGGAAAATAATGTCAATTTCTGTCATTTTGAGTTTTAACAGAATATCACCACCAGAAGGTGGATGGTCGAGTACTTAATTTTAAGCTGGCATTTGTAGACTCACAAATGTTGAGGAAATGTAGAGCTTTCAATGGCGGGGTTGAGAAAAGTTGAAAAATGCAAAAATTCTCAGTTATCAATTACTCAAATTCTTTGAGGCAGTCGGTTGCCTTACATTTTTTAAGTAAAGTCAACTTATCTGGGCTAACAGTGTGGGAAACACAGAGGGAATTTTATACTAAAGACTAACTCTAGAGATATCCTCTTGGTTTGTCTAACTCAGACTGCTGAAGCCTCATAAGCTTCAGATAAACTTTTGAATACATTTTGGCACTGAAATGTGGATTTGAGAGAGACTTAACAAATTGTGAACCTATCTTTTAAATCCCTAATGTCAAGCATACATCCAGCTTAACTTGGGAATTCACATTTTGACAAACAAACAAAAAATACTTGTATACATTTTGGTAACTCTTTGTGGTATGAGTCAAAAACATCTGCATCAATGTGACGAAGGGGATGAAGTTGATGAAGTGCCTTGATTTTTCAGGTATCAATTTAATGGATTTGACAACATACATTTCCATCTGGTTATTTTATCTATAAACAGTTTCTCAATTTAATTTCATAGAAGATTTTGCCTAGCTCTGCAATATTTGCGTGCATATAAATGCAGTTCAGACAGTGAAATATTTCCAAAATGCACAATAGCATTCCAGAATTACAGCTCTCACAGCATCTGAAAAAATAAATACTCTTAAGTGTAAGGAGCCCCTTTCATTATTGTATTTCCTGAGCTTTGATCAGTGAATGATCCAATAGTAGATCCTTAGATAAAGTAGAAATGTAGTACATGTGTATCTGACTTTTCAATCACCCTGCCTATTCTTGTCTTTCCTAGTTAGAATGTTCCAGTAACATGATACTGTATAAATATTTGTCCGACATAACTGCAGGCCCATTCAGCTGATCCTGTGGCTGCAGCTCCGGCACAATGGCCCCTTATCCCAACCAAGTAACTCTACACTCGCCTCCCTGGTCATTATTGATGGCCTAGTAAGTGTTACAGTTACAAACCAATTACTCTACCATTAATGTTAGATGAGCTGCTCTACAAGTACAGCTTGATGCTTATCAGCTTTCCTCTGTTACGTGCCTTTTTACTTTCACTAAATTGCACACCTTCTCCTGCTCTTGGTTTCGGTCTTTAATAAGTAGGAGGTGAGAATGACAGCTGGCAGTCTTAACCCTATATCTGGGGAAATTTCTTTCAGTTCAAGAGGTAAAGAAGTCAAGAGGTGAGCAACATGTCCCCTCGGTGACTCTAGGAAATCTGGTGACCCAGTAAAGTGATATCACACCACCAAAGAGGAAAAACGGGGAGGGAAAAAAAAAACAAAAGTAGAGAGGCGAAGGGATCGAATGAGTTGTGCTGCCACCTCCACATGTGGTTTCACCGGCGCACAGAAACGGTGTGTCTTCAGGTCAATGAAAGTAGAGCATTTAAGTGACACACACAAGAACAAACAGCAGTTTTCCCCCAGATGTGTTTCTGAGATGTGCCAGACAGGTTTGTGTGGAGGAGGGAGAGGGGAGAAAGTTATGTTTTAGGAAGAAACTGATACTGAGTATACAGTTTTAACATTTTTCACAAAAAAAAAAAAAAAAAAACATTTTGGGGCAAAGTACTCATTTGTAAGAATTTTAAATGTTTAGGCTAAAAAGGATGCTTCCATTTTCAAAGTGAAAATACCACTTTTAAACAGAAAGGAAAAAAAAAATCTTTGCCAATAACTTTTCATCACATTTTTATATGTCTGAATGCTACATTGGATTCATCAGCTGTATCATTGTCAAATCAAAGAAGGCAAACAGGACAAACACACATGGAAGTAATTAAAAGCATTTGGGAATTGGGTAGTTTTTTTGCATCATAAATATTCAGATTTTAAGAGCTTACCAGCCCTTGAGCACACAACCACATGGACACTTTATTATTATTATTTTTGTAACACTCACAGATAATGTAGGGTTTCCAAGAGTTAGTAGGATACCATAGGCTACTAAAAGGTTCTGAAATGAGTGCCTGGAAACTATCGGAAAAACATTTAAAAATCAAAAATGCGTGCACTTCTGTTTCAATAATGTAGCTGACAGTGTAGTATACTGCCCCATCCATCTTTATGTACAGTTAGCTAAAGGTGCAGCAATTACACCACAGCTATCCACAATCCTAGGTCTATTTTTGTTTAAATCCCAATTTTGTTGATTAATCCACTGTAAAATCCTCTTACTGCTTTTGCTTCAAAGTAAAGAGTACCTTTGGTTGAAGCTACTGTAATTTTTGATAAAAACAAGAGCCTACAGTCACGCTAGCCTCTCTGAGCGGCTGTACTTGGGCACAGTGGTGCTTTGCACTAAATGCTAATGTCAAAACGCTAACCATGACGGCGTCAACGATGCTGATGTTTAAGCAGGCATAATGTTTACCATTTAGGATGTTATCATGCTAATATTTCGTCACTGTCTTGTGAAAGCCATGTATCCCTAAAACATAACATAAGATGGTGTATTTTAGCTTAGGAAGCAGGGAATTTTTCTCAACCCATGAAGAAATAATTAACACTTAAAATTTGTCTAAAAAATTCAAAATCACCAAATGTGGAGAAACATGGTTTTCACTGGACAGTGACTGCAAGGTTTGCTAATTGGCACTAAACACAAAGTAAAGCTGAGGTTAATGGGAATGCCATTAGTTTAACAGGTGTTTGAACCAAAGTACCTATTGGACAAATTAACATTTTGACCAAATCACCAAAGATATGGATGTCTGCACCAGGATGAGTTGAAATAACAATCCATCATTCCAATCCATCCAGTAGCTGTTGAGACATTTCACTAAAAACCAAAAACGTCTACCTCATGGTGGTGCTAGACAAAAAGTCAGGGGATCACCAATGTCCATAGGCAATCTATCAATGTTTCTTGATATTTCAATCCAGAGAGGTGGACTGACTGACTGGCCAACCAACCAACTGATTGACATTGCCTTCCCTAGAGCCAATCCACTAGCATGGCGAAAAATGACATAATTTAAAAGTCGGAGCTATGTTACTAATTGCAGTGCTAGTTACTCTCTAATTTCCCAACATTGGACAGTCTCTCTCTCTCTCTCTCTCACAAACACACACACCTATGTCTCTGTAGGTGGTGGTGCTGAAGCCATACATCAGCAGCTTTGCAGAGGAGCATGTCCTTAAGAATATGATAAAGGGGAAGCAGGCATTTCCTCCTCAAGAGGGATGTTTTCCGTTGCACGTCCTGTCTGATTAGTGAGACCAGTGCCTCTTCCCCTGAACTGCACCGCTCGACGCATTTACAGAAAAAAAAAAAGTTTCATGTTATACAGTATGTTGTGAAAATGCTCTCCGTTGCATTGAGACGGAAAGCGTCTCCATAATTCATAACTCTGCTTTAGCTTGCACTCTATCATGAAGCCGTCATGAGACAAGTCGTTGTAGCTTTGTATTGACTCTCTCTTGCATCAACACACAGTTCATTCATCATATGCTTCTTTTGGAAATGGCCAAGTTTGGTTTACAGAATTACATATACGTAAACACTGAGACCCATCAGCAAATGTTTGTTTCAGCGATAGAAATGGGTAATGTTCCCGAAACTAGAAAAACCCAAGGTCAAAAATACATTTTTTCGAGCAACAAAACCCCAACAAACTTCAGCAACACTGCCCATCAGCCTTGTCAAAAATTGTTACACTGTGAGTCATGGCCTTGACTGCGGAGGAACTTTGCAAAGGAGCTGCTCAGTTGTGGGAAATCAGGAGATCGACTTGTCTCCTCCGTCTGGGGGCTGTTGAGGAGGAGATGCATTATCTGAGTGTCCAGAGAAAGTTGGGAGAGAGTGGCTAGCTGAAGTTTATGGAGATTTATGGCTCCTTCCCCAGGCCTTAATTGCCTCCTCCTCTGTGGGTAGTCCTGGGAGGCCTGCGGTGAGCAGTGACCAGCACCGGGGCTCCTGCAGGTGGGCCCACCAAAAACGCTGTTTACTGAGACTTGTTATGGAGACAAATGGTGTCGCGGAGCGCTCCTAAACCAGACGACAAACAAAGACGAGGAAGAGAAAAGCAGAGAGACGGACAGCTGGCCACTGAAAGGGTTCAGGACTTCAACTTGGCCTTCAGAGACACAAAAAAAAGAGTTATGGGAGCCTTGGCTTTACTGGTACCCATTAAATATCTATCACTGAGGAGTGCTGTGATAAAATATCAGAATCAGAATCAGAATACTTTTATTAATAGTGACAGAAAGAAACATTTGAACTTGATCTGAGGACATTCATTTTGTGATAAGTCCAAAACCAGAAATGGGTCTTAGTCTTTGAAGAGTAAATCTTTCTTTACATTTATTCAACCAGGTAACAGTCTCAATAAGACCTAGCTTAGAGGGCAACATAAAAACTATGCAGAAAACATAAACAGGCTGTTTGCCCAGTTAAGAGGGACAGGTATTTCAGTCCTCAAAAACCATCCATATAACTATTATCCAAGTGTTTTAATTTTGACATAATTTCAGTTTTCACTTGAAGACATTGTTCTTGCTGAAGGTAGCATATTGGCTTTTTTGCCCAACTCCATCCTAAGTCAGAGAACCGACATCTGGAAAAACATCATGAGACCGCAGGCCATACTGGTTGTTTATTTGATTTCCACATCATTTTAAAACAGTTCTCCACATTTAAATTACACAAGTATTTTGATGTGTTTTACAGTATTTGGCTGCATAAGGGGAGATTGGAGGAGAATTAAATGAGGCAACATAAGGTAACAGCTAAACTAGACCTGACTTGTTTACTAAGGTTATTCATAAAAAATAAAGTTAATAATGCAACAAACATACACATAGTTCTCCTAGTACTCCTACAGTTATACACTAAGGACAGCACCCTCAATGTGTCAGTTGGTTTAACTGACTTGTTTATTGACATCCTCGCCTCACTGCTGAGGTAGATTTTATAGGTTAAATCAATAAGATGACGACATTCACACGGTTTCACCTGGTGAGTCGATGCCATACACACAGCTTCACAGAGCTCGCTGCTGTTGATAGATTTTCTTTTCTTGGCTTGCAGGTGTTGCATCTTGCCTCAAGAATATTTTATGATGTTATGGTTACCTCAAATGCAAATTCTAAATAAAAGAAATTTATACATTATTTTAATCCTTATTTATTTTCATTGAATATTTGTGCTCCGGTAACCAAACGTTTTGGCTTGTGACCCTTTATGCCCACTCCTGATTCCTTAATCATAGGTTGCAAATGTCTGAGCTGTGAGCAGTTAAACGAAACACTGGTTTTCCTTTCTCAGATTGTTTCATATGAATAACTTTTATAGTCCTGAAGAGGTAAAACTCACTATTTCACAAGAAAAGGGGCCAAGGATTGGAGAAAAGACAGAAAAATATACATCATTTTGCCATGCATAAATATTTTTTCTTCTTTTTCTACCCCCTATCTTGCTAATCATCTTGTGATTTGTCTTGCATTGCTCAAATGGAAACTGCTGTCACTCTGATAAGCCATGTGTTACCTCAATCAAAACATCCACATCTTAATAAGGCTGTGGTAGCACCTTTCTCATTCTTAAGGAACTGGTGGAGAAAATAGGGGGTGGGTTGCGTGGTGTGTCACGGCCTTTGGAAATGATAGGCTCATGTTTATTGCAGGGGAACACGTCTTGAGTGACTGTGATGAGCCTCAGAGTGAGATGGCAGTAAGTGCAATAATGACTGCGAACAGTCTGGCCACTGAAAACATGAATATTGTATATGTATAGAAGCGAATTTACACCACACCACCCCCTTCCTGTTTCCCATTGAGCTGGGGCTGCTGATCATTGAACTGAACTTAACTATAGAAGACAGGAGGCATGCTGCATGTTGTCATGATGAAGGTGTGAAGAGGGAGAGACGGTGGAAACTGCAATTGTGTAATAAGTAAGTAAGGGATGAAGCAACAAGGCAAAGAACTGCAATATCCAAAGTGCTTCAATAAATGTATGCTTTTTTCCAATGATTACCATCATTGACATCATTACTTTCAATCAGATGTGTTCCAACGCCCACCAGCCCATTACAGCTTTGGCCCTGCAGGAACAACACCTTGTTTTCTGTTGCAAAAATTCAGTAGAGTAGTCATTAGAAGATGAACCTCTGCCATTTTGTCATTATTGTGCAAAAAAAATGAAATGGGTTCTGTGAGCCATCTGGATACTTTTTTCCATGTGCTACTGATGCTACTCCATTATTCTCTGGCTATCTTGGATCACCATCTCAGGCCCATTTTGTGACTCACCAGCTGCTGAAAGGCTGTTTATCGTTTCTAGGTAAAAATAGATACAGATGAGAAAATTGCATTAGCAATAGATTTAGAACAGTTTTTCATCCGATTTCTTCAGTTTCCCATAAGAACCATGGTCATACCAAAAATGCCTCAATCCTATTTTTTATACTGATGTCTACGACTGTCTATTACATGCAATTGTTTCAATTTTACAACGATGAAAGGAAATGTGGAGTTAACTTAGCACACTTTAACGCTCTTTTTCAGGATCAATGTTTTTAGTTATGCAGGAGCATCTAACCAAAGTGACCAAATGCTGTGACCACTCCTCCGTGTGATATTGATTTGACTTTAGCCAGAGCTTTTTCCACTTGTCACTTCCAATGTGTTACACCACATGTTCTGGAATATTCATGCTATATATATATATATATATATATATATATATATATAAACACCACTCTGTATGCCTTTACTTTCTGCTGGTGCATATGAAAGTAAGACTATTTCCTGCATTGGTTCAGTTTGGACCCCCATTGGAGTGTTTAGGTGCAGTTTTTATTGGAATTCTTCCACTGCCATACCTTTTGTACCAAGGAAATGAGCCACCAGTCCTCCTGGTCACACACAATCTTTAGCTCTGTTAGGACCTACTGTCTTTTATCCACATCATATTTTCTACATCCACTTGAGACAAATTGCAGTTCCTGAACATTAGTGGTCACTAATGCAGCCTGAAACATTAGTGGTGGTCACTAATGTTAAGGCATCACTTTCCGCTCACCTTTGATGGTATCTGTGGGATTTGTGGGGAACTGTGATCACTGCTAAGCAGAAAAAACAGCTAGAGAGGAGGACTGTGTGGTTCGGGGGGCTTGTGTTGCTATATGCACACCTCAGAGCTTAGCTAGGTGGACACATTTGTGTTTCAATTATACAACATACTGTATGTGGTCACATGCATCCTAAACCACGTCTGAATGTGGCCTGAACAATCGCATCTGTTGCTACCGTAATGTATTTTGAGTGCAATCACACTACATTTAGAGCTTGTTCCATTCGTGATTAGAGTTAGGGTTTGATAGCATTTCATCAAATTTGAATCCTGCATTTAAACTAAAACTCAAAGATTGACATTCAAAGAACATAGATAACATATTTAATGTCTCCTTGACCTGAGATCTTGTGCTCAAAACCAAAAATGCACATAAAATGCCTCTAGCAGCCATAGGAATTATGACTCAGATCTGTCTGAACAGAGGAAATAGTGCAACGTTGTTATGGAGCCACATATAGTCTACGAAGGAGGTCGGGGTGGATGGAGGTGTCAACAAAATGTTGGACTTGGGAGACCGCTGTTCATTTACCGTTTCCTATCAGTCGAAGCTGGTTTCTTTCTAACTATGACCACGGTCATAACTTCACCTTAACCAAGAAGACAAATGTCCCCTTACTGTACTAAAACCACAATATGTCCCTAACCTTAACCAATTATTTATTTTAACCCAAACCACAATCTTTTCCTACACTTAACCAAGTTGTTTATGTGCCTTAATCTAATCAAACCTGAATCATAGCAGTGTCGGATCAGTGTTTTTGCAACAGTGACTTGTAAAGGTTTTTGAGGCACTGAATGTCACTCTGCAGGGCAGTTACAAACGGTGTATTTTGTTGTTTCATTTGAAGAACTTGTTTGATAAATGAAGGGCATGACACTCTCTCAAGGCCAAAAATGGAAGACTTATTCAAAAAAATAAAAAAATAAATAAAGCCATGACATTTCTGTGATGGTACCTGTATCTGATGAAGGTCTCAAGACTGAACCACCATGCCTTTGTGTGTGTGGGGTTTTTTTTTCTTTTTTTTTTTTTCTCTTTTGGCCTTCATCTGACTACCTGAAAGTTTTGAATATTGCTCTTTGCTTATAAAAAATGGAAGAAATAAGAATTGATAAGAGATTTCTCAGATTCAGAGATTGGCAAATTAACCTTGTTTATGATCAGATCAACCAAGACAACTGCCAAGTGTAAACAGGACCTGTATTTCACAAGATATATGAAGAACAGTGGACTGCTATGAATCAGGGCCCCTAATAATGCAGTAATGTATACAACAGGCCAGGGTTGCCAGATCTGATGAGTAAGTGCAGCGGCTCCACTCTGCCCGACCCATTTGCTGGGAACTGGAGCTCTGAACGCTGCAGTCCCCGCGGTGAGGAACCCCCCTGCCTTCCCCCCAGTCCTCCGTCTAATGAAGACCAGAGGAGAGGATATCAGGCCCTCAATCAGCCACAAGTCCACTTCACATATGTTTTGATGAATCTCCGCTCATGTGCCGAGCCCTGCGAGCTCAGGGGATCGCGCCGCCAAGCCTTATCAGCATTCCTCAGAGGACACAGTCAACAAAACCACATGGGCTATTGCTGACAGGCGACGCCTTGACACAGACAGGCGACACCTCAGTGTTTGATCATGTGATATTCTGGGGAGCCGGGGGCAGGATTGTTTGTGCGATCATGATCACATGCTGTAATTTGTCGTGAAGCCTGTTGAACACTCAGCTGCTGCAGTGGAGTTAACTGAGGGCTTTTTGAATTGGGGTATTTGCCTGTGATTGACAGCAGGGTTTTCTAGAGTAAAGAGTGCAATGGGAAGTTGAGCAGGGCCTTTTCCCTGTCATTTCTGCTTTTGTATATTATGTTCCTAGTCCTCTGTAATTTTGCATGATGCTTTTCTCTGTTTTATATCACTGTAAATGAAATATCTTTGAGGTTTGGACTGTTGGTTGGACAAAACAAGCAATTTGAAGACGTTACCTTGGGCCCTTGGGGAACTTGTGAGGGACATTTTTCACAACTTTCTGACATTTTTTAAATTCAGTGATTAATCGAATAACAATAAAGAGATTTAAAAAATGACTTTTTCACAAGCATGCATGATACATATCTCTACCAATGTGTGTTGTATGTGTATTTGTGTTGTGTATGTATCTGTGCACGTGTCTGAACCAACAAGTCCTCCAACCTAAATGACAGTATAGGTTGTTTTCCAGTGACTCCCAAAACGACATATATAGGCGTACCGAACAACAACACGTGGTTAACGTTGTGAAATGGTCGCAGTTTGGTTAGGTTTAGGAAAAGATGATGGCTTAGGTTAAAATAAGTACTTTAGTTGATGTATTTTAACTTGCGTAGCCTATGTAAGTTAAAATAATATATAATATATATAATATAACAGTGGGGTCCTGGGTGAAAGTCCTGTGTTGTTTGATCCATCCATCCATCCATCCACCCCGACCTTCTCCTTACGCTGACTTTGGCGCTCTTTATAGGTCGGCGCCTAAATATGCTGCTTGCACAGATGACCAATATGGCCGTATTTTTGGGGAGGACAGTCTCATCATAATTACTACGACCACTAGATGTTGTTGCCTAAATAAACGTAAACATGGGTCATAATAAGGTGCTGCATCAACAACCTATACGGCTGTATTTTGGGGGAGGACAGTCTTGTCTGTACTGTATGTGTGTCCACTACTGTTTCCAAAGTCACACAAGCTAAATATATCACTGAGATGGCGGGAAATCCAAAAGCACACAGTACGACTTGTTCTTCAATAGTACACTGGAAAAGGTGAACTAATACTGTGTAGTCAGATGTTATTGAAAGGGATTGAGGGTATGTGTGTGTAGGTGTATATGTTCCAATGGTGGTGGGGAGTATTTCTTTTAATCCTTTAAATCTGGAGTCTGCCATTGGAACATTTTTCACAGACATATTTATGATATAGCTGTTTTCATTTCTCTACAGTTTAAATGAGTTGCAAGTTTATATCCTGATGTTAGTTCTGACTAACTTTACATAAGATAATATATTTACTGCTATGTGAACTTTGGTATTTGATGAAGTCATAATCTATTGATTCAATTCATGTTTTGAACATTGTATTTTAACCCCTTTTAACGTAGTTTCAGAAATAATTTTTTTCCTCACACTGCTTGGCATCACAAAAATATATATATATATATATATATATATATATATATATATATAATATATTCTGCATCTGCTTGTTCAAACACTTCATTGAAGCTATATGATGCTTATACAGTGCTGACTAAAATATTCAAACACATGATGTTTTATGGCTGCACCATTACATCAAACAGAAGTATTCTAGATATTCTGAGCATTTTACATACACTCCCCTGCAACTCAGCAGGAAATGTTTGGCATCTTTTGAAACCTCTAAAAAAATAAAGCTTTGTGGCGGTCTCACTGTGGTTATGCAACATGCATTTTTACTGAGATACAGAAGTGAAAAGGTGGTTGCATGGAGAAATGTGCAGACCTGGCCGCTTTCATGTAACACGAGTGGAATCAAATGCTGAATAAACAGAAATGACCCTTACTTTTCAGGTACTGTGGTGCAGAGGAGAAGGGGAACTTCGAGCAGGAAAAGACAGAAATATCAGGCAGATGAGGGGGAGGACATGAAAAGATAAAAAGTGTAGGGTAGGTTTGCAGGGCCTCGTCAGAAAATCCGAAACAATGTGTAAATTGACTGCATCTGCCCTTGTTTCATCCTACTACGACACAGCCTGAACTATACCCACAAGCTTTCACATTTCCACTGTGATTTTTTCATTTCATCAGCCGTGTAGTGTAGTGGAGGGGTAATGAGCAGGAGAAGGGAGCCATTAGTGATTGAGGCAAAATTGGGAGGATGAGAGGAACACGCTCGCACTGCTGCTTCAAACTTTCCTGGAAAGGGGGGGGGGCATTCTCTTTCTCATGAAACACTCCATTTATTTCCCAGCCATGTGAAAACACAGTAATTTTAAAAGTTCTCAGAGGTGCAATCTGCTGAAGCATCGACAGTTTACCACCTGTATACAGTACCTCTCCTAGGTAGGAATGAGACAGGAGTTGGGGGACGAGGGAAAACATACGCGCATGCTTTCACTATTAGTTCCAAACCTGCCTGGAAAATTTTATTTTCTGTCTTGTGAAATACTCAATATATTTTGTAGTCTTGTAAAAAAACACACATAATAGTTTAAAAAGCTCTCCGGGGTGCATTTTGTTAAATCACCCATGTAACACACAGTACGATCATATACAGTATATATACAGTATTGCCTTTGCTTCTACTCTAAAGTAGCAGGCATCATGTGAGAAAACAGGAAGTTAGCCAGCTGAGTGGTTTTTCTTTTGTCTGCGCTGCACTTTAACCCATAGACGGAAATAGTGCTATGGAAAGTGTGACTTCTGCCACAGAAAAACAAACTGTTCTGAGGGAGTAAAAAAAAAAAAAAGAAAAAACATAGAGAAACGTGTCAACCAGCAATCGAGCTGAATATTCTGTGTGGCCAGCGAAAAAAAAACTGACTACAACATATTGACAGAAAGATTGAAAAACAAGACTCAAGGCACTCGTCGTCTCTGAGCACACGGGTGAAATTTTGCCCAGTCTAGGATTTCCACCAAAAGAGGAGTAGCTGAAGCGAAACCGCTGTCTCCAGCACTCTGCATAACTGCATGCTGTTGTGCAACAGACGTACACTATTTACTTGTGTTTCCTCTGCCAGCTTGTTGTTTTACACTTTCAACATCCTGCACACGAGGTGCCACGAGAGGCTGACGCTGCTGTTTGACTGCTGCTTCATTTACAGTGTAAAGCTACAACAAAAAAGAACCTGTGAACAGAGGAAGTAAAAGTTGCTTTAAAATCAGTTTTATTAATAGTAACGTGTTGTGTTTTTCGCTGCCATATGCGATTATTGAGCAGAAGAACACTGAGATGGCAATTTGATGACTATGTAGCAGCATAATACAAATCCACCACAAACATGCAAACACACACATACTCGCGGACAATAGGGATGGGAGCTCAACGGAGAGTGAGGGTCCAGAGAAAGGTCACAGTCTTCAGTAAACAAATGGCTATTTAACCACAAACAAATCATTGTGCCTTGTAGCCAGAGCACTGAAGGATGTTACCTCAGGTGATATGACTCTTTTAATTGTGTTTATGTTTCCCCATATAAACAAAGCATCTATTATCTACATTACCTGTAACATAGACCCCAATTATGGACTTCTTTTGTTTTGTGGCCACTTTCTCTTATTTTTGAGGTTTAATTTGTTCATCTTTCAACCACTGAGATTAACATATCGCTGCCAGGTCTGTGTTCGGTCTGTCCTCTTTCTCAAAATTGCATGCAGCTATTTATTTTCAGGCTCTAAAAAACTCACAGCTTCCTGTGCAGCTTCTCTGAAACATTTATGGACTGATGTCACAGTGAGGTGATTGTCATGATCTTAAAATAGCATATAGCAATATCCTGTGTCATCAGGGGAGTGGTAAATGTGTCGAGTGTCTCTGTTCCAACATGTTCTTAGCAGACGATGTTATCTGCTGGCAGGATTTATAAATCGACACTCAATTGTGCGTGAGTTTGTCCGTGGGGGGTGGGGGGGTGGTGGATTTGAATGGAGCAGTGCTGGTGGTTTTTCTGTGAATGGAGCAGTGAAAGGTTGAGGCTCTAAGCTGTGGTCACAGTGTGTGTTTGCTGTTTATTTTGTTCTGCTTGACTTGGTGGACTCCTGGGTATAAAAGGGTGGGGGACGGGGAGGGAAAGGGGTTAGGAGGTCAAACAATACTATAATATGTAGTGGACTAGTCGACTGTCTGGTTTACTCAAACAACAGTGGTTCACCATTTCATTTCTAAAAAACTGAGGGAAAACACTAAGTGAGGCAGACATCGCAACAAGAGAGGCGAGCTGCACACTCATAACTCTGATTTATTTAAGCTTTTATTTATTTAGACAGGTCAAGGCAATCAACTCGAGACCAATTGAAGGCCTAATACGTGTCCACATTATCAAGAAAACAAACACAAACCAGGAAGAAACAGGACAAAAGTGAAAAGAGAAAACTTCAGCATTTTCACATTCAAATTACAGAAAGAATTAGTACAAGTTAGTATGGATGCCAGTCAGGTGACTCATCATAAAAGCTTTGGTGACACCCTGACTTTGCCTCTAGTGCCATCATCAGGTCAAAATCTCATTTTGTCCCATCTTTAACCAACAAGTCCTCCAACCTAAACGACAGAAGAGGTTGTCTGTCAATGACTCCCAACGTCACTTAACTTACGTAGGCTACATAATAGTTAAAATAAGTCAAAGTTGAGTTTTGGTTTCACAGCTGTCTCCTGGGAGAAAGTTCTGTGTTGTTTGACCCATTCATCCTGACTTCCTCCATATGTGGACATATGTGGGCGTTGTCGCCGCCTTACAATAAACTTAAATATCGGTCGTAATAAGCTGTTTGCACAGACAACCTATACGGCCGTGTTTTTGGGGAGGACAGACTCACTTTAACAAATTAGGTGCAGATACACTTTTGGGCACAGGACTGCAGCCCCCATCACTTTCATTGAAAGCACACGAGGATGGGATATTTTACCAGCCAGTCTGAACAGGAGGAATGTTTACAGCAAGCAAAACCTGTTTCAGTGACTTGACTTCACTTGACTATTGTTTTAAGACAGACTTGAGAAACTGTGAACTAAAATGACAGTAAAGGCACAGACGTCATTGCCTTTTTTTAAATTACAGGGTAAAATGACCTTTTCTCTGTGACTGTGTTGTATAGTTTAGCCTGTATGAACTTGACACACTGAATCCATTATTTTGACCTTGCGGAGGAGGAACGCACACAGAGTATGCCATAGGAAGCAGAATCTGTCAAGCACTGCAGGTGTATGCAAACTTTATTCAGGGTTAAGGTTGAGGGTGGTGAGGGAAGAAAACTTTTCTCTTTATTGAACTTTTTTAGGCAGACAATCTGCTCATGCACAATAGATTTTTCTTTATTTCCTTTTGACTTTTATGTCACCTACCCGCTGGAATCTGTTCATCCTGTATTTGCATTATGTTGAGTTTTATTGCTTCAAGCCCAAATTTGTCCCCTTTAATTTTGGATAATCATATAATATTTATACTCGATAAACAAAAACTAAAAATGGAAAACAAACTCTAAGACCCCCACCCCTGAGGTGTAGAATTATACAGTAAACAATGAAAATACAATTACCATGCTTCTCGCTGATTCTCCTTCAGGCAGTTTGCCATGGCATGCTTGGCCTGCGTCCTGCATTGTCGGATGAAACGAGTGGGACGACACCAGCGCTGACGTGACCGTGCCGCAGGTTGTGGAATCATACAACAACATACACATCATAAATCAACCAGAAGATCACTGAACAGTGAGAATTGTTGTCTAAGCATCCCACTCAGCTCCAGTCACGCCTGTTATGTGTGAAGACGTGTTGCTCAAGTGTGTAGGCAACGTGAATCAGTGCAACTACTGTCCAAAAGTCTGGGGGATGTTGTCGTTGCTGTTGTTACAGTCTATGAAGGGTCTGTACTGCAGAGTTGTTGCTGTAGCAGAGACACTTGACTTGGAATAGCACGAAAAGTAGAAAGGCACTTGTGAAATGTCTTGAAATGAGCATGTGGTTTTGACATATCTTGCTTGACATGCATGAAAGAGAAACATGCTTCTACCTTGAAGGCATTAAAACAACCGGAAACCAGCTGTAATTTGGCAGTAAAACACTTTGCTTTGCTTTGTTGGGTGTAATAATCTAATGATAAGACTCCTTAAATCAGTCAATATAATCCAGAGACTATTAAGAATGACCAACAAGAGAATCACCACAATGGCCAGCGGACACAGAAACAGAGGATTAACATTAGAGCTGCAACGATTAGTCGATTGACAGAAAAAAATAATCAGCAACTATTTTGATAATGGATTGATCGTTAAGTCATTTTTCAAGCAAAACTGCCATATGTCCACTGGTTCCAGCCTCTCATTTGTGAGGATTTGCTGATTTTCTCTGTTTTATGTGAACATAAACTGTATATATTTGGGTTATGGACTGTTGGACAGACAAAACAAAAAAGTATAGATGTCACGTGACTCTGGCAAACTTGTTATGCGCATTTTTTTGTAATATTTTCTCACATTTTATTGACTGAAAGATTAATTGATTAAATGAGAAAATAATCAGCAGAGTAATTGACAATGAATCATTAGTTGCAATAATCATTAGTTAAATT
Source organism: Macquaria australasica (assembly GCA_005408345.1). NCBI lineage: Eukaryota > Metazoa > Chordata > Actinopteri > Centrarchiformes > Percichthyidae > Macquaria > Macquaria australasica. The sequence goes on along the minus strand of SEMN01000190.1, from coordinate 29,724 downwards.
AAAAATATAAGGAGTTGCTTATTCTACTCAAATGTAGGCATATATCTCAGATCCCAACCCAGTTTCCTACAAATTATGCTCATACTATTTTGCATTAGCAATTATGTTTTCCACCTATTAATGTTTTGCATAATTGCAGAAAAACAGCTTTTGCAGGCCCTTCCTCCATTGTTGGGTGTGTGGTGTGCTGTGACGCTCCCGCGCCGAAGTCATATTCTGCGGTTCATAAACTTCACTACCATAATTCAGGGTTTATCTTCCTAAACTCAACTTTTTTTTTTTTCAAGGAACTAATGAAAGACACTGGCTGTGAATGCAGTCCGAGTGGCATTGCATTTTCCCCCAAAATGTAATTGCTGAAGCAAATTGGTTGCATATGAATGTAATTTGTTCACTGAGGTATTTTCCATTGTACACAGAGAATTAGGTCAGAGAGAGCAATGAGAGAATGGTGAAGTGAGCAGAGAAAAAAGGAATGTAAGCAATATGACTTCATCAGGAGAAGAGAAGCTGACTGACGAGCCAAACCCTTTGGATTAGTTTTTGTTGTTGTTGTAAACTGTTATAAAGGTTTGCTTTTTTGCCATATTTGCTGCTCCTGTTTACAGCTTGTCATTTCGTGACACTTGAATGCTCAGCTTCCAACCGCACCGCCCGTGAGGTGTTGCGATTGAACAAGCAACGGAGCCCATTCATAGTTGCATTCTAAATAAACTGACGTATTTCAGGTGCTGCAGGAGATTTCCTTTCAACAAGACTAATAGCAAAATGAATACCACGTTCTCATCATACAAAGCATGACCCTCATTAAAGCCAGTATATCATCATGAAAGATTCCACTCTTCTCCTAGAGTAGTCTGGTATGCCAGCCGTACAGCATCTAGATCTCTAATTGTACAACTTGTTTGTCCAACAAGAAGCTGAGAAAATGTCAAAGCAGAGCATTAGAATGGTTATAATTTAATTTCAAACTGTTTCAACCAATAATCATGAATTATTTATTACTTATTTCATCATTATAGGTTTGCTGACACAGATCAGCTCTCCATGTCACATTTTCTCTTCACCAGATCTAATGATGACGTTCCACGACAGAAGATACTTTTTGTCATAAATCAACCTTCGTTGGCAGAGTGTTGTGTCAACTCTCTATCTTTCTTTATCTCTCGAGTGGGACCTTTTTTCGGCATCCTTAATCGCCACCCGAAGAGGGCTTTTAAACTTCTTGGCAAGGCTCCCCGATTATTGTTTGAGGCGGCAGTGCCACGTGTCAGAATGAGCTTGAATCATTAAAATAGCAAAGAAGATGAATGGGGGGGGTCAAACAAACAGGTCACTGCCTCTTCATCATTCTCTCGGACCATAAATCTTTCCAGGAAAAGGAAAAGAAAAAAATAAGACGGAGAGTTTTTCTCAAACGTCCGTGTCATTTTTTTCAGCTGCATAATGAGTTCCCCAGCCCAAAAAAGACATTTTGAAGATGAATGAAAATTAAAACAAGGATCTTTATTCATTCGCAAGAATACACTTCTGTAAAACACAGCTGTTCTTCATTCTGTCTTCGGTCTTATCCGGGCTTGTGCACATTTGAACGCTGCGGCAATAACCTCTGTATACAGAGTTTAAGATAAGTCACAATTACATAACCAGAGCAGGCTTAAACTCTGCTCAAATAACACTGCGTATGAATGGTTGTTTTCATAGCACCAGGCTCATTTCTGGGGGAAGTGAGCTTCACATGAAGGTAATAAATGGAGTTTCCTTTTTGAAATCCACTCTGTGCTGACCTGAGTGGATGACAACCCCTGATAAGGTTAAGCAAACACCACGGCCTATCCGCTTCAACCCCGCAGAGCTACTGAAGCTCACATACAGTACACACACACATACACACATACACACACATCTGTGCTGAGCCACCACGTGCCATCATCGCACTGGTCGCATTCACTGATACTCTATAAACTGCTTCAGTGCTGATAGTCATCTGTTACTGCATATCTCTGTTTACATCCAAAGGTGCTTTACAAATTATGTGTGTAGAATAAAGCCAACAGACAGGAGCTAATGCTAGTAGTACCCACGTGGAGAATACTTTAGGACTCATTGTATTTATTTTCATTTTTTTAACTGAATCAGCACAACCACTCTGGAGTTGAACCATTGCAATTATGTTTTTGTAAATGTACTTAAGAGGCCTGTGGTTTATAATAAGCAGCTTATTCTTCTCACTTTTGATTACTAGACGATTTTTGAGCTGGTCTTATTATGACTTAATTTAATCCAAATTATGGGGATATGGTGGCTTTTTGCAGAAGGAAACATATTGTGACAAATGTTGGATGCATGAGGAAAAAGAATCCTGGTTTAAGCCAAAATCTGGGTGGTTTTTGGTGAAGAGTCTACAGCCACACACATTTTAACCTCAAGACAAAAAGCGAGGGGATCAACAACAACATGATTACAATTCCTCCTGAAGGGTGCATGGATGTGTGTTCAAAAGTTCAGGCCAAATGTCACTCAGCCCAAAATGTCAACCTGCTGGTGGTGCTAGAGGAAAAGTCAGGGGATGACCAAAGTCAGCATGTTTCATCCTCTGGTGAAAAGTGAATGTCTGTACACAATTTTATGGCAATCCATCGAATAGCTGTTGAGATATTTCAGTCTGGACCAAAGAGGCGGATATTGCTATGCATGGCTAAAAGTGAAAATGATTAGTATGATTTTAATTTACTTTCACTTTTGTGTACAATGGCAGCAAAACTCCGGAGTAATTTCCTTTGTGGTAACTGTTGTAAAAAGCTTTGACAAATTGGTAGAAATTATAGCCAGCATACAGTAGCGGCATCAGCCAGGATGGCAAGCATGAAAACATGAGGGAGATTTTGGCAGCTGGCAGTCCCACCTCCTTCAGCGCCGCAGCCTCTTTATAAACTATCACACCTTGCTGAGAGCTGCTCCGATCTGGCAAAGAGAAAGTTAGAAAGAGGAAGGGAGGGAAGGAGGGAAGGAGGGAGGGAGGGAGGGGGGAGGGAGGAGGGGAAAAGGAGGGAGGGAGGGGAGGATGGGCAGAGGCTTCCTCATAGAGCCTGGAGCTGTGACTGTGAGAGAAGACTGTTACGCTATCTTCACAAAACCCCCTAGACCGGGGAGGGATTTTATCTCTGTCCTCTGGGACTGGAGAAGGCAATGGAAGGTTATTTCCTGAGAAGTGAAGCAAAAGAAGGAGTGAGCAGGGAGAAAGGGAAAGAAATAAAAGGAGGGGAGAAAGAGGCGGGTGAGGAGACTTTGAGTTTGCGGGATGGTGAAATGAATAGGAGGAAAAGGGACGACCCAAAGCGACAAAAACACAAAGCAACAACAAAACACAAACACGGCCCATCGCGGTAACCCTCCGTCCCACCTTTTCACACTGCGATTTCCACAACAAAAACATCCACGCGCCATCTGAGACGCTTCTGGGTCACAGTCAGAGATACGCAGAGCAAGTCTCAGTGAAAGAAATACTGTACATAAAACATTTCGGCACTTTAATGTCCTGCCTCCTTCATACGCAGTTTTTTCCTTAGCCAAAGCCACACAGAACAAACAGCTATCAAAGAGGAGTCGGGAGGCAAAGGCATAACTCAGTGATTGAATTGGAGAGCACAAAGTCTTCAAAGAGACCCATGTGAGGGGACCCTGCTCTGGATCTGGGTCAGGCTGGGGTTTTCTCCCTCTTCTCGATCACTCAGTTCATAGAGACATTGGATTCAAAGAGGATGCACTGGTGGAGTTAGTTATTAGTGCTGTGTTTATGAAGCATCTCAGATTAGTCCTAACTGTCCTAACAATATTCTCAAGCAGCAATCAGACTGCAGCAAATATTTTGCCTCGCTTTATTTGTTTGAATTTGACCGCTGGAATGTTTTCGCTGTCCGCGGTTATTTCCATTTCCCACAGATAGACAATGGACAGACTGTACAGATGTTAGCTGTAGCCGTTAGATAGCTAGCGACATAAGCACCAACAGCTGAGATTCAGACTTACCGGAAACTGCACAGCGATTAACGTCTTTGTACTCCCTCGTGTCAGGGTTAAACAGCTGATGTACAGTCATCACGGCGTTGATTGATCAGTCTCTCTTCCATCTTCACAGTTGCTGGGTAAACAGCAGAATGCTACAGTGCTACATGGTCTGATCACCGGTGTGACTGGCCACCGCAGCGTGACGTCGGTTGCGTTTCTCCAAAGGTGATTCTGTTTTAACTTTTTGCCGCAGTACCCCCTGCGGCCCCCACCACTGCAGCCTAAACGCACTTCCCACGTTCATATGAATGGGAAGACTGGCGTTTTCACCACAGCACCTGATTTGGTCTGAATATGGCCTTAACCTGTTGGCACCGTGGAGGTTACTTTTCTTGTTGTTTAGCCTCCTCTCAAAAACAAGGTAACCTCCAGTTTTTGATGTTTTTGAGTTGCACTCTTCTCACAACCTAAACCACTTTATTACCAAGCAAAAAATAACATTAAGCTTCTTCAAAGATGATGACTGGACTTAAACTTCTTTCGACTGATTTCGTCACTTAATCTTAAATTGTGCCCTCTTTGCGGAACAGTCTTCCAATCTTACAATTTACGCTTAATGGGAAACAAAGAAATACAGTTTCTGAGAAAAAAAAGACATTGCCATACATTTTATTTTACAGCCTTGAGCGTCCCCAAATGGTGACGAAATTCAGTCTCAAAGTACTTGTGCATGTCCTCTGGGGTATTTTTGTGCCAAATCTCAATGCCTCTGCTTTAACTGTCACAACTAGGAATGATTCTGAGATGCTTGATAAATGGAAGCCCAGACTTATTTTGCACCACCATCTCAATTATTCACTCGCATGAAAGACTCCACAGTGCTGTATATTCCCATGTGGTAGAATCTACAGCCGCGTAGGTCATGTGTCTATGTGACTGTGCTTGGCGGGGGGAGCACCTATCGAATTCAAAGTATTCCCCCTTCCGTCTCACCACACACCTCCCCTTGCCATCTCGAGGCGAGGGTGACTTTGAGCGGGAGATTTACTGTTGCCGCCAGTAGCGACGCAGCAGATGACAGCACGCTGTCTCTCTCCTCGTTCATCAGAAAGAAAAATGGACGGGAGCAGTTGGGCGCGGACAGGACTGAGCCATCCATCTGCCGTAATTATGCACAAAGCCGCTGATATTTCTTGTTGTCGTACTGCCTACTGTGCCAGGACCAGGACTTGTGAGATGGACGGAGCTATGCTATGGTCACCTCTTTTCAAACACAGACGTGAACTCCTCCCCTCTGCAACTGATCAGTCTTTAATTAGATAATAGAGGTGGAAAATGGATATGATGGATGTATCTCAGCTTAAGTTACCTGCCCTCTGATATCTATTACAGGGTGAACTTCATGTCTCATGTAGGACTGCAACTGACAATTATTTCCGTTATCAATAATCTGTCAATTGATGAATTGCTTAGAGCATAACAAGTCAGAAATAGTGAAAACATGCCCAACAAAAAATTCTAAGAGCCCAAGATGATGTCTTCAAATTGCTAGTTTTGTCCAACCTAACAGTCCAAAACCAAAAGATATTTCATCTACAATGATAAATGTTAATTGACTAATCAATTAATCAACAAATTTTACAGCAAGATCTTCTCAGTATTTTCGTTTCATTTTATTATGTAAGAAACATAACACTGAAGCAGGAAACCTATGTGAGAATGATTTTTCCTGCTTGTCTTAGCTTTGCGTTTTCTTAAACAACTACAACAAGTATACTGTACTGTATGTGACAAGAGGCTTTAAAGACTCCTGGACGAGCAGTTTTTACAAGACTGAGACTTCATGAGGCCTCCACCTCTGCACACACTGCCTTGTCTGTGCCCCCATTCATTGGTGCGGGCCCACCGGCCATTTATGTCTTCTGTCACACTTTAGAGGAATTTTCCATATGTTCGATGTGGGATTTTCGGTGTCAGTTTGCAGAAAAATGGACGGAAAGGTTCTTTCTGCGCGGCTGCTCTTTTTCACTCAAACTCTAAGTCTATAGGACGTTACACGCAAACAATGAGCAGATACTGTGCAGTGGCAGACAAAGGCCCAAGTCAAACTGTATAGGAATTTAAATAGAGCGATCCCATAGGGTCTGTTCCCTGTTCACCCCCACACTGATGCACAGTGTTTGAATAGAGGAGAGCAGGAGAAAGAAAATGGGCTCAAATTCTGTCATGCGGTTCTGTTCTCCATCCCACTGTGGAAAACATGATTAGTTTTTTGTCCAAAGGTCCTTGTGCATACGGTATTGTTCCTCTGTATTATGGCTAAGCTTCTTTTTCCATTTCCCATCATTCTTTCAAGACATAAGAACAAAGGGAGTGCGATGTAAAAGCTGCAGCTTTTTTTATTTCTGCGCATTACATTTTATGTTAGGAGTCTTTTGAAAATGGGAAGAAAGACATTTAGAAAATAGGTAAAAGTGCCAGGTTTAATATCTGAGGAAAAATACCAGATCTGAACCCTGTAACTGGGACCAAATGTGGATGTGCGTACTCTATACTGCGTGTGTTGGAGGAAATGGGTGGAGGTGGGGATGTAAAGGCAGCCACAGGCTTCCAAAGGTTTGAGTCATCATCCATTTACAGAAAATAAATATCATCCAATCAGAATGATTCCAACCAGTAAAGTGGAAATTGCATGTAAAGAGTGCTGTAAATAATCCATAAATCCAATACTTTACATACATTTTTCAGCACACACAGGCTATATGTGCATGAACCTCTTGGTGGCTGATTAACTTCCATGCAATGAGCCTAACAAGAAAATGGGAATACATTACGCAAGCAAATACAGTTGTTGGTATAGCAACCAGCCCCTTAGTATATCTCTACAGTCTGACTAATTTCATTGTTTCCAGACAAACGAAAACAAAATAAAAGAATAAGTCCGGCTCCCTCCCATGTGTGCACAGCGGGCGAGCGCGAGAGAAACAGCAGCAAGCCATAGCCTCCCTGACACATTTTTTTTTTCTTCATCTTTTTAAATTAAATATTCTCTCTCATCCTTGGTGTGGAGCTATAAGCGCTTCAGGTTGCGAGTGGGGGAGGAAGGGAGAGAGGAGGAGAGGGCTTTTTTTTTTCTTCCCCTCTTTAGGAAACTAGATATATTTAGAAATAGGCACATTAAAGAATAAAACCCCCAACACTAAAGACACAAAGATGGAAAAAAAAACCCACTAAAGACCAAAATCCCACCCCTGATAAATCACATTATGAGAAAACAGTAAGAGGAAAGAAAACTAGGGAAGGGATACTTTTACACAGATGGAACGGTTAGTCCATAACTGTTGAAACATTTACAGCAAAGTCTGTGCAGATGGTTCAATTATTCCTTGTTCTCTGACAGACTATTTGTCATTTATATCACCTTGCTACAGAGTGAATCTGCAGATAACTATTCTACGTTTGTGTTGAAATAATTTTAAGGTCACGGTGCAGTCATGCGTAATGGATACCTACCTCCCTGATTTTTTTCTGTTGTCCTAAAATGACTGCTGAAGATTTGCCTTGTGCAGTTTAAATGACCTGTTCAATAAATACAAATCACCAAAACACCCTGATCTACCTGGAAGGGTATAACCACTTACCAATGCATTTCAGCATTTTTGCTTTTAATGTTATTTTAGAGCATTATTTTTTATATATTATTAATTAGTAGTATTTGGTACCATGCCAACAGTGACTACAGACCAAAGCCTGTCTTTCTCATTTGTGTTACATATAAGTCTGTAACAGACCTGTGTCTGCATTTACTTTGACTTGATAAAATAACATACAGAGACAGAGTGTGCTAAGTGAAACTGAGGGAAATGTGAAATATGTCACTGATACTCTCGAACAGGTGTGTTTCGAAAAAGTCGCTATCAAAGTTCATCATCCTCATCCACTGAGGATGTTGTTTTTATAAAGATTAGCATTTTGTCAAATGAGTCACTGCCCTTTAAAAACTCACTCATTCCATTATGACTTTTTCAGTTTTTGAATTCTTGTTTCTTTCGTTATCGTTAAAATGTCATGCAAGGTGAACAACACACACACACACACACACACACACACACACACTGGCAGCCCTTATTTGCTTTCTATTAAAACTCCTGCATCTAAAGTGTTGGGAATGACCTATCACATTACATAATTCATGCATGGAGCTTGTGAATAATGAATGTTTCAGTCCCAGTTGACGTGGTGCCAGAGGTGGAACAGCACTGCTCTGTGTCCAGCTTTGCATCTCTGCAAACCAAACGGTGACGCCACAGGTTGTCTCGCTCTGTTTTTTAATTTTTTTTTATTTATGTATTTATTTTTTGTCCTGCATGCATGGGTTACACAGCACAAACACTAAATAATGAGACATCAACATGACAGCATGCTGTTTTTCATTAATGTCTTGTTGTTTTTCCCTGCAAAGAGTTTTTTTTCCCCCATGTACTGAGAAATCATAAGGATGATATTTTCCTCGCAAAAACTGAGTCATCTTTTAATCTGTGCTGCTCCTCCCATCAGACCAACTGTCCATGTTAATGTTTTATCAGGCCTTTAAGGCCCATTCATCACCCTCCTTTGTGTAGATGCCAATGAGGCATCAGGCCATGGGAACCCAGTGTTTCTAAAGAGCCAGCAGCTACTTGCTGCTGGTGACTGCATGAACCTGAGCTTTATTAATAAACAAAAGCTGACGTGTTTGTAGCCTGAGAACTTACGAGTGATGAGACCTGCGTTAGAAACATGCCAAGGCAGGAGTCGGAGAGTCAGAGCCACAGTTGGTGTCATTAGCACGGGAGCAATGGACCCCAAACCAGCCTGGGGCTGCTCATCAGTACTTGTCACGAGGCTGGCTTCATTAGTCACTGTCCAGATGACAGGAGCTCTTGTAAAGGATATCTCACCCCCTGTGGAGAGCCAAGTGTCCTCGCAAATAGGCTGCTGACCTCCAGAGCGTCTCTGGTCCTGAGGGGGCAGAGTGGGGGGAAGCCGAAGATGAGGACAGGCCAAGGGTGGGATAAGGGTGTGCAGACCACAGGGGACGGCCAGGCCAGGGCCTCTCCTTTCTGGAGAATCCTGGGAGCTGACCTGCCCCTGACCCCATCTGTACAATGAAGTTAGCCAACTGGTGACTCTTGCACACTCTGATGAAATGGCAGATTCCCTAGAAGAAGAGAGAGAAAGAGAGAGAAAAAGTCTGGGGCCCCTCTGAAGGAAAATGGGATACCCAGCAGTGACATGCTAATCCGCTTGGTTGATGATTAGGAGTTGGGGGGATGGAGAGGTTGAAATGAAAGGCAGAAATGAAATGATGAGAAAAAAATTCTTGGCATCTTTTTGATGTCTCTGCCTTTTGATTCTGTCTCTCTGCTATGCTATATAAATGACAGCAGCTCTGTCAGAGTGGAGGTATCTGTCCAACATGTGGACGTGTGATGGGAGATTATGCTTTGATGTTGATGTTCTGTCTGGATTACGTGAGACACGATACACAGGCACTTTTTGATATTCATTTAATGCACCTCTTTATACGCAAATTCACTGACACTGAATTAGAAACACTTTGATGATTAGATAGAATCAACAGCGTTTGAAAAGGAGTGGATTTGAGGGTGCTCACTTGTACATTATAAATCCAATACCAATACCCATTCATAACATGGCACATTTTATTTTCTGACCTGTGTCAGAGGCTTTTAATTTTCAGAAACCTGCCTTGCATTTAACCAAACAACAAAACAAATATATGTTTAGTATTTGTTTTGTTGTTTGGTTAAATGTTGTTTTGCCACATGTGTGAAACAGTGTACGGCTTGGGACTTTCAGAAAAATATTCTGATAATAAAGTGAAATCAAATCAAATCTGGCTGAAATAATAGTTAATTGGAACCCATTGGCTGGGTATTAAACCTCAGTACGTTTTGAGTACTGATCAAAATAGAACCAAGTATTGAAAACTATCAAGTAACAGAAACACTGAATGCTTGGCCAGATTGTGATGGAGACATTTATGTCTTTTGAGATGGTCACAGTCAGATAGGTGATTATGATGCCTTCAATTCCTGTCATGTTTTAGCTGAGAGACATATCAGATTACAGGTTGAACCCTGACCAATCACAGCGTGCTTTCCTGTCTTTCACAACCTGCATGACTTGCAAAGGTGATTGGGCAGAAGGGGCCAGATACAGACTACTAGGATCTGGAATCAGTGTCACAGGGAAGACATTGTCAAACTATAGGCACAAGTAGCAACGAAACAAAAAAAAGTACTACCATTGCTATTGGGCTGATTTGACTGAGTGAATTGGGCTGTTAATGTAGCATGATCCTGGCATTAGTCTTGGTTCATTATTTTATGATCAGATATTTTCTGATTTAGAGTTCGTAGTGACGACTCTGCAGAGAATTATCACCTGACTCGCCTCCGGGCACAGCTCCGGGTTAGCATTTGAGCAACCCTGTCTCCTTAAAATTACCTTTATATAGGCTACAACTAATTTGCAACAACCAATACACTTTGGAAGGAAACTTTATGCCGTCCAGATAATTTTTTTTCTGTTAACAGAATGAGGAAATGTTGTTAATTAACATATCTGACAAGTCACAAAAATGTTCATACTGGACGTATCAGTAAAATGTTCATTGACAACATATTTCATTTGTCTACCGACAAAATATAAAATTTTGTAATACAATATCGTCTTGTAGTGACTACAGCATTATTAGACTTTTTTATGGTTATGTTAAGGCACTGGATACACTTGATAAGGTCAGGGAAAGACCACGGTCTGGTTTAATACAGAAAAAGTCCACAGTGACTTGAGACACAATGTGTTTATTAAAATTTTAACTGAAACGACGATCTTTCCCTAACGTTAACCAAAGTGCTTTCGTTGCCTGAACCTAACCACAGACTGGACTCTGAGACGCTACCTGCTCAGCACCAAACAGCAGACAGATGAAATTAGCAACTACATAGTGGAGCATTTAGCAGCTAAAGAGCCAGATATTTCCCTCAGGAGTTGGTGGAGACCAAAAAACAGAGCTAAAAGAGTGAATACTGGAATTATAGTATCATCAGGTGGCCATTTGTTACCACAACTGACTAAAGTATTGTTTTGGAATCAGAACTGGTAGTACTCTGGTACCGTACTGGAACTGGTACTGGAAGGTTGAAAATTGAGACACAGTAAGAATAAATTTAATCAAGGATAAAATTTATTAAATTGTACAGGGTGTCTGAGATACATGGTTGTGACTTTAATATGACATTTCAAAGTTTTCTTTTGTTTAGAATGTTCAGACTTTCTCCATTCATGCTGGGTAACTTGCATCGTACATCACAGTGTCCGTACTCGCCAGATGTTCATAAGTGAGAGCAGTGTGAAGCAAACAATGGAGAGGGAGAGCCAGAGTGACACAATATATACAACAAATACCACATGTCGACAGCAATCCATTAGAGAGACTCATACATCACTGCAGGACAATAGCTGACTTCACCCACTGAAGACTTCTATATGGTGTGTGATCCATCCGCGCACACACACAGAGCAGACTGTACTCAGCCCATGCTTTAATGTATCTACTGTACAAGTCTGGGGAGAAGAAGGCTGGCCCAGAAAGTCCTCCTGATCGTTCGCACTTTAACTCCAAACCTTCTCTTATTCATATGCCCCTTTTGTGCTCACCACAAACGGTGTGCTCAATCACATTATCATTACAGAGGAAATCAGTCATATTAAGCCTCTGAGCTGTCACTTGCCCCGCAATCTCAGCTGTGCACTGCCAAGAAAGCGTGGCAGGGCATAAGATGCATGTGAAATGAGATTTGCATAAACAGTGTTGCTCCATCATTTATTTATTTTCTCCCCTCAGCTAAATAAATAAATAAATAAATAAAAGATGCCGACTGCTTGCTGAGTATGTCCCCGAGGGAGCATCAAACAGGTGTTGTTGCCGTGGTTGGGACTTCATTGACGGCATTATTGTAATAATGACATAATGACCTCATCATGCTTTCAGACGTAGGTGTGGAGGGAGGGGTATTGGGAGCAAAAAGAGCATGAGAGCAGGTGGTGGCTCCTTCCCAGGTCTTTCTAATGTAAATCATTATATGGCTAATAGGCTCACGACATCGGTGTTTTTCTATTAGCGCAGGAAAGGTGGTAAAGGCGGGGGGGGGGGGGGGAGTGAGTCTCAGCTGAATAATTTCTGATCAAACACACAGCCGGCAGAGGAGCATGTCTCTGCCACCCACAACACACAACACCGAGACCTGTTTACAAAGAAAACAGGGACATGAGGATTAGTCATCAGGATCTGTGACACATAGTCGCTATTGGCTTTCACCTTCCGTGTGGTTGTTTACTTTCTATTTTGGCAGGCTATTAGTATCTTGTTTGGCTTAAAACCTGGAATATTGGATTTGCTGAAGTACACTCATTAGAGAGCCAATAGAAACACACTAGAGTGTCTGTTTTAATACTTATAATGTTGTTCTGACATCGGTACATGTAACACTTTATAATGAAGTTTATTATAGTCAGAACATTAACAAATTTTGAACCAGTACCCACGAAAAGTATAGATATACAGTATGTATGTTTGTTTGTTCTGCTTGGATATCATCATCGTGTTACATAAAGCCTTGTTATTTTACACACAATCCTCTGAAAACTTTTCACAATAATATGACCAACAGATCCACAGAGGATGCCATCTCCACTGTCCTCCTCTCAGTCTTCACACACCTTGAAAACAGCATCACCTACATCAGAATGCTGTTTGTCAATTTCAGCTCAGCATTCAACACAATCTCCCGAATGAAACTGATTGGCAAACGTAGCACTCTGGGGTTGAGTACTACACTCTGCAACTGGATATTGCACTTCCTCACAAACAGACCCAAGACAGTTCAGATTGGCGGACACAGCTCCTCCACTCTAGTGCTCAACGCCGAAGCCCCCCAGGGCTGTGTGCTCAGCCCCCTCCTGTTCACCCATGACTGCCTCCCCGACATGGAGAGAACTCTGTTGAGAAGTTTGTGGACGACACTACCATCATCAGCCTTGGTTACAAACAATGATGAGACTTCATATTGAGAGGAAATCAACAATCTTGCAGAGTGGTGCACAGAGAACAACCCACTGCTCAATGTCAGCAAAACCAAGGAGCTGATCGTTGATTTAAGGAAAAAGAAAGCAAAGACAGTGGAGCTGAGGTGGAGCAAGTGAACAGTTTTAGGTTCCTGGGAATCAGCATCACAGAGAACCTGTCATGGACATCACACCATCTCCACACTGGCAAAGAAAGCTCAGAAACGACTGTATTTCTTAAGGAAACTTATGAAGGCAAAATTCCCATGCCAGGTTCTTGTTAACTTTAACAGAGGAAAAATAGAAAGCATCCTGACTGGAAACATTACAAAGTGGCATGGGATGTGCATGGCCCAGGACCGTAGGACTCTGCAGCGGGTGATTAAAACCGCCCAGAACATCATTGTAGCCATCTACTGAGCATCAGTGATATTGGTGAGGTGAGGAGCCTAAGGATACTAAAAGACACTACCCACCCCAGGCACAGCCTGTTCAACCTGCTGCCATCTGGTCAAGTGATACAGAAGTATCTGTTGCCATACCACCAGACTACAGAGCAGCTTCTTTCCTTGGGCTGTGAGACTCCTCAATTTAGCCTCAGGACTCCACCATAAATAATAGTTTTATGGGTTTTTTTGTGTAGCATGAAGCGACTTCAGCTTGCATTTCATTGTACAACCCTGTGTTGTATAATGATAAATAAATTAACCTTGAACCTTGAATATAAATAAAGAAAAGGTGTTGATTCTTAGTGGGACTGGTAGCACCAGCACTTCTTTCACATTGCATCATCCACGTATTTGATTCAATATTATGTAAAACAAATGCAAAACATATCTATACAGCTGTACAAAGAAAAGAAAAGGCATATATATATAATTCACATATTACCAAAATTTCAATATTTCGCAAGAATGATTTGTCAACGAAACACATTGATGTGGCAATTTTGGACTTTGCTAATGCATTTGACAACACACCACTTGCTTGGAATGTTTTTATTGTTCAACTCTTGTAATTTTTCAGGCCATAGTATCTATTTGGAAGAGTCTTACATTTAAGAGTGCTGTGCCAATTGTACTGGGCAGTACTGTATATACTGTATATATCTCTGATCCATCTCACAGTATATACAAGATTTCCCATGTTGATGCTGGCTGCAGATGAATCATCATTTAGCAGACATGAATAATGTCATAAAAGCTGCAGCTTCACTGCTACTTTAAATTTAGAACGCAATCATCCTCATGTTGGAAATATTTCAAATGTACAAGTAGTTCAGTATAGTTCCATATCATGCATTACTGTAACCTCACAAGTTTACTGAATACACCATCTTCATAGGTTATTAACTGACTTGGAGGCAAGACATTAGGTGAAGTCAGACTGTCATATACAGGTAACATCGCCAACAATGCTTTATTTAGGCTCTGTTATGAAATGTAACACAAACATTTCTTTTTATTAATCAAAGGTCACAATTAAATTTACAATGTCAGACCTTATTTATTACTTTATTTTAATATGAGAAATTATAGCTATGAAAACAAAGTAAATGATTGCCCACATGGGTTATCTTTATGGCATGGTCCTCATATTACTTTACCTTTTCTCACTTTTTCCTAAAAAAACATCTGATTTTCAGCCTTCAATGTACTTTCAGAAACTTTATCACTTATTGTTAAGTATGAATACGACTCTGTGCTTTAGTTAAATCTTAGTTCAACATTAGCTCCTGCATTTTCTTATGTTTGTTAAAGCAACCATACTATTAAAGTGCTATTACAGTAAATTAAGGATTCCATTTAGCAGTAATACACAGGTTGGCAGAAGCATTATTAAGGCAACCAACAGGTTTAGTCCATGATACAAATGTTTAGTTATAGTCATTTACCAAATAATTAACACACCAGAGACCAAAATCTGTCACGTTATACTAACAACATAACAAATTATTTACCAGCCAACCGGTCATACCAGCATGAAAAGTCAATGTCTTTTTTTTTTTTTGCTACATCAACATCTCAACCTCAATTCAAAGGAATTTTGACTGCCTTGGCTTTATGGGCCTTACAAGGTTTTTCAAAAAATGTTACATCAGTGTCCTCAAGTGGAACCCAGAATAAGAGCCTGACTGACAGCAAGGAGATCAAGCATCTGTGTGTGTTTCTCCATGTATAATGAGTGCGTGCAGCCTGTTTTGTGCCCATGCATGCGTGTGTGTGTACACTTGAATGCCCATGCAATATGCTTGTGTCTGCCTATATATGTGTGAAAGTAGGCAGATGAATAGATAGTTACCGGTATGCAAGATTGTGTGCATGTGGGTGATTAAGAGTCTGGGTCGGTGCAGACTACAGGCTGGGGCTTCAGCTAAAGGCACACGTTATAGTCTACTGCCACAGTTCACTGAAGGACCCGCTCTCCACTGACAGCACACCTCCCCCCCCTTTTTCATCTGAAATTTCATAGATGCATTCGGGCAGCTCAATGACAACACGTCTGTATTCCTGCTCTAAACCTCCCAGCACCAAGCAAGCTTCCTTACTAAGCTGCAAATTGGCATGCTGGGACTATCGCTTCACTCATCTTGAGTCTTTTGTGGTTTGAAAGCCTTTTGAAAACTTTTTTCTTACTTTGTCATTGAGAGAAGAGAGGCGCTTTCATAAAAACTTAAAGAAGAAAGCGTTAGCTTTTATACTTAGCATATTGTAGGGGAGGAATACTGTAACACCTTGCATGAACTATTTTGTTTACTTTTACACCATTTTTAATTTTTTATTCACGTATATAGGTCGAATAAAAAGTCTAGGTTATATTAGTTATTTCCTGTCTAGGGAAGGAATGGCAAATCTGGAAGGTTCCTTGCCTCTGAGGTGTGACGGAGGCCCTGTTTTTTCCCTGCAGGATGGCCTCTTGTTGGGGGAAGGAGGTTGGAGGGTGTGTGCAGGGGGTTGTGGACAGAGAGGAAGCGGCTTAATCATGTTTGCAACAGGACAGGCTTCCCCTTGAAGTGGGAGACAGTGGTAGGAAGTGTCCAGATTTATGGTGCTTCGTAGCCGGCCATTGTAACCGCCTTCACCGTGGCAGTTGACCAGCAGACAGAAGGGGAGAGAGTGTGAGAGGAGCTGTAAATCACAGCGAGAGTGTGACTGAGACACACACACCCACATACACAAACACATCCAGCCCTATGCTCGCAGTTCACAGGCAGATAATGTGTGAAGGAGGGGCGGCTCTCCAGTAGTCTGCTGACAAGATAGAGCTGTTCTTGCATGAAAAGTTTGGAAATAAGTTTTTTTTTTTCTTCTCTTGCTTGAGTTTTGAAACTTTAAAATCCAAAAGATCTTCAATGTGTTGAGTAAGTTACATGACCTCAAGTCCTACAAAGTCCTTTCGAAACACATTCTTTGATATTTTCTTTTTTTAAATCCATGGTTGCCTGTTAAAATAAAATAAAAAAACAACAACTAAGTACCCAGAGAGTGCCTACCTCTACCAAGGCCATACACTTCTCTAAATTTTTAATGTGATTGATTTTCCTGTACTTGAATCCAGAGCTGCATCAAAATACACACAATGACAACAATCATACTGATTGGCATATGGTCTCCATGGTTGTTGGAGGATACCGAAATCAATCCTGTCTGGGAAAAAGAGCGCTCTGCACAAGGATGAATTGTGCTGAATTTTAAACGCACACTATGTAATTTCTGCCGCTAGGGCTCTGTCAATCAAAACAATAACAAAAGATGTTCACCTTTATTGGACAGTTCAGCAGTGAACAGGCAGACAGGAAATGGGGGGACAGAGGGGGGTATGACAAAGGTCACTGGTTGGAGCCAAACCGGCAACGTTGCGGTTATGTAAATGGCCTTAGACTAATCATTCACCCATTTACACACACATTCACACTGATTGCTGCCATGCTAGGTGCTGACCTCCATCGGGAGCAACTTTGGGTTCAGTGTCTTGCCCAAGGACACTTCGACAAGTGGACAGGCGGAGCTGGGGATCGAACCGCCAACCCTGTGATTGATGGACGACCCGCCAGTGAGCCACAGCCGCCCAAATTAAATTGTCTTTTTTACTGAACTCTAGTATTTCTTGATATCCCGCTAACGGAGACGAACAGACAAAGGTCTGAAGACTAGAAAAGATGAAGATGGTAAATGTGGGATGTCTAACTGGCAGTGGCAACATGAGCTCCTGTGAGGAGGGCTAATACAGACAAATCACTGTTACTCCCTGCATCCCCTGGGCTATCGCGCTCCACACTAAAATCTAGCCCTGATATCTCCACAGGCCTTCTTTCTAATACAGGAAAAATGACTTTGATTTCAGCAAAGGAAAATGTATTATCTCTATCACATCCGCCATGTCTGACTCATAGAGGTTTATTATTAGCTATGGTCTTGCGTGCATGTCCTGTTACTCCACTTCACTCTGTTCCTCTCACTGAATTGACTCTCTCTGTCTCTTTCAAGTGCAATTGAGTCTATTTCCTTCACAGGCGGTCTAAGGATCGCATACTCTTCTTCTTCTTCTCCTTTTTTTTCCTCGTGTGTGCGTCTTTGCAAAACGTGTGTATTTAAGGAGGCAAGAGGTGTGGACGCGCTATAGCCACAGCGTAGCCCAAGATACCAATCTGTTCATCAGAGCTTAATGGTTTCAGCAGATGGGGTGGTCTCTTGTCATATTCTGACTGCTGTGCCCACATGGACTCTGGCCTGGTAAGACCATCCATCCTTGTGGCGGCTGCGAGGCCCCTCGCTGAATATGCGCTGTGCCCTGTGTGTACACAAGATCTCTAGCCTCGGTGGGGAATGTTTACCCAGCTGAAGTCCAACAGTGTCGCGCTCTCTCCCTGTACTAAACCGACTGGAAAGGAAGTCACATCTATTGACCAATATCATATATGTCCAGGCTTCTCTAAGGTTTAAAGCTGGATTAAATGCCCTAATGTATCATTTGAAAATGTAAATTCCAGTTTTAGACCTATATATTTTGGTATTTTCTATCTTTATTTAATTGTAATGTCTGTTGCAATTGTTCCAAAGGCACTCAGTTACCCATGTGCATACATTTGCAGCTGGAGCATATTAAAGCATGCAAGTGTCACGTAAGTAATAAATACAAAAATAGACACTTTATCCAGCCTCCAAATCTTTCAGCCTGTGGGGTTGAACTGGGACCACTGTTTTGTTGCAAGATGTGCTCTGATTGCAAGTCGCAACGCTGCAAAGAAAAGCAGGATTAAGAAGCAACAATGCAACACAAAGCAGCTGAGCTTTGCAAGGCAACAACTACATTTTACAAAAAGCGCTTTTTGGCTTGCAAATTAGTGACTCAAGTGAATCTAGTCAGTGGCGGTTTAACACTTCAACTTGTGGTTTCCAGCTCATTCTGGCCGCAAATGTCTGCACAGAAACGTGTAACCTTCAGCACACAACAGGAAAAAACAATAGAATTGGTAGTGCTACTGTCATTTCAAAGCATACCTAGATGGCTGTGTGAATGGGGGCTTTGGATGTGACAGATCTTATGTAATGTGCTGTAGACCTACTTAAACTCAAGTCTGTGGAGTGACAGATTACATGTAATGGTATTGCAGGAACTTGATAAAAAAAGACTGTGATTAGGCACCTAGATTCTCAGTTTCTGCGCACAGCAATCACACTGGAGGCAGGCTGGCTAAAAAAAAAGTGTTCAGTTTGAATGGATAACTGATGGAAAAAGGACACTCTGAAGGTTACACTTTATACATCTTTGACTTGTGCTTTTTAGATGGTAACATATGCAAATTATTGATCAGAAATTAAAAATCAGTTGTGCGAATTGAATTCCATTTTTAATCTTACATCGAGTACTTACATCACCTGTCCTCTTTCAACTCCAGACCCAAAAAAAAAAAAAAAAAAAGGAAATGTTTGACTACACCTTCAACCCTTTGCACAGCCATAATTCACCCTCTCAATCTGTCGGCTCCAGCAGCACAGTAGCTCCATCATCGTGCAATAATGCTGGACTCAATCGTAGGTAAGAAGATGATGCTCTGCAGGGACAGTGATTCTCCCCTCCACGATAAAACCAGCTTCTGCCAAGTGCTGTCAGGATTTATCGCTGTGTCTGTTTAAATGTAGCCAATTTCACTTTAATATGATATTAAAGGATGATGCATGCCTGCGCTTCAGACGCTCCCGTTGAGGGAGTCTCGTCCGCCCGTGGCAGCATCCAAAACCCCAGCATGGCGAGTCAGTGATACAGCTGATGTAATGTTCAAAATTGATAACAGCCCTGAGCGGAATGGACTCTGATCATTTAGGAAAATATTGTGCTTTTTTTTGTTTTTTTTTTAAAGTACCATTTGCTGGCCCTGCGCCTGGATTCATGCCATCCATCAGTTCGATTTGATGGGCAGATATCCACAAAGCTCTTATCACCTCCAATGAAATGAACTCTGTCTGTGAAAACAGAGCAGAGCAAAGTGGCAAGGTGAACAGTCCTTCGTAGGTGCGTCATTTGAATACATGAATTGTTGCTGAGATCTTTGGTAACAGGTTTATGTTTTCATTTTTACACTGTGGAATAAATAAAAAGTCAAATGAAGTAAGATGTAGTCTAAAACATGACTGCTGTCATGGAATTGTGTTTTAGTGGACCATACCAGTGGTTTTGCATGTTTTAGCCAATTTAACACAAATCACTTGATTATAAAATGATTATTGATGTAGTTTTTCTACCTTTCCAGACATCCATTGGATTTTATTCATTTCGGCACAGCACAACAACCAACTTGGTCTACATTTAAAGAATTATTTCAGTTTGGTTTTTTTCAACTTGGGTCTTATTTTCGTGGATTTGGCCCTCATTCCTATCAGTGATAATAACATTGTGCTCACCAAGTTAATTGCTGACATCTCGGCATCTGGCGACATCACTAAAAAGTCTTCTGATATAGAAAATAAAGGCAAACAGTAAAATTGTTGCAACTGTCTAACATTCCTCTCACTTTACAGACCGACTGCTTGGAAAGAATTTTGACCATCCATACTTGCTGTGCTCCAACAATTTTCCTGTGTGTTTCCTGTGAGAGATTATTACTGTCATTTCGGATGCCCTCGTTTTTGGTTTTACCACCAAATAAAGTGGTTTAGATAATATGGCTCAAATGTGGGCTTGTTTGCAACCTGTCTGATCATCTGAGTGCTTGCATATCTGACTGTAGTAGCGGTTTATGTTGCCAGATCTCTGCAATTCCTTTGGTGAATACAATGTTATCATAACCGGTAGTAATAATGGCCAAACTACAAAAATAAGATCCGAGTTGTAATTAAGTGGAATTATCCTTTAAACCTTTAAGAATGCCATTAGATGGAAAATACGTCCAAAAATCTATAACTGTTCAGCATGCATTCGAAAGTGGTCAGCAAAAAATGTATGTGTATGAATATGTGATTTTGTATGTAATGCGGTATGCTTTTTAGACAAAATCGCCATGTTTACAACCATGTATGTGCTCCTGTGTGTGTGGTGGTCCCTCTTCCTGCCTCTGTGTGCGTCTCCAGTGTTCAGTGTGTCAGCTCTTGTTGATTTCCGCAGGGGAAGTTGTCTCAGTGCTATCCTCAGACAAAGCCCTGACCCTGGGGTTAAGGAATGTGAACCCGGGGCTGTGACGATCAAGACCTTCCCTCGGGGTGGACAATGCTGAACACCTCAGCAAACGCCCTAATGATCTCACATGCTTTTGTGTACCTTTTTCCTCAACCCTCAATCATGTCCACATTTAAGTGGAATCAAAAATAATAGAATAGAAACCAAATCAACTATGTGTCTGAATACTTGCTTTAAGTAGTTTCCTGTATTTCTTTAAGAGGCTGGACAGTAGTGCTAAAACGATTGGTTGATTCATCTACAACAGTTTTAATAATCACTTAATTCAGTCATTTATCAAGCAAGAAAGTCAAATTTTTGTTGGTTCCAGATTCTCAAATTTGAAAATATGCTGTTTTCCTCTGTTTTATATCATTGTAAATTTTGAGTTTTGGACCGTTGGACGTAACAAGCTATTTGCAGTCGTCATCTTGACCAAACAATTAATCGGAAAAATTGCAGTGTATATTCATCCGTGCATTCCTCAGGATTGGAAACCATTGTCATTGCCACTGAAAGAGGCTTTTACGGATGAGCTTGTTGTGAATGGTCAAAGTACAAAGGAGACCAAAAGGCCCATGTCTCATTTATCACCCCACTTAAAGAGAGGGAGAAAGAGGAGGAGGTCGGCTGTCAAAGCAACCATAGCAGAGTGTATCGTAACGGTGGTCTCCCATCCCCTGAGGCCCAAACGCATTGCTTAAAGTGGAGGAAAAACACGGCAAAAGAGAAAGAAATAAGAGAAAGAACTGAGCCAAGAGATATTGTAATTAATAGTTAAGTATAGACTCGAGACCTCCGCGAGCAGAGGTGTGAGGCGTTGAGGAGAGAGCCAAAACAGCCTCCAGAGAATTTATATGGATGGAGGTGAGGGGTCAGAGCGCTATTAATCATGGCCCAAGTTGAGGATTAAATAGCTCGTTCTAGTGGGCAGATGAGAGAACCCGGCCTGATCGAGGTGTTTAAAAAGACCATGTTGTGTCTGTCTTCTATTACAGAGTGAAGGCCCGAGGCAAAACCGCCTCCTGAACCGAGGACAAATAGGATGTTCAATCGCTGCTCTTCCCTCTCTCCCCCTCTGATGAGCATTTACCCAGCCAATTATGTCACTTAACATCATCGTGCTAACGTGACACCGTCTGATGATCGACAATTGTTTACGAGGAAGATAGATGACGGAAATATTCACACAAAAGCAAGACCTTGAGTGGAATAATTAGCCATCCGCAGGACTAATTTTTTCTCTCCTCGCACATCACATTTGCACACACATTCTCTCTCACACACACATGCACACCTTGAATCAGTGCCCAGTCAGACTTAACTTTAGTCTTTTTTTTTTTTTTTGCACAACTGCCTTTGATCTTTGATGTGCCATGCATTGCATTAATTATGTATCTCGCCTCAGTGCAAACGTGGCAAACACCTTCAAGTGCTTAATAAGAGCAGGCTCATCACAGGGGCCTGGAGGATGGCTGCAGGAGGTGTATGTATACATTACATCGCTCCTATATGCACCGCATAAGGGATTTTAACAGTACGGGGTAAATGTAAAGCCTGCGTCTGTGGTATTCTTCCTTCAATCTGGGGCAAAGAAGGGACATTTTTCACTCTCCTGAAACATGTGCCTCGTCTGTGTGCACAGGACTGAGTGTTGAAGGGGAGGAGGTGCACTCAAAAAAATGATTCCTGGCCCCCATAAACATGAAGCAATATTTTCAAGTAAAATGTAACTGAAATGTATTAAATTAAAAGTTTATTTGCCCAAATAATTAAACATTATGTAAATATGCTTATTACAAACGGAATGTAAACAAATCGAGTAAACTTTATTTTATTAGATCACATAAGGGGACGGTGGGCGTGTGCCAGCATGTTGTCGCCAAGGTAACTGCCATAACCTACGGGTTCGCCCGGACCCTGTCCTGGGAGACTTGGCATCAGTTCTGACCGACTGAGGGGGGCGAATGTGGTGTTAAAGCTATAAGGTAAGTTTAATTATTTGCAGTATATTGTATTAACGGTAGTAATATGATATTTTAGAAGTATATTTATG
The DNA here is from genome assembly GCA_005408345.1 of Macquaria australasica. Taxonomy (NCBI): domain Eukaryota; kingdom Metazoa; phylum Chordata; class Actinopteri; order Centrarchiformes; family Percichthyidae; genus Macquaria; species Macquaria australasica. The sequence continues at coordinate 6,872 of SEMN01000190.1, read as the reverse complement.
TTAAATTAGTTTCGAGTTTCACAAAGACAATGTTTGGCATTTATATTTTTGAGAGGCTAGTGAGGCTAGTGAAGTTAGATTAGCACGTGTCTGAATGCATGATTGATATGGCTTTTAGCACCAGCTAGCAGCACCGCTTCCACCCTGGTTATTCAAGCGGAATGCATTTCAGATTATGGTTGGGCTGCTGCCACTCAGGCTGCGTTATTTGCTAAGATACTGTGGGTCTCTGGCGTCCGTGACGAGGCCGGGTGTTGCCGTTTCCACTAGGCGGGACGCGACGCACTTCAGCTAATGGCTAGCGCTAGGCTAACGTTACTGCCGCGCGCCCCGACTCTTTCTAACACAGCATAGGTTTATAAACATCTTAACCGGCTGGCACCTGCTGCTCGGGTTTGGCACTAACTCGCTGGCTCGTTCTACAGCGGACAAGCCGAATTACGTCCAGACAACAGTGGTTTAAAAATATTCAAACTGATTTAATTTAATGACAACTTCTTAAAAATCAGATGGCCCACAGAGGGGGGTGGGGGGTTGGGACATACTCTGAGAAAATACTAATTTTCTGTGGTTTTGTTATCAGTTAGTGTTGAATTTTGACTAGATATGGCTTCATGCTGTGGTCCCATTGTGTTGTCCAGCTAATGAGTCCCAGATATAGTTATCTGCAGGCATCTGTTTGCAATAAATAAATAAATAAATAAAATCAGACAGGAATAAAAAATAACCAGTTCTTTTTTTAGTGTGTTCAAACTTTTCTTACTCAATGCCAGTAGCATTTACAGTGATTCTGACTGTTGGGTGTAAAAATTCAGATTGTTGCCTTTCAAAATAGACCAAACTTGTGCTTCTACTCCAAATGGTTAAAAAACAGCTTAATATTTACTTTGAGTATGCCTCAGACAGGTGTTTAAGGCTGTTTTTACAGGAATAGTAAGAGGTTAAAGCTACAACAAGCAACTTCTGGAGAATGATATGTTGATTCTTAAATGTGCACACACACTCACACAAACACATGCACACCTCTCTGCAGCTGTCTACTTCTCAGCCAGATTGGAAACTAACAATGTAATATTTTTCGCATTACTTAGGGCACATCATCATAGGGTCAAATCAACAAAGAAGACCAAAGAAGATCTCACATTTTGTATGGGCAACCTCTCAAATTATGTGAGTACATGTGATGGCATTGTTAAGGCTTTATTAACTAAGCCATAGTTTTCTGCAAAAATGTTACCTTAAGTTACATGTTCATCTGTTTTCTTTTTTTCTTTTCTAGGTAGAACATGTGAATGGGTGTGTGGGAATGTAAGGTGTGTGGAAAGTCAGTAGCAAGTAGGTATGAGTTGCTTAAACATTGCAAGCTGAAACATGGCCATCATGGAAACAGGTTCAGGCATCCCTGCCCATATTCTAATTGTCCATGCACATTTAGACTATGGAACAGTCTTTTGAGTCATATATACCGTACTCACAAAACCCAAACATCTTCAAAACCATCTGAGTTATCTATATTTTCATGTCGGTTGTGTACGTGTCATGAACTTGCAAATGAACGAGATTACTTCTGTCATGTAAATGAACATTTACGGAGACATGAAACTGTAACATGCATGTTCAAAGGTTGTGCGTTTAAAACTAACATCTACAATACATTTCATACCCACAAAAACAGGAAACACAATCCCCATACTTTAAATGATTTTAAAACTGAGGTTGTCACTGTTGTTGCTAGGTTACAGGAAACAGATACTTCTGTTATTGATAATGTTGTTTCTTGTGCTGCAGACACAGATGTACAATCTGAAACTGATGTAGATGCACATACTTCAAGTATTGAAGATCTTCCCAAAGTTATTGAGCAGAGTATCGCCTCGGTTATATTGAAGTTAGAACATATTTTGTTTGTACCAGCTACAGCTATTGATGATTTGCTGCAGGAATTAAATTATCTGTTAAGCTCCGTATCTGTTCCGATCACATTTAATAGCCTGTCCAACATCCTTAAAAACCATTGTGTTCAAGTCGATGAGTCAGTTGTCAAAGAGCTTGCTGAAGTAGTGTGCAAGTCATGTCCTTTGGCCAAAGCCTTTGCAAAAGATGGCCCCCTGGCTACAGCATACAAAAGGAAACAGTATTATAAAGAACATTTCAATGTGGTGAACCCAGTTGAGTACATCCTTGATCCTAAGACGAATAAGACATTTCAGTATATTCCTATTTTGCCCTCTCTTCAGCATCTGTTAAGTAACAGTGACATTTTAGAAAGTGTAATCCATACACACAAGACACAGGAAAATACCTTGGGTGTAGTGCAGTATAAATCGATAAGGGATGGAATTTACTTTAAAGAAAATTCTTTTTTCACTGGGGAGGATTTGAAATTATCAGTATCGCTATATGTTGATGACTTTGAGGTTTGCAATCCCTTAGGCACATCCAGAAAAACTCATAAACTTTGTGGTGTGTACTGGATTTTGAATAATTTACCACCTGGATCTCATTCAGCTCTTTCTTCCATCTACTTGGCAGTTTTATGCAAGAGTACTGATGTAAAGGTGTATGGGTATGAAAAAATTTTAGAACCCCTTTTACAGGATTTGATCATTTTAGAGAAACATGGTGTTTTTATTGCAGGTCTTGGAGAGTTTGTGAAAGGCACAGTCCAGTCAGTCATTGCAGATAATTTAGGAGCCCATGGGATAGCAGGCTTCATTGAAAGCTTCTCTGGTGTCTACTTCTGCAGGTTTTGTACAGGTGAGAGATCAGACATTAAGGATAAAGCCGTTCAGTCAGGACATTTTAATTGTCGAACAGAAGACCTACATGAGACGCACATTAAGTTTGCAAAGGAGAACTCAACGATCTGTTGTGGAGTAAAGAGAGAGTGTTTTTTTACTAAGAATTTATCTCATTTTCATGTTACTCGGGGCTACCCTCCTGACATTGTCCATGACTTATTTGAGGGTGTTGTTCCAGTTGAGATTGCCCTCTGTATTGGTGAATTAATTTCCAAAAAGTATCTGTCTCTTGACACTCTTAACAAATTAATCCTGAACTTTCCATATAAGTGGGGAGATAGAATTAATAAACCTCATATTATATCACACACTTACACCTCTACTCGGACCATAGGAGGTAACGCCCATGAGAATTGGAATTTATTAAGGTTGCTCCCATTTATAATAGGAGACTTGATACCAGAGGCAGAGCCTGCTTGGCTTATGTTGCTTGACTTAAAAGAAATAGTTGAACTTGCTGTTGCCCCTCATCATAATAAAGAGACCATTGCCTACCTGGACTGCAAAATCACAGAACACAGAGATAGATTCTTGGAGCTTTTTCCTGCACGACTCTTACCAAAGCATCACTTTCTAGAACATTACCCGCAAATGATCGAATGTTTTGGGCCTTTAGTAGGACAGTGGACTATGAGGTTTGAGGCGAAGCATAGCTTCTTTAAGCAAGTTGCTCGTCATACAAACTGTTTCAAGAATATACCACTCACATTAGCAACCAAACATCAGCAAATGATTGCATATCATATCGGCACATTACATCTTAAATCTGCTTTGGAAGTTGGAAATGTTTCCACACTTCCTGTGGATCTTCTGAACAAGGAAGTAGTGGCAACCCTCAGGCAGAAATACCCCAAGATGAATGATGTACATCTTGCCAAAAATGCAACCATCAAAGGAATCTCCTACAGAATTGGCATGCTAATTCCATATGGTTCAACTGGTGGTCTGCCTGAGTTTGCAGAAATTCTTCAAATCTGCATTGTTGAAAACAGTTTGAGCTTTGTTGTAAGAATAGTGTGTGCATGGTATCATGAGCATTTCAGAGCTTATGAGCTGACTACATCTCCTAATAGAGAGGTTGCCCTAGTTGATCTTGAAAACCTGGCCGATGCTTATCCACTCTATGACTACACTGTGGGTGTGAAACGGATGGTTACTTTGAAAAGGCACATTATTGTTTAAGGTAGGTCTATGAGACTTTTCTTTCTCACTAATCTTATGAAGTAGGGGTGTAACAAATAATCGCATGATCAATTGTCAATCATCTGAAAAATTGTTGAATTATATTAATTTTTTTAATTTTATCATGTACATTTTTTAGGTTTTTTAGAAATTCAGTGTAGTGTATACAAAATGATGACAATAGATACTGTTGTCATTTGATTTCAACTAACAATCTCGTGAACATTAATTTGCCTAAATGCCTAATACAGAAATGTACCATAATGAGAAATATTTGCACTTAAGTAAAAACAAGTACATACAGTATCAGTGATGTGAAGCACCCCTCAATATTTTCATCAATTTTCTCCTGATTTACATGCAACACTTTAACTCAAAAAGCATTGTATTTGTATTAAATTCTCCCTTTGTGCCACGTCAAATCCCTGAAAAAGGTTTTTGTTTTTATTTTAAAAATCGATTAGAAAAAAGAGGGTCCATACTTTTACAACAGCATAACAATAGAATGATATAGTTAACCATGATTCCATGAGGGTGTTACATTAGAGCTTAGAGAGGCTTTGCATCTAAAAAAAAAAATATTCAGAACATTTATGAGAAATACCCTTTGGTACTTTTACATTTATGGTTTAGATGTTAAATGAAGTCAGTGCTAGAAGCTAAAATATATTGCTGAAAATGTGAGCCTGCACCAAATACAAAGCCACTGCAAAATATGGGAGTCCTAGGCTAAAATTCAACATGGTAGGATTGACCAAATGGGAATTCTCAGATTAACTGATGAAAATGACCATTAGTTGAAGTTCTTAAATGAAGCTGCAGTAATGGTTCAGTATTTTTCATAACTTTTGTTTCCTGTATTTGTTCCCTAGAATACATTGAGTGAAAGATGTCAAGTCCCATCCACCTGAGAGTCGTCTTTGGCGGAGATGACGCCAGAAAGCTTACCCTTATGTCAGGGATACCAGCATCTGTGGATCAACTTGTCCTTGAGATAAAGACTGCTTTTGGACTTGCACAGCAGTTTAGGCTCCAGTATAAAGACGCAGACTTTGGAAATGAATATGTCAATCTTATGTCAACCAGTGAGATAAAAGACAGGGATACTCTGAAAGTGGTATTTTTTGCGTGTGAAGAAACTAGCTCCAGCATTCCAGGGACTGTACCACCTTGCAGCACCAGCACCCCAATGCCTTTTCCCACTACATCCCACAGCTCTGTGAACCTCCTCAGCTCTCCATCCTTGGACGGGGACAGTTTCTCCTCTGATCACTCGTTTGGCAGTGCAGACACTATCATTTTAGATCCAGCCCCACAGTCAAGAACCTCCTCTTGGCCTCCAATCTTCATCGTTCCCTACTTTTCATATTTTGCTGAAATTCAACTCCAAAGAGCAAATGCAGAATTCAGAGCAAATGGCACTCTTCTTACCCCTCCCCCAAAGCTAAGAATGGATATCCTTGAAGGCATGGCTGAACAGATCTTCAGATACACGGCATACCCCAGTGATTCCCAAATTGAAGAGGCTGCTGAGGTCTTGGTGCATGCCCATCCATGTTTGAGGGAAAGAGGAACTCGTGCCGGCCATGAAGGATGGAAACAGTATCTTAAGACAAAAGTTGCCAATTTTCGCACAAAACTATGCAAGATCGGACACCCTGAAGTCACTGTAAATTCTCTCAAGAACAAGCGCAAAGGTCAAGAAAAAGCAGCTGCAAACATCAAAAAACCAAGAAAAGCAGAGGTTAACTTTCTCCCATCTCTCCCTAGTGGTGAAACAAGAGAGAGTCTTGAGAATGAAAGAGTAGCTCTCTTGACAGAGGTGAAAAAGAGAAACAATGAGGCTGTGGTCAAGGAGAAAATGCAGAAGACCTTCTCCTACAGACGTCAGGAGGTTGTCCAGGACTCGCCTTTAATCTCTGAATTTGTGAACAGATGGCCTGCCTTGTTCACAGTGAGTGAGGTGAGTATTACTTTTGATATTTTGCACACTGCTCTGCCGATGTAGAACTGCTTTCCAAAATTATGTTCAGATAATAATTTTCTGGGGGAAAATATTATTTTATTCTGTATTAACATGTGTTTTTATACAATAAATCCATGGTAAACTGTTATTTCCCACTGTTTTTCATGTGAATAGCATTTCTTAAGACCACATTTTCAGAGACTAATTATAAAGGGAGACTGTGCACTCATTTTTCCAGTGGAAAGTTTTGAAATGCAGAGTGGTGACATATCAATGTATTGACACGCCATCAGCTGTCACTATTCAGATTTTGTGTGGCTGCACAACTTTGATATTGATGGCTTGTACAACTGCTCTCTGTAGCTTGACAATGAGCCTGACATGAGCTGGGGCAGGTACTTTAAAGACTATGTTGTTTACAGTTTGACAAAGTCCTGAAATACAGAAAGCATATAATACACACCAGAATGTTGAGTACAAAATTATTCATCTTAAAGCATGAGAGTTGTCACTTCTTTGGATCTCCCATTTAAACCTCTTTTCTGTCACTATTTCTCTTATAGATAAATGCAGAATTCATGCGTATAACAACTTTGCCACTTCAAGCGAAGTTCTTTGCAGAACTTGACAAATACACAGCTAACTTAATGAAGGTCTTCAGCAGTAGAGGAGGAGCTGCTGGGAAGAAGATCAGACTCCTCATGGCTCCGACAGCTAAGGCAAGTGCATTAAACTGTTGCATTATTTGGCCAAATAAGGATTTTTCCCCATGTAACATCTCATTTTCCCGTCTACCTTCTGTTTCACTTTCTTCCCATATTTTATCCTTTGTTTTTCTCCCTCCTCTATCCACTCTCTAATTCCTTCATTTTTCCTTCCTTTGCCATCATCCTTCCCATCTTTCATGGATGAGAGATGTAGGA